>OW052042.1:20000000-21200000 GCA_932526495.1 Bombylius major | reverse complement strand
TGAGTGTTAAAATTCAACCCCTTTTAAATAAACTTAACCTTAAATTCAACCATTGAACTTTAACCATTTTTTTTGCTTTTAAATTTTTGTTCATCACTCAATAAGCAAAAGATTTCACTCACTTCCTTTCTGTTTCTCGTTTTTGTTTTTGTGTTGTTGTTTTTTTTTTTAAGTTTTTATTTTACATTTCAACGTTATATGATTTTATCCCTTTGATGTCGCAAGAAGCTAATCTTTCTTCTTTTTTTTTATTCAGTTTTATAAATTTCCAATAATAAATCGTTGAATGTTTATTTAATTTCGATTATTTTTCTTTTCTCTTTTTAATTTTATTTTTTTCTTTTTCTGAATTTCATGTAATATCAATAAGAAGTTCAAAGGACAAAAAAAAAAATTAAAAAAAAAAAAGTTGGAATGTTATTAAGGTTTTATTGAAATTAAGTAGAAATATTTATTTATTTTTTTTTCTCTCATTTTCAATAAAAATTAATTTATAATTCATTTCTCTCGGCATTTTTACACAAATCAAATAAAAAATTGTTTTTCCATTAAAATGAAAAAAAAATTTTTTTTTGAAATTTATAATTGAAAACGTATAATGTCATGGTTTGTTTTGATTTTTAAAGAAGTGAGTAAAAAACACAATAATTATTTTTAGAAACATTTTGATTTCATGAAGTATCCTTTACAATTTTTTTTTTATCGATTGCTTGAAAGAAATTATTTTTTGTAAAAAATGACAGATTTATGACATACAAAAAGGTAGTGGAACTAGAGGTTATATAAGGTCAAATTCGTTGGAGTTAACTCTTAATTACGAATAAAATGTCAAGTATAGACTCACAGTTTTATTTTTAGCTTCAAACTTTGGAAAACTTAATATTAAAATTGAATTTTTTTTTTTTTGAAATTGAAAAGAATTTTATAATTAAAATAATATTTTTTAGAATTGAACAATTTTTAAAAATATCAAATATGTAGTTAAAAATATAAACGTTAAAAAACCCTCAAAAGAAAATAGTTTCATTTTTGTTTTTCTTCTCAAAATTAATTTATAATGTTAGAATATTCAAAAAATTCTTACAGAATTCTATTTTTATGTTATTCAATTTAATTTTCTTTTGTTCCTTGTTAACTTTCAAAGAAAAATTACTCTACTACACAAAAACTACTTTTTTTTTATTCAAATTTCTGTAGTGTTATTTTTAATAAGAAAAAACAAATTTTTTTTATAAATTTCCACAAGAACAAAACAAGATAAAAAAAAAACATAAAAGAAAAAATATTCCAATGTAATTTCCTGAATGCCATTTTCATATTTTCTCTTAAGTTTTTGTTGTTAATTTTTTTTTCTTTTATTTTTTGCGAAAATAAAAATAAACGAAATTGACTTTATTTTAATTGAAAGAAAGAAAAAATTACATATACATGAATCAATATTCAGTTTTTTCATACATATTTTTTTTTTATATTTTTCTCATTTTCCAAATTACTTTGATAAAGTTATCGATTTTAATATGACAGAAAAAAAAACAACATCTACACACATTGAACCTTCAATTGAAACAAATAAATACACATATCTACATATATTTTTAACTTATCATTATCAACATTTCTCATGAAATTTAATTTGAATTGAAATACCTTTTTTACGTTTTCTACTTCAATGTTAGAATGAATTAATAAATAAAATTCCGCATTCCATGAATTTCACAAAGGAAATTCTTTAACAGGTATTCATTTTTTTTTTCATCTTAGAAATAAAAAATTCACATTCAATATATGTACATACGTTTACATTATACATACATGTATATGTACATATGTTATGTAGTCAGTAGTATGTGTTAAGAAATTATTTATAACTCAAAAAGGCAAATTTATAATTTTCACAATTTTTCTTCTTTCTACGTTTTTTTTTTTTCTGTTATTTAAATGAAATTTTATTTTTCTGTAGATATTCGTATTTTTATAAAAAATGAAATTTAGGGAAAAAGAATTAACTTTAAGAGCTTTTGTTGAATTGTTAGGAAAATTTAAATTTTTCTCCTACTTTAACCGCATAAAATATTTTTGTAACTTATCTAGAAATAAAATTCTCTTCTCTTCAAAAATACATGATGACTATTCAGTTCTACTACTATATGGTTATGGTATTGTAATCAAAGTAAAAATATACAAATCATATAAAAACTTTAAAACCGTAACGGCGTAACCTAAACACCTAACTTTATGTACTGAATACAAAATCATTAAAAAAAAAAAGAATTAAGGAAGGAAAAAATATTATTTTCAAACTTGTAACAGAATTGCGGAGTCATTGGTGATGAAATACAGACCAAAATCGCTTGTCAAAATTTAGAATACTATTTTTTATGATGAAATTGCCTACAACTGCAACAATTAGCAACAACAATTAATTTTCCACTCAGAATCAAATTAAAGCTGACTTATAATTTTGTATAAGCTATAAGTTATTTATGGTCAAGGGTTGCGCTTAAGAATTTCAGTGTGTTTTTTCTTTTTAGTAATGCAGTTTTGCCGTATGTAAGTGTGAACTTTTTTCATACATTATATCGACTTGCTACTGCATCACTCTGAAGTAAGGTTCACATTATCATTTTAACTGACAGTTTTTTGCATAAGTGTCAGTTAAAATGATAATGCGTACGTGTAACTGATTCAGCAATCCATATAACCTGAATTCTATTTCTATGGTTAAATGCTAAAAATATCATTTCTCTCCATTTTCATTTTGTTTATTTCATAGATATTTACGTAATGCTAAATGCTACGTACTTACGTACATCTTATGCTACGAACACACTGTCCGACCTGGTTGTACAACCTTATTCGCCAACCAAGTTGTACGCTTTGCACACACAGTCCAACTTGGTTTTACAATCTTTTTAACTCCATCAAAAAATCAAAAAATTTTAATTTTAATTCAACCGTTTGGCAAACTTAAAAATTGGTCCAGCCTACACATTATACAATCCTAACCCAAATCGACCAAAGTTGAACCGTGTGTTCGTAGCATAAGATGTGTGTATGTACGTAAATGTATAATTCATAAATTGTAATACACATCTCTACGCATTCATGAAATATTCGTATATCAGAAGGATTCTTGAATACTTTCTGCGCTTTTAAAGCTTTATTCCACTGAAATATAAAACTCTTCAAATTTTGTTATAATGTACCACAGCAAAAAAAAATCTTAAATCGTATTTCGTTGGTACTTGTAAACAGACACATACATACATATATTACCAAGTGTATACATATAAATATTTCTGGAAATGGCTGATGAAAATTTTCCATTGCAAATAAAATAATGATAAAAAATATTCTTAATGAATGTTATGCTTCAGAAAACTTATATTTTAGTTTTACTTTTTTTTTTCTTTTTTTTTTCTATGAATTTCATTTAAATGTTTGTGTATTTTAAATTAGATATTAAAGTTTTTGTAAGTATCTAAAAGGAATTTGAATATATCATTTTCTCTAAAGCTAAAATTCAAAAATATAACATTATTATGTGAAAAATTTAAAATATTTAGAAAATTTGATATGTGAAATCTAAAAATCAATTTAAAAAATAAATTGCTTAAATAAAAATTCAAAGAAAATAAACAACAAAAGTACAGAAAATATTATTTTAAAAACTTGTTAATTTATACTTTAATTAATGTTCTTTGTAAAAAAAAAGAAAAACAACAAAATAAAACAAAAAACTAATTTAAAATCTATTTTCTGTAATAATTTTTTTTTTTAATTTTCTTCAGTTTCCTAAAGCCTTTAATAGAAAAATAAAATCTTTTTGAAAATTCGATTTACATAAATCTCTCAGTCAGTAAAATAAATTATAATTGGCATGAAAACTTTTTATTTATTGAACTTCCTTCTACACAAACTATCTATATCTAAATATCAGAAAATAAATTTTTTTTTTGTAAAAGTGCAAAAAAAAAACAAATAAAATATACTTTTCTTCAAAAGAAAGATAAAGTTTATAGAATTTTAAGTTCGAAAAGCAAATACTTTTTTTACACTTTCGTAAATATAATTTGAAAACTTTCTAAAAAAAAATTTTCTTACATAAAAGCTAATATTTTCGTATTTAATGTGAAACTCTGTATTTATTGCACCTACTTTCCTATACTTTTTCTTTTTTGCTAATTTGTAAAATAATTCAAGGATTCCATTGAAAATTAAATTAAAATTAAGTTACTTCATTGAACTGTTTTTTTTTCTCTTTTTCATAAAATTATTTCAGTTCAAGGTTTTACAGAAAATCTATCTGAAAATAAATAAAATAGATATTCAATCCTCGAACGAATGATGACGTGAAATAGAGTCATTTTTATTCAGTGCTATTACCATGTGGCATGTATATAGTAGTATGTGTTTTTTTTTAAATTCAATTTTTTTAAAATATTAAAGCCTTTTGAAGAGTTTAATACTTAAAAAAAGGGTTAATGTGTTTTTTCAATTAGATACATTTTCTTGTATGTTTTTTCTTTCGTTTATAAACTAATAACCATTTCTTGTTATCTTTTTTTTCTTTTACCTTCTTTTTTAATATTTGCACACTTTCTAGAATTAAACAAATTTCAAAATCAAAAAAAAAAAAACTTTGAATAAAGGAAAAAAAAATGAACATCATAAATTATATCTTGTTCATTTTTATCATTCTTTCTGTTTACTTTTATCAGACTATTCAGATATAAGATAGACAAAACTTTTTTTAAAAAAAAGAAGTAGAAAAACAAACAACATTTTCAATTTACTGTGTCAACATTTTATATTATCTAGATACCAAAATTGTATGTCCTTTTGAGAAGAATTTTAAAATGAAAGAAAAAATGAATTAAAAAAAAAAAGGATAAATTGAAGAAGAAAAAAAAACATGAAAAGTTTTTGTAAAGTAGTTTCTATATGAAGAGAGAAATTATATCTTTTTTTCTTCATTTCAAATACATATACACTTGAACTATGATAAAATTAACAAATGAAATGGAAAATTTAAGAGAAAAACAAATGTATGAAAATTACATTTTGAATGTGTGTGTAAATATAAAAAAATCGATGAATTAAAATCAATACAGGTGCGATCAAAAAAAATAAACACAAATTTATGTATAATATACGAAATTGATTAATTACAGGTTTTTGGAAGTTTAATTCAGTCGTTCATTTTCGTATTTTTCCTTTTTTGAGGGTTTATGTAGAAAATCCGCAAGACCCTCTGAAAGACCACGTGTAAAAAAACATTAACAGAAGTTAGAGCAATGGCTTCAATTCGAGTGTGATATAGGGATGTCTAGTAGACAGTCTGTGTTTCCAAAAAGAAAAGACTACTTTAAACCTAATCCAAAAACAATACCAAACATGTGTTTGACCTTCCAAGGTCTATAGGAGTTTGATTATCATCAACGTTTACGTAGTAACTAAGAACAGCCAACGACATGGTATTCGGTAGCTCAGTGATAACAGCATTGCGAGGCAAGGGTCTGTGGTTCGATTCCCAGCCGAGTCAAATGTTGTTTTTTCTGTTCTTATTCTACTACAATACAATGGTAAATTCAATTTTTTATGTGTAGCTTTCAATGGAACTCTGCTTTTAACAACAACAAAAATAATAAATAAATAAATAACAGTCTAAGAAGTTCAAACAAAAATAATAGAAGGTGTTTCCACAAAAGATAAACATTTTAGCTGTTGTTTTGAACAGTTCTAAAAACTCTTGTTGGGCATGAAAAATCTACATAATAATTACTTCATTTATTTTTATTACAGAAAATTGTTTTATTATTTAATTAAAAATTAAAAGCATAATTTTTTTAAATATATTTTATTCAACTGAAAATAAATATAAAAAAAAAAACCCATGAAAATTATATCTTGCATGAAAGACGTGTCCTTTTTTGTTATTAATTTTATTTTGTGTAAAAAAAAATAACAATAAATTTGGTTGGTTTTTAACCATAATTTTCCGCCAATTTCATTTTTTAATGATTTTTTTTTTCAACCAGCTTTTTTTTTCTTTTTTGTTGTTGTTGTTTATATTAAATATATTTTCTGCATAATTTAAGCAATAACCACTTTTTTGACAAAAAAAAAAAATGGTTCCACTCAATATTTTATATTACCACATCACAAAATTAAACTCATTCATCACAAGTTCACCATAATTATTTGGTTTTTGTGTTATGTTCTTATACGTGTTTCAATATTGATGATAAAATAATGAGATAATATTTTTTAAATAATAGGCATAAATGTATATGTACATTGTACATACATATACCTATATAGTATATATGTATATTTATTTAACATATAGTAGGCATGATTTAATCCACATCTAAAATAAAATAATAATATAATAATTTTACCAAAATACTCAATTAAATTAAATTAAATTAAAATATTTAATAAATAATTTTAATTAATTTTTTATTTTATTTTCAAACATTGAATTTATTCTTTTTTTTTTCCTTTTGAAAATAATATAAATGAAATTCACTTTGAAACACTTATTTCAATTCTATTTACTTTCATTTAATACACCTTTTTGAAATTTAATGTATACATTTTTTTTTCTTTTTGAAATTTTTTAATTTGAGAAGAAAAAAAAATTAATTTATCTTTATAGAATTTTTTATGAATTATTCAGCAGATAAATTGTGATGCAATTATGTTTTTTTTTAATTATTTTCAGTTAACATTTTTCTTTTCAAAGCGTTTTTTTTTTTAATAACACAACAAAAAAAAAACATAAATAAATCTTTCATTAAATATTAAAAAGAGAAAAGATTAAAAAAAAATCATACATATTTTTTTTAATCCGTTCATTGCCATTCATATACATATACATGTATGTACTTAAGTAAGTGGTTTGTTAAATATTTGCTCTCATTCATTTAATGTTCTTTTTGAATATAAATAAAAATATTACTTTTTTTTTTAATTTTAATTTTTTTTTCCATTTTCTTTTATGCCGATGGAAATTAAAAAAAATTTATTTTTCAACTTTAATTATGTAAATATTGCTTTTTATATCCTTTATGAAAAGAAAATGCTTACACACAGAATGATTTTATAAAATGCTTTTGTTAAATTTAAAAACTATTTTATTGAAATTATTTTTTATATAAAAAAAAATATTATTATTAATTTCTCTGAAAAAAAAAAACAACAAATAAAAAACAATGAAAAAATCAATTAAGTAAAACAATTGTGCTGAAGCAAATTAAGCAACATGAACCAATTCAAAAGCTTTTATCAATTTAATTTGATTTTTCTAAGGAAAGTAGTATACGCTTAATTCTTACAACAAAAAGTTACAAGTTGTGGGAGCCTTTTTTTACATATGTAAATTTAAAGGTTATCATCATATCTCAAGAAAACTTATTTGAATATTACTTTAACCCTTTTTTATATTCATCATAAGGTACATTGTATCGACAGTTCAATTTGAATTATTTGGAATACGATAAAAACAACTAAAGTGTTACATCATTATTTTTTTGCTTTTTGTTTTTCTTCACTTTTGTTTCACTCCATTTACTACACAAAAAACAACAAAAAACAAATAACATTTCATGCTCGAGTCAATTCCCACTTTGATAAAATTTTTGATTGAAAATTTTCAAATCTCAATCCATAAACGAATCATTGGCCCAATAAGTTTCATTATACATATATGTTTGTATGTAATAGTATAAGGATAATGTTTATGCAAATAAACAAAAACAAAAACAAAAAAAAAACAAGTATATATAAAAAGAAATTTAGTTATTTAGCATGATTTTCCATGTTGTAAATTTTCAACGGTTCATAAATGACACACGCCGAGAAAAAAAAATCTAAACAAATAATAAGGAAAATTGAATAAAATTTGAAAAAAAAAAATGTATGTCCTGTGATAACAAAAACAAGAAAAAAATACAACATACGTAGATACATATGGGTAATATTTGTACACCGGGTTTAAATTTTTATAGATTTGAAAAAAATTGTATTGAATTATAATAAAAAAACTTGAATAAATAAATACAAATTAAATGAAATATTGAATGGTTCAGAATATTTTTCCAAATGGATAATTCTCGTTTTTTGCAACTTGTTTATTTTACCGGAACAATTTTGTATTTAACCCAAAAATAATCTTTCAAAAGTGCCATACATATACATATTATGTACCTACATATCATTGTATACATATATGTATGCGTATGTTTTCTGAATGCACGTGTAAAAAAACCTACCTTTTTTGTTTCTAAATTCGCTGGATTATGTTGTTTGATTTTTTTATTAACATTTCAAACCTTTTTTTTTCAAGACTGTCTTAAAATTCAAATTAATTTTTGTTTTTAAAAAATTAAAATTTTCAAATGAAAAATGGAACACTTTTATAGCGTTTGAAAATTTAAAAAAAATATATAAATATGTTAAAAACATTTTCAAAGAATTCAAATTTCGAATTACTATTAATTTATTCAATTTATTTTATGTAAAACTTATATCAGGATTATTTCGAAAGGATTATGAAGCAAACGAAAATACATATTTTTAAAGTTTATTCAACTAACAACTAAGTAGTTGAAGCGGTTTTTAATAAACCCTATGTTTTTTTTTCAATCATTGAAAAAAAAAGTATATAAAATTATGAGTAAAAAAAAAACACTTTAGGTAAACAATAAAAACAAAAGTATATCCCACAATCATCAATACACATGTTCAAAAATTGACAATATCCTACATAAATGAAAATTCTAGCTTTTATAATCTGAAAAATGAAAAAAAAAAATGAAAACACAAAAAATTTTAATAAAGATTAAATTTTGTTTATAATCGAATTATCGATAATATTTTTATTTTAATGCAATTTTGTATTTTTCGATTTTTATTTTCATATTTTTGAAATGTACATATATTATTATTTTTATAGATTTTATGGATGCTCTTCCTTTTGACCCAGTAAACAAAAACAGAAAGAACGAAAGAAAAAAAAAATGAAATTCTGATCACGTTTAAATTGGCAACCGGATGTTATGAAAGTATGTCGTTAAAACCATGAAAATGAAATTTTTTTTTTCTTTAATTTTATATTTCGAAAGTCTATAAAAGAGAAAGTTGGAATATTTCTAAATTTTTATTTGCCACTTATCTATTTTTTATTTTTTTTTTTATTAAAAGAGAATTTTTATCATGTTTAGGTTGATAGTGTGATATGATAATTTAACAAACAATTGATAAAGTGAAAAAAATAAAAGTAAAACCAAGTAAAGTATATATGTATGTATGTACATACACACATAAGTATGTATACATATTCAAAATAGAGATAAAGAACAGAATAGAGATAGATCAATTTTAGTTAAACATTTATCATTGATTAAAAATGTTAACTTTATTTATTTATAGATTTAAAAAATCTTTAATATTTAATTTTTCAATTTTTTTTATTTGTTTACTTAGCTCAAATAAATTACAATAAATTTGATTACAAAATTACAAGAATTGAAGATAAAATTTAAAGTTAAAATTACTTACTAGTTCTTTAGATATAAATTTTTAGTCAAAGAGATTTTGGAATCTTTAAATTTTATTAATTTTTATGATTGCTAGCAGACATAATCATTATATTGATTGGTTCAAATTTTCCATTAGTTGTTCTATGTTCCAATGTTAAACACTCACCTTACGGAATCAGATAAAAGAGTTAAGAATGAATGTCCCTTTTTTTTGCCAATGAGACAAGTTGAATTAAGTTAAGTCTGCTTTCGTAAGGTAGAAGAGTTATTGGGCTAGACTAGGGAAGGTTCTGAAGAGCAAATCTGATGAAGTTTTTTTGTACTGCTGTTTGAATGATTTACGTAGTATGAGGACTATACTTGACTAGCGTATTCAAGATTTTGACGGACCAAATAGGTGTACAATGACTTCGTAATGAGTCTTCAAACTCTTTTAACCATCTCTTAATAAATCCTAGTATATAGCGTTAGCTTTATTAATAATGTGGTTGAAATGGGTTTTAAAGGTCAATTTTTCATCTAAATACACTCCTACATCTTATTCAAAGGTTTGTTATCGAGTGTGTAGTTGAAGGCAATATGATTTGTATGCCGTGTAAAGGTCAATTAGTGCACATTTAAAACAGAAATATTAACTCATCTCAATATTCAATAACCTCATTCATTAAAATCTCACTTTGATGTTTCAATTACAATGTATCAGCACTTCACAGTGAAGTTACTGAAAATTTCACATTTTTCACCATGCACTGGTCAACTAATATGAAAGCAAGTGTCACATAATGAATACTGAAACGAGCACAATTTATGATTTGAAAGACATTTTTTTAGCTGTTTCTCAGCCTTTTCAGAACTTTTATAAAACTTTTTATAAAACGACAAAAAGTAAAATAAAACATTCCCAAGAGCAATTGAAGAAGTCTTTACAAGTTCACTGTATACTGATTTCGTATAACTAATATCGAAATATCGTTCATAACTTTTGATAAGGATGAGGATAGTGCAATATAACAGAAATCAGCTTAGAGTATGTACATAAAATAAACTTTTTTCAAAAGTTTTTGACTTCACAGCTTCACCAATTGACGCAAAAATTAATAAAGTAAGTTTTAAGTTAAGTAAGTTTTCGTCCAAATTTACCTCTACATTGCGTAAGCCTTAAAATATGTTGCAAAAAGTGGAAAAAATAACTTTTCGAGATAAAAAATTTCTTTAACTTTGAGTACCTCGGAAACAATTAAAAATACACCTCTTTTCGTATAACTTTTTTTTTTTATTTCTCCATGAAACATCCTGTATTTTTACATTATCCACAAAACAAAGCTTCCTTTTTTTACTAATTAATGCAAATAAATCACATTTGTAGTAGTACTCTTCAGTTTTGAAATACTTAATTTTTATTTATTTATTTATTTTTTTTTTACCATATCAAATTTCAAAATTTTTCTAATTGTTACATCATTTTATTGTTTTTTATTGTTTTATTTAATAAACAAAAAAACCATTTAGATGAAAATTAAATATTTATAAAATAAATATATATGTATAGTATATATTTACTGTTTGTTTATAAGCTATGTATGTACATATACTTGTATATACATATTTATATGTACATAATATATATAATATATATATGTATATTAATTAAATTATTTTTACCCTGCCACACCATCAAAATTTATATAAAATGAAGTTAAGTGGTTTCTATACTTACTCTAACAATAATCATAATTGTACAATATAATCGTAATAATAATAATTCGTAATGGTTTTGCCTTCTGTTATGTTGATATTTTTCATTGTCATTTTTATATACATAGTATACATGTATATGTATCATGTACGTACATACATACAGCAAAGTATATATTTTAGAAAACTTTTACTTCCTTGTTTTCATTTTCTTAAATATAAAACAGTAATACGGATTGAATATTTAAACATTATACGATTCATTTCCCAACATTTACATACATATGTATGTACATATGTATGTACAGTATATAGATGTATGTATGTATGTAGATATATACCTACAACTTAAAATATATTGTTATTTAACCAAGATAAAATTAAGTAAATAAACATATTTTAAAAAACTAAATTACAAAAATTAAATAATTAAATTTAATTAAATTATACAACTAAAACAATATGCATGTATGTATATATGTACATATGTAGCATAAAAAACTGAGAAAAAAATTTAAAAAATATATCTTTATTTAATGTATACATAATTAAATAAAATGGATAACATTTTTTGTTTATTTCTTTCTTTTTTTTATTTCTTAAATAATTAATGTTAAACACATTTTTAGGTTTTTATAAATAATTTAAATTTGAAATACAATATTAATAAATTTAAATGACATAAAAGTAGGTGTATATACCACAAACACTGCACACATACATATACAGTATACACATAATTTATATATGTAATTAAAATACGAATACTTAACAATAATTGTAATAATAACAAATAATTATTTACATACATACATTATTATTTTCAAGATAATTTTAACAAATAAATAGATAATTACAATGCCATTCCTTATTTTGATATACATACGTGTTAATAATAATGATAATTATACATACATTAAAGGCACCTGATGTACCTATCAATTATTATTTTTGTTATTATTGTGAAATACACACAAATATTATAACACATATTATTATCTATTATTCTGACAGGACGAAATGTTAATATCGTAACATTCTTCTTTGTTTTTGTTGTTTTTTTTTATAACCTATATTAATTTCTTATCTATTATATGCTGTTCCTTTTTTTCTCTTTTGTTTTTATATGTAATATAAAATTGACTATTAAAATGTATTTTATTAGAATGTAAAAATTACAAAATTAATACCATGTTGCGTATTTATTGCAAAAAAAAAATGGAAGAAGAAGAAGAGTGAAAAGAAAAAAAGATATAATAAGTTAATCAAATAGAAATGAGATTATATCTCAATTTTTTATTAGGTTCTTTATTAATTGTAATTCAGAAAAAAAAATTATTATTATTCTGGCAATATAAGTAGAACCCTATATTTTTTTCTTCTTATGTCTAATAAATCTGAATTTACTGAATAAACAATTTTATATTTTATATATTTTTATACTTTAGTTTTTCTATTGTAGTAACTTTGAAAGCTTCTCGTTGCATTTTAAATAATAAAAGTAAACAATAAAAATGATTACACATTCAAGCAGGATAAAAACATAGTTTAAATAAATACGAAAAAAAAAAGAATAGAATAGAAAAAATAAAAACGCCTAACCATTAAAAACTTATCCAGACCATTTATATACTTTTACCCTTCAAAGGTTCATATTTTCTAGAATAATCTGTTTAACAAAGTTTCTCTAAAAAAAACCAAAGTATTTGAAGGAGCAACATTTTTACTTAAAGTTTCTAAAAGCTTTTTTATGTATGTATACCCTTTTAACGGAATTAATTGCATTAATTGTAAGAGAAAAAAAAAACTTCAAGGATTTAAAATATAAAAAGCAACTTAAAGTATCTGCTACCGAAAAATAACTTTAAAAAAATTAACAATCCAAGGATCAGTCATTATTAAAAACTTAATTGGAACTCTTGCGCTATATGTACAATAATCAGGACATACAAATTTATTGGGAAATTTCTTCAAATCCTTGTGGGATGAATTTATCATCAACATCAAGTTTTTAAAGTTTAAGATTTTGTATGAAAAGTGTATCTGAAAGAATGAACTTCATTATGAATTTTAATTTTTTTATATTTTCAATTAAAAGTAAATTATAATATCCCACAAAAAGATTCATTAAAACAGATTTTAAAATTTCAATTTCTCATCAATTCGAGAAAAACAAATTGTAACTACCTCCATACCACAACCACACGACAGAATTGTATATATGTATATATTCTTCTGGTAGTCAGAGCATTCTAGATTCTAATAAAAATGTGAATAATTCTTCTCGAAATAAAAACAATAAATTGCCTACTTTCATTTGCATATTTATTTTCATTGACAATTTTTCTTTCTTTTTTTTTTATTATCTCATATTTTTTATTATGTATTTCTTTTAATTTTTTTTTCTATTTTTTTGAATTTTCCACTTCTATTTCTAAGAATTTGCTATTTTACTAGCCTTTGAATGAACCTTTTTCTTTTTTCTTTTTTTCTTTTTTTTTTGTATTTAAAATTTTCATTTAATGTGGTTTTTTTAGGATGAGATTGTTATATCCTTTTATTCATTTATTGTACAATATATATATATATATATATATATATATATATATATATATATATGTTTTTTTTTTTTGTTATTTTCAGTCTTGAAAAGATTGTTATTTTTTCATTATAATAAAATTAAACTACGTGTGATTTAGAGAATGATAATGAAAAAACAACACAAAAATATAAAAACAAAATGAATGAATAAATACACACAACAGAAGCAAAAAAAAAATGTTATAAAAATAAATGAGTAATATTCTTTTATTGCTTCTTCTTTTATCATTTATTAAGTAGGTATTTTAAAATTTAAAAACAAAAAGGACAGAAATAACAAAGAAAAACAAAAACAACAACAACAAAAATAATTATGAGAAATAAACAAGAAAAAGAAATAATAAAATTGTAGACAATTTTATCTGGATTTAGATAAATGATTCGAATTATTGCATAGTGTGATAAAAAAAAAAAGGATGAGAACAGTAAAATTTAGATTTGAAATTTTTTTATAAGCAAAAAAAGAAAAAAATTTGTTGTGAAAAACAAAAGAATTTTCTAGTTCATAAACATAAATAAAAAATTTTTTTTTAATAAAATACGCGATATCACAAAAAGCCTATTTTTTTATAAAATTTTTAAAAATATGCTTCTTTTACAGTAAATAAATAATCTTTTTTTTTTTCTCTCAATAAAAGTACACACACATATTGATTGAATGTGATGTCTAAATACCATTTAAAAAAAAAAATACTTATTAAAATCAAAAACCTGGAAATAATAGCAAAAGACATTATTATGACTTAAGTTTTAAATAAATATGACATGATTACAATTTTATTTATAAGAAAATTTATGTTCAACGAATAAAAAAAGCCTTAGGTAATATTTAAAAAATAAATATGTTACATATGTATGTACTATGTATGTAGGTATATGTACAATTGATTCCAAAAATTAGTAAATTTTATTTTTGTTAATGTTTTTTTTTTTTCGAATGTTAAAATAGAATTCTTAAAACATCCTAATTCTGTACTTGGAAAAACATTTTTAAGTGTTACTATAATTTGAAATTTAAATTTTACACAGTTCAGTGAATTTTATCTCTTAACACAATTTTGTCATATGTATACATACGTATATCATATTAAGTCACGTATTATTTTTATTAGATTCTTGAATTTTTAACATGATTTCGAAAAATTTGTACAAAGTGATAATTTTGAAATTTTTACACATTCGCTAAATTCGAAGAAACATGATTAATGGATAAAACTTTATTTTATAATCAAACTTGTTTTTTCTTCCTCTATAACCTCTTTTTTCTCTTTTTTTGCACCTACATATACATGCGCCAGCTCTGTTCTAAATTCTACTAAAATTTCAATGCAATATTATGTGTAACTTGAGTTTTCTAGAATATTTTTCTGTCACATACATATGTACATATTACGTACTCGTATATGCATTATGCACAAACAGCTTAAATAGAATGCGGAACCACCTAATTCGTTGGTAGAGATACAATTCGTATGACACTTTGGCTGGTACTGATTGCTAAACTGACCTTTTAAAACTGAGTGGACATAATAGAAAGACCTTGAACTTTAGAAGCTACTACTCTAACATTTTTGCCATTGATCGCCCACAATATTGGCTAACTATAATTTAAAAAAAATTGTTTAAAAGTTGAATCAATAAATCAAGACAATGCCAATGTAACGAAAATTAAACGTGAACAGATTTATACTAAAATTTTAGCAATTATTTTAAATAAAGGTATTTATTTTTTTCAAATACCTATTGAAAAAGTAATTAAAAATCCATCTATTCTTTCAAAACAAATTCGTCTTATCTCACACTTTTTTTCCTTTTTTTTAAAAAACATCTCATTTTTTTTTTTTTTTAATTAATTTATTTCAAGTTAATTTTCTTTTAGTGTAATTTTCAAGGAGGAAAATAAAAATGAAAACTTATTCAAAGGATGTATTTAAAGTAATTAAGTTATATCAGTCTACAATATGAACCATGTTTCAAGTTAATTATAAAAGTTGGTTAGATAAAAAAACAAATTTGAAATAAAATAAAATAAAATAAAAAAACTTCCTTTTTCTTCTATTGTAATGGTACTTATTAGCACAAAATGAGGTGTTACTAGATTTAATTGAATTAAACTTCTTTTTTTTTTTTTCTATTGAAACAGGAAACAAAAAATAGTTAAATGTATACTATATAATAATAATAAAAAAATACTATCCTGATTAAAATTCTTATCATATAACCAATGTTTTGTTTCACGGAAATGAAAATTTTTCTAATTAAATTAATTGAAGTAAAAATTAAAAATTTCAAATGAATTGTATATAAAGTGTGGTTTGCAACGGTTTTTCAACCCTATAGGTACCAAATGATTAAAATTTACTTTTTTTTTTTATAATAAGACAAAAGTTATTAACCTATGTCCTTTATTTTATTACATTGTATTATCTCAACTTTTTGGCTAATTTCAAACACTAAAATTCAATTTGAAACAAAATACTCGTATTTTATTTATAAAAATTGCCTTTCAGAAAGCAAGAAAATAGATATGTACTCTGAATCAAAAAAAAAAAAAAATTGATAAAGCAATTATTCACTTTGTCAATAAAAATTCGAAAGTTATCTGTGATAATATATGATATATACGTTTTAAGAATGGCCAATATTATTAGATTACATATTACAATACCAAAAATAACCCACATTTTATATACCACATGAAAACATTTGTCACAAAACTTTTCTATGAACAAAATAGTAAAGAAAAAAAAAAAAAAACATGAAGAGAAAAAAAAAATCATGAAAAGAAATTAATTGAGCACATTCCAAACTTTTCTTTCTATTTATTTCGACACAGAATATTCTCTTAAACATAAGCTAGCAATACAATAAAAGACATATTTGCCAATTTTTAACCTTTTTGTTCTGTTTTTATTTTTCTTCTTTTTTTTTTTTATATCCTTATTCTTATATGTACCTACAAGCCTTTCTTTTTCATGATCACAAGAAGAAAAAAAAACTACACACATTTCCAAAAAAAAAATGTATTTTTTCATTTTTCTGTTTTGATAGATGGTCATTTCGTGCAGATACAAATTTTTCATCGTTAAACATATTTCCTTTTCTCTTTTGGTATTGTTGAGAAATTCATGTCACGTTTGGGATTCTATACTTTGGTTCTACGTATAATTTTTATTTATTTATTTTTTTTTTTTTGTATTAATCCACAAACCTTGTCACTATTAAAACCACATTGAACATATCAAGATTACTTATAACTACATTTTGTACAGAATTGTTTAAAAAAAAAAAAACAAATAAAAATGTAAAGAATAAAAACTTTTGGTCAAATAATTAACTTTTACAAGGTAGAATAAATTGTTTTGTTATATAAAAAAAAAAAAAATACTAAAAAACAAATTTGATTTACTGTCCAACACAAAAATTTTCAAAATAATTTCACATTTTTAATGCAAAAAAAAAAAAGAAAACTGAAAACAAAATAAACAAAATTAGAAAAAAAAATGAAAACTATACTACAGTCAGCCATTTAAAGAATAGATACTGCAAAACATATGTACACATATGTATGTATCTACATTTCTACATTATGTATATGTTACATACATATTACATACATACATTACATACATATGTACATCGAAAACAAAAATTTACATCATCAGAGACAGTTGCTTTTATATGACTCTGAATATCAAGAGAAAAGCATCTTTCTATGTATTTTAATTTACTTCTTTATTATGGATGTTGTGCCAAATTGCATAATTAACTCTGATTCTTTGATAGAAGGATCAATATCTTTATTTTTTTTTTTTCTTCTATTTTCTACTTCGAAATTTTTGTTTAATAAGCAAAATAAAGCAAAATAATAATATGTATATGTAATTTGTTGATGGTATTGATTTCATTTTCTTAGAATGAAAGATTAACAAGAATATTACAAATGTAATCTAGAAATTTATTACTCTTATGATATCAAAGAAGTTGTAATGAAAGCATTCATAAGTCATATTAGGCATGAGTATAGAAATATGTACGTGTATTCCATTTAACATGCATGCATGGTAATAATCATAATTACCTGATGAATTTTTTGCTGTGAAAAATATCTTTTTTTATTGATACTTTTTGTTTCTTTAGAAGTATAATTTATTTTTATACTAATATTACATACATATAATAATGGAACGAGAGCAGGGAAACGAAAGGAAACTTTCACGAATTATAAGAGTTCAAAACAGATGAAATGGAAAATTTTATGTAAAAACTGTTATTATTGCTATTTATTTAGAGCTTAGTAGACCCACAGCCCTTATCTTGTGCTAGTTGTTGCCACTAAGGTTTGAAAGTCTTATTTCGTTTCTTCATCTTTTTCTCTGCCTTCCCACAAGGCTGTAGTTCTCTCAAGCGATGTCCATTCTGTTAAGATCTTTATCCACCGCTGTTGTCGGTTGATCTTGCTACATGTCCAGTCCATGACCACTTCAATTTTTCTCTTTTGTATTTATTTCTAATTCTGTTTCTTCTAAAATTATTAAAAGTTGACCATTCCATCGATTTTTGACAATCTACTTCAGTACCAGTAACTTATACCCCAACTCAAAAGAATTGGAATTGGAATGTTGAGTGAACTTAGGAGGATACGATCTCGAGACTTTCAGCATTAGAAGCCAGCACTCTACCTCTTTGGCCACTGCCTCCTTAAGAGTCATTCAGTTTTCTTTAAATTATAATGATGAAGACATTATAGTGAAAATAATCTAAAATTTTCTTCATGATGACGTTTTAAATTATAAAAAAGCAAAGTGTCACAAGTATAATTTTATCAAAATTCAAATGTTTAACCTAATTTTTTATTTTTCCAAAAATGTATTTTTTAAATTATTTTATTTTTACTCTTTTTTTTTAACTGAAATATTGTAATGTACCCTTTGAGCCAAATTACATTGATACGAATGCGCTAGTTGTAACCATTTTTTTCCTACTTGGTATAATAAGAATAGTCTAAAATAATTTTAGCTGACGGTTGTAATACACTCACGCTCGTTACAACTTGGTCGTGCCACCATAAGGTGTATTTTCAGGAGTTGTTAAAACCGGTTATAAACTCGTTTGCGACGGTGGCAGTAGTCCTAGTCTATTTTCAGTCTTTGAGTATTACAATTCTTTTTAGTCATATTTTGTCTTTTTTGTCAGCTACATTTTTCACTTTTTCAATTTATGGTTACATGAATTAAATTTACCTTCCTCCCATTGGTATAATTTTTGAATAGAATTTAATTCTCTTAATTCTAGAAATCACCACATGTTATTATACTATATTTGTAGAGCTTGATAATAAAAAAAATCTTTTATATTTACAAAAAAAATTATTATGTATTATAGAAAATTCAATAAAACTTTTTAATGCAAACATTAACTACAAAATTTTCAAAGCTATTATGCATTTTCCATAAAGCCACAATTACATAATCGTATTTTTCTTTCTAAAATTTTCTATTTCATTTCAAAACAATAAGTCTTTGAAGTTTTATATATTTCTATTCATGAAATCAAGATACATATCATATATGATATTTATAAATACACACAAAAGAAAAAAAAAACAAAAAAACCAAAATCAAAAATCTTTTTAGTCACCGAAACAAAAAGAAAATATTAAAATACACAAAAGATACTCATATATGTTAAGCAAAACAAAATCATATCCATTAAATTACTTATATGTATGTACTCGTACTATGAAAACATGTTATAATCTATTATAATAGTACATTTATGTATATAGCTTACAAAAATATCATATACAAAAATAATATGTATATAAGTGGGAGTGAATGGGAAATGCGATACTATTATGATGGAAAAATGAATTTCAGATGAAATAAAATACCCACTGGAGCTATTAAAGAAATAAAAAAAAAATGTTGTGACATGATTTTGTGTTATGGATATCATATAAATATGTACAATTTCTCATTTATACTATACATATACATATAAGTATATTATATGTATATCAATGTAGAATAAATATAAATGGAACTTGATTCACTGTTAATGACCTCAAACAAATATCTTTCTTTTGTTATATTTTTTTAAATATAGTACCTAGATATAGATATTCTTCATTTTATTTTGTGCATACTTGACTTTTCCACTTTATTTTTTTTATATTTTTTATTTTATTCTATTTTTTCTGAAAGGGGGTTATTTAACTACATATTATAATGCACATATTATTAAAATGTTATTATATACATATACAATACAATACAACAAAGTATAGGACTCTAAATGTATATTGTATTATATTTTTGGTTATTCAATGAAATTTAACGCCCACAACTTATTTTACTGGTATTTTTGGAAAATTATATTCATTCATGACACCATTCATATAACAAATACATTGCGACTATTTTTACTATATTATGTGTATGTATGTATATGTAAATTACAATAATAATAAACTGTTGTTATTCAAGGATTTTAAATTTTAGCTTATTTTTAGTGATAATGAAAATCATTTTATTAAAATTTATTTTATGTTTTTTTATTATTATTATTTTTTTTTCTTGTATCATCATTATAGCCTGAACTAGATTATCATTTTATAAGAAGAAAATAAAAGTTAATTGGTTTTATGATGCTATACTATAACGTAACAATATAAAATGTTAAAATGAGTATCCATTATGGGTCATGAGTGTCGATTAACATTTAAAAATTTTAAATTGGAAGCATAATTAACACACACATTATCAGCAAATAAATTTTGTAGAAATCGTATTGTGTGACAGATACTTTTCAGTGATTTAAATATTTAATGTTTTTTAAAAAAAAAAGTTAGGTCGAAGTAGTAAGTGGTTATGAATCATTGAAAAGTACTACACTGTTCTGCCAAAAAAGAACTATTCTGTCAAAAAAGACCGTCATTTTTTCCATAAAGGACTTTCTGTCCTGTCATGATCTATTTTTTTAAGCCACTTTTGTAGATCTAATGATTTTTTTAAATAACTTTTACCCTAGAGGTTGAGTTGAACAGTGAGCAGTAAATTTCGCACTTTCACAATAGCAATGATAAGAAATTCTTGTTTCAAATTTCCATTCCATTCGCATTCCATTGAAGAACAAAAAAACAAAAAAACAAAATAAATAACTTTATTATAAATTTGAGCTTTGAGAGACTTCACAAACTTAAAAACTTCTTTTTTTTTTTTAAATTTATTTTTTGATTTATAATCATTATTAGAAATTTCATCAAATTTTCAAAATATTTATTCATTGAAAGTTTCATTTCTTTGAAATTCTCGAGAAATATTATATAATAGTTCAAAAATTTTTAATTGATATAAAGTTTTACAAGATTGTACTTAAATTTACAAAACGTTTTAAGAAATTTTCAAATATAAGTTTTATAATTTATGAAATTCTATTCTAAATTCAAAATCAAATCAAAGTGTACAGTAATTGACATTCCTTACTAAAGTAACATACTCGTATGTGTGTACATATTCTGGAGATTTCATTATTTCAATGATCTAAATAAAGATAACGAACTTCTTATATGCAATTTTCTCAAAAATATTTAAAAACTTTTTACTCATACTAAAAAGCATTTTAATAAATATTATAAATAATATTTTCAATAGTTAAACTTACAATAAACAATTCAAATTTTAATTTAATTACATCATTATTATTGTTTTGTATCCTTTACCTGAAATAAATTTACATAATTAGAAAAACAAAAAAATTTCTTGTACATACATATTTAATAATTTAATTAAAAATGTTATGACAAAAATTTAACAATTATATAAGATTACATATTCATGTTCAAGGACTTCTTTTTAAAGAATTCTCAACATCAAATTTTTTTTTTTTTTCGGATTCAATTTTTTTTTTTATAAATATCTTTAGCATGACAATTAATTATATCCTGTTAAAGAATGCACATACTAGTATATAATGTATGTATGAGTACATATGATTGTTTTCAACTTTTAGACACATATGAAAGCCATATAAAATAAAACATATATAATAAGAAAATTTGTTATATTCCCCTAAAGCAAAAGAAATAAAAACCAAAAATTAAAAAAAAAATTAAAAAAAAGGATTACATTACAGAAATTAATGTGCTTTTTGTCTGTATCATATATTCTAATATTTTTCAAAATAATTTTAAACGAATGTGAGATATAAGATATTATTTGTTGTCATTATTAAGAAAATTTTCTTACATACTCGTATACGTTTAGTACGTTTATTTTCATAAATTAAAAAAAAATAATAATAATAATATCTACTTTTGTGTTATTACAACCACACATGTATGTACAAACATGAGAAACATTTTGTTTTATCACGTAATTTGACATACAACAAAAACTTACACATTTATCGTATAATTTTTCTGGTATGAAAACATTCTTATATTTCGAATGCATAATTTTCTTCTGGTAATAAAATTCATATGTATATGTTTATGCTCACACACACACATACATACAATACACACTTATTTGATTTTATATAAGAAGCATGTTTTTGATTACGGTTGGTAATGGTAATATAGAATACTAAATTATTTTATTTTTCATCCTTTTTCACTTGATTTAATTTTTGTGTTGTTTACTGTAAAAAAAAAGAATAAGTTTTAATAAAACTTTTTAAAGTTCTAAGAATACCGATTATAGGTATGTATGATTTATTTCGTTTCTTTAAGCTTTAAATAAAATAGAAATTGAAAGGATAATGTTAATTTGATAATTATATTCTAAAAAGTTAAAATACTTTAATTAAATAATAAAAAGAATTTCAAGAAATGATTATTTTACCAAAATGTGATTATTTTTTCTGATAAATTTTTTATTATACATAAATGAAATTTTTTATTTTTATTACAATTAAATTAATATAAACAATATATATTTTTTAATTCATTTTTGTCTGTCCAATTATAATCATGTGGTGAAACAAAAAATAAATAAAAAACAAAATAAAGAAAAACAAACAAAACATACGAGTATACACAAAGTAATAAAATTTTCATTTTCATTATACAATTACTCTTTTTCTTATTTTAAAACTGGCTAAATGAACTGATTTATCTTGACAACAAATAAAATATGATCCATAAATTGATAATACATACTGAAAATACAAAAAAGGCTGTTATTTTTTCGTTTACAGACGAAAATTTAATAATGTATATGAATAAACTTTTGTAACAAAAAATAAAAACAATAATAAAGGATACAAAATTAATCATAAATTTTAATCAATAAACATTTACGAACAGTTAATTATTACATTGTAATAAAAATTCATTTTATGTTTATATGTATTTTTCTTTTATATATTTTTTTGTATGTGATAACCTTGAGATATCCTTTTTTTTTATTAAAGTTAAATTTTATGTTCGTTTGTACATTAATTATTATTTATTTTTTTCATTTTTTTTCTGATTTATTTTGTATTTTTATTTATATTTTTTCTTAAAAAGTTTTTTTAGTTTCTTTTTTTTTTCTCAAAAACTTTTCTACAGTTTTCACAAAACTTTAATTGAAAATAAAATGAAAAATTACAAAACTAAAAATCTTTTTCATTTTATTTTTACTCAATTAAATAAAAGAAAACATAAAAAGTATTTAATATTGATAGTAAAAAAAACTTTTCACTAAAATTCACTCCGATTAAACTGACTTGGTATCTGGAGTTAAAAAAAAAAAAATTAATTTATTTCCATGAAAATGAAATAAACAAGAGTAATTGAAAAATATAATTTTCAAAGGAAAAAAAAAACTTCGTGTAATTAAAGTTTTTAATTTTTTTTTATCAAAAACATAAAATTTGTTTTTTTTTCTCTACATTATTTTTTTTATCCTTAATTTTGCCTTGTTCTCCATCTCGCAGGAATACTATAATGGGTGAATACTACCCATCAGAAGATAATGGCTTATGTCCCAAAACCACTCAAACCAAATCAAGTTTCATTGACGAATAAATTTTCTTTCTATGTCTCTATCCTTAAAATCTCTTTTATCTCTTTTTTTCTTATCTTCTTCTTTTCGTTATTGATAATAATTTTTATAGACACATAAATCTTGAAATTTTTCTCGTATAATTGAAATAAATTGGACAATTGTTGATAACATTCATGATAGATTTTTATAAAAAGTTGTCGATAAGTGACTTTCATAATATACAATATTTGTTATGATAGAAATTATATATTTTTAATGTAATTTTAATTCATTGTACGTACAATGTACATAGTACATACATATATGTACATATAAAAGACCAAGAAGAATAATGTTCCCTACTTTTTATGTATTTTTGTGTTTGTGTCGTATTTCGGAACGGCAAGTAGTAAGGAGGTTTTCTTGAGTTTACCCCAGCAAATACCACTATTCGAAATTACCGATCAAGTTTTAAACTTCAAACGATCAAACTTTAAAGAGCCCCATGTAGAGCAAAAATAAAAATTATCAAAAGTCATTGCCTTATGTTTTTCGTTGTTTCTTTGTTTCTTTTTTTTCAATTAATTATTCACAATTTATTTTTCCTTCCCCATACACATATGTACATTCTAAGAACATCTACGATAACTTTCTAACTCTTAACGATTATTTTCTTATATTAAAATTGTCTTATCCTTATAAGAAAATATTTACAATGGAATTCAAATATGTTAATTATTATAAGAGCTATAAATTAAATTCTTTAAGAAAAGAAAAAATCGAATTAAAATTCAAACTTTTATTCCAAATCCACGTGAATTAAATTAACATTCTAATTTTTAGAAAATCTTATATTACTAAGTTTTACGTAATTAAATTTGTTGTTCTGTTAAAGTGGATAAGTATGAAAATATCGAATACATACATATTTTATTTTATTTTATTTTTCTCTTCACCTGATTAATGAAAAATGATAACAAAAAATCCTTATTTCAAGATTTTGTCTTTTTTTGTTTTTTTGTTTTTTCAAACTGATTATTTAATTTGATATCTATCGAATAAATCAAGAAAAAAAAAACATTGAATAAAAGAAAAGCATTTCTGAAAATAAGGAAATTACTTTAATTGAAATTGACATTAACATGGGTTCAATGTATACAAAACAAAAATAAATTCAAAGCGTAAAAATTTTCATTTTTCACCATTTTTCATTTTTCTTTTATATTTTTATTGTAAATCCCGTTTTGTCCTTTGTATATTGCTAAAAACTATCGATTTAAATGATTTTTTATTTATTTATTTACTATTTTTCGAATTTAATTAAAATTTACATCAAATAATCTTGATTTGAAACGAAATTACATATTTTTTAAATTTTTTGTATGTTTTCTGAGTTAGATTTTTTTCATTTTTCCTAGAATTTGAATAAATATTTAATAAACTTTCATGT
This sequence comes from Bombylius major, assembly GCA_932526495.1. Taxonomy (NCBI): domain Eukaryota; kingdom Metazoa; phylum Arthropoda; class Insecta; order Diptera; family Bombyliidae; genus Bombylius; species Bombylius major. The sequence goes on along the minus strand of OW052042.1, from coordinate 21,174,732 downwards.
TAAAACGAAATATCCATATATACGTATTATTTCATTTTCGTATTTTACTGTTTAATCAAAACAAAAATAAATAATTACATTCATCGTTAATAAATATATTTTCCACAATGAACTTTATTAAAGAGAACATTTCAAAATATAAGATTATTGACGTATAATAAATTTTTCATTTTTATTTACATTTCATTTTTGAATGTTTAAATTTTATGAGTATACCTATTTATTCTTTTTGAATTAAATTCATTTTTTTTTTTTTACTTTTCAAAGGATTGCATGACAAACAAATCGTGAAAATAGTAAAATCTAAAAAAGGACGGAACAAAGTTATTGTGTTTGATTAAGATTTTAGATTTTGATTTTTGTTTTTTTCTTTTATTACAAAAATGTACTCATTCATTCATCCAAAGGCATGTGATATTATCCTTTTCGTGTTTTTTGTTTTATTTTTCGCTGGAAAAATTCAATAAAGCCTTTCAGAAAAAACGATGTTTTTATTAGGTTAGTTTTTAGCATGCAAAATTGAAAAAAAAAATAATCGTAGGTATATAAAAATTTATTTTGAAATAAGGAATTAAATTTTTATGATACAATCACACATAAACTTAGTCATTCATTCGTCTTTAATACCCTAACATTATTATATAGTTTTCTAAAAATGATGATTTTATTTGAGTAGCACTATACAAATTGTGGAAATAACTGTGGAAAATAAAAATAATAAAAAAATCATCACACCCATATAATTTTTTTATGATTTTTTTTTATCAATGCCACAGTTTAATTGCATTTTTACAATGGCAATAATAAAGAAAAAAAATATATAAAAAAATACAATAAATTTATTCACTTTTAAATGAAGTGCTGAGTGTAATAATGTAAATTATCTTGAATGTAGGTTTAGGTTTACCATGAATTAACTACCAAAAGGATTAAAATGAAATTTTTAGTATATGTATAATCAAAAAAATAAACAAAAATTGGCCTAATGTTACGGCGGAAGTAACAAAAAACAGACCTTGAATCATGTACAATTTTATTTTTAAATTTAAACTTAAAATCTGGTCATGATTCATAAATTGAAAAAAAAAAAAACAACATTCAATTACATATAACTTATAATTGATACTTTTCAGTTTTAGGGATTAAAACAAGTCGCCTCCCTGTGGTGATCCCCATATGAAGCAAAATGAGTGACAGTGAAAGCCTATAGCGAACTAATTAGAATGTAATAAAGACGAAAACAATATTGAAACACTATAAAAGAGATCCTTAAGGGTCATAAGACAACAAAAACCATATTTTTTTTCTTGGTATTGTTCTACATAGGTAGATACGTATTTTGCAACTGCCATTAGGTAACTTGGATTTTATTCCTATATATAGTAAAGGCCCATTTGACATTTTCTTCTTATCCTCGAACTCTCAACTGCATCCTCCAAGAGCTCATTCAAATATACGGATTCCAAAGAACTCAAATTGTTTGATTCAAATTAGCATGTGTGCAATTTTACGATTATTTACATTTGACAACCTCGTAAGTGAATTCCTGTAAATTCTACAATAGAGTAGTGGTAGAATTTTTTTTTTTTTTTTTAAATTAATTTGCTGAAGCTGAATTCAAATTTAAAATTGAGTAGGCTTAACAGCCAAATAAATAACATATTTTTCGTTTAATTAAATAATTACTCGATAGAAGAAATTCTCAAAACATTGATTAATCCTTAAAATTTTATATTATACACAAATTTTTTTCTTTTTTTTTTTAATATATATCGTAATTTTTATAATTAAAACTTTAATAAGAATAAAGATAATTGTGTTAAACTCTCCAAAGGTTACTTGTAGTAGGTGACGAAAACACTGAAAAAATAGCTTTTTATTTTGAAAAATTCTTCAAAAAAGCCAAATCTTTTTATGAATATTAACGTCAAGAATAACATACATACATATATTTTGCAACTTTTTTTCACGTTAATTAAAACAAACTTTTACATAATAGTTTAATTTTTTTGACAAATAAAATTATTGTAAAGTTGTATTGTAAATAAAACAATACCATTATAAATGAAATCACAAAAGAAAATATTAATTTAAATTTATGTATAAATTTACTAGAACAATACATACAAAAGTTTTTTTTTTGTTGGTTTTCGTATAGAACTTTTAATAAAAATATAATTTTTTTTATTTTTCAAAAGAGAATAAGAACTTTTGAAAAGTTTTTAAAAAAACTTTCTCATATGTAAATAGATACTCTACTATGTATGTAGTATGTGCTGTATACGTTGCAACGAGAAAAACACAAGCTAAAACAAAGTTAAAAAACATGTACATACATATATACGTAATCATAGAAAATATAATTAATTTTAAGAAATAAACAAGAAAATTATACATACATACACATACATACAAGATGCAAAACGAAAAATACATATTCACCTTAATTAAATTTTATGTATAGGTATATGTATATTCAGGTATATACTCGTAGGTATAGGTATGTAATATTGTTAAGTTTTCTTACAATAAACGAAAAATGATCCTTTTTTTAAGGAAAAGTTTGAAATTTGGTGTAGTTGATTTTTGCTGTAAGTAATAAAATATCCTTCAAAATATTTAAAATATTTGTTTTCTATCAATTTGTTTCAAGGTATATACAATATAATATCGTGATACGCTATAAGAAGATGTAATTAACCAAATTCATGTAAATTGTATTTTTTTTTTTAAATTTCCAATGAATATAATGTAGGTACATATATAATATTATAAATTTGAAAAATTTCGTATCCACTTTTATAATTTTCAAAAAATACGAGTATTTATGTACGAGTATGTGAAAAATATAAATTCTATTTGAAATTTTCATTTATTGAAATTTAGAATTTATATATGAAAAGAAAATAGTTTGTTAAATAATAAAATGTAGGTACATTTGAATGAGGGTATCTGTATGTATGTATGTATATATAATACATATTAAGTAGTGAATAGATTCGATTTTTGTGTATAAATTTACCAAAAAGTTTTCACAAAATATACAGAATAATAAAAAAGTCCTTTTTTTTCTTCATTTTGTTCAATTTTCTACCGTTTTAATTTTTTTTTTTTTTTGGTTTTTGTTGATGTAAAACAATTGAAAAGAAAAGAACAAAATTTATAGTTATAAAGAACTTTTTTGACAATTAGTTTTCTAAAAATTTAAGAAGAAGTGAAATTTTAAAGAATGAAAAGTTTTAAGGATATTCAAGTTAAATTTGAAAATTAGTATTTATGTATAGGTACAATTACATATATATGCATATACATAATGTACGTATGTGTGTATGTATCAAAACTTAGTTTTAATTTATTTGTTAAAACTGTTTTTGAAATAAGTTTATCTTGTAGGAGTAATAAAACAAGAAAAACAAAAACAAAAAAAGAATCTTTTATAAGTTTTATTCTTATTTAGTACTTTTATGTGTCATAATTGAATTTTAACATATTAGAAATTAAATTGAATGTGTAATGCTTAATAAGGATAAAAAGTTAAAAATTTACTAAAATTTGGATAATGTAAAGTGGTGCATATACTTATATGATTAATTTAAATTTGTTAAAAAAATGAGTAACAGATTTTGTATAATCTTGAAATAAATGAATTTCTATATTATTACAATTATATCACCTGCATCTAAATGTATCTATAACTGTTTATATATTGTCTTAATTTTAAGCTTACTTTATCTTATTAAACTATTTTGTACAACTTTGACTTGTTCATTGTAAATCACTTTTTCCGTAATGTAATGGCATACTTGTACAAAACGTAAAATTAAAAATAATACATATAGGTGACATATGTAAGTGAGTATGTATGTATCTTGAATGTAACATTTTTAAACTTATTTTGTTTTCTTCATTGTACTTATTTCGGTGCAAATTATGAAAGTTAACTCGACTGAATTTGGTAAATACACCTAAATAAAAAGTTTGAAAATTTTATCTTGTCACCTTTTCACATAAGAAATTTAAGATATTTTTATCTTCAACAACAAAAAACTCATTTTTTCCTTCTTTATTTCTTGATTTTTATTTTATAGTGACATATACAAACTGGAATTTCATCTTTTAAGGATTTTCTTCTATTTTTTTTCTGAAACAAAACAAATAAGTTTTTGGCATAGTTGCATAGAATAATAAAAAAAAATTTTATGATACATATCATATTTATTTCTTGAATCTATGTAACTACGTACGTTTTCTTAACAAAAATACACAAATTACAATTCTTTTATAGAAAAAGAACAACACAATTTAAAAAAAAAAAAAGCAAACGAAACCAAACAGTTGACTACTTACTACACAAAATAACTAATCGAAAAGAAAAATCGCGTATATACTCGTATGATACAACAGTTTACAATTTAGTTTGTTCTAAATAATTTTGAAAAATGCTTAAACTAGCAAAAATAAACAAATAATAAAAATAACAGAAAAGATTAAAGTTTATTGTAAAAATATGTGGTATTATTTTAAAGGATAAAAGCATACTTAAAACAACATAATTTAACGTTTTAACATAAAAAATTTCGATCGTATATTTAGACCACTATATTATTATGATTTTAGAAAAAAAGTGATTTATCTTTGTATAGTGAAAGATATAAAATAACATACAAGAATTATCTTCTTTTTCTTTTGTTGATATAAAATTTTTCTGTGTTTCTAAGCAATTTTTCTTAAAACTCTTAAATAATAACATAAAATTTTTAAAAAAACTTATATGTACATACATAATATATCACAATCACTCATACCTTATACAGGCTTGTTCATAAAAATTGTTGTCCGGAATGGCCATTCCATTACATTTTAACATGATCCCTTTCAAAAACATGATGAACTTTTTGTGAACTTAAAATTTTTTTGTTTGTTTTGAAGAAAATTGAAAAATGTTGGGTTTAATAACTTCAATGCTATTGAAGAAAAGAAGAAGATGAAGAAAAAAATGATAAATATCTAATGATGTGTGGTTCTGTAAGGATAAAAAATAGATTTTACAGTAGAAAATATTCAATTTGACGTCAAATTGACGTCATTGTCTTACAAAATGTTTCTGTAAGAAAAGAAAAATAAAAGTAGAAAAGAACAAGTAGAAAATGAAGGTCACCACTGTGAAATTTTCAATTCTTAAATGTTTCTATAGGATTTTCGAACGGTTTTCAAATTGTGCCTTTGTTGAATTGGAATTGACAAAATTCCTCTTCAACTTTTCTATCTCACCACAAAATTTTCAATCACTCATACAGAAACAGGAGAATTTTACTAGTTGAATTTAAAATACAAAATACATGTGTCGTCCCAATTAGTAGAAAATTTTCTACTCGATTTATACAAACGGCCGAAACGAGACACAGGTATATAAAGAATTTAAGATACCTGATCAGAATATTAAAATTCTTAAAACACACAAAACTGTATTATTCTATCAAGTTTTTAAGTAGCTATAAGTATTTTTATTGAAAGTTTAACTTACTTACAAGGAAAATGTATATTTTCCTCAAACTGTTCTTAAAAAATGGTTCAAAACAAACAATAGATCATTTATACTTTACATATCTCATATGTATGTTTTCACAGTTCACTCTAAATATCAAAGGTTTTTAAAATCCTTGAGGTTTCTGTATACAAAAAAAAAAATTCATAAATTTACTTTTAATGATATTCTAAATCACAATAGCATCTTTTTACTCATATACAATACAAACACATGGCGGATAAAACAAAAAGGATCAAATAAAGAACATTATTGAAAGAGAATAAAATATGGAAAAATATCTATGAATTTAAAAAAAAAAAAAAACAAAATTAAAAAATTCTCATTTCTTTAATAGAATAAAAGTCAATAAACTTTACTTTGTCGAAAATTCATATGAATTTTTCAATAATTTTTCGTGTATCAATGAACTACAAACCATCATAGGTACCACTCTTACTCATACATACAAACATACAAAAATTCTAAAATTCTTTTATAATGCAGATTTAAATTTTTGCTTATTTTTTTTTTTTTAAATACTTACTTCAGAAAAATTTCCCTAACAAATTCAAAAAATTTTTTTTTCTTTTTTCGTTTCATATGAAATTTTTGTTTTTCTCATAAGATAATTTCAAATTCAAAAAGTTTTCTTGCGCGAACAAAAAAACAAATTTTTTCTAATACTTTTTCTCTCTTTGATTTTTTTTTTAACAAAAAAAAAGTATGTAATTTTTTTAGTATCATTCTCATTGAAAAATAACTTTAACAAAAAATATGTAAATATTCGTACATATGAATAAATACTATTGAATTCGATTTATACTTATACACAGCACGGTTATACAATAAGCAAATATTATTTTCATGTAATTTTTTTTTCCTATTTTATTTTTATTTTTTTCAATATACACAATTTCTTACTTTTTTTTTTCATATTAAAGAATTGAATTTAAAAAATATGTATAAAAAAAACATACATATATTGAAAAAAAAAAAGTACGAAACATGAATAATTCATATTTATGTGATTGTGAATTTTTTATAAATGCGTCATACATACATACATACATGTATACAGAAATCTACAAAATATCCATATACTCGTACATATGTATATTATATATTTCGATGATTTTTTACACACCAAGATTGAATTTCTCATATCAATAGAATTATTATATCAGAAATAACAAAAATAAAATAAAAAGATTATATTATTTGAATATAATTTTATATTATTGAAAATTGCATTTAAAAATTTTAAATTTAAAAAAATATTTTACACACTTCAACACTTTAAATTCCAAACATTTTTTTTTTTTTCATAATATGTAGGTATGTACAAAAAAAAAACATTTAAAATTAGAAAATTTATAACTTTAAAATAATAGAAAATAACTTTAAGCAATGAAAATAGCAACTAATTTAAATTTTAATAGTAGATATTTGTTGCTATGTCATTAAAAACATTAAATTTTACGAGTTTATTTGAAATGCTCATTAGTAAAATAAATGCTATTTTATGGAAATTATATATAGTTTTTACGTGTACATATTAGTATTAGTATCTTTTGTTTTATATTAATGTGAACTCATTAAGGATATTTTTGTTATTTAATATCATATACATATATATATATAGGTATGTATGTAATCAATTTGTTAATTTGTAATAATTAATTTTATTTGGAAAGTTTGATTGTTGGTAATTGATCATTTTCAAATTTTCAGAAAAAAAAAAAAAGGAGAAAGTTCATTGAACAAATGTTTTTGAAAATGTTTTATGACAAAATATAGATACCACATGAAAGACAATTACTGAATGTTATATTACATGATTTAATTCATGAAATATGGTTTGCAAAATTTTTTCTTCATACATACATATATGTATGTAAATACACATAACGTACGCTGTAGTACATACATGCAGCTCCGATCAACTAAATAAAAACGCCTCAATAGAAAAATTTTATCTTAGATTTTTCAACTTTTGAAATTTGATATAGACATTTTTATTCTATTGTCTTCAATTCAAATACCAGTCATAAAATATTATTTACCTCCCGCCTCTCAAAGCCGATATCGAGAAGTAAAAAAAATTTGTTACGTGCAACGTTTTATTTTTGCAAAAAATTAGATTAATTAGAAAAACCACATATTTATGCTTATAAAATATTTACTTCTGGGTATCGACTCTGAGAGACAAGAGTTAAATATTATTTTATGACTGGTATTTGAATTTTAAAGACAATAACATAACAATTTTCTGTATCAAATTTCCAAAGGATCGGAAATCGGAATACACCAAAAATTGAAAAAACCAACAAACCAACAAAAAAAAATTCTATTAAGGTGTTTTTATTTAGCTGAGTGAGAGTGTACAGTGTACAGTATAATTTCTAATAAATATGAGGGCCGTCATAAACATTTTCTATGAGCAAAATGACATGAAAATTTATAGAAATTGTATACAACGATAAAATAAATTGTAACTGAAATGCGTTGACAAAAAAAAAGTTCACAAAATGATATTACTGTTAAAGATATAAAATGAAAGGGTTTTGTTTTTTTTTTAAATGAAGTTGTCAATTAGGGCGAAATCCAAAGAGGAGATTCAAGATCCTATTAAATAACAACAACTGTAACATATGAAAATATTTTAAAGTCAACCAAACTCGCATATTAAAAACAGAATTATGAGTTTAAAAAAAAAGTTATGAACAACACTGTAATACTTAAAAATGAACGGAATTTTTGCGACAACAGAAATTTTTGGATAAATAGTTATTGCAGCGCTGTAGTAAACAATTTTATAAGAAAATTTAGGTAATCGGAGTTTTTTAAATTTTCGTTCGTTCAAAATTCATATTCTGGCTGAATCCAAAATTCTGAAAATTTAGAATGTTGAAGCTAAGTTTATAGCAGTAACGATAATATTCAAATAAAAAGTATGATTTTTGATATTCGTCATATTCGTCCAAAGAAACAAAATTTTAAAGATATTAAAAAAAAAAAAAAAAAAATCTCAATCTTAACTGTAAAAATTACATTCAAATAATCTCTAATATCAATGAACCGCATCTATCTACCTTTTAAACCAATTTACATCTTTTTTTTCACTATACATATAGATAAAGTACCTATTTAGAATCCAAAAAAAAAAAACCTTAATATATTGTATTTCAATGCTAATTTGTATATCTTCAAGATTTTAATAAAAGAATAAATTTCAATTTCCACATATGTACCTACATACTACGTATACATCAATTTGATATACCTACTTAAGAAAAATAATTTAAAATTCACGTGCCAGAAATTCAACCCATAACAACAACAAAAATATATAAACTGAGTTTATATCTGGAGTTCATATAACTTTCTCAATTTTTTAATATTATAAATTTTTGAAAAATAAAAAAAAATAAAAAAAAAACATCTTTTGGGAAAAGAAATAAGAAAAAACCAAAACAATATGTAAATGATGTAACATTCTTTTTTTCATTTTTTCTTATAGCTTAAAAAGTTAAAGATATTTTGTACTTTATATACTCGTATATACCATAAATTATATGTAATTTATCAAAATATTTATTTTCATATATTTTTAATCTTTGTTCTTTTCTTTTTCTGTTTATGCATATAATGTATGCTTTGAAAATAATAATAATAGTAATAATGTTTTTTTATCTACCCATAACATAATCTTATAAAATAATATTATATCTGATTTATTTTTATGTACGTGTATGAATAATAATAAAAGAAAAAAAAAACTAAAATCATATTGTTATACATACTTTTTTACACGTGTAAATCATTTTAAAAAAAATCATTTTTATGTGAATATAATTTACTAGGACCGAATATAAATGAATTAAGTTTGTTTGTTGATAGTTTTTAAAATAAACTAATTGAAAAGATTACAAATTTGTAATAAAAAAAATAAATAAATAAATATATACTGTAGATATTAGTGTTACATACATACATAATATGTATATTGTATGTATAATGTGTACTGTATGTATTATAATTATAAAAATTAAAGCAAAATCATTTTTATTGTCACAATTAAATATGTTGTATTGATTTTTTTCATTTACTTTTCTTAATTCTTTTTTATTTATATACTTCAGATTAAATAATGGAATTATTTTTTCTTGTACTCCCTTAATTATAAAAGTTACTGTGAACCTACCTGTAGAGTGTAGGTGTAAGTACATACGTGTGTAAACTTCTCATAAATCATCATATGAGTTAAGAGTTATATGAGACCTTAAGTAAACTTTTTGTTCATCACGTTAAAAGACAATTGCCGATATCATAACACCACCAGGAGAACATTTTTTTTTTTGCTGTTTAGTCCTAAGTACTAATTACTATTTTTTTTTTCGAAACAATTCGAAGTCAATATCAATTTTAATTTTTAAAAACTGATGATCGTTTCAGACATATTTTTCTGTTTCTTTTTTGAAGCTATACAAACTGTAGAGAAACCAAGATCAACTTGTATAGATAAATTTTCCATTTTTCTCTGTTTCTTGTCTTTTATTATCAGATCATTTTCTAGACTATGCGAATTTTTCTTAACATAATCCCATACCATATTAATTTTGAGTTTTCTGCTACTTTTTGAAGCTTTAGCTTTGTTGGCCTTTTTTTTTTTGTCCATGTTATTCTCCAAAATGTGGCCAAAACTACAAACCACAGATACATATACATATGTATGTATCTCAACCATCAGAGACTATGGTGCTTATTATGATTTTCGTCAAAATGATCGAACAGCGTTCGATTTTAAATTTTGGTATTATCATTTTCGATTTTTTTTTTGTTCGATTAAATCTAACAGCTGTTTCGATCACTTTTTTACTGACTGTTTGAAAAAGAAAGCATTAATGTAACAATTAATCAGTTCCAATAAAGCATACTTGCAAATACATTGGCACTCTTTGTAACTTTCAATGTTTTAAATGTAATAATAATACTAATTAAATGTGTTTTTATTAATTACTACATACATACATTATTTATTATTTTAATAGGAAGAATACAGGTAATAAGAAACAATTAGAAGAGCTTGTGAATATCATGGAAATTTTGACATAAATTAATTTTTCTCATAGAAATCCCAAAAATTGTTCTAAAACAATAAAATACTTGCCTTACTAATAACATTTTTTTAAAGTCGAATTTAACAAATGTCGACTCTAAAAACTGAGTATGCATTGAAGTTCTGTACACGAATACATACTTGTAAAAATCAAATCTTCAACATATTTTGTAAAATAGCATACTCAGTTTTTAAAGTCGACTTTTGTTAAACCCAAATTTTAAAAAATGTTATTTGTAACTTAAAACAATTTATTCAAATATGTATCTTCAAATTTTAAGAGCTGAAAAATTGTTTAAAGAAAATATACACAATAATTAACGATAATGACGTTTGTATCCAATGTTTATATGGCAACGCTTTTTGATTCGATCGATTGAGTTACATAATACCGAAATTAAATTCAGTCGAATCGAAGAAGATTCTTCGATCAACCTACGAATCGAAAATCATAATAAGCACCTATATTTATCTCTAAGAGTATCGCAGCATCACAATTTTGATTTAAGAAGAACTTTTAATCATGTTTGTCTCCTAACCCACAACACAGATGAAGTTATGTACGTTGGCTTCGATTACCGTAAATAACAAAATTGTATATATTTTTTTTTTCTAAAATTATCCTTAAAAGTACAATTTATATAAAATTAGTATTTTTCTAATTTTTATAAATACGATTATAAGAGCTGTGAATTATTATATAATATACATATACATATATAACTCTTTTAAAACAAAAACAAAAAATACTCATAAGAAAATTTAATAAAGAAAAAATGAACTACTTACGTAGTTTTCCTTTACCAAAATTCAGAAACTAAACTTTATGGAAAAAATATTCGTACTCCCTACTTTTCATCAAACTTAACTAAAACTTTACTAAGCATCATTAAAGACAAAACAAAAAAAATGTACAAATAATTTTAGTATTTAATGTTTAAAGTAAATACAAAAAAAAAAAAAATGAAATTTACCAACTGAAAATTTGCTACAATATTTGAAAATTTTAAAAAAGTTTGTCTCATTAAGAATTTCAAATAGAAAATTCTCAAAAGAAAAATTATTTTAGGAAGAAAAAGTATATATTTTTGTTTTTCTTTGATAAAAAGCAAAAGACGATTTTTAATATTTTTTTTTTAAAAAAATTTCAAAAATTTATGTTGGATATATTTTATGGAAAAGCTTAAAAACAACTTTGAAAAATTTCATGCTAATTAACACAATTAAAAAAAAAAACATTTTATTTTCTTTTCCTATATTTTTTTCGGCTTTCTTATGTTTAAACTTTTATTTTAAGTTATTAAAAAATTTATATGAATGATTTTTGTTGTTGAAATATTTCGCAAAAAAAATAAATACACCATAAATGTTCACCAGCTAAAAGATTTTAAATGATATACATATACCTAACATATGACGTTTGAAGTATCTAAAATGTTTTTTGTATAAGAAAATAAAAGTTCACATCATTAATTTTCATTTTAATGAAGTATTTTAATTTTTGGTATGCACATAGTGTTTTTTTTTCATATACCTATAGTCCTATACTAATAAATGCTGTTGCAGTTAACAAAGTTCACTAATTAATTTTATTTTTTCTCATAAAAGAATATGAGCTTTTTTTTTTTTTTGCGCCCCTTTAAAATGAATTTTTTAAAGCACATTTTTTAAAAAAAAAAGTTTTTCATATGTATTTATTGCACATGAAAAAAAGAACAATATGTTACTATATTATTACAAATTTTTTTTTACAATTCACACAAGATTTCTTTTTTGTTTTTATTTCAATTTGAAAAAAATGTATTTTAAAACATTGTAATATGTAAAATACATACATGAATTTTTTGGAAAATTTTTTTCTTTAGTTATTTTATACAAACAAAAAAAAAAAGAAAAAAAAAATGTTACACTTTTATAGTTTTATAGCCAAATCGAGATGTTCTCATGTACGTACTTTGTGATTGTAAAATTTTTTATAGTTTTTATAAAAGTACTATAAAAAAGGACGTTTTTATAACGAGAGAAAAACTTTAAGTTTTTATGTATATATGATTTTTTCTTTCTAATATTTATTTCAAAAGTCCTTTTGTATTTTTGTTAAGCGTTATTGAATTTGAAAATGTTGAATTTTAAAGATAAAACTTAACATTTACCTAAAATTCAAGCGTTTATAATTGTTAAAAACCATATAACTGTACATTTAACAAAACCTAATGAAATAAACATTAATTTTTATATACATATGTGTATTAATTAGCACACATTTAACCCTAGGATTGCCTGATCGAGAATGTCACAAATTTGGCCGTAAGTATACAAATGTATACCATACATTTTATATGGAAATTTTAAAATTTTTTTTTTTCAAAAAAACATATCTCAACATTCCGTGGACCAAAAACGGTAATTCTTCGACTCTGATATTTGTTAAGTGTCTTCTTTAAAATTTTTGTGTACAGTTTTTTTGTCTTTCTTTCACTTTTTGAGATAAAGTGAAATATATGGTAAAAAACGTTAACTTTTCATACATTTACAAATTCGATCATAATTAAGACCTAAAGTTGACTTTGAAGGTCTGGATCTCAGCATCCCTTGAACCAAAAACTATTATTTTTATATTGAAATCTTTATTTAAGTGTTCTCTTTAATGTTGTTGCTATTGCAGTTTCATATTTTTTATAGTTTCCGAGATAAAATGGAAAATAAGGTTGAAAATGTTGAACTTCTTAATGTTTTTTCGCCTATTTTGTCCCTTTGATTGAAAACTATGGCACTTACAGAATTACTATATAAGATAGCTTTTAAGCAACACTTCAGCAAATATTTTAGTTCAAAAATATTAGGTTTTGGTTCAGAGGATGCTGAGAAATAGAACTTCAAAGTCAACAATAGATGTTTGCTTTTATGAATGTACAAGAATGTATGGAACATTCACGTTTTTCATGTTATTATGCACTTTATCTCGAAAACTAAAAAAACTACAAAAATACTGTAAAAGTCAATACTAAAGAGAACACTTTGATAAATGTTTTAGTATAACAATATTAGCTTTTAGTCTACGGGATGCTGAGATACAGATCTTTAAAGTTGAAATTTAGGTCAAATTTGTGTTTGGTCTTGAAAATGTATGGAAAATTTTCGACTCTTTACCTTGCTTTGCACTTTATCTCAAAAAGTAAAAATCCATATAAAATGTATGGTATACTTCGGCCAAATTTGTGTTTTTGCATAAAAAAGGATATTTTGTTCTACCGATTTTGAACTAGGACCTTGAAATTGGGGTGTATAGAAAGAAGCATTTACTGGAGGAATTGGTGAAGTTTTCAAGATCTTAGCTCGAAGGAATCGTATTTTATTAAGGGTCAAAGTCTGTGTGTATACGTTTGTATACGATCAGGCAATCCTAGGGTTAAAGCTGAGCGAACTGGGAACAGTGGGAACTAATTGAAATTCGAAATTTTTTATTTTAAAAGACATCTATATACTACTCCGGTTCAGTAACCACCCTCTCTTTAATATATTTTTTTGCACAATTTTATTCTCTTTATTCTCTTTTTAAAAAAAGTTACATCACATTATCACATATACTTCAATCAGGATTCAGGAGTCAGGACATAATTTATAAAAAATATTAAAATTTTTAAATTTTTGAAAGTTTTTCCTTTATTATTTCTTTTTTTAAATAGAAATATTTTTAGTGAGTCTACGAAATTGATATGTATTTAAATTTTCCAGAAAATATTGGAATTATGAAGAGAAGTTAAATTTTAACAAGGATTCGCATTCAAACTCAAGTGAAGAGAGAAAATGCAAAAAGTATTATTATTACTTCTTCTTCTTCACTCTATGTCTTTTTCTCTTTTTTTATTAAATTAAAATAATGTCAAGAAGGAATATTACAGAGTTTAGAAAATAAAAGCTTGGGGTCATAGCGCCAAAAACTCTAATTACATAGGGAAATTTTATATGAAAAAATTCTTATTATATAATTTTTGGTCGTGTTTTGGCTTATACAGAACAATTCGAAGACATACATAATATATACATATGTATGTATGTAACATACATACGTAAATACAAAATTAAAATTATCAGTATATTTTTGAGAACAAAATGCAGTGTAAAACAACAACCTTTTTCTGAAGAATATCCAAAAATTCAAATAATAATTAATTTTAAAACGATACAAAAAGTGTATAATACATATTTAAAATAACTATACATAATACAAACATAATCTGTATGTATATATGTATATATATATACATAGAATAGATAAAATATACATTTTCATTTGTAATTTTAAAATTTTACGAAAATTAAAATTTTATAGAAAACATATAAAGTAGGTACACTTTGGATTATTTATAAATGTATTTTAAAATTCAATGAAAATGTACATGTCTAACTTTTATGTAACTTTTATGTTGCACTTACACATTGTATTCCAGTTATAGTAAATATATGTAGTACAAACATTAACTATTAATTTGTTTGGATTTTATGTATAGGAACTAATACATGTGCTTTTTTGATAATACCTAAAATGCAGTACATCACGAAAGGCTTAAAATGCAATTATTCTATTTTTTGTTTTAAAACACGTTCGATGTTCTTGTTATTTGTAGAATAATTTAGAACTATTACAACTCGGATTCAATATACATTTTGATATTTGTTATTTTATTTTGTTATCTTTAAAATCAGTTGTTTTTTCACTTTAAATGGAAAAAAACATTAAAATTTTATATAAAAATGAGAGATTGGGAAATTAAATATGTATGTCTAATTTTTGTTGTATTTTTTCTAATGTTTTTTGTTTTTGGTTAATGACACTTTCAAAATGACTTAATGAACCACTTTTACTTTTTTTTTTATTAGGTTTACAATTTCTGATTTATCAGAACGAGAATTTAAATCAATTACAAATAAATAATCAATTTACTCACTTATATGAAATTTAATGTTTTTCATATGCACATACAGCATAAAATATGTACTAGCAACAGGGTGAGTTTTAATGGGCTGTGAAGTGTACCTCGAAATGCGGTTATAATACCGTTTCGATACATAGTATGTTAGCTACTTTGCAATTTTGATGTTTTGAATCAGTTTTTGATGCACATAAATTAATCGTTTAATAAAAAAAATAATAATATTAAAATTTTTTTTCGAATCACTACGAACTCTATCAAAAATCATTAGCTATGCTTTGGGCGGAAGAAAAAAATCACAAAACAGAATAATGCACTGATTTCATTCGTATTGGGGAAAAAAAAACAATAAAAAAGAATACCAATAATTTAAAAAACAAATGAAAGAGTTCAGGACGAGCGAACGATACAGGCAATTCTTTTTTTTTTCTCTTGATGCTTATACTGAAAATGGCAACGATTGGATATTTACAAAAATTTGGCTTTTGTACAACAAAAAAGTTCACATAAACGATACATTTACTTACAATACATTTAAAGCTTTAGACATTTTAATACTCATTGTTATTTAAAGATTTTGAAATTCACTCACAACTTCACATCATGAATAAAATATTGAATTTCATTTTAAATCAAAGTGAAAATTACGTAAATTAAGTTATTTTATAGAAAACAAAATACTAAAAATTGATTATTGTACTTTATTATATTTTTTTTATATATTTTATGAAAAGAATTTTTTCTATCAAAACTTCTTTTGCACAAGAACAGAAAAATGAAATATATAGTATAAAAAAAAACCTTTTCTTTTTATTTTTATACAAAAATAAAGGTAAAGTTACAAAAGAACCTTTTTTTATTTTTATTTTTCATTTATTTTATTGAACAAATGTCTGAAGAATCTCATATCTCATATGAAATTTTTATATATAGTTTATAAAGTGGCACAGCAATAAATTTGATTCGATTGATTTCATTTATCAAGGACGCCTTATACTGTAAATGTATATGTATATGTAGTATAGGTATCTGTAAAATATTATTTTATTGAACAGGTGAAAGAAAATAAACTAGGTGAAAAATTTAAAATTCAACAGTATTTTTATTAAAATAAAAATAATTGTGTTAGGTGTTAGTGTCGCATTTTTGTGTTTTCTTTACACTTAACTGTGACAAGATTCCTACTTTATTTTGACAATTTAGTGAAATTTGAAGATTTTAAAAGTAGGAAAAAAAAAAAGGTAAATTTGAAATATTCAAATGCATTATATATATAAAAATGTAAAAACAAAAAATATCCAGGTTATTGAGAAATATTAAAAATATGAATCATATTTGAAATTTTTAAAAAAGTTTTAAAATAAATACACGAAAAAATTTCATATTATTTTGTGAATACTTTAACTCTGGAAAGAAAAAAAAACAAGAAGAATAATATTTATGAAAATGTGCCAGAATTTTATTAGCATTCATGTAATAAAATGCAAATGTTGATATTTCCTTTAGAATTTTAATAAAATATATAAAATATACAATGCATGCACATACATAACATAAAAGTTTACTTTTTTCAAATAAGGTGTGTGTGTATTCATATGTGTCTTGAAAAAAAAAAAACTGACAAAAAATGTAAAAGAATATTGAGTTTGGAGAAAACACACGAAAATAATGAAAAAAAAAATTTTTTTTACCAGAAAATATAATAAAGGCGAACACTCCTTTTCTTATTTTTTCAGAAGATAGATTTTTTTTTTTTGCCTTGAATTTTTATGAAAAAAATAAAAAACGAATATTTTTGCATTTTATTTTCCTTCAAGAACCTACTTACATATACATATGTACATACATTATTGTTATGTTGTCTTATTTTTTTCACTTTTATCTTATAGGAGTATGTATTTTTTTTTTTTTTGTGTTGTCTTCATACATAAAATTATTATTTGTCGCGTGACAAAAAAAAAAAAAAAAGATGAAATTTTGAACCAAGAGACATTCAAAAGGATATAGAAAAATATTTATTCAATTCAAACTAAGGCTCTCTGACTCTGATTTTATTTATATTTATTTCATTTTTAAAAAAAATTGTTTTTTTTTTTCGTGTAAGTAAACTGTTTTTCTTATTTTAATACTTTACCGTCATATGTAAATTTAAGATAAATATAAAATATAATATTATGTTAAAATGTGCACAAAAAAAAAAAATAAAAGTGCAAAAAAATATATACATACATAATATACAATAATAAAATATGATCAGAAGAAAAAAGCTACTATATGTGGAGAAGATACATACATACATATGTATAAGGTATTTTATCAGATAAAAATATCTGTTTAAATAGCATGTGAGTAAAAAAATAAAAAATAAATTCGTCATAAAATATATGTATGTATGTAAAGTAAAATTTAAAAAGAAAAATAAAAAGAAAAAAAACTGTGTCTGCTACAATATTTTCTTTCATGAATCGATTTTATGAAAATCTTTATGCTTTAAAGTTCTAAGTTATGGGATTTTCTTTTTCCTTTAACGGATTTCACTTTTATTTTGTGATGTTTTTTTTATTCATTGTATCATAGAATAAGAAAAAAGAATAAAAATTTAAATTTTATCTAAACTCTGCTCATCTTCACAATAATATCATATATTCATGGTTTTACTGATTAAATGTGTATTTCTTCCCTTTTTTACATACTAAAAAAATATTTTGATAGAACTTGTATTTTTTTTACTTTAATCAAAAGAATATCCAACTGTTTAAATAGAAGAATAATAAAACTATCTATGTATAGTATAAAAACTAGTAGAAAAATCTTGTAAAGAAGAATTGAACACTTTTTAGATATTTTTTTTAAAGAATCTTTAAAACAAAAAAAGTTTTCTTCAACATCCTTTTAGTTGCTGTAAACCTCAATTACCCATGCAACCAGTCGTGAAGCAACTTTGTCTAACTATATAGATGTTTATAGATATTGCACGATATTTAACGTTATTCAAAGACATACAAAGAAGCTTCACGTTCTCTATCGATATCTAAATCCTGCTCTGAAGAGAATTATATTGCAGAGAGAGAAGAGAATTATAAAAATATTATGATATACATAGATCTATATCGATCCTTAACGAAGATTAAAGGGGAATATAGAACAATAACGGGGAATAAAGATAAACATTGCTCTCGATGAATGACGAAAAAATCTTTAAATATCTATATCGATTTACGAAGATATCGACGATAACGAAAGCCAACGATAAAATCTATATTGATCGTTATCGATTTTCAAAGTATTTCAAAGACCGATAACGAAATAATAAAGAATCGTCAAGAATCGTTATCGGTCTTTAAACGACAGTTTATATTTACAATAAGCTCTATGGTCGGTGCAGTGATGAATGGTGCAATGCAAAAAAGGATGGCTTTACACACGAAGGTCCGTGGATCGAATCTCAAGAGTAAATTTTTCAAATTAAATTGTTTTCATATAATATAAATAAATTAAAAAAAAGCAAGAAAAAACAAATTTTTTTAATTATGTCTATAAATTTCGACAAAGATTCCTATAACGCTCTATACAGATGTTGAAACAAAATTCGATAAAGATCTTCATCGAAATCTTTTATAGCTGACGTCGAATTTCGTGAATAAAATAGATGTCGATCTTAATCAAAACCTCGGTTATTTCGAGATGATCGTCAATTGACAGATATCGTTTTATATCGTTATGATTTAATGACATTTATCGTGTGTCGTCTGTTAAATTTTATAATAGAATAAAATATTGATCCAAACTCGAAACTGATATTCTAAGCTTGTAGGCCTTATGTTTCAAGTGGATAAAGTGCTTTAGAATACAAAAAACAAATTTTATTCCATATTCATGTTTATTTTACTTTTTTTGTTTTCTATCTTTTTGGTTTTCTTTTCAGATTGAAAAATTTCATTTGATGTTAATTCAAGATAAAGCAGTGGCGGATTTAAGTTTGACTGCGCCCTAGTCCGTGTCCAATATGACGCCCTTGTAACAAAGCTGTGAGTTTTTTATTATTTTTTTCTTCAAAATAAAAGGAAACCTATTAACGCAACCACGCACCCCATCAAAGAAATCAATAAATTTAGTCTGATTACTCTGATTACACTGTGATGGTCGCATTTTAAGGTTTTACTGCTGGATTTTAAATATGCATAATTTAATAAACGGAATTTCTTTTACAGATTTCATTATACGTTGTAAATACGATAAATTTGTTAATTCAATTCGAATATAATTAAAAGTTTCATTTAAATTATTGGAAGAATTACAAAAAAAATGGAATTGAGTTTCATCAATGAGATTATTATTTTCTCTATTTTGTAGAATAACAAAATTTAAACTTAGAAAATAACATGACGTTTTTGAAACCATTTTGATTTCAACTTCATTAATCAAGTGAAATAACAAAAACAAAAATATCTATCTTTCAAGAGTTGAAACTATACAGGGTGTTTTTCTGTATTTAAACTTAAGATATTCAGTTAAAGATAAGAAATGAATATTATTCGTGAATTTTTTTCTAATTTTTTTTTTTTTTGATCACTTTTATTCTAACAATAAAGAACTTTATCAAAATACACTTCTGTGATAAAAGAAATTAAACAAAAGTTTTCCATAATGATCATGAAAAATGCTTCCGTATAAGTTTTTTTGTTTTTCTAGTATGAAGAAAAGTTTTATCATCAATGATAATTTTTTTTATTTTGTTGACTCAATTATTTTCAAGGAATTAAATTTAGAAAAAGAGATATTGCGTGGTAATTATACTTCTGTAGAAAAAAAAAAAAGAAAAAGAATTGATAAATGTCTTTTATTTAACTTATTGTGTGCTTCATAAATTTTGTAATGATTCCAAAATGAAACACAAAAGAAAAACTTTTTGTATTCATTCTTTTGTATATCATTAATAAAATCTAAATGAAAGTTTTCACATATAAAGAATCACAAAATATATCAATTTTTATTTTTTCTTTATTTTTGCAATAAAAGTGCGTTTTGTTTTTTGATATTCTTTTGAAAGTTTCATCAATTTATTTTGATTGATATAATAATCTTCAAAAAAGAAAACATTTCAACATTTTGAAAAAGTTTATGAAAATGTATTGAAAAAACATAATGTTCTGGAATTTTTGTTTTTAGAACTTTTTTTCAATGATAAAAATGACCTTGAAAGTAAATAACTTTTAAGTAGAATTCTTTATAAAGAATTAGCAATGTAGACGAAGTGTATGGTGAGCGATAACATAAAAATAATGAATAATAAATTTGAGTGGGAATTTTTTTTGACATAGGTGAAGGCTCTTCACTTTTCGTTTGACATTTTTGATAATGAAAAAAAAATATAAAAAACATTAACGAAAGTTTCAATATTGATAGTCCATTTTTCTTTTGTCGGTGAACTTTTCATAATTACACAATTTTTTTATTATTTATTAATGATGATTCTCTGACATATCAATAACAATTAAAATGAGAAATAAATTAAAAATTTATATCTAATTTATAAATTCCTTTATTATTATTATACTTATACCATACACATACCTTTTTAACCGAAATATTTCATCAATATTTTCAATTATCAATGATTATCTTAGTATAAGATATAATTTATATATCATTTAACAGTAAATAATTTCAATAAACATTATCTTAACTATTAATAAGGATAAGATATTAAATACAAAACAAACAAACACCAACAAAAACAAAAACATAATATAAGGAAGTTATCTATTAATAAGTAAGTTTCCTTTTATAATTATAATATTTTCCCTTGGGTTAAAAATTATACTACTTATTTTATTATTATTATTATTTTTTTTTGTTCTAATAGATACCAAAAGAAAACTAACACCATTTATTTTGTGTTTTTAACATTCCATAAAAGATATAACATTAATGATTAAAAGAAATTTCATTCAAGTTTGTTTTTTTTCTTTTCTGAAATTATAATAAATTAATTTTACCCAAAATAATAATAAAATAAAAACAAAAATAAAGTAAAAGCAAAATGTATGTATGTATATGTGCACAAAGTCCAAAGACAAAAAAAAAAGAAAATACATAAAAAGTTAATGAAATTACATTTTAGTAAACATTTTTATTCAATTATTTATCATTTACTTAAAATGATAATGATTTACTTACAATTACGTTCAGTTAATATATAACAACAACAACAAAATCTATGAAAAACTTTTTGAAATTATTTTTTATTCTCATTTTATTTTTCATTGTTTTATTTACTTTAAAAAAAAAAAAAAAAAAAAAAAAAAAAAAAAAAAAAAAAAAAAAAACAAGTTAAAGAAAATTGAAAATATTGTGTAGTATGTATTTTATATGTAGTCTTTAAAAATTTGTCTAATTTTTTTTATTTTGTTTGTCTTTTTTTCTATTTTCTTAAAAATATTCATTTTTATTAACTTTTTACTCGTTTATTTTCATTTGTTCTATTTTTCTGTTTTGTTTTTTTTTCATTATGAAGAAACTGAGATTGATAAAAAAAAAATAAGTAATAATGTTAACCGTATAAATTTCATCATTTTTTGTATTGAAATAAAGCTTTTTTTTTTTTTAAAGAAAATCTTTTTTTTTTCCTTCTTTCAACTTTGAATCCTAGCATCCCAGAGACCATTAGAACTGAATGAAAACATTTTTTCTCTATAACCGCAAATAAAATGTATAAAAATAAAAATAAACAGCATAATGTAGTAAAAGGAATAATATGTAATAATACGAATCAGAGAAAGCCTATAGTATAAAGTGATAAAAATAAATATGCAAATGAAAGGAAAATAAAATGAATGAACAGAAGAAAAAAAAAATAAAACAAAATTAACTTAAACAAGGAAACATGAAAACGATTACGTAAAGTGGTTACTGCCTTTTTTTTTTAAGAATAAAATTTCTTAACTTTTTTTTTCCTTTCCTTTGAACACATTTACTTTTATTATTTTTGAAAATTTTCCAAAAATTATTGTTAATTTATTTTCGAAAGTTGAAAATTTGTTGTGTAGTCGTTTTTTTTTTTTTTAGTCAGTCATAAAGAGAAATTCTTAATAACAATTGGTTTTGATTAGTTTTAGACTAAATAACTTTTTGTATTTACCAATACAAAGGTTGAAAATAAGTTCATTATAAGTATTTTGTGAATCTTTGGAAAACAACGCCCAAGTAACCCACTGTAGTTCCATTCTCATCAAAATAATTTCCGAAAATATAATAGTTTCAGCTGTGATATTTGAAAAATCCTCCACCTTGTTATTTCATGTGTTCATAAGGAAACGAAAAGTGTGCATGAATGAAGTTATTACAAAATTTTTCTCTTCTATAGTTGCCTCAAATTAAAATGACAGGAATTAAAAATCATAGAAATTATTTTTATCCTTTTAAAACCCGCATCAATTTTAAGATGTTTTCGTTTGAAAGTCGATTTTTAAATTCGAATAAGTTCGGACTATGTGATCCAATTGATTTGAGCTATGCGCATAGTAGAAAAAAATCTCATGATTTTCTACAAAACACTTTTTTTAATAAAACAGGTCCTTGCAAATAAGGTGTAAAAAATCTATCACAGTTCATTTTATCGTATAACTTTTACTCTAGTACACATATTTCATACATTTAAAATTTACTTATAGTAGCAAACTCTTGAAGAAATACCCTGGCCAAAAATCGATTCTTATTCCTACTATCCCGAGAACGTATTTTTTTAAATACATATACATAAATATATTATTTGTATATTATTTGTATGGTATAACGTTAAAATTGATGCGTGTATATAAAATTTAAACGAGATCCGAATTTTAAAATGTCTAATTTTCCAATTTTTACTTTAATTCTCATCATTATTTCAAATTTCAATACAATTTGTTCAAATTTAAATAGAAAATACGACATTCAATTTATTAAAATGTAATAATACATGAATAAAAGATAAACGTAAATAAGGACATTCAAAAATATTTTTTTTTTTTAACAAAAATGTCATATCATTAAAATATCTCATGATGTTGATCGTACAATATATGAATGAAGTTTAAAAAAAAAATGTATTTAAAAGAAGAGAACATAATCCTTTTTCTATAATATATGAAGAATCTTTTTAATAAGATCCTTTCATAAGCTTTTTTTTTTAAATGGAATTTCCATTTCGATTTTCTAGGTCATTTAACACCTTGTCCAGAATTCATAATCAGTTGTTCGATAATAAAGTGAAAAAAAAAGAGAAAAAAAATTAGCAAATTTATTGGTTACGTAACTGGGGTATTCTGAATAAGCTGAACGTATTTTCCATATTTCAAATAATTTGATGATTTCCTTCCTCATTTCTCTATTTGCTTTTTTTGTTTCTATATAGAAAAATATATTTTTTAGTACACGTTGAATATTCCTTCCGATATGAATCCTTATGCAGAATTTCAATTACAAATCCTCAATTAAAAAATATTTTCATACATAAAAATTCGTGAAACATGAACTACTATATTGTACAAACATACGAGTAAGTATATACTATTGAATTTAATTTCTATAATTGAAGTAAAATTTTGTTCAAAAGGATAATTTTCTTATATATATCATTTATTTATTAACAAATTGAAAATTTTCTTCTACAAGCACAAGAAAAACAAAAATAAAATATGTAAGCTAATTAAATGAGAAAATTATTGAAACAAAAAATAATTTGGAAAAAATAAAAATCACAAAAACAAGACCTTTTTCAAACTAAATTTGTAATTTTAATTAGAAAAAAATATATAATTGCGTTCTTTAAGTGAAAAAAAAAAACAAATTTGAAATTAATAATTTTATAGATGTCCTTTTGGTAAAAACAAAAGTATGAGTAATTGAAAGATTTCTTTACATTTTTTCTTTAACTTTTTTTTTGTTGGTGAATGTGTATTTGTGTGTGTTTTAAATTAAACATTTATACGTCCTGAATATACATATACAGTGGTGGGCATAAGTATTTTTACAATGACTTTTTTATCGTTGCTTTGCCTTATTTGCAGGTGAAATTTCGACGACTTTTGGAGCAAATAAATCCTTATACCGAAATCCTTACACCTCCTTTGGATTGTCCTTTGGATGATCTGATTTTCCAATAATATTTCAGGTGCACATGCAATCTTTTCATAACTTACTTCTGGATTTTCCCTCACAACACATAGTATAATTCTATCTTGAAGTCTGCTGGCAACCCGTTTTCGCCCACTCCTTGCCGATCCAAGAGTGTCTTTTTTTCTAACGGGATTATAGACTGTTTGCCGGATAATTTTTTAAATTTTTGTTAATTATGATGCATAAACTCCACATTAACATTTAAAAACCACTTTTGATCAAAAATACAGAGACATTTCTTTGATTTTTACCATTTTGCACCAGTTTTTAATGAAATTCTGCACAGACAGAATTTTATAAATAAGCAGAAAACTATAATTCACCAAATTACAAACTTTTCTGTAAAAATAATATGCCAAAACTGAACTTAATTTAATTTCGTCTTTTGTAAAAATACTTTCACCGTTTTAAAAATACTTTTGCCCCATGAAGTGATCACGTTGTACCGTTATTTTTCCAAGAACTATTGAACATCTGGGCATGAAAATTCGCACAGTCTTTCTAGACACTTGATGTAAACGAATGAAAAAAAAGGAAAATGATTCATTGGAAAAAAGTTATGTAGCTTTTAATTTTTACTACGATAAAAAAAGTCATTGTAAAAATACTTATGCCCACCAGTGTAGGTACATATTTTTGTGTTAAAGAAGCAAACATTTTTTTTTTCGGGAAAATTTCCATCCTTGAAATTTTTAATAAACCAAATGTAAAAAAAAAAAACAAGAAAAGAAAACAAGAAAAATAAGTAAAATTGAAGCATGGTGTTTTTTTTTGGTTTACTGTGAGTGTTTACTTACTTCAATGTAAAAAAAAAAACACAAAATTTTTTTCTGGAATATTTGTTTCTTTTTTCATTGTATTTTTTTCAAAGGTTTTATTTTTTAGTCCTTAATTTTAATTTCACAAAATAAGGACACGTCCGCACATATTTAAAATTATTTTATTATTTTTCTTGTTTATTTTTCTTTCTTTTAATAAATTTCTTTTCAAAAAAAAAAATTATAATTCCTGCCTAATGACTTTTTAATGAAATTTTTCAGGAGGCATCCTACTTAAAATAATTATGAAAATACACATATTTTCTTAATTTTTTTCTTTTTCGTTTTTCTTTTCTTCGAAGTTTTTATTTTATACATATGTATAAAGAAAAACAACAATTTTTATTTTGTATTGAATAAAAATTTCTTCGCTTTTTATTTTTCTTCCTTAAAAATATTTCAATATATTCACATACAGTACATCAATTTAAATTTTCATTAAAAGGACTTTATACAGACATAAAATTTTACGCATAATATTATGTATAATGGAAAAAATTTATATTATTTCATATATCACCAACGTAAAAAAATTGTATCGTATATTTTGTATCTATATTAACATGTAAATATATGTACATACCACGAAATATGCCATTATTTTATACATATTCATATTCTATGAAGAAAAAAATTTAGCTATTTAATAATAATCAAGAAAATTGAAAATAATAATGAATGACATGAAAAAATAATATATTAAGAAGTTTGTGGTATAATTTTGGTTGGTTAATACGATACATACTTACTTACTTACTCCATGGCGCTACAACCCGTCAAGAGCCTTGGCCTCCCTTCATATAAGTATTTATTATTAAATAATAATTTATAATCAACAACAAGAAAATTATGTACAACACAATGCACACAGCTATGAACAACTAAATAGAAACACCTTCATAGAAAAATGATATTTTGGTTTTTTCAGCCTTTAAAGTGGCAGGGCGGCAGAACAATCAATTACCCTATTCTTGTTGTGAAAAAAGAGAACTAAATGACAAGAAAATCTTCTCTAATTTTCACCAATTAATGTCAACTGACAAAAAAAAAATCCCCTGCAGTAAAGTGATCTGCAATATTCATATAATACATACGTATATATTATGTTTTCAGGATAACCAGTAACAAAAAAAAAAAGAGCTTTATATAAATTACTGTCCGACTATCAATATAGAGATCATTTTCATGAGTAATCAAACAGAGCTTTAATATTGGTCGATTCTTTGTAAAATTAAACCAAAATTTCCACTTTCTTCAGTAGAAGTTTTGCGTTACCTGGAATGTCTTCATACATTTTTATTGCTTATTATAAAAGATCAGATATATGGGTTTTCTATTGAGTACTTTTTTAAAAGACATAATGATACAACGAAACTATAAAACTGACAATTCTTAAATACTTAACAATTCTCAGAATTATTGAAGGAAATATTAAGAATGTATTAATAAGGTTGTGTACTGAGTGTTCTGCGTTACCGCCCTTTTTTTAGATAAATTTAAAGCATGAGGTCAAAAAAATAGGAATGTGCTAGTTTTAAATGTAGAAGTATCAAACCTCTACACTTTTATTATCCAACAATTTTTTAATAAAATTCCTTATAAAAAATGTCTCCTGCGTTGCCAGATAATCGACCTATTATTATTATCATTATTAAGTTGGTAAAGCATTTCAACTTATACATACCACAGGTTATTTAAGGCTAAGTTAAAAGCTTAAAGTATAAAGCTTAAAAGCTTGTATAGGATTAGGACAACAAAATAAGTTTTGTAATGGTTCATTTACTAAAACGGAAGCTGTGTATCTAGAGGAACTGCTCTGAGGAACAGGAAATTAACATTATTAATACATATGTATTACAATTTCTCATACGAAATTTTAAAAGTTTGGAATATTCTAAAGGCTGGAGGAACTAGGATATTATTTTTCTACTAAGGTGTTTCTATTTAGTTTTTTGTGGATAGATTGTACATGTATGTATTATACATACATATGTACAACATGTAAATGATATATTATGTGAAAATGTTATAAAATGTTTATTATTAATGTCATCTTTTAATAAAATTTTTAAAAATTATTTAAGATAAGTATTTTGAATTTTATTAATTTGAAAAGAATTTTGTTATTATTTTTTTTTTTTTTAATTAAGTGAAAAATATGGTTTTTTATTTAAAACAAAATTTGCTTTCTTCTTTTTTTTTTCTACTTTAACATCACTTCAGCATCACAAGGATATTAAATCATTTTTTAGGAAATTTGAAATAAGTTTAAAAATTTAATGAACTAATAATTTCAAACATACATAAGTTGAAGGATATTTTTTAAAAGTATACATATTTTTAGACATCGTCAAGGATAAAAATTTTTACAGAAGATAAAATTAGTATACGAGTTTTTTGTTGATGTAGTAGATGTTTCAAAGCAAACAGATTACAATGAAAATTTTATACGATAAAAAAGATCAATGGCGATGACAAACTAATTATAAGCTAACGACGAAAAATTCAAATTGTTAATATTACTATATGGTTAGTCGGTAATTTGAATTTTGTAGTAGGTCCGGTAGGTCGCCGCTACAGGTCCTTGAATTGAATTTATTTTTGCTTTTTTCAATTTTTTTATACCTTTGAATGCAATTTTTTCGTACAAAAATAAATGATTTTTAGATACATTGGAATCTTTCAAAAAGTATTCAGTATATTGATTTTTTTCTAATAGATTTTTATCAAAGTCCTTATTTTTTAATATTTAAAACATGAACAATGTTTTCAATTCTACTCTTCAATTTATTTGAACTATGTATTAAAATTTAATAAACCTTAAATATACCTCTTTTTAGAATTTATGCTTAGATTTAAAGTTGAAATTTTAATTTTGTTAATTGATATTTGTTATTAATATTGTCCTTGAATTATAAATTAAAAATTAATTATGATATTTATCAGTTGTAAAAAAAAATAACAACTAAAATGTTACTTTTTTAAGAGTTTTTATTTTTTTCTTAGTAGAATATAGTGAAATCTTGTAATAAAAAAATAGGAAAAAAAACAAAAAGAAAGAAAAGATTTATTTTTTTGAAAAATTTATGATGACTATTAACTGATTTATTTCAGTATTTTCAAAATAAATTATGTCTTATATGAAATGTCTTAATATCACATATATGTATTTATGTATAAATATAAATGAATGAATTTTTTGTTTTATTTTTCATGCTTTTTCAGATACTTGAAAAGACAAAAGAAAAAAAAATTAAAAATAAAAAAAAAACAAGTGAAAAATCAGAATACAAAGATTTTTGTTAAAATAATCAAAATACATATAACTGGTACGTCAACAAACTCTATCGCATGATGAATGAAAAAATAAAAGCCAAAAAATAAAAATAAAAAGTAACTTAAAATAAAAGAACAAAAAAAAAACCAGAAAAATATGAAAAGAATTTATGTGAATATTTAAAAAAAGACAATCTAATTTATGATTACATTAAAAAATATGAAATACAATGAAATTTATGAGTGTAACTGATGAAAAAAGATTATTTTTCATAATTTTTTTTTTTTTTTTTTTCTTTTTTTGAATTTATTTGCATATGTTAAATATATGTAAAAAATATAACTCCTTTTTATTTATTTTTATTATTTATTTATTTTTTTTTTTTTTGTAGTGAATACATGATTTTTAAAGTATCTCATAAAAAAATATAATTTAAAAAGTAAATGAAAATTTTAAGATTTAAGAAAATTTATGAAGTATGCTTTAGTATCCTTTTTTTTATATTTTTGTTTATTTTTTTTTTTAATATTCTAAGCACTTAAATTCCGAATAAGCAAAAGGAAATAAATAATAAAAAATTCAGCTTTTCCTTGTAGTGTTTGTTATGTCCTTTTTGATTAAAAATCAAAACACGAATAATTGTGTCTGGGCAACAGTTTTCTTACGTTTTAATATTTTTGTTTGTTGTTGTTGTTCAGAAAATATATTAGTGTGCTTACCTAGATAGAAAATTTTTATTTCCATTAAATTTTTTTTTCACTTCTTCACCTTCTTATTTGTTGTTTTTGTCTTTTTTTTTTTTTGTAATTTGATAATAATTCAAGTCACGTCTTTATTTTTTTGTACCTTAGTCGTGGTATATTAACCCTTATGAACTTTATGGATATTAAAGTTACATTGGCCATAAGATTTAACAAGTTCTTAACAATAGAGTTTTTAGTAATATATACTAAATAAATATATGCATATGTATATGTTTGTAGTGTAAAAAAGTATATATGTACACATGATATAAATAAGTGCTTAGAAACAGAAATTTTCGCTGTAACTGATTTTTTTTTTTACAGCAGCAGTGTATTTAATATTTGACGTATTTCCCAAAGGATAAAAGTATAAAATCTCAGGATATGAGAAATTGAGAATGTTTGAAAGGTATATACATATAAATATATGTTTGTGTACATTTACGTATTGAATGCAATGTATCCAAGCATTAAAAACCATGTGAAGCAACATCAAAAACTAATTACAACTCATTTACTGTCGTGGTACAATAAATGTAACTAATGAAGCAACTTTTGTTACATACAAGAAAAAAAAGGCAAAAAGGGTAAAAAAAAAAGCAAAAAAATTTTTTATGAAAAAGAAATCTTTAGATGAACTTTTTCAATTGATTTTTTTTTATAGTAATACTGAATAAAGTATAATTTGCTTTATTCATATAAGACAAAGACATTTGGGAGTTTTTCTATTTTAAATTGAAAATTTGACATATTTAATGTGTTGAAAGTAAAATTCTTCTGACAATTTTGTTTATACGGTAAATTTAATTTAAGTCATTTTTGAATCTATGAAAACTATTTTTCTTTTTCAAAAAATTTCCAAAAAGAAAAAAAATAATTATTCTTCACAAAAACAAAAAAATCAATATTGTAAAGGTGTTTTTGATGGTGTGTTCTAAAGTTGTAAAGAACACATTTTTTTTTATTTATTTTTTTTTTTTTTTTGCTGAAGAAAAATAGTCTTTTGACATCTTTTATAGTTTTTAAAATTCAAATAAATTAATGTTTCGCTTCATAACCTTTTTTGTTTTTCGAAACGTTATACGAGTATATATAGTAGTAAGGTTTTGCTTCATAAATTTTGTTTAATATTTTTTCTTGTTTTTTTTTTTTTCTTTTCTTCAAAAATTTTCTTATATACATACATATAAAATGTCATCTCCTTTTATATTCCGTCATATACTAGAATAGTTTCGTGTAAAAATGAGAAAATTGCATTGCAGAGAATAATTTAATTTTATACAACAATTTGTGTCACATTTTTGCATCGTTAAAAATATTTTATAACTCTTAAAATGATCTCATTATCCTAGAAAATATAAGAAAATAATACCTATTTGTTAAGAAAGAAAGAAAAATAAATGGAAAGAAAAAGAGGAAATTACCATTTTGTTATTTGACGATAACCTTATATTTTTTTTTTTTTAAATTTTATACTAGAAGAAAAGAAAACATAAATTATTTAAAAATGCAAGTAACAGTTATATTTTATTCTTATCTATTTTTTTTTTAAGAGGCTAAAAAAGATACAGAAAATTAATGGTTAATAAAGCGGAAGAAAAAATATTATGGACATGGATAATGGATCTGTTGAAATATACATATTAAACATGTAAAACAAGAAAATTATCTACTTAATTCTTTTTTTTTTTTTTTTTTTTTCAAATTTATTACAAGGAAAATTTTCTCGATTGAATAAATTGATAATGAGATACATATATATGTACATCCCTACTTATACTTAAAAATTTACTTTCTTTTCAATTTGAACAATAATAGATGAAAGAAAATTTTCATTTTCCCACACATAATTTATAAATTTAAATTTTATTTTAATTGAATTTGATGGGCACTAAGAAAATATTATTCAAATTATTATTATATTTGAAACAATTTATTCAAACCAGATCCTTTTGTTATGTTAAAAAACACAAGGGTCTAATAAGTATATTATATTTATAGAGAATTTTTGGTTTTTAAATTGTTTATAATTTGAAATAAC
Organism: Bombylius major; assembly: GCA_932526495.1. Lineage (NCBI taxonomy): Eukaryota > Metazoa > Arthropoda > Insecta > Diptera > Bombyliidae > Bombylius > Bombylius major. The sequence goes on along the minus strand of OW052042.1, from coordinate 21,143,114 downwards.
ACTCAAAATAGACAAAATAATAAAGAAGATGTGTGAAAAGAATTTATATTATTTTTTTGTTTTTCAAGTATTTTATATTTCTCCTTTTATCTTAAGTACCGAAGATAATACTATTTATAATTTAATTTAAAGACAATAGACTTAATTTATTCTAATCTTTTAACTATGTAAAATATAAATAAAAAATCATTGGAGTATAATCGACCTTATCAGACCTTAATCAAATATTAAAATGATTATCTTGGGAAATATGTCAGAAATTTTTGTTTGTTTTCCGTTTAAATTTTTGTTTACATTTTACACACATATGTACATACACCTAATCATGCCATTAATTCTGTCACAGATGAAATATGTATGAAAAAAAAAACAAGTCATCTGTTTAAAGCTAGTTTCGTTTTAAGAACAGTTTACAATTCATTCTAGAATATCCATACTTAAAGTAGCTTTACACTACTTGATTTCTCATATCACTTTACATACTATATGTCACTGGTAAAAGTTTGATAGCGTTTACACTGTCTGATTTTGTTGAGAAACTTTCTCATACGCCTTTACACTCGACATATCATGAAAATAGATTTTTTCTTATTTCGTATGACATTTGATTCGACTTCGTAATATTTGAATTTTTTTATTTCAGTGGATTTTCAGCATTATGAGAAGTCGTATGACAATACATATGTAAAATAACATACATAAAGTGATATGACAAATCAAGTAGTGTAAAGCTACTTTTACTACTTACTCCATGGCGCTATAGCCCTCCCTTAGAATATCAAAAGCTCGAAATCAAGTGCCAACTGTCAGCAAACGCTGGACAACGGGTCCATAACAAGTCACGTTAAAATGATAGCAGGAGCTCGTACATGTACATGGCGCGTATTTCAATCAAATGCTTTCGATTGTATCTCGAAATTCAGGACAACTTTAAATCATCTGTTAGAGATTTTTTCACTTTCGTAATGAAATATTCACTCGACCAATGAAACTTTATTCTCGCTAGAGAACTAGACAATTATACAGTAGGTGATCTATACCTACTTTCTTTTTCGTTGGTGTCATTGCAGCTTGCAGTGTCTGTCCAACTAGTTTGAGGTATAAAGTCTAAAGACGTAGTTTGTGGACATACACACCCACCAGACTTTTTATCAAACCCATGTTGATGATATTTCAGGTTTTTTTTTCAATTTTCTCAATTTGTTTCTAAACCTAATATATTGTATAATCTATTGTCTATTTCTTTGTTGTCACCATAACTTCTAACAAAGTATCATTTAGAATCATGTACACCCCTGGTCTATGCGATAAAATTGCTTTAAGAGATTGAAAACATGTATCAAAGCTAAGAGGATACAATAATATGATAATTTTTATATTTACTTCTGGAGTTTCTTTATTTTTTTAACTTTTGGATTTTTGTTGTTGTCTTTTAACCACTTAAATCGGTAACCTAGAATATGTACGTATATATGTATATAGCACGATTATGTAAATATGTATTCTAGAAACAAAAACGTTAAAGTTAAGGTTTTTTACAGAAGTATATAATATCATATTAGGAATTAGCATAATTTTTGTTCCTTTTTCAGAGATATTCAAAGAAAAACTTTAAAAGTTTTTTTTTTCCGGCAGAATAAATTTACAATAAAAAATAACAACAAATTTAAACAAAGTTATTTTTTTTCTTTTGTGAATATCGGTTGGTTTAAATGCTGTCTTATTTTATGTATGAATTCAGGTTGGCATAATTAAATAGATACTTTTTCTTTGAAAAAAGTTGTTGGATCGTATTTTAACATTTTACGTGTATCTACTCACACACAAAATTATATAATAAAATTGTTTAAGAACTCAAAGTATCGGTTTTTCCTTTTCAAAAGAAAGGAATAGCATGGAATTATTCCTTGCTTAATGAATTTATTGTATCATTTATTCTTCTTTGTGTATAGTTAAAAATTTTGTATTCATGAACAAATCTTACCAAAAATTTCACTTGATTTTTTTTTTCAAATTTTTATAGGTGTTTTGGTTGTCTCCAGTTTAAAATCTTCATCTTTAAAGTTCAATACATTCATTTATTAGATGGATTATGCTGTTTTATCTATATCATGACATATGTGTGTAGTATTCATACTGGTTTATTTACCATAGTATAGTAGTGCTATACAAAAAAATATATTGCGTATTTTTTAAACTCTCCAGAGTCTCCAAGTAGGTTTTATATCAATTTAAAGTGATTTGCGAGCTTATAAATGCATCTTGTTGCTTTTTAAATTTTAAAGTAATAACCCTCCAACAGCCAACATAATATTCTTGATTTTCTTTCACAAATATTTAAGTTTTTTCTACACCGCTCTTAATTACAGAACTTTTCTTATAGAACGAAATTTGTACATCACTAGTAAATTTTGTCTTACAATTAGTAATGGAAAATTTTTCATCTCTATGCTAAAGTACACGCACTCTTTATGTACTTATGATTATGTAATTAAATATTTTATGGTTTTTTATTTACTTTTTTTTTATTAAATTATGTTTGAATATCAACTTGGTTACAATAAAAACTAAATCATTTTTTCCCATGGTTTTCTAAAAAAGGATAGGTTTTATAATTTATTTTAACATAATAAAGGAGTTTTAACACTTTCAAAATCCTTAAAGTGCTATAAACATCTAAATTTAAATATTAATATCCTTTTCATAAAAGACAATAATAAGTTTTCTGATGCCTTTCACAAAGTTAATATACAATTTTCTTCATTTTCAAAAGAAAGAAAAAATTTTAATGCTGTCTACTAATTTTGTCATAAAAAATTTTATGTTCAATTTTACCAAGGATTTATTATTAATAAGTTATTTGTTTGTTTAGCTGTCTAAAACAAAAGTAAAAAATACGTTATTTATTTAAAATTTTCTGTAATTAAAAAGGACGTAAATTTTATAGATCATTAATAAGCTTAAGTTTAATTGTGAGCAGTTTGAGCCAATAAAATTTTATTTCACCTTGAAAATGTTGATCAGTATAACATATTTGTCTCAAGAAGAATATAAAGGTAAAAAACTTTTAAAGTTTAATTATTTGTAAACTCTTAACAACGAGTGAAAAAAAAAATTGAAAAAAACAAAGGCAGACATTACAAAATTAGTAAAAAAAAAAAATATTTTTTAAGAGCACTATAACTTCGAAAACAAGCAAACAAATAAAAGTTTTTTTTTTTTGTTTGTCTTTAAGTTCAATCTTTTAATACTCTTATTCATTTCGAATAAACTTTTTGTTTATTGATCTTATAAATAAATTAAATCTTATTAAAAATTAAAACACTTATCGATGGTTGACATTTTGTCTATAAAACAAACAAAATAATACCATTTACAAAATATATTTATAAAAGATACTTTATAATACTTTTTAATAAAATTTACTGTCACAGCAAAACAAAAAAAGAAAGAAAAACCTTCAAAAAAAACTTTACTTTAAAGGTCAACGAATTTTCTAAGAAAATTTTAAAAGAAAAATAAATAAATAAACAAAATCGAGCTTACTTTTAAGACAATTTAAGAAGAAAAAAAAAATTAAACACAAAAACAAAATTCAATATATATTTATACTGATAAAAAATTAAATAATGAAAAGAAGTTTTTACCACCTTTAAATTCGTAAGAAAAGTACAGCCAAACAAACAAACACAAAAAAACATAGGTGTAAGAAAAAATAAAATTAAATGGCAAAAAAATTAAAGTTTGATAAGAAACTTTTATATACAATTTCAAACTTCAAAATACCATACCTACACACATACTAAAATACAAAAACAAAAAAAAAATACCCACATTCAAGCTGTGATTTCGAAGGACTTTTTTTTTTACTTTATTTTTTGCTTCTTCTTTTTTTTCTTCTTCATCCTCTTAAAAAGAATTCTTTAATCTTCAACTTTCAAGTATAATTTAGGAAATACATAAAATAGCTAGTATAGAACATTTCATTTTTTTCTTTTCTGTTAGGTAGTTATCATTATTATCGGAAAATTTTCTTTACATTTTTTTTTAAAAAGAAAAAACTGAAAGAAAAAAAAAACAAAATGCTCTATCAAATTGAATCTTTGGAGAATATTTTGTGAAAATTTTTCTTTAATAATATGATAGCGATAATAAAATGATAAAAGTTTATATTGTAAGAGAAAGTCATTTTGTTAAACGCCTGAGAATTAAAAAAAAAAAAAAAAAAGAATCTTAAAAATAAACTTTATTAAAAATTCAAATTGTTCTGTCGTCATTGTTATTAAAAAAAAAAAATTACTTTCATCGAATAACACTGAAGAACTTAAGAATATTTAAAAAGAAGTTATGTTGAAAATCAAATTATTTGCATCTGTATATACTTAATTAGAAGTTCACAGCTTTAAAATAATAACGGAAATTTGGAATTCGAAGTAAATCTACGGTGTTCAAATGATCCGGAAGGACACATATCGGAAATTTATTTTTAAGGAAATAGTGTGTGGAAGGTAAATAAGAATTAATGGCGACTGATTACTGAATAATTCGAAATTAAATTAAATTCTAAAGCTTAATTATTTTGCAATGAAAATTTTTCTGGCACTTTTTGTTCTACCTTTATATAAAGTGTGAAATTTTATTTTCTATTAAAAACATATTTTTAAAACATCAAAATTTCGGAAAATATAATTTTTGTTGTTTTTTTTTCTTCTTTCTTATGAATATAATTTTTCTTTTAAAAAAAAAAACACATTTAAATTTATATTTAATTCCTGTAACTTTTAATCAAGTGCCTAATTGCCAAAATATTTATTTAAAACAAAAGAAAAGTTTCCAGTAATAAAAAACATTTAATTTTAATCTGTTTTTTTTTCCTTTCTACATTTTTTTTCTTCTTTTTATCTTCTCTATATAAAAACTTTACCCATCAAACAGAAATTACAACAATTATAAAATTCTAAAAACTTATAGGTCATGTATTTGAAATTTAAACTTTCGCCACAATTTAAATAATAAAAAAATATAAAAAAAACATTTTTATAAGTTCCACTTAAATGTAACAGTGGGGTATACTACGTACCTATGTAGTTTTAATTTTAAAAGGCAAAAAAAAAAAAAGTTTTAATCTTTCATATTTAAGCAAATTTATAAAGTTTTGAACAAAAAAAAAAAATTGTTTATGTTCTCTACTGATGTTTTTTAAAAACAGTAATTTTTACTCACTTCAGGATATCTAATTGAGCAAATTTTAAAATAAATTTGTTCTCCTTTTTTTCTGCTCAAATTTCCTCATAAAAAAAAAAAAGAAAATTCATAAATCATAATTAAATTTTTGAAAAATTACATGATAAATTACTACAACAAAATTTGATTTGAATTTTTTTTTCTTCCGTCAGGTTTTTTTTTTCTCGCTATACATACATTTTTTTTTTATATTATTAAAATGATGAATAAGTTATGGAAAAACTTTATGAAATCAATTTGAAAATAAAAGCTTTTATGAAAAATTAGCAGCAACAACAAAAAAAAAAATAAATAAATAAAAAAAAAGTGTAGGTATGCGTGTTCATGTAAATTATTTTATACGATAATTTATCTTTTGAAAATCGTTTGCAAATTAACACACACACACACAAAGTATATGTATTTTGTAACAGGTAACAGATTTTCATTTTTAATTTGAAAAGTTTTATAAAATATAATTTTTTTTTGTTTTGTTTAATATTTTGTATTTGAAATATGAAAAATAGCACATCATAATTATTTTTCTTAGAAAAAAAGAAAAAGAAGAATCTTCGGGGTGATTTTGTGAGAGGTGAAATCAAAAACATAAAAAATTGTATACGACAGTCGACAATGACTTAAAAAAAAGGACTTTAAATTTTTATTATTCAGAAGAAGAAAATTGTTAATTAATTTAAAACAATAAATTTCTGTTCTTAGTTTGCGTTTTACTGATAATCTTGTATCCTTCGTTATACTTCAAAATCTTGGATTTTTGAAAATTTCTTTGGCTAATTTCTAACCTACACAAACGATGTGTAACTGGCCTTTTTGGCTACGAAATGCATTACACAAGCACACACAATATATGTACATTATAATCTATTTCGAATGGGTTAAAAAAAAAAGATAGATTTTTTATTATTATATACTTTTTATCCACTCACTAACCCTTGAGTAAATAACTTTGTCGGTAAGAGCAATATGTGTTCGTGACGAAAGTGTGAAATTTTGGGAGCAGTTTTAGGGTAGTAAATTTGTGAAAATGATCCAAATCCAACTATGTATATTGTAGAAAGTGGGGGATAAAGTGAAGAGTGCCTATAAAAGCCGTTGCAAAATATACCCTCACTATAATTTTTTTTTAAATTTGGTATTGAAAACACAAATACACATGGTAAGGGTGTGTATTATTAAAGTTTCAGTAAATGTTCATACAATATACAGTTCTGTGTTATCCAGAAATTGACTTCTAATATTAGAAAAAATTTTTAATATCAATTTTTTTTACGGTCATTTTTCAGATTTCTTTTTTTCTTTTGTTTGCCTCTTATACAATAAAATGTATGTGTCAAATATTAAAATATTAGTACATATATGTATACTACAGCTATATATTTATATACTATTTTTCTCACTTACACTTTTCATACATTATAATATTGCAATCAATATAATGCAATTTAATATTAAATGTTAGTTTACTTGAATCTTTAAACCTATCCTTAATCAATTTATAATATGACATAACTAGTTTATCTAATATCTTTATATACTTATAAGTTAATATTTTATCTGGATTAAAGTAAAAATATATATTAAAATTTTTCACATACCAACATACTATAGATATGTATACTTAGAAAAACTTATTATTCCTTATCATGTTTATATCGTCTTACAATGTTCATCATCATCATCATCAATTTCCATTCCATCATAGTCTATATTTTTATCACCTGTATATGTATATTACACTCAAATGTACATACATACATATATGCAATTTTGAATTTTACACATCTACTTTTATAAGAAAATTTTTCATATACCTAAATATCCTTATAATACACCGAGATCGATGATTCAAACAAAAATGAACATCATTGATTTAGACATACATATATGTATATATACTACAAATAATCACAAAATCTATTTTCTATATACATACATACATATGAGTATCATAAACCAAAAGGAATATTGAGGAAATGCAGATAAAATTTTTATTAGAAAATCAGTAAATTTTGTAAAAAAACACAAACACATGCATACATTATGCATATATGTATGTAGAAATTTAATATAAAGACCAGGAAAAAAGAAATTTTGTTGATAGATATTATAAAAGTGTGAAAGTCATAATACTATTTTCTACGATACTTGACGGGAATCAATAGTAAAATGAAAGTCAAAAAAACACAACGAAAAATAATGTTTTTTTTCACCTATCACCTTATAGTAGGTATGTACTATATGTATGATTATTGTGTATTTGGCATGAAATATAATGTTTACAATACAGATTATATGTATGTACGTATAGATATAATTTTATAAATACATATAGGCACATATATACATACATACATTCACAATTTAGATAAATAATGCATCTCATGAGAGAAAGAAGAAAAAAATGAAATTGATGAGGTTATTATCGTAGTTTTTTTTAAAAATAAAAATGACATTATCATGCAGAATGTGATAATTTATGTATGTACATATGTGTATATTATGTATATATAGTATACACAAATTGTATATTAATAAATTGGTATTGAGGTTTTGACTTTAATTTTTTTATTAAAAAAAAAGTAAATTAAATGGCACAGAGATAGGTACCTACAAAAAAAATATCAGATAATTATTTTTAAAAGCAAATCGTGATCCTTTTTAAATTACGGTAATTTCATGGGAAACAATTTTATTTGAAAAATTTTTTTTATAAATTAATTAACAAGTTAGAGAATTCTTCTTCATTCCTTCTAATTTTTCTAATTGGGTATTAACCAAGAACATTTTTAGAATAAAAATTTAACTTTTACAATTAATTTACAAAAACCGAAAAAAACGTTCATCATTTTTGAAAAAAATTTTGCAAAACTAGAACCGAAATGAATCGATCTCTAGGAATTTAATTTTTTTTATTCAATAAGGAGAAAAAGTATAGATTATTTCGTTAAAAATAGGCCTTTATCAAGTGAAATCTCAATTATTATAATAAAAATAATTTTTTTAATAGATTTATCTAATTTATCAACAAAAAAAACGTTTGAAAAGAAACCTATACATAAAACAAAAAATGCTTGAAGCTGTTTTATATAAAAAATGTAATTGATTCAAAATTTAATTTTCTTCCATCTTTTTTTATTTTTTCAAAGCAAAAAAAAAAACTACCTCAAAATAAAACCTATCCATTTTGTAACTAAATAACAAAATTAAAAACACGGAAAATTAAAGACTTAGTTTCCCTTAAGAAACATAACGTAACGTAAAGGATCAAAAGGATGTTCATTTTTTTTTCTTCGACATTTTTTTTGAAAAATTAACAAAGACTTCCGCATGCAAGAATGATACTTCAAATATTCTTTCATTTTGTCATTAGAAAAACATTTCTATAAAACTCATTAGAGCATTTTTTAATGATAAAATTTATAGAAAAGAATTTTCAAGCCCTGCAGTGACTATGATTTTCTTTTTTTTTCTATTCCTTATTTTTTTTTTAAGATAAAACGTGTAATAAAAGATACAAAAAAAAATTCATTATAACAATTTTTTATCAATATATTGTATGTTCTATATCACAGTAAGACCTTTTCATCAATCACTTCATCATTTCAATTTAAAATATTTGAAATATCACCCATATACTATTTTTTCTTCTTCTGAATGTGCAAATACATACACACACACACACATGTAAAATATCATTTAAAGCAACCTCATTCTTCTCGTTGATGGAATAAAATTTAAAAAAAAAAAAATGTACATAAACTCACAAGATATTTAAAGCTTTTTTCTTCTAAATTTTCCTGAGTAGTTGAAGATTGAATATCAATGAAAAGGATTCTATAAACTTATCTCTGTTTGGTAACAGAGATCATTCATCAATTCCCTATAAAAATAAAAAAAAATGAAATTTAAAAATATTCAAGAGCAAAAACCCAATTGTATCTTTGAGATTTTCATTCACATAAAAGTTTCCATCAGAAGACACACATATGTACATATATGTATGTATGTATGTATTTATAGTTCATATATGTAAACTATCTTGAAGAGAAGAAAAATAAATATGTACGAAGAAAAAAAACCATATTTTCTCTATGCTAATATTTTTAGGTAAATACTTATCAAATTATAAGAAAAAAAAAGTTTAAAAAATCTAATTTTTCAACTCATTTTTAGCCCACTTGACCAAATCTCTTTAATCATTCTTGGAATTGAGATATTAACACTGACCTCACTCTTTTTTTTTTATAAATAAATTTTCCCTTATGCTTTCATTCCCTTTTTTAACTTTTTTTTTTCTCATTCTTGAAAATGAAATTTCCTTTTAAAATGATTATATCAGATAAAATACAAAAAAAAAAAAACTTTTCCCCCTTTAAAGGAAAAAAAAAAGTGAATTTATTTTTCTTTTGACCTTTCTCTCTCTATATTTTTTTGTGTAAGCTTTTAAGCATATTCAACTTCATAAGTCAGCTAAAATGTTCTTAAAGATTTTTATCTGGAAATTTATATATTTTCAGTTACATGCAAAAAACAAAAAATAACAACAAATGAGAAAAAGCTGTGAAATTGAAAGAAAAATAAAAAATAAAAAAAAAAGATAGAATATTTAAGTAAGAAGAAAAAATATTTATTTAAGGAACAAAAAGAAGAAAAGAAAAATAAAAAATAAAATTTTGTTTGTTGTTTTTTTTTCCTAATTCAATGAAATGTAAGTCTTTTAAAAAAAAAGGTAAAGGTATACCGAAATAACACCAGGTAGGTGGATTAAATAAATATTCACGAAAAAAAGAAGAAAAACAACAAAATTAATGGAGAATTTTACAAGTTTTTCTTTCGTTTTAACAATTTAACCCATGTCCTTTTTTTTCTTCTTATTTTCCCTTATTCAGAATTTGATAAAACAAAAAAGAAATAAAGTAAAATATTTAAAAAAATATGTATCTTTAAAATAAAAATAAAACAGGGGAAAAAAAATCACAAAAAAAAGATGAAAAAATGAAATTTGCATAATAAATTAAATAAAATATAAAACAATCTGTAAAATATGGAATACAAAAATTTTATCAAATTTCACAGGATAAAATAATTTTTTTTTTTTTTAAAATGTATCTTTTTTCAAAGAAAATATATATTATTACTTTTTAATGAAAACAAAAAATAAAATATGAGATGATGATTTGGGATTGATTACAAATACAAGAGGAAAGCTTTAATTATAGAAATCTCTTGTTGTCCTCAAATAACCATTACCTCAACAACAACAAAAAATGATACCTACAATTTTAAACGCATCCTCTTCATCAATCTTGATTTAAAAAATTTTTTTTTGGACATGAACATAGTATTCCCAGATGAAAAATATCCTTAATATAGGATCAAGGACTACAAAAAATTATATTAGGTCGAGTTTGTTGTAGAATCCTTGTGAACAAAATTAGTACCCAAAAACATTGTAACCGATGAATAATTAACATCCTGTCTATATTCAACAATAACATCATGAAAATGCTGATTTTTTAATTACATATATTTAAAAAATACAGTTACAGCAAATCCATATGACATTATTCCTTCAAAACACACGAGTTTTAGATGGTTCTTGTCAACTGAATTTTTAAAATTTATAGAAAATTTCCCTACTTTTAAAGCACGGAAAAATCCAAGTAAAATTTTCAACTTGACTTTCTTCTTTCTTCGTCCAAAATCATTCTTTTCTTCATATGCTTAAATTATTCCTAATCGAAATAATTTTTTTTATATAAAAAAAACTATTAGAATCTTTTGAAAGGATTATCTAACCCTTTTTGTCTAAAAGAAAAAAAAAAGGGGGAATTACAAGTAATCAGTATTTTCTCACAAAATATCAAATAAAATCCTTTAAATTAAATCTTTAAAATTTACTCTAAATAACAACACAAATTTACCTTCACTTATTTGTTTTTATATTTCCAAAATAAATTTACTGTTTGGATAAAATCTTGTAAATATTGCAAAACAAAACAAACAAACCTCAGTGGATTTATACAAATAAGCCACACTTTTACCGCACCAAAACCATGAAAATTTAAAATATTATCGGCTTTAAGATTTTATTTAATTTTAACAGTTTCGAAATTTTTATGCTTTCTATTATTTCCCCCCCTTTTTTTTTTAAATGTCCCTTTTGACAATAAATGCATCTTTTAATTTTCCCCAAGAGTTTATTTCATTTTTTAGAATTTTTATGATTTCAAGAATATCTTCAACTTGAATTTATACTTGATAAATTGCTTACACTTAAAACAACAAAATATGAATACATATGTACATATGTAGATATGCATGCTATATAAGTCTCTAAAATCTTTTTATTTATCTTTTCTATTGTTTCTTGCTATTATTTAATTTACAGTCTAGCCATTATTGTGGCTGATAAGCAAACCCTCATTGATTATTGTCTTGATATTTACTCTTGCACTAGGGGGACAAAAAAAAAAAAAAGTAAAATAAATATATGTATATACATAATAATACTTATATCCTCTGTAGACTTTTTTTTGCTTTTGTTTTTTTCTGCTTTTTTATTTGAGTTTACTTTTCAATATTACGAGAGACAAGTGAAATACCATCAGTTTTAGTGTTAAGGATTTCTTTTAAAAAAAAAAAAAAAAGAAAGAAAGAGAAAAAAAATGTTAACATTGTAAATTAAAAGCAATGAAAGCTTGATAAAAAATAAATCAACAAAGATAAAAAACCAGTGAAACTTATGCCTTTCAGAGCATAACAAAAAAATATTTATATATAAAAAAAGGGGACAGAAGTATCTAAACTTTTTTTTTTCTTTTTTTTTTTTAAGGTAAACAAACTAGGAAATTGTGAAATATTTAAAATAGAGAGAAAAATCTTAGAGGACAAAAAAAATGAATTTACTTGACGTGTATTTGTTTTAAAAAGCTTGAGAATTGTAACAGTTTCTGAATATTTTATGAAAACAAAAAAAAAAACATGGATATCAACTACAAGGACATTCCTTTGATTTTGATATACTTAAATAACACTGGTCTGCAAAAAAAAATTGTGTTTTCTCGTGCTTTGAATCGAAATATAGTGATAAAAAAAATTTATTACGTATACTTTTTTTGTAATGGATTTTTTAAATAAAACGCTTTTTTTGCTTAAAAATTTTAATTTTACAACTAAGTGCTACAATATTTACAGAAAAAGTTATAATTCATTCAAAAACATTAAAATCATTACAACAATTTAAGTATTTCTATAAAAGTACAATAATTCATGTTTTTTATTGGAGTTTAGCGGCGAATTGACCAACAAAAATCTTTATATGGAGTGGTGCATAAGGTTCTTTATTGAGTTTTTGACTCCAGCGGACAAACTCAATCTTCGAGGCCAATTTTTCTACTATGTAGTGTAAAAGTTTTGAGCGAGTGTCTCATTCGCAGAGAAAACAAAAAAATTTTGTGTATATCCTTCTTGCAGTTCGGTTAACATTGCTACAACTTTAAGATTAGCAAAAATGTTCCACGAACACTGTGAATATTTAATTTTTTTCAGTAACAACAACTTCATATTTCCCTATACTATTTTTCTTTTTGGATGTCACTACAGGCAAGATAGGCATACTTTTCTAGGGTAGGGTGATCAGATCTCAATTTCAATCGAGGAAAATCTTTTAAATTAAATATTACCAAGGCAAAAAACTCATCGGGTACCGCCTCCATAAGCACAATACTGACTTCCAAAAAGAAAAATACTATAGGTGCTTATTATGATTTTCGATTCGTAGGTTGATCGAAGAATCTTCTTCGATTCGACTGAATTTAATTTTGGTATTACGTAACTCAATCGATCGAATAAACGTCATTATCGTGAATAATTGTGTTTATTTTTTTGAACAATTTTTCAGCTGTTAAAATTTGAAGATACATATTTGAATAAATTGTTTTAAGTTACTAATAACATTTTTTTAAAGTCGGGTTTAACAAAAGTCGACTTTAAAAACTGAGTATGCTTTTTACAAAATATGTTGAAGATTTTATTTTTACAAGTATGTACATATTCGTGTACAGAACTTCAGTGCATACTTAGTTTTTAGAGTCGACATTTGTTAAATTCGACTTTAAAAAACTGTTATTAGTAAGGCAAGTATTTTATTGTTTTAGAACAATTTTTGGGATTTCTATGAGAAAAATTAATTTATGTCAAAATTTCCATGATATTCACAAGCTCTTTTAATAGTTTCATATTGCCTGTATTTTTATATACTTTTTATCCAGTTACTTTATAACTTTGTGGGTAAGAGTGTTCCTCGTGACGTAATTGAAATTTTGGAAAGAGTTTTAGGGTAGCAAACGTGAACGGATTTACATAGGGTTTTCGGATTTGGGATGAGTGAATAGAATGCTTCCTGTTTAGAATCGATCCCTTTCTTGAAAATTATTAAATATGATGGAATATTCGAAAAATATGAATTTAAAGAACGGAGAAGCTTAAGCTTATTCCTATTAAAATAATAAATAATGTATGTAGTAATTAATAAAAACACATTTAATTAGTATTATTATTACATTTAAAACATTGAAAGTTACATTTTCTTTGAAATATCCATCTTTTTTTCATATTTTTCGTATTTCAAATTGCGTTTCGTCAGTAAAAAAGTGATCGAAACAGCTGTTCGATTCAATCGAACAAAAAGAAGAAAATCGAAAATCATAATACCAAAATATGAAATCATTTGACGAAAATCATAATAAGCACCATAGTTTTCTTTCATGTTTGCTGTATGTGCGAGAGGGACTGATAGATAATCATTGCCATTGTAAAGCAAAACTGCTTTTAAACTAATTTAAGACGAATCAATAAAAATGTGCCTAAAGAAATGTAATAAGTATATATTTTCAAGGGTTTTATAAGGTAATATAATAAAAATTATGTGATAAAAATTTCAAAAGAATCGATACAATTTAAGGACTGGAAAAGCCCAGATGTGCTTTACATAGCAGGTCGTTTCTTAATATTTACATAAAAACTGTATGTGACAGAAAGAAACGGACAACAGATTTAGATTCAGCACGTCAAAATCTCCATATTTATAATATTTTTATTTAAAGGAGGATTTTGTTGTAGACCAGTGTAATTAATTCATGTTTTTTTTAATATTTTATTTTTAAATTTCATAATCAATATTTATCCTAATAAAATATCCTTTACATTGTAATTTCTGTTTTTTTTTTCTAGTGGTAAAGTATTAAAATATGCGTAAAACTAGATTAGCATTAAAAAAAAATCGTAATCCTTTTTCCGCTACTACACAATCTTTTTTTTTTCGAATTTAATAATGTTTTGAGATTTTTCTCTAAAATATACATATATGTACTGTACATACATAATATATGTATATTTATACACAAATATGTAGGTACATATGTATGTATATACGTACATTATGTAATGTATAATTATATATGTATATAATATACTCATATATTATTGAATTATAAAAACGACACAGTGACATATTAAAAACATAAAATCAAATTCATATTTAATCCACAAAACGGATGTTATTTTATGGTCATTAACGCATTCCATTAATCCACCATAATGAATGTGATATATGTATATTATATAATAAAATTTATATTCCACAATCAACCCACTTTTTACGTATATAATATATATATACATACATATACATATAATATATTTTATCCATTTAACGCAATATATAAAATATTACAAATAAACACTTGTTATTTACTCTTTTGGGTATTTTATCACATAATTTACTGAATTAAAGTGTTTTACGAGATTATTGGTGATCCTGTTTATATTATACTTAACGATTAATATATTGCTGGTATTTATAAGTACATTATATATACATATATATATATACTCGTATACCTATACATACGAGTATTATGTAAAATGTATATAACATGTGTCTGAGAGAAAATATACGTTTTTTTTTTACATCGATGACACTAATATTATTGTATCAGAAGAAAAATAGATTTAAGTGAAATATGAATAAAAAAAAAAGCAATATAAAATATTTCTGTAAAAGAAATTGAAAAAAGGATAAAATAGTAGTAAACTATAAATCCATATTGTATCTGATATATTATAAGGTTTCAAATCGAAACGATTTTGTAAAGTATCTGTAATTCCATAAAAGTATCTATTTCATAAATCTTATACATACTCGTATATACATTAATCAAAAGGAAACTTACAAATTTTCTTTTGAAAAAAGTTTTTTTCTTTTTAATTTTTTTTTTTTTTTTCATAAATATTATTTGTGCATTTAATGATTTCAAAACTGAAAGGATTTCCTTTTAGTTCATTTCCTGTATCCTATTAAAATATTAAATATACGTATGTAATATGTACATATGTACTTATATAACTAAATGTATGACTTCCTTATACTTAAACTTGATATGTATACTTTAATTTAATTTCTTTCTTCTTCTTTTTTTATTTTATTTTTTTATTAGGAACTGCGTGAAATAATTTTCTAAACAGCAGCAAAATAAAAAATTGTATTTAAAGAATTCTTCATTAATTGTTTCATGTATTCTATTTTAAAAAGAAAAAGAAAACAAACTAATTGAATTTCCGCGAAAAAACTATATTATTGATTTCCTGAAATTAAATTTTTAAGTGAATTGTATATATTTCAAGACTTCCTTGAAATGTTGTCACCAACTTTTCTTTCTTTTTTTTTTATTCTAAAAGCATCAACACATTTTAAGTATGTACTTTTTTTTCCTAAAAACAATTTATTGTTTTTATTGATAAAGGACTTGCATTTTTCCATATGAACAGTTTTTAGTTTTTCAACAAAAGGTTTTTAATAAAAGCATAAAAAAGATGGACTGACTGATTCAAAATTCTAATAATTTTTGTAGTTTTAAACTTTTGTTATACATAGTTTTTATTATATACTTTTTATCCACTTACTAATAACCCTTGAATAAATTCCTTTGTGGGTAAGAGTGATGTTCGCGACGTAATTATGAATTTGGGAAGAGTTTTAGGGTAGTAAACGTGAACGAATTTACATGGGGTTTTCGGATTTGGGATGAGTGAATAGAAGGCTTTCTGTCTAGAACCGATCCTTTTCTTGAAAAAAAAATAAATATGATGGAATATTCGAAAAATATGAATTTAAAGAACGGAGAAAGTTACTGAGAAACTTCCGAAACGTCCTCGAACAACTCTTTACTCGAATATAATCGTAGTTACGGAGGCTTTATAATCAATTTTTAATTTTTAATTTTATAGTGCATTTTATTTATAAAAAGTATTCGTTTTAAAAGTTTTTTTTAAATATTCAAGCTTATATTGTTAATTTCAGGAATTTTTTAAAAATATTTTTTTTTGTTATACTTATTTTATAAAAATGCTTTGTTTCAAAGTTCAAAAGTCAAAATGTGGTGTTATAAACGATTCCGTAGCATAGCCAATGATTGTCTAGGGTTCTAACTACTAGACAATCCCTGCCACCGCACACCGGAGTCAATAATGGAGTGGAAAAAATTTTAAAAACCATTATTACTTTTAAATGAAAAGTGTAAATTCTTAAATTTTTTTTTTTTTTCGATTATGTATAGAAAATAATATCATTCAAATGACCTATACATTTTGATCCTTATTACAATTAATGGCTCTTTCTAATACATTTTGCAATACGGCACGCAACGTTTCGCCATCTAAATTTGCTATTTCAGCACGAACATTTTGCTTAAGCTCCTGATTCTTTGTATCAATTGAATCTTATACTCGTATATGGAAATACCTTGAGATCAAATTTCAAAATTCGTCTTACCCATGTTCTGGAGATGTCCAATTTAGTACCTGTACCTGCTTCTTCAATGCGAGCAGAGCGAAATGATTACGGTATTTTCTTTGTGTTGCGCTTTAATAATAGATCATCGGGAAAAATAATAAAATTCAATAATTTTGACTCGTTCTCGCACTGTGTGTGTAAAAAAAAAACTTTAAAAAAATAAATCTGACTTTTTTTTTATTCTTATCTTCAATATTTTTTTTTCGCGGTTATTTATATAAAATGTCAATTTCTCGTTAAAATGTCATGTTTAATTATATAATTGAAACTTTGTGTACATATATCGGTCATCCCATAAGTAATGCGAATTTTTTATTGGGTATGGCGATAAGGGTTGCGAGTTTCAATACCTGATACCTCTGCACAAAAAAAAAGATGCATGTGACAAAAGTAATCCCTTTCCATTTTAAATCTGTCTTTTGAAGTATTCAAAACAAATTTAAGAGCTCATTAGCAAAGAAAACGATGGAAGTGTCAAAAGAGCATATACGCCACATTATATTGTTTTTCTTTAATAAAGGTGAAAAAGCAGCTGAAACCTGTCGTCAAATTCATGGTGTTTATGGAGAGGGTGTAATAAGTTTAAGTCTAGTGAGCAGATGGTTTGAAAAATTCCGTAGTGGAAACTTCAGCCTTTCGGATGAACCCAGGTCAGGTAGGCCTGTTGACTTTGATGAGGACGCCTTGAAGACTCTGGTGGAGTCTAATCCAGCAGTAACTGTTGAAGAATTAGCCAAACAACTCGATTCAAGTCATTCCACGGTACATCGGCACCTACAAAATCTAGGAAAAGTCAGCAAGATGGGAAAATGGGTTCCTTATGAACTTTCTGAAGAAAACCGCTTGCGAAGAGTAAATGATTGCCATATATTGCTCTGCAGGCTACGCCACGAGCCATTTTTAGAACGTATTGTGACTGGCGATGAGAAGTGGGTCCTGTATGATAACGTACAATGTAAAAGATCTTGGGTTGACCCAAGCCAACCTTCAACATCACAATCAAGAGGTGGACTTCATCCTTTGAAAGTTTTGTTAAGTGTTTGGTGGGATATTCGCGGAATTATCCACTTCGAACTGTTAGATCGTAACCAAACCATTAATACGGAGATTTACTGCGAACAACTGTAGCGCCTTCAAGAAAAACTCGTAGAAAAACGACCAGGGCTCGTTAACAGAAGAGGTGTTCTTTTTCATCAAGACAACGCGAGACCTCATACAGCAAGACCAACGCTAGATAAAATTATTGAATTTGGCTGGGAAAGAATGATTCATCCACCGTATTCACCAGACATGGCACCGTCGGACTATCACCTGTTTCGAAGTCTTCAAGCTCATCTAGCGGGAAAAAAATTAAATTGTAAAGAAGATGTCGAAAGGACATTACAATCCTTTTTTGACTCAAAGCCGCAGGACTCTATACAAAAGAGGTATAGAAAAGTTAGCTGATAGGTGGAGAACAATTGTAGACAATGAAGAAAAATACATAGATGATTAAAATATATGTACATAAAAATTGTTTTATTTAATTCTCTTTCAATTCGATAAAATTTCGCATTATTTATGGGATGACCTGATAAAATTGAATATTAAATTTTATTAAAATCTTTCTGTGATACTATTTCAGTATACATATACACACATACATACACATACATAAGTACATACATAATATGTACATAAGTCATATTAAAATGATTAACATCATTTCTTACATAAAATATACATTTCTCTGATATCATATTAATTTAATTTAAATTTTAATGAAAATGCCGATACTTTGATTGAATTCACCATATAATAAAGCTTCAAAATGAATATGTATTATGAAAATATGGATAAAAATTAAAAATATAAACAAACAAACAAAAAGAAAAAAGACAGTGCATTACACCGATATAATAATAATACCGCATATAAAACCATAGGAATTGATAGTATATTGATAAAAACAATCTTTATTGAGAACTCAATTGAAGTGAATATGGTTTTATTACTGTATATGTATTTTAATTGAAATATAAAAGATAGAATTATTATTAAAAGCTCACACAGAATACATGAATGCACAGCTACATAAATTAAAAGAGCATTAAAAATTTGTAAAATACGTTACATACATATAAATTGCGTATATTGAGTATACTAGGCTGTTTGATAAGTCTTTGGTCTCGGTAAAAAAAAAATAGCCTTTTTTTTCCTTCAGTAAAATATGATTTTTGAAACTCTTGAAGATATGAATTTGTTAAAGCTATAGCCATCTTTTCAAATGTGAGAAAAGAAAAAAGTAACACGGTGCTAAGTCTGGAGAATACGGTGGATGTGTAAGCCCTTCTTTGTTGTTTTTGATTATGTGTGAGTGAACGCGTCACCCACTATGCAACTCTAGCTTTTTTATATTATGTAAATATTCATGTATTACTATATTGTACTTATAATAGACTACACATGTTCTGTTAAAATATTTATAATGTCAGCTATTTCTCGAATTTTCAATTTCCTATCGCTTCTTCTTATTTGATGAATTTTTTTTGATAATTTCTGGAGTTATCTCCTCCACTGGTCTACCAGGACGTTCAACATCTTTTGTGCTTATACAGACATGTGTTTAAATTCATTAAACCAATATATAATGATGGACTTCAATGACGCAGATTCGCCGTAACATTTATCAAGCCATGCATTCCTTGGTGTGTACGCCATTTTTCCCCATCAAAAAACAATGTTTATTTAACACATATAACTCACTTTTTTCCAATTGTTTTGAAAGAATCACAAATTGTTAACTTTAAACCACTGTCAAATACATATAAACTAATTGTCGTATCTCCAAGAAAATTCAAATTAAAAGGTTTGAGGGATTGTAGCCGCAAGAAAAAGTAGCATTATTGTATTTGCAACACTATTTCGTAGGGATACCAAAGACTTATCAAACAGCCTAATATATTATGTATACATAAATGTATGTACATATATATGTATAATTTGTATTGAAATTTATAAAGGAAGATGATACATATACATATATCTAATACACACATCCACAAATACGCACATTCAATATATTTTTGAATTGATTATCAGAATATTATTTTTTGTATTGTGTACTTATAAGTACAAAATATGTACATATAATATAATGTATGTATATTATGTGTGTGCATCAATATATAAATTTTAATTTTAATTTATTTTTTATCTTTTATGCATAAAAACAGTATCCTTTGATCGTTTTATATTAAATTTCAAATAAATTGATGATTATTATATAAACTAAGTGTATTTCTTAATTAATTTCAATGAAAGAGTGCATTTTAAGTCAATATACATACATATATAGAAAAATTTATATGTTTGTATGTTTTAAGCTAAAAAGGAATGTAAAATAATTAAAATTGATAGTAAATTAAATTGTGATTCTAATGAATACTCGTTTTTTTTTTTTTTCAATTTCATTAATGGTAATGAATTGAAAAATTATGAAAGCATAATAATAATCATAACTTTGAATCATTGAAAATATTTGTATGTATAATATGAATAAATTTTTATTCCGCGGAATTCTAGTGAATAAATAATAATAATAAAATATATTTTAAAGAATTCAAATGAAATAGTAAATTTTTTAAATAAATTCTTTTTTAATTCGATTTTCAAATATTATCAAAAAAAAAACTCTTTGAGATTTTTTCTATATTGGAAATTCTATAGAAATTTAACATAAAACAAATTATGTAGTTGTATTGAAATTTTTTTTTGGCTTATTTAATTTCAGCTTTATTAAATTACAAAATATTGTAATCGAAATATTTTGAACCATATATTATCTTCAAAAAATAACACCTACAACTCAATTGAAATGTTTCATTAAATTGATTTGGTAGAGCTTTTGATTAAGTCCGTTTAATTTTTTAAAAAAAAAGTCAAAATGATCTCTTTTGCTGCATTTAAAATAGGTGCAGGTATTTAAAAAAATAAATTCTACGAGAATAATATTTAAAAATTTGCTGTGCATTCGTCTACAACAATAATATGCACGTGCCGTGGGGGTGCTGATGAAATGAGAATAGAAAACTTTTTCACTGTGATTTCTTCATTTCAAAATTTCATAAAAATAACGGATTAAAATACATGTTACATATATTGATATAACATTAAAAATTCAAATTCACCTGTTAAACATATAATGTTAAAAAATCAACGAAAAGAAATTGAAATCAGAAAATTTACAACAATTTACTCATTAAAAAAGTTCAAAATTTTTGAACAAAAAAATTAGAGTACTGTAATATTTTCTTAATGTTCCTTTTACAACAATGATATTTCTACTACACTTCTAGTATTTTTTTTTTTTTTTTTTTTTTTGGACCACCTTTTAATTTTATTATAGCTTCAAGCCATCTTGACATTTTGATTCATCAAGTTTTCTGGTTCTTGACTCATCCAAATTATGGTTTATTCTGTAATTATTGCATTTTTAAGAGTTTATTTATTTGTTATATACCTAATACATATTTAAATATAAGTTTCTCCTAATATAAGTTCCCATAAATGTTTCATTAGGCTTAAATCTCAGCAGAGTGGGGAGGATGATCAAACATTTTTGGAGCATTTAATATTATCCAGTGATGAGCTATGATCGTTATTATTGTTTGAATTGTTTAACTTCGTCTATTAATTTATATAGGGTTTTATTGGGATTATTTGAGTATCTACTCTTATATGTATACCTGAATCCACATTACTTTCAATGTTAAGATTGAAAACAGCGCTATTGTCGCACTTCGACCTTTGCAGATCTTTTGTACAGCCCGTGCTTCTCATAGATTTAGGCTTTTAACAAATCCTAATATTCTATTCGAAGGTGCGCACCAAACTTCCTCAGGCTTGAGGAAAAATTGGTGCTAGTATCGCACTCTTTTTGAGACCAACGCCTCGCATTCACATAGAATGTGTTTTGAGGTCTCTTTGGCCTCTTTGCAGAACCTGCATTTGTCATCCTCTTTGAGCCCTATCTTTTTCAGGTGGTAGTTGAGTGGACAGTGTCCAGTAATAAGTCCCGTGATTGTCCTTAACTAGTTCCTATTGAGGCTGATCAGTTTCCTAGCAATATTTTTCGAAGGTTTAATAAACTCCTTCGCTTGTTTGTTACCGGGAGTCTTCTCCCAGTAGGAGATGCATCTTTTCGTCTCCCATTCCCTTATAGAACCCTTGGTGTAGCTTTTAGGCAGTCCACAGAAGGGTTCTGGACCTAGAAACTTAGAGCTGGCGCCTTTTTTGGCTAGGGAGTCCGCCAGCTCGTTGCCTTTAATTCCCTCGTGTCCCGGAACCCACATAAGGTAAACTTTTGTTTGTTCTGGCGAGTTTTGTTACAGTCTTAAGACATTCCAGTACTAGCCTCGACTCAATTTTATGAGCGTTGAGGGCTTTTATCGCTGTCTGAAATTATATAGACTGTGGCTTTATTGAAGCCTTTTTTCAAGCATTCGGTAGCGCACATGTCTATGGCATAGATTTCAGCTTGAAAGACCGATGGGTATTTACCTAGGGATTTGAAGAGGCTTCTTTTTAGGCCTGCTATCCCTGCTCCCACTCCCAACTCGGTTTTTGAGCCATCTGTATACCATATTGAGGCTCTTTTTGTGCCAAGATTCACGATCTGGAAACAGTACTTTGAACGGTTTCTCAAAGTTCAATATTGCCTCCATTTCGTCAGTCACTTGACTGATTTGGAAGTCCTTAAATTCCTCAAGGATCTTAAGGTTATGTGTCAGATCACCTGGTTTTAGTTTCCTAGTTCTCTGAAATTTTAGAGCCCAGTTGAGTGCTTCTTTCTTAATTTGTATAACTTTCAATGTTAACTCTAATCAAAGTTGTATAAGTAGCTCTAATGTAATCCTATATAACAGTAAAAAAACTATACGTATCGTTGTCGTTCGGAAAAAACCTCCTACATATGTGCAAAAATATGAATTTTACAGGAGAAACAAAAAACGTTAAAACACTAGCAGTTTAATATGCACGTAAGAGGTTGAAGTTATTACTGTTTTGTAGAAATTTGGCCCATTTTATCGAAAAGGCGGAATTGTCATTAGATAGAAGATTTCATGCAGAACATTATGACATTTAAAAGCCAATTTGACCAAAATGGCACATAGAAGGTTTTTTCAGGTCGACGACGAAAGTTTTTGTTTAAACTGAAAAACATTTTTGTAACAAATCAAATAAAGTTATTTTACACGCTTTTTCGGTCGAAATAACTTAAAAAATTAATGCGAGAACATATAGAGTTTAAAATTAAACCTTTCATTCGAAATCATTTCGATTTTTTTTTTAAATATTTTTAAAGTTTGATTATATCAACAAAAATAAAATTTTAATTATAAAATTAACCCCTCTTTTTTTTTTGCATTTTCTTTTATTATTTTGGTTCTGATTTAACAAAATACCAATTTTTTCATACAACAAATTTTAATATACATACGAGTACTATCTCATATATGTACGTCAAAAAAAAAAAAAAAAAAAACATATTACTCGTTTTTTTTATTATTTCTTTCATTAAAAATTTCATTATACATATAATAACATATCGCATATTTTCTTTCACATCGCATCAGTGAGTGTAAAAAATATTTTACATAAATTTCATTTTGATACCGAAAAATTGATAAATTTCTTTTTTACACAGGAAAAAAATTTTTTTTACATGTTACATATTATAAGCATTATCACATAAATGTATGTAACTATGTACATACATACATAATTTGTACACACATAACACGCACAAAAAATATTTAAAAAGACTAAAAATATGCCTTTACATAGCGTATTTATTTTTTTTTCTATTTTTTTTTTTATTTTCGCAATTCGCATGCTGTTCACATAATTTATATAAAATATTTTTAAAAGTTATATGTTTACGTACGAGTACATATCTTATTCATAAAATAAAAATAAAAACACTCATATATCACATTAATATCATTGATGAAAAGTAAATGTATTAAAAATAATATATGAAAAAAAATGAATATGTAGGTACATAAAATAAAAATTTACATGTACCTCGACATTTAAAGAATGTACATCATCATTATCATTTTTTACAGAATATAATATGTAAGTACCTGAAAGTCTGAAGTCTCAATAATAAAAATAAAAAATAAATAAAAACTTTTTCGAATCATAACATATTTTTTGAATTTTCATTTAAGTGGAAAAAGAATTTTTACGCATAAATTTTATATTTTCAATTGAATTGTAATTGAACGCATATATTTTATTTCTATAAAATCAGTTATTTACTCTTTATGATCCTTTTTTTTTTTTCATCTGGATCTGGAAACGATAATGATGCTGTGATGATGACAGTGAAATGAAATAATTTATTCTGTTGTATCTAACATACTTATATGTATTTAATGTGTGTATGTAAACTATGAATTAGAAGGAAAAAATAATGTATACTCGTAATTTATGAATTTATAATTTTATTTTATACATTTGAATACAAAATTAAAATGATTTACCATAAGAGCACACATACATATTTTAATTATTATTGGATAACAATACAACGATTTCATTATGATTAAAAAAATTGTCTATTTCAAAAATTGAAAAAAGAGCCACTCCCTCCCACTTGAGAAAAACATGAAAAGTAAATGATAATATTAATTTATAAATGAAGTGGATTCATATGAGTGAGTTCAATAACGAGCGCTATTGTGTACAATTCACAGAATAGTTTCATATTCAATTAAGCTTCCAGGACTTCAGCTTCAGTTTCACATGAAATGCAAACCACAACTTATTTGTGAAGAATAAACCTAATTGTATGATTTACAAGTTCGTTACTATGTTCGTTGTAGTTTTGTAGCAATATGATCATGATCAGTAAGTGAAATTTTTTAAGCTATTAAAATCCTAAATACTTTTGGTGAAGTTATAATTTTAAAACTTAATAAGGCCTCCAGTGCAGTGTAAGAAAACAATGATTTATTTAGACCTCGGAAAACAAATTCTATGAACTCCCTTTATTTATAAGAATCATCAGGGCCGTATTTAAGCATAGGCTACAGACCACAGGTCTAGCCTAGGGGTCTACAGATCCTAAATACGGCCCTGAAAATCATGTTGGTAGTACATAATAAAAAAAAGATTTTATTACTTTTTCAAAGTTTATCATTTTAAATTCCATCAACGCAACAGTTTTTGACGTCACGTGAATTAAATATGATATATCATAACATTTTTTAGACTGTCATGCATATAAAACTGTAGTTTTTTAAATGAGCCTTCAGAATAAGGTGTTTATTATGATTTTCGTCAAATGATCGAACAGCGTTCGATTTCATATTTTGGTATTATCATTTTCTATTTTTTTTTCTTTTTGTTCGATTAAATCGAACGGCTGTTTCGATCACTTTTTTACTGACAAAACGCAATTTGTAATACGAAAAATATGAAAAAAAAATGGATATTTCAAAGAAAATGTAACTTTCAATGATTTAAATGTAATAATAATACTAATTAAATGTGTTTTTATTAATTACTACATACATTAATTATTATTTTAATAGAAAAAATACGGTAATAAGAAGCAATTAGAAGAGCTTGTGAATATCATGGAAATTTTGAAATAAATTAATTTTTCTCACAGAAATTGTTCTAAAACAATAAAATACTTGCCTTACTAATAACATGTTTTTAAAGTCGAATTTAACAAATGTCGACTCTAAAAACTGAGTATGTATTGAAGTTCTTTACACGAATACATACCTGTAAACATAAAATCTTCAACATATTTTGTAAAATAGTATACTCAGTTTTTAAAGTCGACTTTTGTTAAACCCGACTTTAAAAAAATGTTATTAGTAACTTAAAACAATTTATTCAAATATGTATCTTCAAATTTTAACAGCTGAAAAATTGTTCAAAGAAAATATACACAATAATTCACGACAATGACGTTTGTTCGATCGATTGAGTTACGTAATACCAAAATTAAATTCAGTCGAATCGAAGAAGATTCTTCGATCAACCTACGAATCGAAAATCATAATAAGCACCTAAGAGTCCTAATTGTCAGTTTTAAATTTTGTGTTACGCTTACTTTTTACTGAAAAAAACAAAATAATTAAAATTTTTCTATAGCATTCCTACAGAAAAAAATATTTAAATTAACATTCATAAATCCAATTAAATAAAATTGATCAAATTAAAAAAAAATTTTAATTTCAAAATTACTATTCTACATTTTCTCTTCAAGATTACACCAATTTACACATGACTATATTGCACTCAGTTTAATATTAAAGTATCCTTATGATTACAATCATTGAAAAACTCAAGTGTATAAATTTACCACTATATACTCGTAAAAGCATACGTACTTTTTTATTTCTTCATAAATATTTTCAAAAAGACAGAAAGACAAAAGAAAATACAGTATGGTGAAGTATCATAACGAAATGCAATATGATCCCCTTATTTTTACAATTCATTCTAAAAACAAAATTCAACAAGTTTATACTTAACTAAAGAAATCCTTTAATGAAATCCTTTTGAATTTTTAGAAAAGTAGAACACAAAACCAAGATTTTTTGTAACAAAACTTCTAAAAATATTTCAATACATTTACTTTTTCCCTCCCTTTTGTTTTTTGTTTTCTACTGAAACATGCTATAAACATTTTATTTTAAAATTAAAATACATTTATAACTTATAACATGGAAAATTCATAAGAATATAGAATATGTATGTAATACCTACTAATAGTATATAGATTTATATAAGTGCACATAAATCTATTTAAAATATACAACATACCTATTTTGAAAAAAAAATCCTTTAAAATAACTGCAAAAATAAAATAGATACTATCATTTATTTAAATATAAACGAATGTAAATACAGCTATACCATAAAAAATATATATAATATATGATAGAGGTACATACATCATAGATATAAATTGCAAATCTCAGTTCTTATTAAATGAAAAATTTTTCTGTTAAACAACAAACTGTGTATGTATACATACATACATATGTACCTATGGCCCTTTTCCAAAACGCCGTAAATACGTATTGACTACAACGTATCGAATTCTAAAACATCAAAATTAAATTTTTGACAAAATCATTAATTCCTAAACGTCTTGCAAATTTTTACAAGTGTTATTTTTTTTCTATCTTTTCTACGTTTTAGTAATAATTTTACAGCCTTAATTAAACTTAATTTGCCAGAAGGGAAGGAGCAAGAAAATCAATAAAAATTATTCATTGAAATGTTATTAAAAACTTTGTCCATTTTGTGTCGCGAAAAGTAGTTATAACTAATACTAAAATATAAAGAATATACAGAAATGTAAATTTTGACGTTTTGGAAGAGGGACTATACCCTATTCCATATAATCAAGTATGGTAGTACCAGAAAGGCTGGAAGTATATGCAGTAAATAAAAATAATAAATACACAAAATTTAATATTTATGAAATGTGAATAAGAATTAGGTGAAGAAAAAAAAATGTATCTCATATATGAAAATAGAAATAAAATGATGAAGAGATTCTTTATGCACACTTGTATATGTACCTTATATGCAAAAAAGAAAAGGTATCAGAATTATGGCATTATTAAACTTAAACTTTTATCTGTTGTGCATAGTTAGAAGGAAGAGAAAAAAATAAAAAATGCTTCACCAACAGCAGAGCAGATACATACTAGTTCGTTGATATATAGTATACATATGTATCATATATATATAGTTTTTATTATGAAATATAATATAAAAAATGTATATATACTGAGAAACAACAACAAAAACAACGTATACCATAATATAATCATTAATAATTTCTCATATCATTTTTTAGTTAGGCACTACATACATACATGTGTATATGTATGTACATACAGATACAATACCCTTATGCATTTCCTTCATCACTTAATTTGATTGTTATAAGTTTCAAAATAATATGCAAGTACAATATCATAAAAGTATATATACAGGGCTGTTTTCAAAAAATTTTGTTAAAATACAAAATTCACGAAAGCCTAAAATGTCTTAAAAAAGTATTAAAAATTCATTTCAAACCCTTGATACAAAACCAAAAAGCATATTTTTTAATACTAGTTTAGAAAATCTTCAGGCACTTTAACTTTAACACTTTTTTTTAAACTTCTTGCATTTTAATAAAGTGTGAAAAACATGATATTATTTCTGTGCCTAAAATTCTATAGTTCTTGCAGTATTTAATGCAATATTAGATATTAACATTCATATAATTCGGTCACATGATCCAGCAATAATAAGCAGCTTTCTCATCAAAAAAAAAGACGCTAATTGTCCTTCAACAAGTACCTACTTCATCTAGAGTTACTTGAACATATGTATCTCGCGTATTTGTACAATAGTTCAACTATACATATATTGATGACCTTTGCACATAATATGACTATAGCTTTGACCTTTATCCAGTGCTAATCACATTTAACTCTTTCGAAACGGATAATATACATTCAAACCGCTATAAAAACTGCACATTACACTGCAGACTGTATGGCCTAATCCCATATTTTATCTTCGATTAGGATCCTCAAAAAAATCCACTTTAAATTTAAGTTTCACATACATATTCGCAAACCGTCTCGAAAGGGGTTAAAGTGAAGGAAGAAAACGATCGCATTTTTATATAGAAGGGACTATAACGGGTATTATGGTACATATAATGGGCAGTTTTCTTATGAGAAGCAATTCCACTTGGAGGCTTGAAGACCCTTGTGAATGCTAGAAGGGACTAAGAGTATAGTCACGTTTAAACAGCCAGGACTTTTTTTTGCATTCCCTTATGAAAAAACTTCAGGAATAAAAAAATACATCTAATTTTATATACCATGTCATATGAAGTAGTGAGATCTGTTACACAACAAAAGATATTTAAAACTTAATAACAAAATACCCTGTATCTGTATAACATATGAACATACATATAATAAGTATACGTATGTATCAGCAGTATCACATACATTATGTAATAAAATAAAAAGATCATATAATAGAGGTGTAAACTACTTGTTGTTTACCAGTCATAAAATGAAATTACTATTTTTCATCTACTAGCATTTTGTATTCGCCATATCCCTCAATGTTTTTTTCCTTTCATATAAAACAAAATGAAATAAAAAGGAAAAACAATCTATGTATGTAGAAAGTATAATATATATATCGTAGAAAATTCATAGTAATATTGTAATAACAACACACACACAAAAAACAAAAAACATAATAAAATAAAATTAAGAAGAAAAAATTAACTCTATCTTTTCTTTTTTCTTCCTATTCAAATTTTCATATAACAGTCATAAACAAGTTATGTATTATTATTTGTTGTTTTCATTTCAACAAACTTTAAAATTTATTATTTATTTTGTAAATCAAAAGCAAAAAAAAAAATTTAACTGAAATGAAAAGATATTACATTTTTGATGTACGCTTTTTTTTCAAATTCTCCTTCAAATAACGAAAACAAAAAAAATTTTTAAAAATGAGAAAGTTTTGAAAGGAAATAATTGAAAATTTACAAAAATGCATAAAATGCAAATAAAAAAAAAATAAAAAATAGTATCTATTAACAATTAAATAAAAGCAATGAATTTACATTAATATTTTTTTTTACATTTTCAGTTTTAATTTTTGTATTTATGCATTCTATGCACAACTTTATGATTACTGGACACTGCCTAATCGGTGCTATGGCCAATAAACTCGGAGCACCATCGAATGATTTTTGCAGAAGTTGTAGAAATGAAGAAGAATTAGTCAATAGTGCATCACTACTCTGCGAATGTCCAGCTCTAAAAGAACGAATGGTCGCTTGTTTGGGAGCAAAGTTCTTTGACGGTTTGGACGACTTAGCAGAGGTAGCACTGGAAGACTTGAACAAATTTATTCAAAAATCGAAATGGTTTTCAGGATAAGCCAGGAAAACTCCCACAAATAAACTAAACTAAAGGGCAGTCACAATGGGCCTTTAGGCCTTCGAGTGAAATTGCTTCTCAGAAGCAAACAGCCCTTCATAACCATAACCATTTATTTAGGTACAGAAAAATTAAAGCTTTTAAACGATGGTCAATTAATTTCCAATATATGTACTTGAAATTTTCAAATTGTATAAGTATGTTACATATAAGTAGATATTCTCAAGTAGACTCTTAATAAAAGATCCTTGTAACAATTCTTAAAAAGACAAAAGCCAAAAAAAAAAAAAAAACAACAACAAAAATTCTTTTAATTAATCATTCTTTGTTAAAAATTGAAAAGTCATTCATTTTCAGGTAATCGATCGATTTACTTATTAATTAATTAATTGAAAGCTGTTAGCTATTAAATGTATTTTTTGCTCTTTAGCAAAAACAAAAAAAACAAACAAGAAAAAAAAAGTAAAAGTCAAATAAATAAGTAGTATGTATGTTGAAATTCATAGTCTGGCTACATAAAAAGATAAATTTTTTTGTATTGTTACGAAATTAGAGTATTTTAGGTGGATTAGGTATGATGATAATGTATTATGAATGGACTTTTATTTTTCTATTTTTATGTTTTTGTCATTTTGGACTATATGACTCTGGCGTCAAATACATCTGTCTGTTGTCCACCACTATCTACTATATTCTGTGGTATACATACGTATAAAACATATAACATAAATATCATATACATACCTATATGTGTACCATTAGCAATAAAAGGCCATTAATTTTACTTGACGAATTGTTTTTTGTCACATGATATATCCAATATAAAAACTACATACATACTCGTATGTACATATTGTACTATGATATTTTT
This sequence comes from Bombylius major, assembly GCA_932526495.1. Taxonomy (NCBI): domain Eukaryota; kingdom Metazoa; phylum Arthropoda; class Insecta; order Diptera; family Bombyliidae; genus Bombylius; species Bombylius major. The sequence continues at coordinate 21,112,156 of OW052042.1, read as the reverse complement.
GCGTAGGAGATATTCTATATTATATTTATTATATACACTAGTATCGTATATATATATGAACATAATATAACATACCTATCTAAAAATGTTTGCCCATATTATAACCGACTTTATACATATTTATATCCCTTCAACAACAAATCAAATGTTTTTAATTAGAACATATTTTCTATTCTGTAGATCTGGTTAGATTTCAATTGATGCAAAAACAATTTAATTAAATGTTGATGAATTTTTTTTTTTAAATTGTATTGTACATACATATAAGAGAAAAATGTAACTCTTTTTATTTTTATTTTTTCTTTTCCTTCTTTTTCATTTTTTTTTTTACAATTTACATTTTTATTTGATTAGCAATTAAAAACTGGAAACAAACAACAAAAAAATAAATCGCTAAATATTTCAATTTACCTAAATTGATTTGTTAATTACAAAAAGAATAAAAGATAAAAAAAAATCCAAAACGGATGAATCAATAAATACAAAGTAAAAATCAAAATCACAAAAATTTATTCACAAAAAAAAGAAAAGAAAAAAAAATTAATTAATCAAAAGTTTTTTTAATCTAAAAAAAAAAAAGGATTAATTACCTTTTTCACTTTTATCATTCAATTTTTTTCATAAGTAACTAACATTTGCAAATAAAATAAAAATTTCTATGAATAACGGTGGTAACCCTTTGATTATAACTTTTTATTAAATCGAAGAAAAAAAAAATTGCACTTTTTATCCTTTCATCTTTATTAAACTTCAGTATAGCCTTTTATAAACTTTATAAAATTGAAAAAATTGTGTAGTATTGTATAAAAGTTTTGAGAATAATCGTTCGAAAAGCGTTTTTTTCTTTTTTTATTTTTCAAATATCAAACGTAATTTAAAAAAAAATGAAATTGATTCTTTTATGTATACGTAATTTTGTGAAACACGTAAATGAAAATCTATGATTTTTTTAAATTTGTAAATAAGAGGAAAAAAAAACTTAAAAGGGCCCGTAAATGAAAATGTAAAAATAGAAAAAAAATTTATTAAAAAAATTATCGTATTTAAAAATAAAAACTTATCTTTTACGATAAATTGAAGTTTTCTCATGGATTTTTGTAATGTAAAAAGAAACAAACATGCATGAATTAGAATTTTTTTTAATTGATTGTAATTAACCCTGAAATGGTAAGGTGGGGTGTCGGCACGCTACACACCCACAGAGCCAATGTAAAAATATTGATTATCTTTTTCCCAAGCATGTATAAACAATAAATTCAATTAACATGTAAATTTAGTGTCAAGTATTTAATTCTGAGGTGGAGTAGTGACTAGTGTCAAGTCTTAAGTTTTAAAAAAGTAGTATGAACTAGTAATTTTTAACAAGGAAACCCGAAGAGTGTAGACACTTTCATCTTTGGTTTTCACAGTAATATTTACACTTGTTTCACACATTTATTATTTAACTAAACTAAAAGTGGGACGGACTGTTTTGACCAATTATGAAAATTCAAAAGATAGACTCAAAGAATGTGGTTTTATGTACTTAACCAGTGTGTCAGACATAAATGCATACGTGCTATTTTATTTAGCAAATCCAACATGGACTGATAGTAATAAAGGAAAACGTCGTACATTTATTTAAACACTGTCACTTTACCTCGTTAAGGAGTAGGTACATATTTACAATTCAGACTAAATTCTAACTACTGAAAATTAAAATCTAACGAATATTGAATTCAAATATCTCAAGTAAATCAATTCCCTCAGCACAATCTCCAACAAGATTTAGTCGTTGTTTATTTTGTATACACAAATAGGATAGAAAAATAACAAACTACTGTAAACATTGTCAAAAAACAATATTTCCTCAACATGAAGTGAGAATTTGCATTAAATATGAGAAAAATGACGATGTGGACTGGACGACCAATAAACATATCAAAAATATGGTTTCTTTTTAACATTTTACATAATGTAATTAGTTTTAAGCCTTGTATATAAGTATATTTATTATTTAATTAATTATATTAGCTTTGAATTTACATATTTTTCTTTTAATTAATTTACAAATTGTAACCAATAACATTTTTAAAAAACATAATATTTCTAAATTAATAAAATTTGACTGTTAAATAAAGTGTTCGGTTAAGTCTATAATTAGGTGATATGTAATTGTTTAATTTTTATAGAATAAAATGAAAAAAAAAAAATAAATAAATAAAATAAATATTTAAAAAATGAGTTTTTTAACGTTTTCCTTTGAGGTAGTATACACTTCACGTTATCAAATTTCTTACAAAATTTCACTTTACCGTTCCAAGTTTAAAAAAATTAGGTGTGGCAACAGAAACTGTAATTATATCTTCAAATTGAATCAATATCAACCAACTAGCTATAAGTGAAATACCTTTACTTAGAAAAATGAAATCTGAATCAAAAAACAAAATCTTATGTTACTGTTCTGATTCTCCTACTGGGAGAAGACTCCAGGTAACAAGCAAGCGAATGACTTTATTAAATTAAAAAATATTGCTAGGAAACTGATCAGCCTCAATAGGAACTAGTTAAGGACAATCACGGGACTTATTACTGGACACTGTCCACTCAACTACCACCTGAAAAAGATAGGGCTCAAAGAGGATGACAAATGCAGGTTCTACAGAGGCCAAAGAGACCTCAAAACACATTCTATGTGAATGCGAGGCGTTGGTCTCAAAAAGAGTGCGATACTAGCACCAATTTTTCCTCAAGCCTGAGGAAGTTTGGTGCGCACCTTCGAATAGAATATTAGGATTTGTTAAAAGCCTAAATCTATGAGAAGCACGGGCTGTACAAAAGATCTGCAAAGGTCGAAGTGCGACAATAGCCCAGTTTTCAATCTTAATCTTAATCTTACTGTTCTGATCACATCCAATTTCATTTTAGTTTAATATCTTGAATTTTTATAATCTAGTAAAATCTTTTTTTCTAGAAATAAAAATGATTTTTTTCGTAATCAGGAACTTTTATTGTCTAAATTTACAAAGAATTTAATTGGAAAATATTGAATAAATTATCAGATTCTTAAGTACATTTGTACATCTATATATTTTACAAATTTTTTTTAAAATAATTTTCCTAAAATTAAAATGCAATTAAAATTTCATATCATTTCTTGATAACGTAAAGCTAAGCTATTAGATAGAGTATAATGTCGTTTTTTAAATTTACGTTTGTCTGTTTTATCTTTATTATTTTTTGTAATTTTATCATCGTCATCATCGTCATTATCATGAATATTTAAAATTACTTTATGAACTATTGATGATGGTATAATACCATTATGACAAAAATTCTCATGTTTTTTATTACATTTTATACATATTAATTTTCCATTTTTATCAATATCAGTGGGTTGTAGAAGTTCTCTTTCATTCAAATTAAAACGAAATTCACAATGTTTATGTTCTTTTTCTTTTTTTAATTTATCTTTTAGTAATTTATCAGCAATTGAATATTTTGTTTGTATACTAAAACAATCTTCAACATTTTCTAATCGATATTTACTAATTTCTTCAATTCTACTTTGATCAATATCATCTAAAAAATCATGATTTATTTGAATTTGTTGATGACTACAGTTACCAATGCTAGTTTTTGCATCTAAATGATCTCGTTGATTTTTTCTTAATTGTTCATAATATTGCCTTCGTTCAGTTAAATTTTTTATATCAGATTTTAATTTTTCATCTTTTTTATAATCAAAATGTAGACCAAGTGAACATAAATCATTATTAGATTCACATTGAAAACTACATTTACTGTGATATTTTGAATTTAAGTAACTTTCATCATGAATTGATTTCAAATTACCGCATTCACTTCGAGTTTTTATAAAAGAATGTGATGCTGATGGATTTTTCGAGTTTTTACACTTTTCTGTTATATTATCACAATAAGCCAATGATTTCTGACAATAACACTTGTTAATATGCTGAGGATAAAATCTTAAATTCTTACTTTTAAAATCCATGTTTGTTGTTACAACGAATTATTCGTTGTCACTGTCAACCATCAAACTTCAAAAAATGTAAACAAATCGAAAGAAATGTCAAAATTTTCGAAATTAATCTGTGATTGTTCACACGAACGAAAATTTTCTAAAATAAAGTCGGTTGTAAATATGTTGATTTGAATTTTTTTTTTTTAAATCAATTTATTTTAATAATTGAAAATTATCTCGTTTTTAAATTTATTTTATTTGAATAATTGAATTCTAAATGATCCATTTTAATTTTTCAAGGTAATTAAATCAGCCTCAATCAATCAATCAATTAATTAATTGTATATTTTATCATCCTCTTCTAGTATAATTTTGAAATTGAATTGAAGGTCAAACAAATGACGATTGAAATACTTTGTTTGTCAAATTACATAACGAAAAATTATTGAATATTATTGGAGTTGAAGTATTGATTTAAGTCCAATCCAAATCAGTCCAGAATCATAAAAAAAGAGATATGAACGTGGAATTAAGTAATTCGTCAAAAGAGGAAGGTGTTGCTGACGTTATTTCCTCTTTACGAAAGGTAAATACAAATTACAATTAATAAAACTGGCTTTATTTTTGATTTTAAATTTGTTTTTTTTATATTCTTTTAGAGATTGAATTCCAATGAATCATCATCATCTTCACAATTATTAATTACATCATTGCCATTAACGTCATCAACAAATATTCAACAATCATCATCATTATTACCTGTTAACAAAGAGGTCACGCCACCGCATCAAGAAATAATGGCAAATTACTCCTCCAACAGTATGAAAGGTGCTATTTCACAAAAACTAACAAATTCATATTTAACAAATTGTTTTCTTGAGATATCTGTTCGTTTGCTGTTATTAATAATTTTTATGTGAGTAGTAAAAAAAAATAATAATCCAATTGTTCATTTTCTTTAATTTTTCTATATTTCATTACTACAGACAATTAGAAAAAGCTCCAGCATTTAAACGTAAAATACAACCAGAAGAGTTATGGCTTTATAAAAATCCACCAACAAAAGATTATGTTCCAGCATCTATTTTATTGCCAGCATCATTTATTGTACCATTTACAATAATTTGTATAAATTTTTTATTAACACATGATAAATATGATTTTATTAAAAGTATAAATGTAATAAGTTTAACAATACCACTGAATGGTGTTTTAACAAGTCTTATTAAGATAACAGCTGGTAGACCAAGACCAGATTTTTTTTATCGTTGCTATCCAGATGGTATAATTAATGGTGATATAATTGGTATGAATTGTACTGGACAAGAACATGTCATAAATGAAGGAAGAAAAAGTTTTCCCAGTGGACATTCATCATGTAAGTTGTATATTAAAGTAAAAAGTTAATTGTTTAATTAATTTATGGAAAAAAAATGTTTTTCAGTTGCTTTTGCTGGATTTGGTTTTGTATTTTTTTATCTTGCATCAAAATTACATTGTTTTAATGAGAAAGGACGTGGACAAAGTTGGAGAATGTGTATAACAATAACACCATTACTTATTGCATTATTAGTTGCAATTAGTCGTACTTGTGATTATCATCATCATTGGCAAGATGTTTTAATTGGTTCAATAATTGGAATAACAATTGTTTGGATTTGTTATAGACAATATTATCCTTCAATATTTTCATCAAATTGTCATCGACCATATGGAAAAAATAATTTATTATCTGGAAAATGTTATGTTGCTTTAACAAATGATAATTCAAATAGTAGTAGTAATCATCGTCATGAAAATGGTAGTAGTGGTGATCATAATGATCAAACACCACTTATTGAAGAGGCAAAAGATACAAAATGGATATGACGTTAGACGCAAATTATTTGAAAATTTTTTTTTAATGTGAATCTTGATTTGATTGGTTTTTTTGGTTAGTGAAATAAGAAAGGATCGTATAATATGTTTGTAAATTCGTTTATGTGTGTACATAGTATTTTATAATCACTGTGATCCGGATTATGAGTGGATTTCGTGTCGCATACAAGTTCAAAGCTTTAGATACAACTTAATTTTAATTAAAGTTTTATTTAAAATATTATTAGAGGCATTCCTTTTGTTAAGAAGTATTTTGAAATTCAAAAAGAAAATATGTATTTGTGAAAGATATTCAATGTATTTTAATTTATTTTTTCCTGTTTATTTTGTTCCTTTGTTTTGTTTTTTATTTATTCAAATACTTTTAATGTACAGGATAAGTTATAATGATTTATAAAATGTCTTCAATAAAGTTAATAAATTCAACATAAAAACTAGTCTTTTAATCTTCAACAAGAATTGATTATCAAAAATCCAGACAATTTTAAATACGACAGAGAATTCAGATTTCTTCTTTTTTTTAAAAAAAAAAATTGGGGTTGAATAAATTTGTTTTGAAACCAAGTGCTTTTTTTAAAAAAAAGACAGTAATCTAAAAATAAAAAGTGTTTTTGGACCCTAAAAATTCCTCTTATGAACAAAAACACAATTAGAAATTTGTCAACAACGACCTCTAAGATTCTCTACATTTTTAACTAATCGCAGGCATTACGTTAGTTTAATTCACCATGTAAAAAGTAAGTTTTTGGTTAATTAATTAGAATTAATCTAAATCCATTCATTCTAAGAAAACACATTACTCACATCGATCAAAATATTTTAACACAAAATTGCATTCATTATCACAATAAGAAATTACCTTTTGTTTTCAAAAATCACATTTTTTACACTTTAATCCTTGAAACAGAAATTTAAAAAAAATCTTACAAGAGAAATTCCAACTATCCTTATAACAAACATCTGTTTTTTTTTAGTATTTAAGTGTTGATTCATCGAAATACTTATTAAATTTTTTCCATTGATACCTTTTCTTTGGATCATTTTTACTATTTGATGGATTTAGATTTGGCATTAAACCAGCTTTTTGTGCCATTGAAACCATTGCACTAATTCTTTTTTGTTGTCTTTTACATAAACCAGTTATCCTTCTTGGTAACATACAACCATCAGATCTAACATATTGACTTAGAATTAAAACATCGGTATGTTTTATTTGTAATCCTAATGTACATTCTAAACAAAATTTTTCTCCACATGCTTCTTTAAGCATTTTAGTTTCTCTTGGTGATGGTAAAGTAATGGCTTGAATTTTAATTGCATCTCCTTCTTGTTTCACTTCAACTGAAATTGTCAGGAATGTTTGTTTAAACACTGATCCTTTTTCTTATAGAAAATATGCAATTTATACTTACTTTCCTTTATTCGATTTGGAAGTGTAGTGGATAACAATCTTACGTAAGAATGATTTTTAAATGATAATGAAAATAATTTATTAAATAAACTCATTTTAAAACAAATAACACTTTTTGGTCCTTTTTCCTTTCCTTTTTTTTAGCGAACCGAAAAACAAACCAAATATAACCTCAATTTAATTTTTTCGAAATCAGCTGCTCTTAAGATCGAATAATCTATTGATAGGGTTGTTGCTTCAACAAAGTATGGTGAGTTAGGTGTTAATATCTGGTACACGTACCACGTACAATACCACCACGTACTTCCAAAAAGAAATAACGGACCATATAAATTAAAAATTGGATACCTCCTTCAGTGACGGAAAATTTTAACAAATTAAAATTCAATAAAGGAAAAAGTCTTCATTATAAGTGCATTAATACAAATCTATTTTTAACTTACCATAAATTTATATTTGTCATGAAATTTCAACACATCTTCAAATCCTTTTAAATGAAAAGAAGAACTAAATAAATAGAAAGGGGGTTTAATCAGTTGACAGAAAATTTAAAATCATCGAAAGTGCAGAAAATAAATTTTCACTGGAAGAAAATTAACTCTTTCGCGCTACTGTTTACAACATTATAGAATAGAATCTATGTAATTTTTATCTAGCAAACAAACAATTTAATAATACATTTTCCTTTTGTCTTTGACATTTTACAAACGTAACTTACTTGGTCTTTAATTGTTGAATTTTTTTTTTTTTTTTTAAATAAAAGTCTAAAAATTAAATCAACGTCTAATTTATAAAATTTTATGGTAGAAATTATTATTATGGACAAGTGCGGAATTTAATTTTAATTTTTTTTTCTGTTTATATATTCCAATGTACCGTTATTTTATTAGAATGTAATGTAGAATTATCAATGACTTAGCAAAAAAAAAAAGTAATTTTTGTTTTTGACGAAGATTCAGCAAGTGAGTGAAAATTTTCAACTCGAATTTCACCACAAACGAAAGGAGGTGGTCAGAAATGAAGATCTTACTTGAAGATTTGCGCAGAACTTACTTATTGCTAATCTTCTAATCTTTACTGCATGGGCAGATGTTTTTAGACGCACTGCAATTAAGAAATGCAGCAGTTCTTAATTTCTGAACACCCCCGAACATGAATTAAGGCTTGAACATGATTAGCCGTCACTGTCGACGTCGACGTCATTTTTAAATTGTAGCAAATCAAGTTATGTAGATACATCACCGTCACCGTTAAAAGTAGAAAGTTCACTACTTAGCCGTCACCGTCAACGTAAAACAAAACGGCGACGGCCAATTCATATTCTTTAACACTGATTTGCTATAATTAAAAAATGACGTTGACGTCGACGTCGACAGTGACGGCTAATCATGTTCAGGCCTTTACATTTTTCTTTTCAGCCAAATCATTAATAAATTTCTGACAAGTCTATTTTACAGTTATTACCAAAAAAATATACATATAATATATATACATATATATATATATATTTTTTTTTTTTGTAATTTTAAGTTAAAAAGTAAAGCGTGATAGTGTGCAACTGAAAAATAATTTTATAGGATAAATTTAAAAAAAAATGTTCTGTTTAAATGTTTGTTAGATGTTTGATGCAAGAGAAAAAATGATGAGGAAAATTTAAGAAAAAATTTAATAGAATTTCTTTTTGGAAAAGTTAGAAATTTGATTAGTCGATAATCACAATTTTTAATTTTTTCCCTTCTTAGCTTTTTTTTTTTTTTTTATTATAAATAATTCATTTTTCTTTTTTTTGTATTATTTTATAAATTACGAAACAGCGCAAATGATAAAGGACACAATAATTAATATACATTTTTTTTTTTAAACAAAAGAAAAATAATAGACATTTTTGTTATTGAGCGTTTTAGAAATAAAAAAAACTAAAAGAAAATAAAAACAACAGCTGTAAAAAAAAAACCACAAAATAATTTTAAGTGAAAATTAAAAAAGACACAACATTTAGATTACGTCCTTTTCTTTTAGATTACAAGAAAAATTTCCTTTATTGATACAAAAAAAAAGGTCGATTTTAATTATGATTTCTATTTTTTATTTTTTTTTTTCAATTTGAATTTTATTTATTTATTTTTTGTTTTTCCCATCAAATATTTTATTTTATATATTATGTATGTATATATTTTCTTGACAATAAAATTATGAAAATATGTATTTATTTATTTATTTTTGTGTTTATTTAAATCTTAATTTTTTTAAAGAAAAAAAAAAGATTTCATTACTTTTTTGTCTATCTTTAAAAATTTTCTTTTTTTTTTACTCTCAGAAAAGTATTTTATGATGACAATTTTTTTTTTTTCATTTGTTAAAAAGAAAAGCATTACAGTTTTTTTTTTTTTAATTTTATTAATTATGTCTGCTTAGGCATTTAAATATCCTTGTTTTCTAAAAGTAAAAAAAAAAAAAAAATAAATAAAATATTTAAACAAAAAACAGTAGAAAATGGAGATATTAAATTTAAAAAGAAAAAAAAACAAAAGACAAGATTATGAGGAAAAAAATGATTTTTTTTTTTGTATTGAATGAACACTTAAAATGATTTTTTTTCATTTTTTTTTTTTTTTTTTGATTTTATTTTACTAAGCAAATAAGATAAAAGCAAAAATGTTTACAAAATTATTGAATTTTTTTTTCTTACAAAAGAAAATTAAATTAATAAAATAATTGAGAGTAATTTAATCATGAATTTTTATTTTAATTTTAATTTTTATTTTTAATTTTAATTTTTATTTTTAATTTTAATTTTTTTATATAATAATCATGATATTTTTATTTTATTATTTCTTTAATTATTATTTTATTGAGAAGCACTTACAAAAAATTTTAATCTCTCTTTTATTTTGTATTTTTAATTATTTTCTTAATTTTTATCAAAATAATTATATTCTACTTTAGGAAAAAATAAAATAAAAAGAAAAACAAACTTACAAAAATAATAATGAATACACAATTAAACACTTCAAAGAAAAGAAAAGATAAAAAAAAAACATTTAAAAAAAAATGAACCTAATTACGAGGAGTTAATTCGATTACGTTGTCCAAATTAATTACATTCATCTTTGAATTTGTTGAGAATGATCCTAGGCTAATCGGTAATCGCTAACCGCTATTTTCTGCAACATGAATGAGGCCATTTGTTTATTTAATATTTTACATAATAAATTCAATTTTAATAATAATGGCAAAAAAAAAAAAAAAAAAATTACAAATAAAAAAATATGAATTACAAAAAAAAAAAAAAAAAAAAAAAAAAAAATTTTTAAAAAAAAATTCGATATTAACAAATTTTTCTTCTATCTTTTATTTTAAAATTTTATCGTTTATCGTTTAGTTTTTTTTTTTTTTCTTTCGATTTTAATATAATAAAATAAAAGCTAACTTTAAAAAAAAAATTGTATATATGAAAAATAGTTGTTTTCGATTTAGCATCGATTCAATTACTTGCGAGTACTAAAATGTGTCTAAGATAAATATTGTTAAATCGAACGACACAAAAATTACTCGTAACGACTTGCATCTACTTGAAAAATTTCACATGAGTAACTGCGAGTAGATGATTTTAGCATAGACTTTTACCTTATCCTAATTCGCAAGTACTTGGAAATGCTAAATCGAAAGCAGCTAACGTAAATCTAGCCAAAAAAAAAAAAAAAAATTTAAAACTAAATTTGAGATTTTACAAAATCTCTATTTTATGAACATTTTTTTTCATTTTAATTAGCATTTTATTTTCAATTTATAAAGTAATTAATTACTGAATTTTACAATCTATTTTTTCTCGAAATTTTTAAAAATTGTCATTTTCTCAAACTCATTTGTTATTATTTTTTTTTTTAGATGTGATTTGCTCTTTCAAATGTTGTTTTTTTTCTTGTGTAATTAAATTGAGAAAATTTGATGAAATTTTTTTGTTTGTTTATACTTTTACTTTATGTATAATTAATTTTATGTTAATTTGATTTACTTATAAATTTTTTTTTTCTTTTTTTTTTTTTCATGTAATATATTTTGCAAACTAGGAAGGAATAGTGTTGTTAGTTATAATGTAATTATTGTTGTATTTTTGTATTGTTTTTTTTTCTTTTTTTTTCTTTTTTTTTCTTTTATTTAATATAAGAGCAGTAACAACATACAAATATTACATATACATATAAATTTAATTATTTTTTTATTCCATTTTTTATTATTGTTAATTTTTTTTTTAATGTAATTTTGACACGAGATCAGCTTATTTTTATTGTAAAATTTCATGTTTAGTTAATAATAATTGTATAATTAATAATTAAATCTATAATAATAATGTTGCCCTTTTCTTAGATATTATTATTAATATTTCTTTTATTTTTTATAATTTTGTTTTTGCTTTTTTTTTTTAAATCAGTTCCGCATAATATTTTACTTGTTTTGAAGGGGGAGCTGCTTCTGCATAGATGATAATTTTGTTTGTTTGTATATAAATAAGAAAAAATAAATAAAATAAAAATAAAGAGTTAAAAAAATAAGAAAAAAGAAATGCGTTAGAATGAAATTCTAAAATGTAATCTAAAATTGATTTAAAATATATATATATAAAGTATCTATATATGTACTAACAAATAAAAAGAAAAATTTCAAATTATTTTTAATCAATTAAGTGTTATTTTTCCCCCTTTTTCTTTCACTCAAAATTCTGTTTACATTATTTTCATAATAATAAATTTTACATTGAATTTTTCAAAATTCTTCTTCTCTTCATTCGAATTTAACAGAAAAAAATTTCAATAAATCAAAAAAATAATAATTTTGAAAGAATTGGAATTAGAAAAGTTATTTCAGAATTGAAGAATTTATCTTTGAATATTGTTTTTTTTTTAAATTTAATTTAAAATTCAACAAAAAAAAATAAATAAATAAATGAAAAACAACTTGAAAAACAAAAACACAAACAGAATTTTGTTTTATAGTAAAAAGAAATCTTTCTTTCATATTTTAAAGGATTTTTGAAAAATTTAATTGTTCAGAAAAAGGAAAAATATTTCTGTTTTAAATGATAAATTATATTTTTATCCTTTTTTTTTTCTAGACAATAAAATTGTACAAAGAGAAAAAAGAGTTGGCAAAAACAAGCGATGTTTAAAATTAAAAAAAATATAAACAAATTCAAATACAATATATAATTTCTTTTTTGATTTTTTTTCTTCTTCTAAATTATAAATAATGATCCATACACAAGCATTATTAAATTATTTTTTTTCTTTTTTAATTAAAACATTCTTTTCAGAGAGTAAATTTTTCTTGAATAAAAATTATGTTTTGTCTTTTTTTTTTCTAATTCTTTTTTTTTTTTTTTTTTGAAAATACTTCAAATTAACTAATTTTAACATAAAATTTTGTTCATTTTTATTTTTATTAAAGTTTTTTTCTCTATCATTTGCGCTTTTACTACTGTTTTGTTTTGTTTTGTTTTAATTTAAAAATAATACAATTGCTTTTTTTTTTCTTTTTCATTTTCAAAATTAATAATTTGTTAGTTAGTGATAAGAATTTAATTTAAAATTAAAAAAAAATAATAATAATTAAGAAGTGAATTGATAACTGAACATTGGCTATTGTTCAATCCTTAATTTTAGTATGACTAAAGTACAAAATGTGTGCAAATTTCCATTAAAGATGAATTTTTTGTTTTGTTTTATTTTTCTGAATATTGTGAAGAAAAATATGTGTTTACAAAAAATACGATATATAGAAGCTATTTTACATTGATATTCTGTTTAATGGCCGAGCTCTTTTATGGAACAAGACAAAAAAAACAACAAAGATAATAAAAATTAAATTCAAACATAAAATGTACACAACAGCATTTGAAAATTTAAATCTACTCTTTTTTTTTAATTGAAAGGTGGTTGGTTATTTATTTAAAATTATAAGGTGCAAAATATTTTTTTAGTAACATGAATGAAATGTGCATGGAAAAAAAATGAATGAAGAATTTGATTTTAAAGTTAAGATTTTGTTAAAGATTAAAATGAACATTTTGTTTTTCATGAGTAAATCATAGTTTTAGGTATTCCCGATTTTGAATTCCATTCTGACGTTCTCAACGGAATCCAAAAACAGATTTTTTTTGTTGTTGTTGTTGTTATTCTTTGCTCACACATCTTGTAAAAACTTTAAAACAGACAGACATCAATGTACAATTTCATTATAAACATCAAAAACAAATATGTATGTACGTTACCATTATAAATATGTATGTGTATAATAAAAAAAATAATAAACACAGACAACACATTTTAAGAACATTTAAAACCTACAAAAATTATTAAACAACAATTTACCAATTCTAACGTTTTTTTTTTTATAAACACTAATAAAAGAACTTGGCACTGGTTGAAGTGTGATCTTATAAAAACTAAAATTTAAAATAAAAAATCATAATTATCCAAAAAAAAAAAAAACTATTGATAAATTTTACGGTTTGTAAATATTCACAAATCTGGAAAAAAATAATTATACTTGAATTAATAATTGAAGTCAGTATTGTGCTTATGGAGGCAGTACCCGATGAGTTTTTTGCCCTTGGTAATATTTGATTTAAAAGATTTCCCTCGATTGAAATTGAGATCTGATCACCCCACACACGAGACAGATTTATACAAACGAAATGTAAAAGAGTATAGAAAAGTATGTCTATCTTGCCTGTACTGACTTCAATTAATAAATCAAGTATAAGTTATAAACTAATTTACCTACAATACGAATTTTATCTCAGAATATTTTTTTTTCTTTAGAAATAAGTATAATGGTCTTTTGTTAAAACAAATTTTTTTTTTTTTAAAAAAAATGTCCTAGAGAAATTGAGAAAAAAATTTGTTTTACTTAAAAAGAAAATTTAAAACAAAAAAAATATATATCCTCCATTTTTTAAACATCGTTTGTTAATACCAACGTTCTTCTTCCACAACGGAAAAAACAAAACATTTTATATTTACTTGTAAAAAGAAATATTGCTGAATTATTTTCTAAAATAATTATCAATTTGATATTTTTTAACCTAAAAACAATATTTTTTTTTATGTTCTTGATAAAAATTTCGAAATTTCTTTTACCAATTATTCGTTTTCATTGAATACACAAAAAAAAAAGCACTTTGTATATGAAATCTTCTGGGAAATATCCTTTTTTTTTTTGTGAAATTGATTAAAATTGATAAAAATGAAATTTTTCTTTTTTTTATTTGGTTTTCAAATAGAATCGTTAATTGAAAGAAGAAGAAAAATAATATAAAAAACCGTTGATTACTTTTTTTTTTCTTTTCAAAAAAAAAAAAAATTAAATGAATGTAAAATTTGCTTTGTAATACCTACTTTTTTTTTGTTTTTCATATTTTGTGTGATAAAATATTTTGTTTGCTTTATTTATTTATTTTTTTTTTAATTTTTGTTTGTTTGTTTGTTTTTAAACTTTTATTTTTGTTATTATTCTTCCTAATACGACTCTTTTCCTTCCAGCAAAATTTATTTTCTTCAAAAATGTTCACATTGTCTTCCTTGAACCTTTTGGTGCAGATAAAATGGATCCTGTAAAATTTATACATTAAAAATATAAATGATAAAAAAAAAATTAAATTGAAAAAAAAGGCAATTAAGAAAAAATGGAATTTTTTGTTTTTTTTTTATATAAAATGCATAAATTAACTGAATTTAAATATGTATAGGAAAATCATTGTTTTTAATTTGTAGGAAAATTTGTTTCAACAATAAAAATTGAAAGCAATGATTTTTTTTTTCTTCATCTTTTTAAATTTCCGAAAAATAAAGAATGAAAAAACAAAAAAAAAATCTGTATAGCATTTCTGTGGAACACAATTAAAATATTAAATGTGGATTTATATTGAAATTACTTAAGGAGGGGTCAATCCACCGACATCTGGATCCGATTCTCTTTCGTCCGAACAAGTTTAGAAATTTCTACATGTTTGTATGTTACTTAAATGTATATTTATCTATCTATTCAACATACACCCACCCGGCCCGATTTCGGTCATAAATCATATAAAAAAATTGACAAAAGGGAATCGGATCGAATGTATATGGATTCCGACCTTTATAGTCGTTTTGTTTTTAAGCAATTAAGAACATTTTGAGAAATGCTGCACATGAATTTTGAACTTATTTATTATCTGCTCACAAAGTTTTTTCAGTACAGGTCTTATGGACATATTTTGTCTTGTTTCCCCTTTCAGTGATTACAGAACTTTTTGATAAGTATTGCAGACTATACCTTTGTTCTAAAATTTCATACTTTGTAAAAATTGTTTTCATTAGGAATTTTTCTATTTTTTTTTTCTATTTTCCAGCGTCTCATATAATAGAGAGGGGTATGAGTAGCTTAGTATACTATTATTAAATGACACTGGACTCTTCCACAAGAGCTGTACCAAAAAAAAATTTGTAAACAGTTCTTAATTTTCTGTATTTAAAATTCCTTCAGAAATTCAAAATGTATTGAAACACTTTCTGAATTGAGCTAAAAAATGCAATAGTTCTAAAAAATTCTTAATTTCTTAATTTTTTTTTTTTTTTGTTAGTTGTGTTCCACTTTTTTTTTTTTAATTTTTTTTCAAAGGATACGAAATGAAATTAAGAGAGAAAAAATGATTTTGTTATTCTTATCATTATTTTTTTTTCTTTTTCTGTTCTATATTATATAATATATTCAAATAATCAAATATTTATGCAATTTTTCTCATTTTTCTTTTTTCTTTGTGTATTTTTTTTTTTTTTAAATTTAACTTTAAATTAAAATAATCGAAAACAAAAAAGGAAAAGAAAAAAGTAAGTAGGAAAAAAAAAATAAATTTATAATTAGGCTTTCCTGGTGGTCGGGGTGGTCATGTAACAAAGTAGTGGCGCTGCTTAAACCTCACACATATAAATATATTATTTTAAATTATTTCAATTTATTATAATTATTATTATTTTTCTTAAATTTTGTTTACTTGATGTGACTTTATTATTACTATTATAACATTTTTTTGTTTGTTTGTGTTTTTATAGAATTTTTCAAAGAAAAAAATAAAAAATTAATAAAAAAAATAACTTATAAAGTTATTTCCTACAACAACAAAAAAAAAAGGTAACAAAAGAACAACAATTTCAATCAAACATGACACGATGTTAATTACTATTCTTTATTACAAATTCTTTTGAATTTCTTAATTTTATAAATCATGCACAATGTGTCCTCTCTCCATTCTTATAACGTTTTATTTTTATTTTATATGTTGTTGTTTGAATTTTGTTGTTTGTTTTTTATTTAATTTAAAAAAAAAAATTAATTAATTTTAATACAATTCATTATTTTCCATGAAAAAATTTTAAAAAAATTCATTGTAATAGGCTTCAAATTTTAAAAAATTGAAAAAAAAAATTTTTTAAAAATAAAAAAAATGAAAAATAAAGAAAAATATCTGCATCTTCGAAAACGTCAGATGATCGTCAATTGACAAAACTCAGCAATAGATACAACGTTTTAAGCTGAATATCGTCAATTGACGATCATTTGACGTTCTCGAACATGCACTATGTTTCTTGCATTTTTTTTCTTTCTAATATTATTGTTTTCCTTAATTATTTTATTATCTATTCTTTATTCTTTTTTTTTTTTTTTAATTTTCTATAGACTTCAACAATTTTTAACAGTTTTTTATTTTTTGTATTTCATTCTTCTTTTTTATTTTAATTTTATTATACCGCCTTTTTTTTTTTTTTAAATCCTCCACACAAGAATTTTTTTTTCTTTTGTTTTATTTTTCTTCTCTAAATATATTTTTTATTTTTATATATATTTAAATATTATATTTGTTTTTTGTTTTGCAAGAAATTTAAGAATTGTTTAAATTTTATTCTCTTGTTCTTAAATATTTTTTTTTTTAAATACATTATTTATTCATTTATGTATGTATATTTAACAACGACGTTCACTTATATATTTTTAATATTTTACCTTTTTTGTTTTCTTCTTTCTTTATTTTTTTCTTATTTGTTTGATAGAATAAATAAATTTGATTTAATTATTTTTTAAATTTAAAAATTATTATTTCGATTTAATTTATCTATATGTGATTGTGTGTTTGTGTAAGTAGGTATATGATGAATATGGATTGTGTTTGTGTATGCACAAAGGGAATATGAAACCCTTTTTCTTTTTATTTTTTAAATTTTTTAAATTCGCTTCATATTTGAACAACAAAAAAACAAACAAAAAATTAAACACAAAAGAAATTTCAATGTGTGAATATGTTTTGTGTGAGAATGATATATAGAATTTTACTATTTTATAATTAATTTGTTGTTATTGTTGCAATAATATCTCTCTCTCTCTTCCTTATTAATAACCTCTTTCATGCATTCTTTTTTTTTCTGCCTTAATTTTTTTTTTTCATTTTTAAGTTTTTTTTTCTTTTTCTAAATCTTAATTATATTCACATTATTTTAAAGTTTTTATTTTTTTTAATATTTTACTTAAATAACTTTCTTTTTTTGTTGTTTTTTTTATATATATATTTTCTTTAATTTATATATAAGTTGAAATAATAGTAATAATAAATTTGTAATATATATTTATAATTTATTTATTTATTTTTTTTTATATTATTTTTATTTCTTTTTATTTTTATTATTTGCGCCACGTGGTGGTGTTAATGGCCTCCCCGATGCACCAAAGCTTGGATAAACAAATCTACGTTTATCTGCTGGTTTTAATATCTGGAACGAGCACATCAGTGTATCATCGACCGACATCATTGCACCTAAACAAATAATTAAAAAAAAAAAAAAAAAAATTTAAAATTTTATAAACTTGATAACAACAACAAAACAGAGAAAAACAAACAACAAAAGAAAATTTAATAAAATTATTTTAATATTGTATTTAATTAAAAATTACCAGCATTATCGAATTCACCACAATAATTTGGAGCCGAAAATAATGTAACAAGTTGCCTTTTAGCAAAGAATTCATATCCATCTTCTACAACTTGATGAGCTCTACATATCAGATCAAATTCATGTTTTTGCAAAAATTTTCCAACAACCTGAATATACAAAAATAATATAACAACAACAAAAAGTGATTATTATTGTTTTTTTTTCACTTTTTGTTATATTTTGTTTTTAATTAGGTAGCTATAATAAGACTTTAAAAAGTATCCAAAAAGCATTCTAACCCTTTCTTTTTTGAGTAAATTTAAAATTTTCCTTAATTATTATAATTATATAATTTTTTATCATTTTTTTTTCATTGTAAAATTAATTTTTAAATTGAAGTTCATATAAATTCTACACTTAATTTTTATTTTTAGATTTTTTAAATAGACCGTAACTTTATAAAATGTATATTAAAAATAAAATAAAATAAAAAAATAAAATAAAAAAAAATAAAAAGCCATTAACATTTATTTTATTTTATTTATTTTTTTAAACTAAATGAATGCAATTTATATACGACAAATATAACATTGTCGTCATTAAAACAACAACAAAAAATAATAATAATAGAAAATTAAAAGTTTTGCGTGATAAATTCAAAATGAAAAAAAAGAAATAAAATAAATAAATTATATCAGACTGCTTTTTATAGTCTGTACTTAATATTCACTATTCAGCAATTTAAAAAATACTCGTAATACAACCACATTCATTTATGCCATTGTTTAGTGGTTTTTCTTTTTGTTTAAAATACTATAAAAAAAAAAAATTCAAAAAAAAATTTTTTTATTCGTGAAAAATAAGAAGAAAACCAAATAATTAAAAATCAGCCGAAGCCCGAAATTATTAATGAATCTTCCTATGTCCACATATTAGTCATAATTTACACTTTATTAAAAAAAATAATAATAAAATGCCAAAATCCATATAAATAGTGTTAAATAAATCATTTATCAAGATGGAGAAAAATAAATAAGATGAAAGCTTTTAATACCGAAAAAAAGTATATTTAAAAAAAAATTATTTATTTGGTTGAAGAAAAATGAAGAATAAAAAAAATATTAATTTTCTCTTCTTTTCAGCTGTTCAACAGCATCTTAATTTTTTTGTCTTTTCAGTGAAACGAAAGCTAAGATGACGTAAACAAATCAATTACATAACAAAAAATCTACACAAGTTTACAAGGTGTTTCTTTTAATATCCCAAAAGAGAAAATATTAAGTACTCTGTGATCTTTGGACGCCAACTCATGCTTCTAAGTTTCTTCGTTAGTATACGTTATAAACCTCGTAGTATATTAATTTAAAAGGAGTGAAAAGAGTATGTTTTTATGGTGTGTGATTTTTCTTTTTGATTACATTGCCTAGCTATGCATAAATTTCACATAATATACGACGATTTGTATAGTTTGAGCTGTGAATTTCTATCAGACAGTCAATCTCAATCGCGATTATGTTATATATATTCAAATATGCTGTTAAAAAGTGTCTTGAACTAATTATGTTCTTTATCCTTTTCAAGAGGCCTTAAATTACATTTTTGATCTCTAGTTATTCAATAGTATTTGTAACCCTCAACTCAAAAAAATCAAATTCTGACTTTAATTTCAATTTAGCTCAATTTTGTAGAAATTTTTCTACGGAACATATTGATATACAACCAGAAGAAACACCCTGTAACAATTTTTTTTTTTTTTTAAATTTTTATTTATTTTTTTTTTTCAATATTACAAAAAAGAGTTAAAAAGTAATTCTTTTGTAATAAAATTAATGTGTTTGTTTTTATTTTTATTAATTGAAATGAAAAAATAAACAATTTTAAACTATTATCTAAATAAAATTAAATAAAAACAAAATCAAATAGAAAAAGTAATAAAATTTAAAACAAACAAAAAATATTAATAATCATCATAATAATAATAATAATTCTTACCTCAGCTCCAAATGTAAAACTAACACCACGATCATTTTCTCCCCAACCCATTGTATCTTTATCTGGATCTGACCATAATAGATCACATAATAAACCTTGATCAGGGACATCAGTTGGTCTCATAATACGTCTAATTTGTTCCATTGATATGAGATCTGGACTTAGACCGCCATGACAGCAGAATATTTTTTCATCAACTGCATTTTATCATTATTATTATTATTATTGTTGTTTTTTTTTGTATAACGCATCCATTACATATATATGCAAATAATGTTTAAAAAACACAAAAAAAAAAAAACATTATTTTAATAAAAAAAAAAACATTATTTTAATAAAAAAAAAATATATCAAGGAGAAAAATTAACAATGACAATGACATATTGTAATTTACTGATTTATAGTAAATGAAATGAATATGTATAACTTTTTTTTATAAAATTTAAAATAAAAATAAGTAAATAATAGTTTTTATGATTACTTACCAATGGCTGCAACAGGCAAGCAATTAAAACAGTCTGTAAATGTTTTCCATAATTTAATGGTGTAACGTCTTTTGCATTCATCATAAAATCTGTTCGAAAATCACAAAAAAAAAAAAAAAAAAAAAAAAAAATTAAGTACAGAAAAAATAAATAATTTATCATCAAATTCAGACAGCAAAAAGGAAAAATAAAATCTTTTATAGTAAAAATTTTTGTTTATTTTATGTGATTTATTATTTATAAAACAAACAACAACAAAAATTTATAATGAACTCGAAAATTTACAGCATAAATAATAAAAATAAGGAAGAAAAAAACAAAACTTGATAAACTGTAAGATTTACAACTCCGATCAATGTTAACACATTTTCGTGCAAAATCAGATTTCAAATTGGAATATCTCTGGACCTTGTTATCCGATTAACTTGAAATTTCTGCAGGGCGTTCTTCTCGCCATTCCCTATAAATTTTGTCTTTGAACAAAAAAGATCCCTGCAACAGGGACCGAGCTACAAGGCTCCAAAGAAAAAAACTTCTCCCATCTATGTTAAGCACGTTTTTGTGTACCTTTTTGTCCCTTGAATAAAGTATGTTCTCGTAGTAGTAGGAAGTTGAAAATTGGCCAGGATATTCCTTGCAGGGTTCTCTTCTAAACAAACTTTAAACAAAAAAAATACAAAAATTTTGAAATTTTTCGAAAAATGACGTTTTTGTGCATTTTACCCTATAACTTTTGTCATAGTCAACGGATTTTTTTTTCGTTTTTAAAGTTTGTTTAGAAGAGAACCCTTCAAGGAATATCCTGGCCAAATTTCAACTTCCTACTCCTACGGGAACATATTTTTTTCAAGGGACAAAAAGGTGAACAAAAACGTGCTTAACATAGATGGAAGGTAGTAAAATTTAACATAGATCTGAGTGTTAATCATGAAATTAGAAAGAAAAAATAATAATATCTAACATTTATCAATTATAAATTAAGCTGTTTATTTCCTTCTACATTACATGTGTATATATGTATGTATGTATATTAATTCCTAAATTATATAATCAAACAGCACAAAGAAAGAAAGAAAAAACAATAGAAGTGCAATTTAAAAAAAAAAAATTAATAATAGTAAATAATATTTTTTTTCTTCTATGTATTCGATAATAATATGATATTCTTTTCTCTTCCCCTTTTCAAACATGTTTTTTCATATTTTTTTTTTGCATTGCGCTACTGATTAAAAAAATTTTATGTTGCCTACATTTATTTAATTTTCATAAGGTGTATAGCGGAAATAATTTTTCGCGAAAAATTAATGAAAAAAAAACACATAAATTGAAGTTAAAAACAAAATAAAATTTACTGTAATACATAATTAAAAAAAAAAAATAAATAAACAAATGTAAATTGTAGATACAGAAAAAGCAACACAGTAATGTAAATGTTTTTGAATTGTAAATAAATAATATACAGATTGAGATTACAGGGTATTTTATGGCGCGCATGTGCCAAACTAAACACAGGATGGTATCTATATATCTCTATGAGAAGTTTAGAAAGAAAAAAAATTGTATGGCAGGGAAGGGGTGCGCATTCTCAATGCTTTCCGAAATATTCAATGTCAAAGAATTTTTTTTTTTTTTTTCGAAAAGTGACCAATCTTTACTTTTTGTAACATAATTCCAGGGTTCACGGAACGTAGAATAACACATGAGAATGAATTCAACAGAGAACCACTTTCAGACCTTTCTAAAAATGTCTATTTTATTAAACTATACATATTTTCAATTGGTTCAGAAGTTATTGTAACTTAAATTTAAAAAAAAAAAATCCACATTTTTATGTTCAAGGTCGAATATCTTGAAAATGTACCTTGTTGGCTTAAATAAAAGCTTCTCTCTTTTTTTTTCTTTTTTTTTTTTCTAATGGAGGGAATGTCTTCATGAGGCAAATGTCCTAGCTAGGGCTGTCGATCAACAGAAAAAGATTATCTTCATCTGTTCAGAAGTTATGAACCATAATTCAAAAGCAGTTTCTTCAAAATCATTTGAATTTGTACTCGTACATACATATACATGCCTTTTAGCATTTTTTATTAATAAAAACAATTAAATAGAAGAAGTTTGACACACGCTCAATGAAACACCGTATGTAATGTATGAAGAATTAAAATGCATCGTGAAGACGTGAAGAAGAAGAAAATTTTTCAAAGGTACCCTAAAACAGACCTCAACTTTCTGTGTTTCAACCCTATTCCAAAATTTATCTCAATGGATGTGGCGTGCATAATATGTGCTATCATTATTTTGTTACCTACAGAATTACTTCATTCAACCCAAAGAGAAAATTGAAAAAACTGTGACATTTTGAAACATAATTAGCATGATTTTGAAATGAAAATTAATTTCATTTACTGAATATCACATTTAATCATTAAAATTCACTTTCATTACAATTGCTGAAATATCTATCCCTCTAAAAATTACTGGACACTATATTATGATTTTATAATTAATTTTTTTCTTATGTAAAACAACAAAAAATTAAAACAATAAACAAATAAACTAAAGTCGAAAAAAAAAAAAAAAAAAAAAAAAAAAAAAAAAAAAAAAACAATGATTTACATTTTAAAAAACGTGTTTCAAATTTAAATCAATATTAAAAACACATGTCTTTCAATATGACCTTTCTCTCGAATGAAAATATGTATAATCACAATAGATACCCCTTCCCAATGTACAGAGTAGTGTATTTTATATTGTTCATTGTAAATACATACATCATACATTAATTTTAATCCATAACAATTTTAATAAACATTAACGTATGTGGAATGGAATTGTACATACTTTCATGAATATACAATATTTTTATACAATTAAATTAAAGTACAATATACTCTTGATTCTGAAGAATAAAATAATAAAAAATTGTTGTTATGTATATTACGGAAGTGAATAATAATAAATACATAACTGCATTGATACTTATCAAAAACAAAAAGAAAAACAAAGAAAATAATTTTTTTTCAAATTAGAAAATTATAATAAAATACTTTTGAAATAACTATCTATAATTCAAGCAGACAATCTTTTTTTTTACACGTTTTTTTTTTCAAGTTAATCTAATTAGCTCACATATTTCGCATCAATATTAAAATTTTCTATAAAGAATAAACAACAATAATTAAAAACTTACCCATAGATTCGGTTGATACTAGCACATTCATGATTTCCTCTAAGTAAGAAAAAATTTTCTGAATATTTTATTTTGTATGCCAATAACAAACATATTGTTTCTAATGACTGTTTTCCACGATCAACATAATCACCCAAAAACAAATAATTTGATTCTGGTGGGAATCCTCCATATTCGAATAGACGCAATAAATCATAATACTGTCCGTGAATGTCACCTTTAATAAAAAAAAACAAAAAACAAAAAATTAAACAAAATACAAGAATAAGAAATATTATCTCAAAAAAGATAAAAGAAAAGCAGAACAAAGAATTTCATAAGTAAGGTATTTTGGAAAAATCTCACCTCCCACCCCAAACAAAAAAAAAAAACATTTCGAAATTTTAAATATCAATGAATTCATAAATTTTTGCATTGTAATGGAAATTATTAAAATCGCAAAAAAATATGTAATAATAATTTTATTATATCGTGTGAATGCCAAACAAATGATATTGTAAATGTTTTTCAGATGAAAATAGAATGTTTTACAAAATTTTATAATATGTATTTTTCAAATGTTGCGGCATGTGAAATAAATTGATTTTTTTTTTTTTTAAAGAATAAAAAAAACATTTGTTTTCAATAATTTACAAATTTTATTACTTAGCTACATTAAGTATTTTTTTGTGAAAATTTGAAAACACAAAAAATGAAAACAAAGTTCAAATAAAATTAAGCAAAATTTTGTGTAAAATGTTATTTTGAAGAGAGAAAAAAAATTTATATAATTCGAGACCAACAAAGACACTGAAAAAGACATACTACATATTTAGTATAAATTTATAAAAAATTGAAATATAAGATAAACTTTTGATGTCCTCCTAAGTTGCTTACAATAGAAAAAAAATCAATTATATAGTTATATATGGTTTTTCTATTGAATACTTTTTTAAAGGACATACATACATAGGTATGTACATAATATATGTATGTGTTACAAAAAAACTATAAAAGTGACATTCTTAAATACTTAACAATTTACTGAATTCTTGAAGGATATATTAAGAATTTATTAATAAGGTTGTGTAAGAGTCTTCTGCGTTACCACTTTTTTTTTAGATGAATTTAGAAAAAAAAATCCAAAAAAATAGAAATGTGCTACATAGTTTCTACACTTTTATTATCCAACAATTTTTTAACAATATTATTTATAAAAAATGTCTTCTGCGTTACCAGATTACCCTTAATTTGTTTTTTTTTTTTTTTTTAAGAAAAGAAAATATTCAACACAAATTCATTCTACAAAACAAAGAATGATGAATTTTTCACACGTTTAAAATTCTCAAGAACACTTCTATTTTTCTTAAATAATTGAGAAGAAAATAAAAACATACACAAATATTCTTGAAGAAAAAAAAAAAGAAAAAAAAAGAAAAAAAAAAACAAAATACATATTTAAATATTCAAAAAAATGTAAAGAGTTCAAGGACGTTAGAAATTTGTTATTCATTATTTGTTAAATTATGTACCTACATATTCGCATGTTTTGTTTAACCTTAGGATTGCCTGATCGTATACAAACGTATACACGCGGACTTTGACCCTTAATAAAATACGATCCCTTTGAGCTAGGACCTTGAAATCTTTACCAATTCCTCCATTAGAGGGTTCTTTCTATGCACCCCAATTTTCAAGATCTTAGCTCAAAATCAGTAGAACAAAATATTCTTTTTTATGCAAAAACACAAATTTGGCCGTGAGTATACAAATGTATACCATACATACGTATCTCAGCATCCCATAGACCAAAAATCGTAATTCTTTGACCTTATTGTTTTCTAAAGTGTCCTGTTTGATTATCTCGTACGATTTTTTTCTAGTACTTTTATTTTTTGAGATAAAGTGCAAAACAAGGTAAATAGTCGAAAATTGTCCATACATTTTCAAGACCAAACACAAATTTGACGTAAATTTCAACTTTAAAGCTAATATTATTATACTAAAACAATTATTAAAGTGTTCTTCTTAGTATTGTTCTTTACAGTATTTTTGTAGTTTTTTCAGTTTTCAAGATAAAGTGCATAATAACATGAAAAACGTGAATGTTCCATACATTATTGTATGATGCATTCATAAAAGCAAAAATCTATTGTTGATTTTGATGTTCTATATCTCAGCATCCTCTAAACCAAAAACTTTTTTTTTTTAGATTGAAAGATTTGCTGATGTGTTGCTTAAAAGCTATCTTATACAGTAATTCTGTAAGTACCATAGTATTTTAACAAAAGTGACAAAATAGGCGAAAAACCATTAAGAAGTTCAACATTTTCAACCTTATTTTCTATTTCATCTCGGAAACTATAAAAAATATGAAACTGCAATAGCAACAACATTAAAGAGAACACTTTAATAAAGATTTTAATATAAAAATAATAGTTTTTGGTTTACGGAATGCTGAGATCCAGACCTTCAAAGCCAACTTTAAGTCTTAATTGTGATCGAATTTGTAAATGTATGAAAAGTTAATGTTTATTACTTTATTTTGCACTTTATCTCGAAAAATAAAAGAAAACTGTACAGGACAGTTTTAAAGAGAACACTTTAGCAAATAATTAGGTCAAAGAATTACAGTTTTTGGTCCATGGGATGCGAGATTATCTTTTTTTGAAAAAAAACTCTAAAATTTCCATAAAAAAAAGTATGGTATACATTTGTATACTCACGGCCAAATTTGTGACATTCTCTATCAGGCAATCATAAAGTTAAATCTTAGCATTAGATTTATAAATAATTTTTTTTGTTTTCATTTTTTTAAAAGTTTTTATATGAGTAATTTAACAATGGAAGGATAATAACATAAACAAAAAATAATATTTTTTTTTTATCAAAACAAATAAATGAAAATGTTTAAATATGCATTTTATTATGAGGGAAGTTAGAAACTGCGAAACATTTTACCTTCATAGTTTGCAAATGTATGGAAATGAACTACGATACGAAAACTGAAAAACTGCGAAGACTACGAAGTTTATGACAAACTTAAAAGTGAAATGAATTCCCTAATTATATTTAATGAAGTTTTTGATATAAAAAAAAAAATCTTTAAACAATGGAGAAAATATAAAATAAGAAATAAAATTTTAAAAAAATCGTTCTTTATTATTTCACAAATTATAAATAAAATTATCTCATCTCATGATTCATTCAAAATGAAAATAATAACTTCTTATAATTGAAAATATTCTTCTTTTTTTTTTTTTTTAAATAATAATAGCCTTGTCATCTAAAAAATGGATTTTTAACTTGAATAACACAAATTAAAAATTTAAAACAAAAATAAAAATGTGATTTGTGTTATTTATATTTATAATTACATTTTTCCTTGCAAATCGTCTTGTGTTAAATTAAAAATAAACATTTTTCTTTTGCAAAACAAAACAAAAAAAAAATGTTTTTACACGTGTATAATAAAAGCGAATACATAGTTATATATACTTCAATATTTTAATATTATATAATAGAAAATAAAATTAAAGAATATCACGTCTAATATATTTGAGATGATATGAAATAAGGATATACATACATACATACATACATATATGTATGTACGTATGTATGTTGGTACATTAAACTCTATTTTTGTATAATTTATCCTAAAATTTATTTTTTATGTTAAAATAATAATGAAAATATATCATATAAGTAAATCCTACATATTTTGAAATTTAAATCAATAAAATATGAACAAATAAATGAAAAGATAGCTAAAGACACGTATTTGATAAAATTTGTACAGAAAAAAAAATACATAAGTATGTGCATGTTATGAAATCAATAATAATGAAAAAATAAGATAAAAAAAGTTGTATAATACACTGCGTGCCAATGAAATCGCCGAAGTATAGTAAAGTATGTAAATTGTGGAAATTCCCAATTCTTAGGTAAATATTTTATGATCCTTTGAACATATGCTGGATATTTGAATTTCAATAACTAGTTTATAACAAATTTGTGTTGTAAGGTAATTTATTTTGTAAAGTAAAAGTGAAAATTGAAGTTATTCTTTAATCTGGTGTCTAGTGAGTCAGTTATAGAAAAAGTGTGAGAAAAATGAAAAAGTTATCAAGTGAAGAAAAAGTGAAAATTGTTGCTTTAAAAGGACAAAATCTAACAAATAGTGAAATCGCAAGAACTCTAGGAAGAAATGAGTCCACAGTAAGACGATTTTTTAAAACTTTTAAATTAACAAAAAATATTCAAAGAAAAAGTGGTTCCGGACGGAAAAAAATTACAAGTGAAAGAGAAAATCGACTGATAAAAAATATTTCTCTCGAAAATAGGTTTATGCCAGCATCTAAAATTAGTCAGGAGTTGAAAAAAATAACAGGAACCCAAATAAGCGTTAGAACAGTTCAGAGAAGGCTCAATGAAATGGGTCTGAAGGCCTGCAAGCCAGCAAAAAAGCCTCTTTTGACCGAAAATATGACGAAAGCCAGATTAGAATGGGCAAAATTAAGAAAAAACTGGACTGTTTCTGATTGGGAAAAAGTAATTTTCAGCGACGAATCAAAATTCAATTTGATAGGGCCTGATGGTAACACCACAGTGCGACGGCGTGATGGTGAAAGATATATTCCTCAGTGCACCGTTTCTACAGTTAAGCATTCGCCATATTTAATGGTTTGGTGATGCATAACTTCTAAAGGTAGGATTATATTCTTGGACACGCATGTAAATGCAAAAGAATATAAAAAAATTATTCGCAAAGGTCTTATACCCTCACTGGAAGCAGTAACCGAGTTCATTGCAGATCCAGTTTTTCAAGATGATTCGGCTCCATGTCACAGAGCAAAAACAGTAAGTATTAATGAGTTTTATGTTTTGTGAACTGTTTATTTGAGTAAATTGTAGCATCTCCAATATTTTTTCTAATTTTTTTTATCAGGTTACAAAATATAAGAAGTCTCTAGGAATAAATTCTCTGCCTTGGCCTGCAAACAGCCCCGATTTAAACATAATTGAGAATGTTTGGGCCATAATGGGGAGGAAAATTAGGGAAAATAAACCAAACAGCATAATTGAATTGAGAGAAATAATCGAAAAAGTGTGGAATGAAGATATAAATTTGGAGCTATTACAGCGTCTTTACCAGTCCAAGGTAAATAGAGTAGCGGCTGTGATAAAAGCTAGGGGCGGTCCTACAAAATATTAAATTTTAAAAAAACAATAGGGAATTAAAAGAAGATTAAATTTATTTTTTATTATTATGTATAAGTACTATTAAAATTTGCATTTACTTTTGTATTATTTCAAACGTTTTTAAAATTAAAAAAAAAAAGTAATAAAATTATATTATTTTTGTCTTTATTGTTAATTTTCCTTTTTTTATGAACTCAAATTCATAACTGACATCCGATTAGTGGCAACAGGTAGTAAAATAATTAAAAAGCATGCACAGGTACTGAGATACATATTTCAAAAATAAAAACACCCAACAAATGTTTCAGAAAAAATTTTTATACCTAATAACAACGAAATTCTATGAAAAAACTAGTTCGGCGATTTCATTGGCACGCAGTGTACATACTGAGTATTATACAACTACAACTATACAAAGGGGCTTTCAAGCTAGAAAAAAAATTTTTTTTTTTTTTTAAGAATTTTACACCTGAAATTTTAGAATTCTATTCAATAATCTTCAAATTTGACTCTTACACACTTAAGTAATGAATAAACATAAATTAACTGACACAAAAGTATAAAAAGTAAGTTAATTTAAAATCCTAAGAGACAAATCATCATGCATTTGAGATGTTCATTTTTCCTATAGTGTGACATTTTTTATGTATAAATATTACATGGTTATTTGATTGGTTGACGTGGCAGTTCTTTGAATTATTTCCGAAGACCCAAATAGTACTAACCGTGCCGTTTTGATACCACACACCTCGCAGTTGTCGAGTCAGAGGTTTGTAAACCCTTCTGTCATACATGTACCTACAGTTTAAAATGGACTGCGAACCACTAAATTCGTTGGTAGAGAACGAATTTTATTCGTATGACAGGGCTTGGTACTAATATTTCTTGTAGTTTTTTGTGGATTTAAGCCTGAGACAGAATGTATGGCTGTAGTTTGTAGAATATCGTAGCGTGAAGTTGTAGTGATAGTAACACTTGTAGCGCGACATCAATATCGGATGATACAATAATGTAGTATGTATTTGAATTTGTTATGACTTTTGACATTTCAAAATTCAAATACAAACTGTCAAAAATCAGTTATCTAGTTGTGAGCTGTAGTATGAAGTAGAAAGAAAAATTGCTACTTTTAACTACAGATACACATTGTGATGCGTCATATGACAACTAAGGTTACTTTTGAAAGCTCGTAGTACTACATGTAGTACATACTACAGCTTCACATTCTGTCTCAGGCTTTAGCTTATGGTCTCTAAGCAGAGCCACCAAACTACTTTAGTACGCAGCACTTATACCCAACTCAAAGTGAATTGGTGGTACTCATTGAAAGCTGAGTGAACTTAGGCGGAATCGATCACGAGACCTTCAGTTTCAGAAACCAACACTCTACCGCTTTGTCCACTTCCCATTCAATATTACATACTTTACATATATACTAAAATGTACATAAAAAAAAACAATAAATACATAAAAACGTTAATTCAATGTTATTTTTTTCTGTTTGTTTTTCATATTCAGAAATATTCAAATCAATACAAATAATTTATGCAGTCACCAAAATCAATGGTATTGTTTTTATCAGACAGAATAATAAATAAACAACGACAGCACATATGTATTTTAATCAAAAGAAGAAATAATCGTAATAAAAATGAAAAAAAAAAAAATTAATAATAATACTAATGAAATATGGCATCTATATAAATATTTTTGTTGTAATAATTATACAAAAGTGTGAATATAATAACGTAACATAATACCTTATATGACTAAGGCATTTATACATATATGGAGTTTGAGAACATATTTGATATGTGTACATAAAAATATATGTGTATGTATATAGATAATAGTTGAAAATACGTTGATAAATAAACAAAATGAAAAAAATAAAACAAACAAAAACTTTCATTATCATTGTAAAGTATCAGTAGAATAATATATCTAAAGAACTTTATCACTTTATAATTTTTTGTATACGAAAAAAAATATACATACATAATATGTATGTACATTAGACTGTCCCTTATTTTTAAACTTTAAGATTCTAAGGGTCGCGCACCCCTTAAATTTTTTGTACTTGACGATGTAAAAAAAAATCTCAAAATTTAAAAGCTCTAGAAGATCATTTACCCGTGCCGCAAAAAGGATCGTTTTACCTAAGAAAAATGTACTAAAAAACTAAATTCGTATGCTAGCACGTTTTCGTCAAAAATCAGATTTCAAATTTGAATATCTCTGGACCTCGTGATCCGAAAATCTTGAGGGGTGCGACCCTGAGAATCTGAAAGTTTAAAAATAAGGGACAGTCTAATGTACATACAATACACAATTTTCTTCTTAATAATGTATGTATATTATACTTTCTCTTGTATTTTTAATACATTAGCATATACAGTACAGGGTGTCTTTTTAACTTTAGAATGAACCTATTGTTACATTGTCTTTTACATGATCCTTCGATTTATATAGACTTCAAACTTCATAAATACACCCCTCCTCCATTAAAAAGTTCCACACAACCACCCTTTTCTTACAAGAGTTGTATACCACAGCAGTTCTCGTTACAATTGACCGTTACGATTATCCTGTATTTTTTATGATTCTCCAGATAGAATGCAAAAGAATCAATTTACAGAGAAAAGAAAAACTGAAACTAGTTCGGGGTAAAAATTATACGATTCTTAATTTATTGTACTTCATTTTTTTCATTGAAAATTGTGATTTCTTTTTTATTTCGATCTTTCAACCTCTTTTTTTTTCAAAGATTAAAGATAAATCATTGTATAAGTTGTCTTTAGCCGTAAACAGGTTCCTAATAATTTTTCTAAATTTTTTTAATGTTTTTTAAACAAAAAAGAAAAATTTTTGAAGCTATAAGAACTTAATTTCATAGCCTATACTATAAGCTCACACAACAATCGTTAATTGATCTAAAGAATCTAAATACAGTAAAATTGAAATGTTGGTGGTCTTTAAAAAAACTACAAATAAATTTTACCATTATTTGCAAAAAAAAATTATTGAAATTTACACTTGTAAATACCTACCTACCCTACCTATCGAATAAAATCCTTGACATTTTCATCGATATTACCGTAGACACCACCCTGCAATTATATTTCATACAATTTTGTTGTTGTTCTAACTATAGGTACATTCACTTTTTTTTTTTAATTACGTAACAAGTTCTATTCAGGTGTATTTAATTTTTACATGTATACACCAATGTGTTGTTATCGCAACACCAAATAATTAGAATTCAAAAAAAAAAATAAAATAAAATTGATAAAAGCAGTTTTTTTTCTTCATGTTATTTAACAATTTACCTATTTTGATTCGAACATATTTTCGTTTTTTTTTTCTTCAAACATTTTATATTGTTAACTATTTTAGAACGAAACACGCAATGTGATTACAATGCTAATGAGGTTAATGAAGTTCGTTTGTTTCGTCACTAACAAAAACGAACAAAAATTTATGATGCACACCAAAAACAAAGAAACTTGGACTAGAAAGAAGAAAACAAAAACTATACCAACACTATAAATAGTTTGTAAGGCAGCAAAATTCTTTTTCTATTTAAAAACAAAAACAAAACAAAAAGAAGCAATGAAATAAAACAAGATTTATATAAAATTTGTTCTTGTTCTAAATTCACTAATTCAATATTCAAAGTCATTATATTATTATATAACCTAAAGAAAACAACATTTCGTCATAATAAAAGAGAATTTTAGCATACCTAAACAAGAATTTCTTTTATGACGTTATGAATTTAAATTAACTTTTTTGTTTTTATTTTTTTTTCATTCTCATATCAAAAAATTGTTTTGTTTTTTCTTTTCCCTTTTTGTCTCACATAAGAATTTAAATTTAGTTCGAAAACATATGAGAAATTTTCAATACAAAAGAAAATCTTTAGTAGTACGTTATACGTACACTTTTGTCTGTTGTTAAATATGTAATGATTTGTTGTTTTTTTTACAACACGAAAGGTTCTTTAAAAAAAAAAAGGGGTGTTCTTCTTTATTTTCATAAGAAAATACCACAAAACGATGACTAACAACTTGCCTTATAAATTAATGGTTTGCGTATTACAATTTTTTTTTCTTTTTTTTTTTCTTTAACACCCACCTCTGTTCCAGAAGTTATTTTCTCTACAAATTCAGATACATTTTTTTTCTATAAAAAATCAAATTCATGATAATTTTTTAAAGATAGTTGATAAAAGTATTTTTAGTGAAACACGAGCTACAAGATTTAATAAAAAAAAAAAAAAAGAAAAACGATAAGGTGAGATTGTAAAATTAGTTATTTTCCATTATAATTACTTCCTTACAATAACTTTCATTTACCTAACTGTTTCGAAAAGGAGCTTTGGTATAAAAAAATAGCAGCTATATTTGTGGGCATTCATTAGCACTTTCCTGTTGAAAGAATCTTCTTTCTATTGAAGGAGATATTGTAGAGTATAATAAAAATAAATATCTGCGCAAATTCCGAATAAATCGAATTAAAAAACGTATTCACAATTTCTGCAAAAGTCGACATAAATTTAATTGAAAAATTATTAGAAAAAGTATCGTAGAAGTTCGAAGAGGAAAAAAAAATCGATTTTAAATGGAAAACAAAAGGAAGAGGAAATTTGAATAATTAAACCAATTTTTCAACCTTCGATTTCTAAATGTATGATTTCCAAAATGAATTGGTTGTAAATTTAAAAAAAAAAAAAAGGGATTTCTGTTAAAATGAAAAACTTTTCTAAAAATTCTATGAAAAATTTATAAACTTAAAATGAATTGTCTTCTTTGTTTTTGTTTTTTTTTTTTAAATTCTCTTTTAATTTATTTTTGAAATTATCTGAGACAAACTTCAAGTAGAAAATTTTCGCTTTTTTTACAATTTTCTTGAATAATCAAGTAAAAAACAATAAGTAACAAAATGAAAGTACCTATACTATTTTTATTTTTGGATGTCAGTACAGGCAAGATAGGCATACTTTTCTATATTCTTTCACAAATTGTTTGAATAAATCTGTCTCGTGTGTGGGGTGATCAGATCTCAATTTCAATCGAGGCAAATCTTTTAAATTAAATATTACCAAGGCAAAAAACTCGAGTACTGCCTCCATAAGCACAATACTGACTTCCATAAATAAAAATACTATACATACATATAATTTGAAAAAGAAAGATTATTGTAGTCGTAAGTAAAACATACATAAATAAGTTAAACTTCTCTTTATGTATTATTGTTTACTTTTTTTCTTATTCTTTGTTCGTGGTATGATATTTAAACAAACAACAAAATAAGGAAGTACTTATGTGTTTAAGAAAATTTTCTTTTCTCATGAATTTTTAATTTGAAAAATCTTATAAAATCATCTGCAATTAAAAAGTTTACAAACTAATTGAAAATTATATCTTCTTGAAAAACCTCGAACAGAACAAATCATACACATAGTATATACACGTACAAATGAATACATATATATATACCTTTTACAACTAATACAACTAATTTTAATATAAAACTTTCTTCTGTTATAAACTTTCATTTTTAATTATGCCTAAGTATACATACAAATTTCCCTTATACAAGAAATTAAAATCATCTTCACTTGTTATTTTTACTTATACCTATATTTTATTTTAAAATTTTATTTATTCATGTCCTTGAAACATTCCTTTCCCTTTTCTTTTTTATTTTATTGTTTGCTGCAAGATATTATCTTACACATAATCCTTTTTTAATAAATTAAAATAACTAAAATGTTTTGAAATAAAAACCAAAATTAACACGATACGTAATTAAAGCGTATAAAACAATATATAATTTTAATGGAAATTTTATTAAAAAAAAAAGAAAAAAAATTATATTTTCATGAAATATTTTGAAAAATAAAAACTTTCATTACAACAAAAATATAATCCTTTGACCACATTTCAATTACATACTTACTTACTTAATATAATCTTAAACTTTAAACTAAACAAGACTATGGATACAAAACAGATTGCGCTAAGTGAATTCATGGACATCGAGGGAGCGTTTGACAACACCTCGTTCAAATCAATTGAAAGGGCGGTCAAAAATAAAGTTTGCGATTTGCGAACCTTCAACAACCAAATGGATTAAAGCCATTCTAAATCAAAGAGAAATCGATTTTACGTTGGGAGATATATCGATGACTGTTAAAGTCATCAAAGGATGCCCACAAGGCGGGGTATGTACTTTCACCTCTACTATGGTCTATTGTCATTGATATTATATAGAGAAATAATCAAACTTTTTTTTTTGCCCTTTGTCACCTATTTTTCATTATCTTTTATAACACAATCATCAACATCTGTAAATATGTACATAAAAACCGGCAAATATAAGCTCTAAGCTCTCTTACGTAATAATAAAATATGAAAACTTTTTTGAATAAATTAATTTGTCATCCAAATTCATATATAAAATGTTGTTTGTATACGAATACACTTAATAAATAAATAAAAAATTTACATTAAATTACACTTGAAGTCAAAAAAATGGCATGTCAATACAAAACGAGAAAAAATAATTAAAAGTAATGACGCTAAATTAACGCTAAGTGTAAACTTGACCTTTTTTCTTTTGTGTATTTTGTTTATTATACACAAGTATGTTCTTTTTTAACTCTTTTCATCTTTTATTTTATCTATTCTACAAAATTATTATTTTATATACGAGTATACTATATAATTAAAATCTTCCATCTCCTAAATAACTATCATTATACGATATTTACTTGATAAATGCTTGGTAAATGTTAGCTAAAATAATGAAATGATTGAAAACTTCATAATATTATATACATACATATAATTATAGTTACGACCGTCTTTTTTCATTTATTTATATTTTCTTTTCAATATACTTAAACGAAATTGTTTTCATTAGTTTGTTGATATTAATTAACAATTCAAAAAACGTCCATTATAAACAATTTTTTTTTTTTTTTTTTTGAAGTTCATTCTTATATTTATTTTTTGCTCGACGATCTAAATTTCATTATTAACATTTTCATTTTCATTATTTTCATTTGTCACGACACGATTATATGATTGAAAATCAAACCGGAAGGCAAGTGTTTCGTTGAAGGGGGATGTGTGGGTGTTAAAAATAAAGATTTTACATATTACGATTTAATTTTTTTTTTCTAAATATGTTTTTTTGGTGGTAATGGCGTAATTTTTACTAAACTAATTATAATATTTTTATGATGAATATCGTGATTAACAGAAATTGGATAAAATATTGACTTATATTTAAAACTTATTTGCCAGTGGCGTAGTTTATGGTGGTCATTTTTTTTTTTGTTGAAAAGAAAAAAACTGATTTTAAAACAAAACCAGGTAGAAAATTTGAATATTATTTTAAAATTAAATTTAATGTGACTATAGACGTAAAATTATTCGTTTACTGTATGTGGATGCTTCATTTGCCAAAACGGTTAACTCCATTTTTGAGGTTTTTTAAGTTTTAGTTCCAGAACTCGAATTATTCTTGGATTTTTCATATTCGAAGAAATTGGATGTGATGATAAGCCGTTAAACTACTAAATTAAAAATATTTTTTCGGTCATCGAATCATAATTAATTTTTTATCAGACATCCATATACAACGCTAGCACATGAAGGAGATAAACGGGTAGAACAAGAAACTAGGGAATATAAAACGAAAAAAGTGTTATACCTTGATTTCGTATTTTTTTTTTTCTTGTTCGTTAAAATTGTCGATGAAATATGAAATTTCTTTCTAAAATTTTTAAAGGAAAAATTCTTATTCTTAGTAAATCGAAAATTTTTCATTATGGTGATTTATCGCCACCAATGAATTAATAGAATGATTAAATCGATACACATCGATACGACAATAGTTTATAAATTTGATTTCATCATAACCAAAAAAACCATGTAATAGTTCTTATTATTCAACAGAATATCACGTCATCATCAATTAATTTTGATCATCTTTTCAGTCATTATTCTAGTTTGTTACAAAATAAATAAAATTTTCACTCTTGAATAAATTGTATCTAAAAAAAAAAAAAAAAGCTATGAATATTTCATTTTTGTTTTCCTTATATTTTACACAATTTTATTATGATGACACAATCAAATTTAGATGACGAGACAAGCGTAAATTCACATGAAAAATGTAAAATTAATTCATAATAACAAAATATATTAACTAAACAAAAAAAAAAATAAAGAGGAAAAAAAAATGTACGGAATAAATAACCACACCTATAGTTATTATTATATTCAGTATAGGTCAGGCATCATTTAACATTTAATTTTCACGTAAATTACGTGTTGTAAGTTGGTATGTATGTGCTAAAGCGTACAAAATGTTCACATAACATATGTAAGTAGTAAAACAACTTATGTATTTTTTATATTTTAATTACACAAAAATAATACTTACAATATTGAAAAGAACACGTGCCGCACGAAGAAATTTTTAATTTGTTTAAAAGTAAATTCAATTAAAAAAAAAAAAGATAGTAATTAAACGAAGTGAGATTATATGGTACTGCTTCGCAATGGATTTGACTAGAAGCCTAGAAATCTAAATGGAAATCTTAGTATCTGCGATGAAATTAAAATCATCTTTGTTTTAAATTGTATATAACATTTGAAGATTTACTTATTTGAAATCAATTTAATATGTAACATTATTCAATAAATATTGAAAACATGATATACATATATTTTTTTTTAAATTATATTTTGCTTTTTATTTTATTTTGAAAAATGACTTGTAGGAAAATTAAAAATTTAAAAAAAAAAAAAAAACAATCTTTATCGAAACATCAGTGGTGGTCTGTATCATTACAGAAGTGGTGACGTAATACATCTGTTTAATAAAAAAATGTAAATAGAAGTACATATTTGTTTTTATTTTTTCTCCTTCAACAATTTTACCAAACGTGTGATGTGATGTGACACAAAAACGATTTTACAATTTTAATTTTGTTTTTATTAAAAACGATGATTGATATTCAGCTATTTAGCAGTTCTTTATATTTTAGACTGTTTTCGGGACCTTATGAACCGATTGACTTGAAATTTCTGCACAGTATTTTGCTCGTCATTCTCTACAAAATTCCCTTTAACACCAAAAAGATTTATTCAGAAGGATATGTATAACTTGCCAATTTTTAACTCCTATATCTTGGACTGTGTTGCACCAATTCGAATCAAGTAAAATGCACCAGGTCAGAAAATAATTCAAAAATTGAAATGTATGCTTTTCAAGGATCTGGGTATGAACTAAAGATGGCGCCATATAGAAGATAAAAGTTATTTGTCGAAAAAATAACTTTTTTTGTATTTTAACCTATAACTTTTGTCATAGTGAACGGATTTTTACCGTTTGTTCGAAAGATAACCCTTCAAGAAATATCCTGGCCAAATTTTAGTTTTCTACCAGAACATACTAGTACATTTCTAAGGAGTGAATAAATTTAACATTTTGTTACTTAAAATTGATGCGCCTATGTAAAATTTAAAATATAGATCGAAGTGTTAATTTTATTTTAAAAAAATAGAAAGATTCCAAATCCGTTTATTTATATTTAACTCTTTTCAATAAAATTTTCTTCTTTTAAATTTTGAAATCATTCCAAATATTTTTACAATTTGATTAATTTGACTTTTCGAAATACATTTCCGTTTTTGCAGGTAAATTCAAATGAAAATAATTTTTATTTTTTTATTTACTCTTCGCTGTATTTATAATTTAATTAATCTTTTTAATTTAAGAAAATATTTTCCAAAACTTTAATATGCTAGAACAAAATAAAACACAAAACAAAATGAATTTAAGCGTGTTATATCTTTTTAGAAATAATTCAACTGAAAAACCACGATCATTTAATAGTTTATTCTGTTTTTTCTAAATCAAGACCATTTTCGTTTTAAATAATATCAATTTCGTAATTTCCAAATTTAGGTACCGGAAAATATTTGTAAAATAAATATTTTGCAATAAATGATGATGATAATTTATAATTAATCATTTCCTTATACTATAGAATACATAAACGAATACAAAAATACAAACATATGTGTGTATACATTTTCTTTACCAAAATTATGTGATTTTAGTATATTACGTACAAAACATTTTCTTTAAAATTTTATTATTAGAATATAAAATTCACAACGTAGATGATACTTAAAAATAAATCATTGAATTTTTTAAATATATAGATACATTCTATGTATGTACATACACTTACATTCAAAACAGTGCTTACTGAAAAATACTAACCTCAAGACAACCCAATCGGTGGAACTTTGTAAATGATAATATAAAATGGATAGTATCCAAATAGTATAACATTTTGTGGTCCAAAGAGAGAAAAATAAATCTTTTAGAGAAGCAAATTAGTTAGAAAAGAGGAAAATAAAAGATTTGATCTAAAATATACAATCAAAATCTAATCAAAGGAAGAGGTTGTTTTTTAAGAAAAAGAGTCAGACCTATTGTAAAAATGGACAATTGATTTTAATGTGTCTTTTGCTCAGCAAAGAAACTTTGGCATCTGCTAAATCTGCCAAAGAATATCTATTCTGGCTGGCAAATTCGCTGTTATTGAACGTTTTCTTACACTTTTAGGTGAAATACACTTTTCATATAAATTGTTATTTTCGTCAAAAGAATGAGGATTTTTTTGACTCTAAAATATAACATGCACTCTTCTTAGAGCTTTAAATTAAAAATTGGGTGTACTCATTTTTGTGAGAAAAAAAAATTATTTATAAATGAAGTTTCAAAAGCTTATATTATTTATATGCACATTTTTTACATTTTACATTTTAATATTAAAATGAAAGGTGATTAAAATTTCTCCTTTCTTGTTTTCGTTTTTCTTTTTTATTCCCTTTTTTTTCTTCTCATTTTATTCATGATTTATTATTATTACAATGTTTGCCAAAATGATAAAAAATAATTATTATTAGAACAAATTTTGACTTTAAACATATTAACAAAAAAAAAAAAAAAAAATTATGAGAAAAAAAAAACAAACAAACAAAAACAAAAATATATATTTTAATTTCAGATTGAAAAATACCAGTTTCATCTACTTACAAAAAATTACACTAAACAACAAGAAATAGTTACATTTTGTGCATCAATAAAAACTCATATAACATAAGATAAATGTCAAGAACATTGAATTATTATTATGGCATTGGTATCTTATATCTTAATATTTGTGTGCATTAAATATCTAATAAATCATATTTCAAAAAAAAAAAAAAAAAAAAAAAAACTACCAATTTTTATTTTAGTTCGATTTATAAGATTTTACAAGAAAAAAAAAGTATACATTAATGTTTACTTTTATTACATAGATACATATCTACTTTTTTGCTTCAATACAAAAAAGTGTTACATATAATATAATTGAACCACAAAAGAATTTTGTAGCCACCGCATTAATGAAATTGATCTATAAAACAAACTAAAATTAAATTTTATATGTATTTTATTTTTATTTTATTTTTTTCAAAATTATTTAAAGAAAGGAAAACAAAAAAAAACAAAAACCAAATTAGATGAAACAAAAAAAACCAATCTTCTTGATCTCATTTCAAAAATTATCTTTGGTCGTTCGACATTCATATATGTATGTAGTTTAATTGTAAAAGTAATCTATTTTTTTTTTGTTGTTGTTGATTTTTTTTCTATATTATTCAAAGGTGCAACAGAAAATTTTAAGTCTTTAATTAGACTAATAGCGTTGACTGGCACAATTAAAAAAAAATAAATAAATAAATAAAAAAAGTAAAATTGAAAGAGCGCGATTTATGAACAAATTTTACAATGAGAAAATTTATTGAAAAAATAAATAAATGAACCCAAGAGACTTATTTACTTATTATTTTGATATTTATTGTATCGATATTTTTTTTAATTCAATTTCTTTTGTAAATTTTTATTTTAACTTTATTTATTTATTTATTGTTTTCTTTTTAAATTATCATCTCTATTTATTTGGACATTTTTGGCCTTGTTTAAGATTTCTTTTTTATTTTGTATTTTAATGCATTTATTCAAATACTAAAAAAGAAAAAATATTTACCAAATTTTTTTAAATAAGTAGAATGTATGTATGTACTCATACACAGTTTTACTCAAAAGTTTAAGACCAAAACAAAATAATGGTCCTTACTTATAAACATTTTTTTAGTTTAAAAACTAAAATAGTTTCGACTTGAAAATTAGATTAATAGCCTAGACAGACCAAGCTAAAGTACGTACTTGAGTACAAAAATAAAGCACGAAGTACGAATTCATCGACTTTCCCCATACATTTGCGTACTTTAGCTAAAAGCAGAGACACACTAGTACATTTAATGGGCATTAATAACTCCTAATTGTCAATTAACAACAAGTGTGTCACCGCTTAATTTTAATTTATTAAACATTATTGTCATTTTTCTGCAACTCAATAATATTCAAAATTTTAGACAATTATTGAGTTATAGTCTAGGCAGACCAAGCTAAAGTACGTACTTGAGTACAAAAATAAAACACAAAGTATAAATTCCCCGTACATTTGTGTACTTTAGCTAAGCACAAAAATTTATGTACTTTAGGTGTAAAGTACGATTTTCAGCGCCACTTGTTGTCAATAGTAGAAGTAAAATTTGTGTTGAGCCTTGCACCAGTAAAAAAAAATGTGTGAAGTGTTGTATTTAAAAATTAAAAATAAACATGGTTGCTGCCATAATAACCAGAAGAATATCTATCTCGTTTCTGTATATATAGAAATATTGAGACAGATATACTTTTAGTTATGGTAGCTGCCATTTTTAATTTTTGAGCCAAATTTAATACAAACCTTTTTTGAAGATTTTT
The DNA here is from genome assembly GCA_932526495.1 of Bombylius major. Classification (NCBI taxonomy): domain Eukaryota; kingdom Metazoa; phylum Arthropoda; class Insecta; order Diptera; family Bombyliidae; genus Bombylius; species Bombylius major. The sequence continues at coordinate 21,070,185 of OW052042.1, read as the reverse complement.
ATATAATTCACCAATTATTGTGATATATAATTTTATATTTTTTCTAAATATTTAACAGATATTTAAATATTTATCAACAGTCGAACAATTTTCATTCAAAATAAATTTAAACGTCAAAATAAAGTACAAAAACCGGTGTGTCACCAAAATAAAGTACAAAGGCAAAGTACGTACTTTATTCGTACTTTATATTGCGGTGTGTCTAGACTGTAAGAAAGAAAAGTATGATCCATCTTGTGTGAATCCACAGCAGCTATAATGGTGGAGGAAAGGTATAAAAATCTGGGGTGGTGTTTCTTGGTACGGTTTTACAAAGCTTCATATTGTTAAAGGATCAGTCACCAAGGAGAGCTACCGGAGAAAAAAAATGTTACCTTTCATCAATGTAATTTAATCAATGTTAGTATGTAATACCATGGCCAGCTTGAAGTCCAGACCTAAACATAATTGAAAATGTCTGGAAAGTTTTAGGAAACAGAATTTCGATGGATTTTTTATTTTTTATTTTTAAGTGTAATATATATATTTTTTTTGTACATATTGAAATAAACAAATGAATAAATTATTATCTGGTAATATAGAAAAATATGTTTTTTTCTTTAATTAACGCAATACAAAATAAAATAAGTTATTTAATTGAAAATTTAAATATATGTACATTTTGTTTTGGTCTTAAACTTTTGCGCAAAACTGTATATAAAAAAAATGATATTATTTTAAATACAGATTTTTAGGTTGAATATATGTACATATGTAGGTAACTATATACATACATATATGTATTTAGAATTATGTGGACTAGTGACTACATGCATATATATATACATATACATATCGTCGGCCTAGTGCTTATTTGTTCAACAGACCATTTTTTACGAAATTGAGTTATTGATGCAGACATACTAATTTCGAATTTGTCTTTCGATTAGTGTAATCAGAATTTCTTTAGGTGCTTCCGTTCTGGAGATACAGAGTTGCTGTTTTGTGCTAAAAACCAATTTTGTAGATATTTTCCGTGCTTATTTGTTCAATAATGCGAACTTAGTATTGTATTCCAGGGCCGTCTTATGCTGTAGGCACAATAGGCACTGTGCCTAGGGCCTACGATTCTACAAAGGCCTACGAAAGTATAATTGACATTTTTTTTTTTTTTTGCTCGTTAGAAAATTTATTAGACAACTGTGGGGGCCCCGTGCATAGACAACAAATTGACGTTTTTTTTTTTTTTGCTCTTCTTAATCAAAAGTGGCTACAGCCTCCGACAACCTTAAAACGGCCCTGATTGTATCTTATTTGTTATTGAACAAAATATATGTACATATGTTTTATTTTATGCTTTTTTGTTCAATATCCATTATTTTCTAGCATTTTCTATGTCTATACAGGGTGTTTCACAGTTCGTGTGTCAAACTGAGCTGGATGGTAGATCTCGGTGAGAAACGAAAAAAATCGTATGGGAGGGGGGGGGGGGGGGGTATATTTTCAATAGTTACCGAGATATTCAAGGTCAAAGACAATTTTTTTGGAAAAGTAACGAGTTTCACTTTTTGCAACATATTTCAGCGTTCGCTGAGTGTAGATAGATAAATGAAAATTATTTCTAAAGAGAACCTTCAGGCCTTTTAAAAAATGTCTTTTATAAAGTTTTATGTTAAGTGGTTTAAAAGTTATTGTAACTCAAAGTCAACAAATTTTGAAAAAAATTTGTCATTTTTATTTTCAAGGTCGAATATCTCGAAAATAACCCTTATTATTTTTTAAATTTTTTATTTTTTTTTAGCTTAAATGAAAGCTTATTTTGTTCAATCTAACATGGCTTTTGTTTTATTACATTATCTTCAATTTTTCTTAATTTATGAATCATAATTAAAGAGCAGTTTTTTCAAAATCAATTAAATTTGTTGTTGTTTACAAATGTCAATGTCCACAATTTTAATAATAAAAGTCCACTGCTTAATCCATCCCTGTTTAAGTTATAGTATATCAACTTTATTATGTTAGTTTTAACGAATTAAAATATATGCATTTGAAAAATAATTTTTATAATTAGTCAATTGAACCACCTTGATAATGCCATTGTAAGGCGAAACCGGTCGGTAAAAAATTTGTAAATTAAAATTTGTTAATAAAATAATTTTGTGGAAAATTAAAATAACAAGTGTTTTGTTTATTAATATAATAATAATATAGTTATTATATAATTTAAAAAAAATGAATAATATTTTCCACTACAAACCAAATAATAAAACTTTAAATATCATTAAAAATATTTGTTGCTCATAGAAGTTTGTTCTATATCCAAATGCATATCTCTCTAAATATTGATGAATAACTTGTAGAAAAATGCAAATTAAAATAAAAAAAATGAACTAGGATGAAGCTAACCAAATGTTTTTCCATTTACCAAAAAAATAATTTCTGTTGTTTTTTATTTTGTAAGGAATTTTATTGTTTGAAACTAAAATTTCGTTTTTCTCAAAACTTGATGCTTGGTCTGTTGGAGAAATAAGCACTAGGCCGACGATATATACATATATTATTTGTATTATGTATAGTAAATGGTGTTTCATCTTTTATATCCTTGACACATATACATTTGGCACATATTGCATATGCATTTTGTATATTTCAAAGAGGAATGAGAAATCACATTTTTTTAAACCATCATCATATCACGCATAAAATACATTCATTAATTTTAAAAAGAAAATAAAAAAAAGTAAACAGTAATTGTGTTAAAAACAATATTTGAAAAAACTATTTCTAAGAATTTGCCACAAATTATTATTATAAGACTAAGAACATAGTTCGCTTATTTCAAACTCCAAAAAATATGAATAATAGACTGCTTATTAAAAAGAAAAAAAAGAAAAATCAAGACGAATCGATTGACACATTAGTCACCAATATCATAAAAACAAATCAAGAATTTATGTACAATAGCTTTATGTTCTGTATAGATTCACAAAGTTTATTTTTCTGAAATATTATTTTTAGAATGAATCTGGGATATTAGGGGGCTTTGAAAAAATTATATTGAATAAATTTCTCACCATTCTGTTCGTTCTACTCAAAATATCATGAAAGAGAACCGATTGAAATATGTATTATCAATCAGATGAAATTCCTATGAATTATGGAGATACGGGAATATGTTTGCTAATGTCTGAATAACATAAAAAAAAATAGATTTCTTACTTTTGTCTTGCATACGCATTTTAAATAAGTTCAAATACAATACTTGAATGAGGTCTTTATTTTAAGTGCTTTTAAAATTTAAAATTTTAAAAGGTTTAAGTTAATTTGTAAATAAAGTTTATTAAATATAAAAATATTCACTATTTAAATATGACATGATTCAAGAATAATTAATGTAAAGAAAATTTAATTTCTTTTACATTGAAATTTTTTTTTTTTTTCAAAAACTTACCGCAAATTTTAAGTGGCGCTTCCAATTCCAATAGGATAGGCTGTGATAAAAATATCTCTCTTGATTTTAAACATAATCCACGTATTTCATTTTCTGAAAGTTGAACATTTTTTCCTGGCCGTGCACCTCGAACTACGAAAATTTTGAAAAACAAAAACATTAATAAAGGTAGAATAAAAAAAAAAAATAATAAAAATTAAAAAAGATGAAAAATTTCAAGTGCGGTTAGTTACAATAAATAAAAAAAATTTTTATTTGTATTCAAGTCAGATGGTTTGTATTCAGTTTTTTTTTGTGGTTTGAGAAAAAAATATTCGAAAACCAAATAAATTTCAAATGAAATATTTAATGAACTTTTACTATACTATTTTTACTTTTGGAAGTCAATACAGGCAAGATAGGCATACTTTTCTATATTCTTTTACATTTCGTTTGTATGAATCTGTCTCGTGGGTGATCAGATCTCAATTTCAATCGAGGAAAATCTTTTATATTAAATATTACTAAGAGCTGCCACTTATCGGGTACTGCCTCAATAAGCACAATACTGACTTCCAAAAATAAAAATAGTATACACTGTATATTTAAAAAAAATAAAATCATAAAAGAGAAAAAAAAAACATGGATATTTTTTTATTGAACTGTTCTTCGTTTAAGGAAAATTTAATTTTATCGCTTGAATAATATAACAATTCAAATCTAGCGAGTTGAATAACTAAATCTCAAAGTATATATATTATTTTTATGACTTGAGTAAGATACTTAATATCAAGAACAAGGACGAGTATTTTTTTACTTATAAACATACATAGTGCATATGTATTTTATTTTAGATCCTTTTTAATAGTGTATCTCTTCCCTCATATGCTATCAATTTTTATTTAAAAGACATTGAACAGTACTGATTTGCATTCAAACCAAATTTGCTTTTTTAAATTCATCCCGTAAACACTTTGATTAATTTGTAATCTTTTTTTAATTATGCTACCTAAGTAAAATTTTAGTTTGCTCATCGTCAGATATTTATAAAAAGTAACAAAAAATTTTTTTAAGTAAATACCTCTCAGCTTAAATTTGCGTGAACATTTCAAATTTAGATAGACGATAGACGCATAGTTTGGCGTCTTTTTACTATTTTGCATTAACACCTTTAGTGGCCACCAACAAAGGCCATTAAATAAAAATTTTGAAGAAAGAAAAATAAACATTTTATTCGTACCTATAATATAATGTCAAATTTAACGGATTTTGTGCTATAGCTGTAATTCGGTTTATTTATAATACCTATTGTAGAAACTTTATTAAAAACAAGTGTTCTAATAAGTTTAATAATAAAACAAAACATAGTTTTGTTAGATGATAAAGGTAAAAAAGTATGATATTTCCAACATTTTGAGCTATAGAAGCATTCAAGTTCATTGTTTTGCAACAATTAAAAAGTAAAATACAAAATTACAGTAAGTCAACAAAAACATTTTTAAGCGGCTTTTTTTTACATAGGCACTCAAAAGTTATTTTGAATGGGAAAATCATCTAAGTTGCTATTAATGCATGAAATTTCTCGATTGAGAAGAAACAAAGATATTTTTGTAATTTCTCCATGTGATGACGTTAGATACAGATTATTAAATTCAAAGTGATTTAAATAAATAATAAATATTAAATATAAGTAAAATTACACTTATAGAATAAAAAATTTGAACAATTCAAAGTAGGTAGGTAGATGTAGATATCAACTAAATCCAGAATAAACTCGTCGAAATTCTTTAAAATCAACTGGCGTTTTTTCGTTCTCTTTTAAAAGAAGACTATCAAAAAATATTAAACCTAACTTAATAATGATGAAAAAAAAAAAACTACAAAACAAGTTAGTTAGATGTTAGATGCATTGCATTTCTTCATAATAAAATAAAATTTTCTTTTTAATATATAATATGTACATTTATGTATATCCATAAATAAAAAATGCATCTCAGAAAGTTGGCAACGTTGAACAAAAGGGAAACGAAAAAATAACATCACACATTTTTCGTCATTTTATACTATCAATATACTACTTTATACAAAACATTACCCATTGCCCATCATATCAAAAAAATATAAGCACTTCACACTCACAGCACATAGCACATGGTGGGCATTAACCAATAAAATGTTGTAGGTAGATATGGTACACACTACACATATCAAGTATGTTATGTATGTATATTGAGATACATATATTTATGTATGTACATATGGTATACAAAGGTAGACACTCGTATAAAAACAAAAATTTATGAAATAAAAAATGATTTTCAAAATTCCGCATTTAAGAAAAAAAAATTTTTTTTCTTTTTTTCATCTTCCCTTTTTTGCTATTTTTTTCTTCATTATTTTAACATTTCGAATTCCTTTCATTTTGTGCGAGTTCGAGAATTGACGATCATCTGACGTTTTCGAAGTCGCAGTTTCTTAGAAAAAAGTGTACACATAAACTTCAACTTTAGAAAACAAAATAGCTGAAACTATTTCATTTCTATTAAATATCCTCATGGCAATTAATAGTTGTATTTTCCAAAGTAAAAATACAAATTTTGTTTTCTGAGACAAACAAATACAAATCATTTTATGTACGTATTTTGTTTTTCTAGCCGGTTCTTAGGAAAAAAATTAATCTAATTTAAAATTAAACAATTTTAATAAAATCAGCCTTATCTAAAATACAAAAAAATAGAATACATTCAATGAAAAGTTCATTTAAATAAAGAATTATACATACATATATGTGAGAATATTGAACAAAAATACATTTTTTTTTTAAATACATATTTAAATTGAAAATTAATTACCTTCTAGCAGCCGAGAAATGATACTATCAATATTAAGCAATTCAGCCATTTTAAATTATTTGTTTGTTCGTATTTTTCAGGCGTAATTTTTACAAAAAGAAATTTAAAAAAAAAAATACAAAATTTCTACCAATGTTTACTTTGATAAAATTATAATAACTTTTTAAAATTGTTGATGATGATTAATAAAGTGTGTGTATGAACATATAATTGAATTTTAATAAAACAAAACAGAAGAAATAAAAATTTTTTTAACACACACTCAACTCTTTCTTTTCACTTTTTTGTTCCACGACGACGATCAATTCACTTTTCATAAACGAAAATTGATAAAGAAATTTTTTTTTTTTAAATGAAATAAATTTTCCAAAAAAAAAAAATTGAATATGTTAAAGAAAAGGGTGGAACAATGAGGAACAAAATAACTAATAAAAGTTGATTAATCTGTAAATTGAAGCAGGATTTCTTCTTCTTTTTAAAAATTCCTTTCACTCACTAGTCACTACGTTTTTTCTTTTTCACGTTTCAACAGAAGAAAAAAAAATTTCACAAAGTAGAAAATTTTTTCTTGTAGCGTATGTGATATAATTTTCTTAATTTTAAAAATTCACTTTTTTTTTTTAAATCACGTCATTTAATGAAAATTTTTTCTATTCGCCTACACAAAACCGAATTATATTTTTGCACTTTTTGACTTTGATGATGATAAAAAACTGAAATAATTTTTTATATTGTATGTACGATGGTTTATCTTAGTCCATAAAAATGTATTATGGAAAATTAATATAGGAGTCGGCGTTTTTATATTATAAAAACTAAATTCCGGTAAAAATTTTTAAATTGACCGTGAATTTATTATTCAGATAAAATTTATATTTTAATCTTAAAAGCACTTTTTAACAAAAAGAAAATTCTACCAAAATTTTAATGACCAATGGCGGACAATTCGTCTTGTGTGTTGTTCGCTCCGACGTGAATAATGATGATTGAAAAGTATGTATGTATGTACTTATTTTACTATTCGTTTGTTTGAGTTGAAGTTAGATTGAAATGAAAACCAAACATAAGTTTCAATATGAATTCGAATTAATATAAAATGATTTGAATTTCAACTGAAATTACATTCCGAATTTAATTAAATAAAAATTTTGTTCAAAGAGACAAACAATAAGTGTTTAAATTTCAAATATAATGAATGAAAGCTAACAAATTTAATTAGAAGTTATAAAAGTTACAATTTAAAATCAGAACATTATAGTTTCAACTCTACTTCGACTCTAATTATATATGTAACTAGTTTCATTTGAACCCAATATTCTTTTTCGCCGCATACAATATTGCAGAAATGACAAGTAGATGGCGCAAATTAACCATTCTGAAACAAAAATAGTAGAATAACAATAGATAGTTCACTTTGTACATTTGGTAGTTTAGTTTCAGTCTATTTTCAATTTAAAGAAAAATATCTATTTTTCTTTTTGGAAGAAAATTTCTTTCACAAATTGTTTGAATAAATCTGTCTCGTGTGTGGGGTGATCAGATCTCAATTTCAATCTAGGGAAATATTTTAAATTAAAAATTACCAAGGGCTGCCAGATAAAATTTTTTTTATTTTTTAATTTTACAAAAAAGCAGATAATTGTGGGAAATTTATAGGAAATTTAAAATAAAAATAAAATTAATATGTGCAACAAAATTTTCCACTTGAATACATTATTAGCTTCAAAATCACTTTAATTCACCCACTTTTACTTACTTAATTTACTTGAAACACTTGCATTTTTACAATAAAAATACTTTAGTGAAACGAAAATAAATTAAGAATAACAATAAAAAACCAATAACAAAGTATTTCAATCGAAAATTCATATAAAATTAATAGAAATTTCTGTATAAGAGATCAAAAATATCTACGGTGTTGATGAAAGTAGTTTTAATCAAGGATTTTTATGTTTTCATTTAACGATAGATTGATTTTGCCCTGTTATTACTGAGTTATTGAATTTTTACTTTTTTTGTTTTTGTAACAACAACAAATTACATTAGTCAAATGATAAATCGTTAAGTGTGAAGTACACTTTAGTAAAATATATCTCTTGTTTTTTGATATTATTTTGATATTCAATATTCTAATTGTATTAGTAAATAAAATGTATTTCTAACTATTATTGTTTTTTTTTTCCACAATTTACACAATTTATATAAAGATCCAAAAGCATTACGTTTTTTTTTTAAATAATGATAAAAATATTGTTTGTTTAGGAAATTTGGAAAAAATTCAAATTTAAATAATAATGAGAAGTATTCAGACTTGAAAAACGTAACGAAATTACAAACAAGTACGTACATAAATAAAAAAAAAATATCATGGATGAAAAAGGATAATTTAAAAAATACGAGTATATTATTATTATACTTATGTATGCATACATTTAATTCAAAATCAAATTTATATTGAAAACATAATTTTATAAATCAAACATAAAAAAAATGTTTATTAAAAATAAAATATAAAATAACGATTACGTAGGAATATTAAAAATAATAAATTTAAATTTTCCAATAAAATTAAAAATACTGAATATCATAAATTAATTTTTTATTAATCAAGGCAATACTTTCATTTCAATAGCTACGGCAATCCTGAAATTTTATTATTTTCTTTTATACTTATCTTTAAAATACCCAAAAATCCCCAAAAATTTATTTATTTATGTTTCATACCAGAAGATATATGCATGGGTTAATGTATAAATTTGTATACATATCTCGAAAATTATAATTTACACCTATTTGCAATTCACACTGTAATAAAAGCACGTGTTCAATAATCTAATAAATTTCAAACTTATTTTCCAGTTTTTTCAAAAGTTCTTCCTTGAGGAAGATATTGATATCTCAAAAATTATGCATTTTTCGAACAAAATGAAGATAGCAAATCGATGCATAATCAATTAAATTTTCTGCAATCAAAAATGAGGGTTAATATCGAGCACTTTTCGAGAAAATGAGGGTTAAATTCAAAAAATGGGTGCAAAAATGACAAATCTTAGGATTTGAGGCTTTATAAATTCTGAATGGTAAGAGGTACAGAGGCATTTAAGGTGTTGATAGAAAGACACAGTAGTCTTCTACAATTTTGGAATAGTGTAAGTGAACCTAGCGTGCCCATCTAAAAAGTTATAGAATAAAATAACGAAAAAGTACTAAAAATATGTATTTCCGCCCTATAGGGTGATAAAACAATGTAACGGTTGTGATTACAACACTAATTTACACGATTTTTTGTTCGCCTCGCCGAGACCTAACCGAAGTTTCCGGCTGGGACACCGTAACTGAGTAACCCTGCATATATTAGCTGTAATTCTTTGGTCGCTGTGATCTGATAATTCTCAGTTCTCAGTTGAGATGAGCACTTCTTTGCTCCGTACTTTTTCTATTGCACTGTAGCTGGCAGCAGCATCCTTTGATATTTATCAGATCCTAGTGAGGAAAAATATTTTTTCTCAGATGATGTAAGGAACTAAAAAATAATAAGAATAAACGTATTTGATATTTGACAGTTGATAAATAACTTTTTTAAAAAACAAATGACATGGAATACGAAGTGGTAATTCAAAGTAAGTAGATATCTTAAGTCAAATTTCTAATAGTTGATGTTAATGTGATTACCAAATAAGATATGAGAACCAAATGAGCAAAGTACGTTTCTTTGGCTCGATTGCTCAGTTAAGTAAGAAGAATAAGACAACTGATTTAAGTGAGATGTTAAATTAAGAAAGATCTGATCACAGCGACCAAAGAATTACAGCTATTTTAAAAACATATTTATATCAAAATTCCACATTCTGAAATAGCCTACTTTCAGTGGTATTTTATCTTCACTGTATCTCCCTTTTTTTTTTTTGTTCTTTTTAAATTTTTTTTTTTATATTTTTTTTAAAGTATTGTGTTTGGGAATTTTGTGTTTTGGGATTTTGTGTTTAGGTATTTCGTGTTTTGGGATTTTGAGTTTGTGGATTTTAGGTTTGTGGATTTCGTGTTTGGGGATTTTGTGCTCGGGGATTTTTTTTTTTTTTGGATTTCGGTGGTCTCCCTGATTCACATACTGAAATAAATTACTATAAATTATGTAAATATATATTGTAATATAAATATAGCTGAAATTATTTCAGTTGAAGGTTCATTGCGCATGTTTTACATGTCGTAGTGATCTTCTTGTGTATACATATACGAAAGAAGAAACCTGTTTATTAGAATTTGCAACAACAAAAACGCACGTGTGTAAGTATCTTTTCTTCTGCGCATGCCAACGTAGTACAATACGAAACTTCAACTCTTTTGGGACAAGCTATAATAATGAACTGGAATGAACCTAAAAAACATGATTTTTTTTAAGAATTAGGTAGTTGGGTTTTTGAATGAAATTCAAATTGTAATATTAATATTCCTTTTTTTTTAAATTGAAAATTATAGTAAACGACACGTCATAATAAAATTTTTAAATAGTCATTAAGGAAAAAAAGTATAAATTAAACTTTTAATATTATATTGACTAATTTTTCTAAAATAAATACATTTAAAAAATGAAATCAGATTTTCTAAACTTCTATGTCAATAAAAAATGTACAGTATGAGCGCGTATACTCCGCAGTACCAAACCGGTATAGTACTATTTTAGTACGACTAAACCATTTTAGTACTGCCCGTATATACCGTAGATGCAAATAATGAATTTTGGTTCGCACCAAAATGGTCGACCTAAAATGGTTCGGTACCATGCGTATATACCGGGACCAAAACAGTACTAGTACCGGTTCGGTACTGCGGAGTATACGCGCTCTATGATTTCCCCTATGATATGTAAGTTTGGTATATTGGTTACAATACAACGATAGGGAATTTGTTGTCTCTCTTGCTCATTCAAGATTTATTATGTGGACTATTTTCAGCCCAACTGTGAGTGTATTTTACATATACTATTATATTTTTCTAAAATTTTTAGCAATATTTTGTATGAAGTGGTTCTACTCTGTCTTCTTTGTACTCTGCTTTAAAACATAAAATGGAAAAACAGTAATTTACTATCAAATAATATTAGCTAAAATACATAATAAATTTTTTACCTGTAGGCTGCGTTACACATAATTTTGTAGTCTGCGTAACAAGGAATTTTTTTGTTTTTTAAAAATATATGTACAAATCTATTTAAGATACTATTGAATACCAATCAAAGAATACACCTTCTACTTTAAAACCCCATGCATTTCAAAATATTTGTTGCATTCAGTTCGCAAAAAATTTCAATGGAAACTGGAAAGTAAAAAGGTACATTTTCTGTTTTCGTGCGATGTAGTCTGTGCTGCGTAACAACTTTTACAGCCATATTCACCAACAGGTAATAAGTTGGTAATAACAGTATGATAGTCATAAACTAGTCATAACTTGATTATTACAGAGTTAAAATAGTATGGTGAATAGAGTTATGACTTGATGGTGAATATAGCCGTTAGAGTTAATAACTCAAAACCAGTGTTATAAACATTCAATTTTATTTTATGTATGATATATTAAGACATTAAGGTATTGATCTGAAATATTGAAAATAATCTTTTCTTAGTACAAGTTTATGAAATACACGTTAAAACGTCGTACGACGAGGTCTGCTTTACGTAGAGAATTGCCCACTAACGTTTTAAAATTCAAACTTAAAATTTAAAATGATTGAGAGAATTTTTTTGTATCATCCATTCTTTAATTCAATAAGTGATTTGTGTATACTGAAAACTTCAGAGAGAGAGAATATACTATTTAAAGCCTTGAAAAGTTATGGTAAATGCAAGTGTGTAGTTTAAAATTTGTTGATTTTTATAACATAAACAAATAATGAATGATGTGAATAATAGTGGCGGCTCGTGAAGAAATCACTTGGTGGGGCTGCTTAAAGTTTCAAGGATGCTAACACTCGAATCAATGTTAACACGATTTTCTCAAAAACTTGTTTTTTCAATTTGAAAATATCCGAACTCTATTATCCGACTGATTTGAAATTTCTGGAAGGTATTTTTTTTATTATTCCTTACAAAACTACACGCATCAATGCTTAGGTTCCGAAAGTTGTGCAGAAAAAATGTTTTTTCTGAAGACAATTTATTTGAACTTCTGTTCTGTTTTCAACACTTTTAAATATTTAAAAAGCTGTATGTTTTTTTTTTATTTAGGAATTGATTTTAAAAATTCGTTTTTTAATTTTATTTTTTAACTTTATTTTCAAACTTAAATAGTTGTGTCAATCTAAAGTTACGTTTAAATCCTTTTTAAAAAAAAAAAATTTATTAAGAGAAAAATAATATTGAAGATTTTTTTAACGAAATATGTATTATTTCCTCAATTTACGGTTGGAAATTTGCATTATGTATTTTTGAAAGCCTATAATAAATACACGGGTGAAATGTTTCCTTGAATAATGCTTTTTATTTGACTTAAATCAAAAATCATATAACTACAAAGATAAACAATTGCCATATATCCTTATGTCACCATTAATTTTTACTTCTACACCTGATATCAGGTGGCTACATGTTTACTGAATGTTATCAACATTTTATGCTTATGCAACAATTTTAAAATCCAGAGCAAACCAAAAATACGTTGATGTTGCTAAACATTATATGTACCCAATAATGTGTCTGTTTACCAAATATAAATAATGGTTGCATTGTTGCTACGGCAACATAAATTACAATTTATACTTTTGAATTTATTTTCATTTTGAATAAAAATACATATTTGCTTTAAAAAAAAATTTTTTTTTTAATATGAAATATTATTTCTATTATACCTCTAAATACATACTATATACATACTCGTATATACAAATACTATATACAAAATACATTTTATTTTTCAAATTTTAAAAATATATTTTATTATTTTTCATCTTCATTGAGAAATATGAAAATTTTATTCGTAATGAATCAGGAGATCAGAATCAATAGGCACGTTATTTCATTTTCTTTTACATTATAGAATATCTAATGCTAGTTTTAGAAATACTATAGTGTTTATTCATTAAAATTTAATCTAAGCAAACTCTGATTTTCAAGTCAAAAATATTTTAGTATTAAAAATTCTTTTTTATTTAAATAATTATTTATTCAAAATGAAAATAAATTCAAAAGTATAAATCGTAATTTATGTTGCCGTAGCAACAACCATTATTTATATTTGGTAAACAGACACATTATTGGGTACATATAATGTTTAGCAACATCAACGTATTTTTAGTTTGCTCTGGATTTTAAAATTGTTGTATAAGCATAAAATGTTGATAACATTCAGTAAACATGTAGCCACCTGATATCAGGTGTAGAAGTAAAAATTAATGGTGACATAAGGATATATGGCAATTGTTTATCTTTGTAGTTATATGGTTTTTGGTACATGGTAAAAAATTTTTATGTAAAATATTAATTCATCACTAAGCTGTAACAAATTTCATGAAGAATTGATTTAAAATGTTTATAAAATTTAACAAATTGTTTCAAAATTATATTTTCTCACTGTAAAATATGAATTTCATAAATGGTGTAAAATTGGTAATTTAAAATGAAAAAAAAAGTTTAATTATAATAGGTAATACAATAATTATAAAATAAATATCATGAATAAATAAAAATAATATGAATATCCATTGTTTTTAGAATTTATAGCAATTTTTACAAAAATAATTTTAAAACGACAAATTTATTATGAGAGAAACATTTTTAACCATCTAGAATCCTATGAGAAAAAAAATTAAGAGAAAAATTTGTGTTGTATTGTTATGTATAAGCAGTGCTGTCGTTCCAATAATTCTTAGAGTAGTATAAATAAGTTCAAAAGAGTAGTATGTTGCGACAGCAAATATGCCCCAATTTTTTTTTGTCAAGATATTTTCGTACACCGCTGTATTTTTACAGACGGTTGTACACATAATTTTTAAAATGTTTAAAATCGTACATTTATTGGAAATTTTCAACAAAATATTCCAATAAATGAACTGTAATTTGAATTCCGTTGCACACGCGCAACATCAAATTTAATCTTGTTTTGTTCAAAAAAATGAACAAAGATTTTTGTATTAATCACATGGATTATCTCAAAAATCACGCCACTTCGAGAATAATCCTATGTATTTATATAAATACATAAGATTATTCCATATTTTTCTCGAACATAATCTCTTTCAAGTCTACTCCAATTTTTTTTTCTCTCACACTATCACAATAGCATATATTTCAGCGTATTTTATATTATTCAATACACTATAAAATTGTCTCCATGTACTAATTGATTAATTCCCATATAAACTATTATATGAGAAAAATCAATATATAATCCCAGTAGAATAAATGGATTCGATTCTAAGGAAATCAATTCGGAATGTAGTAAAAAGTAATCAATTGATTACTGTTTTGATTACCTGTAATGCAGTGAGAATCAATTGATTTCTGTTCTGATTACCTGTAATGCAACGAGAATCAATTGATTTCTGTTCTGATTACCTGTAATGCAGTGAGAATCAATTGATTTCTGTTCTGATTACCTGTAATGCAGTGAGAATCAATTGATTTCTGTTCTGATTACCTGTAATGCAGTGAGAATCAATTGATTTCTGTTCTGATTCCCTGTAATGGAGAAAAATAATATATAAAAAGCTAATAAACAAAAAGACGTAATTAGCATTTTAAAAATTTTGCATTCGTCATCGACAAATAATTGTTGCGTATTATTAACTTAATAGTAACAATTATAACAACATTGCATTTTTAGTTTATCAAAAACTTTTGTATGTGATGGTTTGAAGTGAAAAAATTAAAAATTAAATAAAAAATATAGGTAGCAGTGAAAAGTATATATAAAAAATAAATTATAATAACATTTTCAAAAAAACTAGTATTTGTATAATAAAAGGTAAGTTTTAGATAATAATATAACAAAAAATAGTGTTAAATTTTTGATTTTTATGAATAATTATAAATTTTTAATCATATTAATTTTCATACTTTTTCAGAGGCGTATGATGAGAACAACTACATAAAAGCACTCCGGAGCTCTTTTCATCTGATAAAATCCAGAATTAATAATAATAATGTGTATACATAAGTACTTAAGATTTTTAAGATATATTTTTTTCCTTTGTTTTTTAGTTTTAAAAAAAAATTTCTTGAGTTATTTTGATTAAATTTTTGCTATTAGGTTGAAAAAAATGTTAAGTTAAGAATAATTAGATTCTTCAATAAATGAATTTAAAAATTTAATTTGCTTGGATTTTATTTAACCCCAAATATATTACATGTATTCGATTCAGAATGCATTCCATCTAATTGATTCAGAATGCATTCCATGTATTCGATTCCGAACGCATTCCATGTAATTGATTCAGAATACATTACATGTATTCGATTCAGAATGTATTCCATGTAATTGATTCAGAATGCATTACAGGTATTGCAGATGGGTAATCAATTGATTACTGCCTATGACATGCCAATGTTAAAGTAATGCATTCTTTATGTGTTTGGTAATCCAAAGTAGAATCGGTCCGGAATCAATAGAATTTATTCAGAATTAATTTCGAATAAATTCTGTATTCTACTGGGACGTAATGATAATGAATTAATCTTACCGCGCACACACTAATACTAAATAAAGTGTGTAAAACAATTAGTATATACCATGGGTATATAAGACGAAATTCTTTTTGGTTTTTTTTGGTCTCTCTTTTTTGTTTGGCTACTGGAATGTAATCGATTAGAGTTCACTTGTTGAGTTTTGCTGTGATCTGCCGGTTGTCTTTTAAATTTTCTTCTCGGTTATTTTTTTTGTAAAAAAAAAAAAAAGTAATGTGAAAAAAAAAAATTCTTAAGTTTAAATTTTTGGTAGAAAAAAAGGGAAATTAAGAAAAAAAAAATTTATTGTAAAGGTGATAAATAATTAAACCCCTAAGGAAAAAAAAAAAAAAAGACATAAAGGAAGGACGAAAAAAATAAGAAAAAAAAAATTAAAAAAAAAAAAAAAAAGATAAAAATAAAAATCTTTTTTGTTTAAAAGGAAAAGATAATTTTTTTGAGAGTGTAAATTGTTTTGTGCGAACAGGCAATGCAAGGGAAAGGGAAAAGAAAAAGGAAGAAAAGTTATGAAAAAAAAATTGAATATGATTATATTAGCATTGTGTCTTTTGAAAAAAAAAAGAAAAATGTAAAATTGAGTTTTGTTAAAACTATTCAGGAAAAGTGTAGAAAAAAAAAAATAATTTAGTTTAATTTCAATCAAACGCGAAAAAAAAAAGGGAAAAAGAAAAATATGTATACATGTGTTAATTGAAAGTATGCTGGGTTTGACCAATTTTTTTTTTGTGAAGGAAAAAAAAAAAAGAAAAAATTGTTAAAGAAATTTAATTTAATATGTAACTCTGTAATTTAATATTTTAAATGGATTATTATTCTATCTTGAAAAAAAAAGAAAAAGAAAAAAAAAATAATCATGTTATTTAGTAAATCAAGAAAAAAAAAAGTAAAACTAATGTGCGTTTAACTTAAAATATTGGTAACATTAGTATGGTTAAATTTAAATGACAAAAAAAAAATAAAACAGAAAACAAAAAAGAATTTTAATATGTGCAAAAAAAAAAAGGGAAAAGGAGAGAAAACACAAGAAAAAGGAAAAGAAATTATTATATAGATGCAAGAAGGAACAGTTTAGTGTGTGGTGGTTTTAGTCAACACCATCCTTTATCAAGATATTAATCAGCACGTGGTGAACATATACAACCTAGTTTCCATGCCTCGCATAGGGTGGCCACCTCATCTACCTCAACCGGGAGCAACAGCATCATTCCAATTTATTTCTTTTAAGTTAATGGTATGTAAAAGATTATGTTAATTTTAATTAAAAGTATTTCTTTTGCTTATTTAAAAATGAAAATTATTTGCTTTTTGTAACTGAATGATAAAGAAAATCAAACAAATTTAGGCCGTAGTTGTAGAAAAAAAAAACAAGAGAAAAAGAAAAGAAGAAAAATTATTATAATTGAAAGATTGTTTACATAAAGTAGAAATTCTAATTATTGTCAAGATTTAAAAATTTGAAGAAAATTAAAACATACTTAGTTATTTTTTTTTTAAATTAAGGAACAAGTATTTTATTAAACATTTTTTTTTTGGAAATATTCATTGAATCAAACTAAATGAAAAATATATCGACCAAAATTTTAATAGAAGGAAGGAAAAATGAAAATTTATTGAGAATTATATATCGATCAAAATTTTAATAAAAGGAAGGAAAAATGAAGATTTATTGAGAATTAGAGAAACATTTTTTTTTGTTTTAGATTGGACACATAAAAAAAAAAAAAAAAAAAATATTTTATGTCAATTTAAATTGTATGTATATAAATATATAAAAAAAAAAAGTAAACCCAGTAGTCTAAAATTAGTATCAGTTTATACGGTAATTCAACATTGTAATAAAATAAATAGAACAAAAGAAGCTTAGAGTAGTAATAAATAAAATGAAGTAAACCTAAATAATAAGGGCGTTGTGATTTCGGTTAACCAACGTTGGGGTGAAGATGTTCCTCTCCCTGATACCATAGTTTAAAGCTTTATGGATCAAAGATGGCCCCTGGTGGAAATCCTCGCGGATTCCCTCTACCAATGAAAAGAGGTCTTTTTTTTTTGGATCTTCGTTGTCCTTCTTTTTATGGTTCTTGCATTTTACACATGTTTTAAGATTTCCTTGAATTTTAGTATAGCCGGTTATTTTTTTATGTTCACGTAACTTCCCCGCTTCCGAATTGGTGTACCCAAAGAACCCACCCAGGCTGAAGCAGCTGGAGAATTGACCGGCGGGGTACACCAGGAGGCAGTTTCAGGTCAAGTATGGTAAGACAAAATCCTTTCTATTTTTAGTTACGTAACAAGTATTTTGTAGAAAAAAGTAGTATCAGGGTAACCATTCACAGAAAGTATTATAAGCCAAATTTTACAATAGGACCCAAATCTTCTCATATATGGGATTGATAAATAAAATAACTAGGTCTAGGTACCTACGTATTTTAAATAAATTTTTATAATAAATAATGACATGATACTACTTTTTTTTGTTCCAATTATTTATTTAAAACAGAAATTAAAAATTAACAAAAACCAACAAAAAAAAAACTAAATTCAAATATAAATTATTGCTTTAAAATAATATAGTGTATTTTCAAAAATGAATCGCTGCTTTGGTGATGGAATGCTGATGCTTGTCACAAATTCAAAAATGCAACGTAACTTTTATGATGCGTTTTCACATATTCAAAAAACCAAATGTAGCATTATAACAAAAAGTTGTGTGACACTTTTCGGCTAGACAAGCAGGATTTCAAAATTTTGTCGTCGAAATTAAATCTCTTCAAAATTTGTTCAGATAATGTTAAGTAATATTTCCTGCAACACATTTTTTTTCGTATTTTAAAATTAGTACTACCAGAAAATCTTAAATTATATATCACAGTCACAGGCACAAGTATTGAAAATATACCACATAGTAGGAATTTTGTAAAAATTAAGAAACGAAGTACAAAACTGTGATTTTTTGAATAATTTATCAACTTTGTTATAACATTTTAAATAAATTTAAAATTTGAAAAAAATAGTAGTATAAAATTGAAAGGAATAGTATAGTAGTATGACAACTCAAATAGTAGTAAAAAACTACTATAGTAGTATGAACGACAGCACTGTGTATAAGACAAAACATTTTCTCACTTTCTTTAGGGGCAGAATTGAAACTGCCCTTCGAACATAAATTTCTTCAGTACAAAGAGATTAAAGAGAGAGAATGATTCATACACAAAATATATGAAATTTTACTCTTTTATGGGGCAGTTGTTTTGTTGAACTGCCCCATAGAGTATCAGTATGATCTTATTGATTATACAAAAAAAATTTAAACGTAAAACCTATCAATCCCTATAGCTATAGTCTATACAAAGAGAATTTTAAATTTGTTTAACCATGTACATATATTGTATGTACATATAAATTGTTATATATTTATTGTATATAATATAGTATATATTATATTATTACTTCTCTTTCCATATTGCATGTAATGTACATTGAAAAATAATTTACACCAAATTATTTTCGATTTTTTTCAAATTTTTTTTACAATTAATTTTAAATTTATTATAATGAAATTATGCAATTTAGGCTGAAATTCTTGGTGGGGCAGTGCCCCATTAGCCCTCAAGGACGAGCCGCGTCTGGATGTGATTAATTAAATTAAAGTTTTGAAGTTTTTCAATGAATTTAATTAACATATTTCTTGTGGTTCTACTAATATTTGAAAATTGTTATTTTGCATTTCTTTAAACAAAAGATTATTTTCATCATATTTTGCTCCAAAATTAATTTTTAAAAATGAAATAAACTTGGCGATACTATCATATTTAAAAATAGTCAGCTTCACGAACTTCCGCGGAATCACTGCACTAATCAACTCTTAAGAGGTCTACAAGCAAGTGCAACTACCAACTCAACAAGGAAAAATAAATAGAACTACTTACCGATAGCACAATATTTTGGAACAATTTTGTAGGGCAATTAACGTACAATAATATTTTATTTTATTCTGATTTTTTTTTCCTGGTGAATTGATACATACTTTCATATTTATTTTCTTTTTCTTATTATTATTATCTTTATTTTTTTCTTGTTTTTTTGACACATAAGAGCTGGGAAAACTTCCAGAAAATAATAATTTGACCTCAACATTGCAATTTGAACGATAACAACTTAGATTTTTTAAATAATTTTATTTGTTAAATGAAAAAAAAAAAAACATACAAGTAGCAATGGCTGAGGGTGGTATGATTCCAAGCGTTCAGTGAACACCCTGAAATTGTTATGAACATGATCATAATATTTTCTACTTATAATAAATTCGAAAACAAATTTTTTTAGTAACAAGAAGAGTAAAAGAAAACAATACAATTTAAATTATTTTTCAGTTCATTTTCTTATAGATACATAAATTATTTAGGTTCACTTTACAGGTTACTTTTCGTTTTGTTTCTCTTTTTTTTTCTTCATATGTATATTCATGTTCACATTCTAAAATGCACATTTTTGTTTTTTGTGTAAATTTTCTTCTTTCTATTTTTGAACTTATGCATTATTGTGTTTAATTATCGCCCAATGAAGCTCTATATTCATTAAAAAAAAATCTGAACACTAGAAAAAAAACTACTGGTTCCACCACTGACGAGTAGATTTTTTTTTTTTTTTTTTTTCAAAAAAAAATTGTTTTTGTTATCTGCATGATAGTTTTGTCAGTTTCTTAATAGTAATAAAATAGACAAAAGTTATAAAAGTTTATCTAAAGATAACTAAAATAAAAGACTAGATTTTTCTTTTCTACTTTAGACTTTTTCTTTGCAGTTACATTGCATTTAAAAAATAATCTTTATTTTAGGTATATCAATAAATAAAAATCAAGTGTTTGTTATTCAATAGAAAATTTTGTTATTTTTTTTTCTGATATTTAAATTTAAAAAAAAATTAGACAATTATGATTGTTAAAAAAATTTTCCTGGGAAATATTCTTAATTTTTTGGTAAGATATTTTTTTCTATTTTATTTTATTTCAAGATATTTTTAAAATGAACAACAAAAATACCTAAATGTTAATTAATATGTAAAAGGTTACATAAAAAATGACCTCATGCATAGAAAGAAATTAATTTATGATATGAGGAGCTACTTTTCAAAAAGCGACATGTCACAATTACATGATTTTGAGAAAAAGTCGAAAAACTGCTGCTCAGTATTGAAGGCTGTGAATAAAAAACTTTTGATTCATTAGAAAGAGTAAATTCCTTTCATTCGCTGATCCTGTGTTCCTAATCTAAAAGTTATTCAATATTTCTTTTTGGACTTGTGAAGTTTTGTCGCGAATCAAGGGATTTGTTTCTTTTTGAAGCAAATTTAAAAAATAAAACTGAAATAATTTTTACAAAATCCGTTTTTTATTCCACATTTTTTACAGAGTTAATTAACAGTTATATTGAACCGTTCCTATCACGTTAAACAAGAGTGATAGCAATAAAAAAAAGCACTTTAAAATACACGAAAACTAGGTTTTGTTCCGTTTGAAACAAACGATGGACATATCCCTATTTGATTCAACCGTTCTAAGTGACATGTATTTGAAACAAAAACTTGATTACAATCCACAAAATAAGTCCAATACAATGCTATTTTAAGCCAGCTTGAATGTTCATATCATAGCTATCCTCCTTTTCAAAAAAATTCTGCAGCTATTTCAAAATGGATTGCAATGGACATGCTGCCTTTTGAAAAGTAGCTCCTCATATCATAATATACCTACATATGTAATTTGCTAATTAGAAAATTTTAAAAAACTTCTTCTTTTCTCTCACTACTTCATCCCGCATAAATTTTAGTTACTCGCTATCGGAACTCTATCGTTATTCATTTGCCCTTCCAGTACCGAAACATGTAGAACTCTAGCGGAACCATAGTATAAAGAAGACTAGTAAAATTACTTCTGCATAACGGTAAATAAAAAATGAAATCCAATCATAATGAAGAACGTTATCAGAAATAAAAAAAGGAAAAAACTTCCTATAAGACGGAGAAAGACTTGTAATATGTACCTTAAAAATTTACATGATTTTATATGGAAAGAAAAATATATCTTTCTTCTTCATTTCTAAGAAGAAAAAATACTAAATTTCTACACAATTATATTGTACCTCCCTCAGTTATGTCAATGTAGTGTATTACAATATTTTTACACAACTTTATATTCTCTCCTACGCATGTTTTACGCATACACGTGAAAAATGAGAATAAAAATGCCTCCCTCAGTTGCCTTTCTGTATTGGTTTTATAGTTTTTATAAGTTAAAGCGTAGTAATATTGAATACTCAGTTTTTAAAGTCGACTTTTGCTAAATTCGACTTCAAAAAAAATGTTATTAGTAACTTAAAACAATTTATTGAAATATCTTCAAATTTTAACAGCTGAAAAATCGTTTAACAAAGAAAATATTCACAATAATTCACGATATTGACGCTTGTAACCAATGTGTATGATGCAACGCTTTTTGGTTCGTTCGATTGAGTTACACAATACCGAAATTAAATTCAATCGAATCGAAGAAGATTCTTCGATCAACTTACGAATCGAAAATCACAATAGACCCCTATATATTGAATAACTACGTATATAGAAAATTTAAATTTTTTATCTTTGTTGATCCCTAATGATTTAACTTTTGGACTATTTCTAGCAAAACACACTTGCATTTTACACATACATTGAAGTTTTTCAAAATTTCTTTTCAAATTTTGTATGGAAAATTGAAATGTGATTTTACTAGTCTTCTTCATACTATGGCGGAACATTTTCAGTACTATACTTTATTTATCAATTAAAGTCAGTATTGTGCTTATGGAGGCAGTACCCGATGAGTTTTTTGCCTTGGTAATATTTAATTTAAAAGATTTCCCTCGATTGAAATTGAGATCTGATCACCCCACACACGAGACAGATTTATACAAACGAAATGTAAAAGAGTATAGAAAAGTATGCCTATCTTGTCTGTACTGACTTTAATTGTTAAATAAACTATAGTTTAGTTTTGTTTCTAAGTATCGGATGGGTATCGGATTTCATTATCTATACAGGACCGAGTTCCACATATTTAAAAAAAATAAAAATGAATTTTAGATGTTTTTTTATTCATTTTTCTGAAGTGCAAGCTGTTTTATATTATTTGGAATATTAGTATAGTTCGAAGATATACTGAAAAACACAAGAATTTTTTATTATTTTACCAAATCAAATTACCCGACCAAGCTTCGAACTCACGACCTGAGGTCTTTCACGTACAGTATTTTCTCCCTAGCCGCTTCAGCCACAGCATCGTGTAGTCAAACAAGATTTAATTTTGATTATAAGCTACACAGTATCGAAAATCGGAATTCAATCGATATTCTATGGTTACTGGGAGTGATGAGTTTCGATTATAGGTACTTATTCGATATTTACTTATTGTATGCTTACAGAACTCTATAGTGCTTTAATCCAGTATTCACCCAATATACAAAGAGTATCAAACATCGTAATTGTTTTAACAAAAATTATTTCGCAAACCGGTGTTATTATATCGGATATACTTTTAAATCACGTTTTTCAGTACTCTATCGTAATTGTGTGTCAACACTGCGTGTTAAATCACGTTTTTCAGTACTTTATCGGAATTGTGAGTCAACACTGCGTGTTAAATCACGTTTTTCAGTACTGTATCGGAATTGTGAGTCAACACTGCGTGTATAGTTAGTTTTCAATACTGCGGGGGTATTCTTTTTCTGTACTAGAAACTGATGTAAGTTGATATCTGGTACCAGTACTGTGTTAGTATCTGTTCAGTACAAAGAAAAACTCTTACTCCTAATAACTATAATCGTTATTCCTACGTTATTACAACGGAATTGGCAATCAAAAATTTAGCTATGAATAACTATGCAGTGACAATTTTCAGTACTGGTCGTTCAGTACTAGCTAAAATTTATGCGGGATGTATTATTTTTCCTAACATATTTTATTAATATTTAGAAAGTAATCATATTTTAATATATAATAGTTTTTTATTTTAGCTGCAAAAAATATACGAAAGACAACAACAGAAACAACAGTAAGAATAGAAAATAATTCAAAATATCATCTTGATGAGGGTCACAAACAACGAAATAATTCATATTCATCATATCATCTGAGATTATCATTAAAATACGATCAATCACAATATTTTTTCAATAATAAGACTGATTTTGAAGTTGAAAAGGATGTTATATTTTATTTGTATACACGTAATAATGGTGGCCTTGATGGTAATTATGAAATATTGGATATAAATGATCCTGATTCTATATTTTATTCAGATTTTGATCCAGTTCGACCAACAAGGTACCTACATATTTTTTTCATACGATAAATAATATTTATGCTCAATTTAGTGATGCAAGTTTGAACATTAGTTTAAAAAAACCATTTAATAAAATATGATATTTAAACTATGAACTTATAAGGTCTAATAGCTTAAATTAAACAAAATTTAGTTTTAATTTGACGTTTAAACTTGCATTTTTAAAGTAAGCAGTAATATGCTTTACACCTCTTAAAGTGAGATTCAGTGTAAACTCGTGCTGTTAAACCGGGCATTAGAATATTTTAATTTTTTTTTTTTTTTTTTTTAAATAAAAGGATAACGATACATGGTTGGTTGAAAATAGCTGAAATAATATTTGAGGCACTTCATATAACTGTTAAAAATACATATTTATCTTATGGTGATTACAATTTTATTGCTGTTGACTGGATAAAAGGTTCAATGAATGAATATACAGTAGCAGCATCATTTGTTGAAGATGTTGGTTTTATGGTTGCAAAATTAATTGATTTCTTACATTATAAGACAAATTGTGATTTAAATACAATATATATAATTGGTCATAGTTTTGGTGCACATGCTGCTGGTTTTGCTGGTAAATATATGAAAAGTGGTAAATTAGGTGTTATATATGGTTTAGATCCGGCATTACATTTATTTTATACGAATAATTTGAATAAACGTTTATCATATGATGATGCTAATTATGTTGAAATAATACATACAAATGCATTCATATTTGGTTATGTTAGACCAATTGGTGATACAGATTTTTATGCAAATAATGGTATATGGCAACCAGGTTGTACACCAGCATTTTGTTCACATTTACGTGTAATATCATTATTTTCTGAATCAATATTAACAAATAAACATTTTTTATCAGCACGTTGTTTAACACATTCCGAAATAATATTTGAATCAAAATGTACAGTATTTGGTCGTCCTGTTATAATGGGAGGTGAACCAGCACGTCGTAATCGTCGTGGTATATTTTATTTTCCTACAAGTTCACATTCACCATTTGCACTTGGATATTTAAATAATTCTAAAGTTATTGAAATTGTTTGAAAGAGTCAATTTTTTGTTTTCTTAATTTTAAATTAAAATTATTTGAAATCTTAAAAGTAGTTTAAATAAAAGAATTTACAAAAAAAAAAAAAAAAGAATTTGTTTTTGCTTGTATCAGTATTATTCATTCAATAAATATATTTTTAACCTGTATACATAAGTAGGTATGTTGTATGTATGTATCTATGTACGATATGGTATATCAAAAAATAACCAGGCTGTCTGTATCCGTCATTCTTTGTACCGCGGTCGATCAATACAGGTGTGCGTGTTTTCAAAAAATTCAGAGTGTTTATAGATCATTGTGAAAATTGAGTAGTTTTTATTTTACGTCAGTCTTTTTAACTTGAAGACTATTTTTTATAATATGGAAAATTTGCGTTGGAAAGTTCGTGCGAACATAAAATTTATGATGAAACATGAGTGGGATGGGGGAAAGATAAATAATGCCTCGAGGGAAGTTTATGAGGATGAGTCACCATCACGTATGTAAATTTATGAGTGGATCAAGCGATTTAAACAGGGTAGGGAAGAGATTAAAGATGACCAACACCAACCATCAAGAAGACAATCAACGTCGGTCACTAACGAGATATGTGACCATCTTCAGGCCATGGTAGACGAAGATCGACGAGTAACTATCATGGAGATAGTGAAGAACTTAGGCATGCAAAAGTGCCTCAACTTAGACGGGTCATATGTAGGAAAATTATTTTTCAGAACCATTATTTTAATTTTTGTTTAACTAGTCCGGTTATTTTTCGATATACCCTCTAGTATTTAATTAATACGAGTAGGTACTATACTATTTTTATTTTTGGATGTCAGTACAGGCAAGATAGGCATACTTTTCTATACTCTTTTACATTTCGTTTGTATAAATCTGTCTCGTGTGTGGGGTGATCAGATCTCAATTTCAATCGAGGGAAATCTTTTAAATTAAATATTACCAAGGCAAAAAACTCATCGGGTACTGCCTCCATAAGCACAATACTGACTTCCAAAAATAAAAATACTATATAGGTATATATACTGTTACAAAATTGGCTTTTGTGAGAGAGAAGAGTAGAAAAAAAATGGATTCAAAAAAAAAATGTGGAAAGAATTTTTATGTTGAAGCTAAGCATTGTGTTCGAAGCGAAATTTCGTTTCCCATATAAAATAAATGTAAAACAAAGGTGGCGGAATTCCGTCAAGAAAATATTCCGTTCACTTTTTGATTTGCAGTACCAAAGATAATTAATAAGAAGTAGATATTCCAGAACAGAAAAGCTGTTGAAAAATAAATTTTTAGTTCTAAATCTGTTCATAGAGCGGACAGACAAGAAGGAATCGCTTAGAACATTAGATTTAAAAATACGTTATGACCGTTTTTGCAATAAAAAAAAATTTAACATACACAAAAATCCTCAAAACTGTAATTAGGCAATTTTATATGGAAAATGAGGACGGAGTAAATGTGCATGACATCATCATACAATTTTGTTGTTGGTGTTGTACTATATGAAAATTTATAATTAATATAAACAAAAACAACACACATATAAAAAAATAATTGTTGTTTTTATTTTTCATTTTTCAAGTACCCAACCAAATTTACAATTTTTTTATAATACCGTATTTGAATTTTGTTGTTGCTTCGTACCTAAATACAAAATTTATTGTAAGCTTGAAGTCACTGTTTTTTTCTCAATTTTGTATTTTTCCCATTTAGCATATACAAGTATGTATTTTTGTATATGCAGATTGTAGTTTATACAGTAGCAGAAAAAACGCATGACTCAAACAATTTTCATTTTTCTAAAAATAATTTATTTATTAAGCTGTATTACAGAATCATGTATGGTTTTTCTTTTCTTAAAGAAAATACCTTAAAAAAACACACATACTTATACTTTATTTAACAATTAAAGTCAGTATTGTGCTTATGGAGGCAGTACCCGATGAGTTTTTTGCCTTGGTAATATTTAATTTAAAAGATTTCCCTCGATTGAAATTGAGATCTGATCACTCCACACACGAGACAGATTTATACAAACGAAATGTAAAAGAGTATAGAAAAGTATGCCTATCTTGCCTGTACTGACTTTAATTGTTAAATAGAGTATAGTTAAAAAACAAACCATCATCCATCCCCACCAAAATTTAAAGATAGTATCGAGAAAAGTTTTTAGAAATTATTAGTTAGGCGACTTTCATGATTGCTACTGTATATTATAATGCACCTACATTATAATGTTAACACTTTGCAAGCATTAGCGATTTTCTAATTTTCTAATAATGACTGTGATCATCTCCCGGCTGCAAGGTTTTAATAAAATTTTATAGGTACACCTAATTGATCAAAATTTGTAGAGTTCAACATATCTAACTACCTCACATTATGTAATATTTTGAAATATAAATATGGGTAAATAAAATGTATTTAAATGTGTATTGTAATGTTGTTAATTAGGTACTTGAATTGAAAACAAAATATCTTAAAATTCCCTTTTTCATTTAAAAAAAAAATATATAGTTAGGTACATAAAATAAAAACAAAAAAAAGCGGTATCTGGATTCTGGATTTCAGTAAAATTTCTCATAGCTTCAAAAACTATAAAAAAAATAAAAATAATTGGGTTAATTTTTCATATTATCAATTATCATGCATTCAATAATCAGAAAACAAATTCTAATTCATATTCCAATACAATACAATACATATATTTACATACATAATGTATGTACACACATATTGATATTCTATGGATGAAAAAATAAAAACTATTATAGGTACTAACCGATGCAAACAATTTTTAAAAAAGAAGAAGAAAAAACAAATATTAAATGAAATGTGCACAGACGGTAAACACGCATTTGTGTACATGCAAAAATATGTATGTACCTATATACATTGTTATATATTATAAAAATATAGGTATACATACACAAAGTTATACTGGAAACTGGTTTGATTTGGTTATACACAAAAAAAAAAAAATAACAAGAGCATGAGCGAATGGATAATAAAAAAAATCACTCGATCATTTTTTTTAAGTTTGAATTTCAAAACGTTAGTTCTATTTTTGCTCGCCAGATAGGACAGACAAGAAGGTTTCGTTTAGGAGCCTTTAATGAAATAGAGTGAAAATACAAATGTACTACGCGGAATATCTATTGTGTTAATCTATAATCATTGGCAGTACTGAGTTCGTGACGGAAAATAAGTTAAAATTGCCTTTGCTAACATTTTTAAATAATGTCCAAGAGATGGCGTTCACGATCAGTCTCCACTAATTTTCCGTCGCCATGAAACAAAAGAAATGTAAATACATTTATTCCGTGTGGTAAATTTGACAGTTGTAAAAAAAAATAAATACAAAGAAAAAATCCAAAGGTTACTACGTGAAAATATGTATGTATTGAATAAAAAAACAATTTTTTAAAAAAATCAAACTAACTTCAAATTTAAATTTAATTTACGTTTCTCCAAATATTATACGTCATTTTAAAAAAAATTTTTTCGTGTAGAAATAAATAGCAAAACATGAAAATTTTTTTCGCTTCGAACACAATACGGAGCTTGAGAGTGAAGCTGTCACGTTCTTCTTCTTTTTTTTTCTCTTTGTTTTTGTTGTTAAAGCATAGTACTCAGATCGACCTGAATTCAGTTTCCTATTCAAAATACATGTAAGAAAAGGTGACTGAATTCCGTCAAGAAAATATTCCGTTCCCTTTTTGTTTTGCAGTACTGAGTTCGAGACGGAAAATAAGTTTAAATTGTCTTTGCTAAAATTTCTAAAACTTTTCAAGAGGTGGCGCTGACGATCACTCTTCACTAATTTTCCGCAACCATTGAAAAAAAATAAATGTACAGACATTTATTCCGTTCAAGCGATGTGGTAAATTTGACAGTTGTTGTCAAAAACAATTTGAAAAACAACACCTGCTTCATTTTTTATGGATGCTTTTTTAATTTTAAAATTTAAATTTAAACAAAAATGTCGGATAATTTATGTTTCTCCAAATATTTCTACGTCACTCTACACAAAATGTTTCCGTGTAGAAATAAATAGTAAAAATAAGAAACTGAATTCAGGTCGATCTAAGTATGTACTATGCTTAAGAAAGTGTTTAAAGAAAAGGAATTTATTTTTTGTGAAATTAATTAAAATTTTAAATTATGACTAGAAGCAATTGTAGTGCAATCGAAGTGAAGGATATGTTGTGTGTCATAAAAGAAAGTAAGTTTTTATAATTCATTATTTTTTTATACAGAAATACTACCGGCTTGCGATCCATGATATATGAACTATAAATAAGGTATGTTAAATAACCTCAATCATAATTTTCTTAAAATGCATTTAAACGTGACGTATATAGTTCATATATTATGTTGCTGCCTTATTATATAGATTTCATTATAATGTATATATTTTTCAAGACAACATTTTAGCACTTACTGATGGAAAAAAATATCGTTCGATCGATATATATATAAAAGTTGAGTATGAGCTGAAGAAAAAGCTAATTATTAGATCAGCTGAACAAATAAGAACAAAACTAAAAGTTTTGAGGCAAACTTTTTCAATCGTTAAGAAAAACAACATGAAATCGGGTGCGGCGCGGCTGGAATGCGACCATTATGATCTGCTAAACGATATATTTGGAAATAGACCAAGTATTCAGTGTCTAGAAAGTGGAATAGATAGCAGTCTTGGTAAGTTCAATAATAAATATAATTTAATTTGAAAAAAAGAAGTAATTTTGTTTTTATTTACAAATTCAATCAGACACAGATTCAACTTTAGATGAAAACTGTCTCGAAATAGAAGTAGAAGCTATTGAGCCTATTGAGCCCTCAACGAGCTCAAAGAGATTTTGAAACCAAAATGTTTAAAGAATTTCAGTCCTCGAGGAAACGAGGAAATTTAATGAATCAAGACCGCGAGTGAAAAAATGTGAATAAAAAAAAAATATGTGTAAAAAAAAATTGTAAGAGTAAATTAAGTGAGGTTAAAAAAAATTGTGAATAAAAAAAATAGTAGTAAAAAAAAAATGTGTATAGGAAAAAAGGTGGTAAGGAAAAATAAATTTACGTACCTGTAATCGTGAATTGTGATAAGGAAAATGATGTGAAGTAAAAAAAAATTATATGTGGTGAAAAAAAATGAATTAAAATAATAATAATTAAAACTACTGTGCAACAAAAATTAAAACAAAAAAAACTATCGTTAAAGAAAATCTCAAAAACACTTTCAACACCAACTGAAAACTGAAACTAAACTGTGGGTGTTTTGCCGTGGGTGTTTTTATAGTGTTTTTCCGAATTCGCGAATTTTCTTTGGAAATTCTTTGTTAGATTTCCAGTCGGCAGGGGAAGAAAATTCGCGAATTTATTGATTTTTCTTGTTTTTGTGTGGTGATGGTGTTTTTTTTTGTTTTTGTATGGTGATAGTGTTTTTTGTTGTAGTAAAAAAGAATTTTTATGTGTTCTTTGTTGTTTTTGTTTTAAACGTTTGTTTCCTTTGGTTGTCCTTTTTCCTGTCTTCTTTTATTTATTTTCAGGATTCGGCTGTATTTTAATAGTTGCTTCTGGTTTGGGCACCAGTTTATAAAAATTTGGTGTTCAATTGGAAGTTTCTTTTATTTACAGCCAACAACAACGAGTTCTAGATTTTAAATTTATTGATTTAGTTTTTCCTTTTTGTTTATTTACATCACTTTTATTTTGATCGCCGGATAAATCAGACGTTTTTAAAATTGAAAAAATTGTTTTTTTCTTCTTAATCAATAAAAATAAATTATTAACTGGCGCCCGAGCAGGGACCGGTGTTCGGTGCACAAATATTAATATCATTTATGACCAAAAAGTGATTAACTCTTTGTTTTTCTCGTAAAATCATTTATAACCAAAAAGTGATTAACTCCTTTTTTTGGTGCAATCGCATTTAAATAAAAAGGAAAAAAAAAAAAAAATAAGAGAGTGAAATACAAATTAGAAACGTGCTTTTCCTTCTTCTTGTAAGGATTTATAATTTTTGCTTTACTTTAAAAGTTGGCTTTACACAAAAAAAATTATTACTTTTTTATTTCCTCGATTACTTTTACCTATTTAAATTTTCAAATTAATATTGTTTTGCAACTTGTAACAATCTTCGAACGTCCAAAGAGGCAAGACTTTGAATACGGAAAGATTCATGCAATACTATTGTAAAAAGCTGGAGCGCTTAAAAATAAAAAGCATTACAAATTCGTTGGAATAGACCCTGGCGTAATATGTTTATTCGGCCAGGTTTCTACAAATACCAATGAATCTGATATCAATTATAAGAATTCTCTTCTAAAAGATGAAGTTCTTCGAAAAATGACTGGGCAGGAAAGTCGTGGAAATAAACTTAGAAGATTTGTGATATCCACACTTGATTATTTCGATTTTTTTGAAGAATCGAACAACATATCGTCCAAGTCAGACAACTACCATAGTTATGCAAAAACAAAGTTGAAACATTTTCCTAAAGTGCAAAGATTACAGAGTAACGCGAAAGTGACTCGGCTTAAATTCGATAAATATATCAGAACTCGCCGGTCACTGGACAAAATCGCGAATTATATTTGCAAACCAAATAAACCAGGCACAAGAACCCTAATTGGATATGGTAACCAGGAAATTGGAAAACATATTCGTGGTCACCCTCTGAATACCCAACAAAGGTTTTCTCAAATCACTGAAAAGAAACGAAAACGCCGATGTGATCATTGTAAATGAGTGTGGTACAACAAATACCTGCTCAAACTGTCTTAGCAAATTAAAAGTTTCTAAATCTCCACATCGTTTTGCTACATGTTTGATTTGAGGTAAGATGTGGAACAGAGACATAAATGCGGCTCATAATATGAAAAACATTCTTCTTGATGTTCTGCTTTCTGCCCTGACTTCAACCTACGAGCAGAACATCATGTTGGAAATACACATGATGCTAAAAAGGTCAAGTCTAAAGATAAGGCTGTAAGTCCTCACTTCAACGTACGAGCAGAACATCATGTTGAAAATACACATGATGTTGAAATGGCCGAGTCTAAAAAAGTAGAAAAATATTCTGATCAAGAATATTTTGTACTACCAAGCGACTTGGAAGCAAGTGAAAGAAGTAGTAAAGATGAGGTCAATAATCTTTCAGTTGCGACTGAGGGGTATGTGATACCAGAATCTCCTACTTCTCGTTATGTTCGCAAAAGAAAGGTTGTTAACCACGACCACTCCTATGCTGGAAAGAAAAAAAATTCATCCTAGAGCTGGAAGGACAGTAATGAAAGAGCCTAATTACTCTTGCTCCAGAGTACAAGAACCGGTCGGGAAGTATGAGATCCTAAAATCTCCTACTCCTCAAGTCATGGAGTATGAGATACTAAAATCTCCTACTCCTCAACCTTCTTGTTCAAGGCATATCCCTCCACTTCCTGGGCGCCGGATAGGCAAGGAAGATAGGAAGAGCAACTGATAGAATGGGACTAGTTCCCAAGGCAAGATTCAGCCCAAGTTGAAGAATAACAGAGGAATAGGCCTACTAAGGATACCTGTTTAAAAAACGCATCATTAACTCTACCGCAAGGTGATGTGAAAATGAGTTGTGTAATTTATATTTGTTTTTTTCTTAATATTCAAACTTATTATATTATATGACTAATGAATACTTTTTTTTTTTTGTGTCGTGTTTTAGAAGTAGTATAGAAAAAAATGTTTGTACTGAAATATGTACAAACACAAAGCCTGGGCCGCTATTCTCGAAACCCCTCGTAAAGTTACGCATACGTAAATTCACCATTTACGAGTGGTTTTGACATATTGCTTATTCTCGAGATCCGCATACGTAAATATTCGAATGAAAACCATTCGTAAAGATACGAGTGCCTATTTGCACTCGTAACTACTTACGAGTACTAAGTTAATAATGTCTACTAAAATAAATATATATGTAGTTATTTAATACAATGTATGTATGTATACAGGGTGTTCCAGAAATGGTGGAGAATATTTTAAGGGGTGAAAGTAGAGGTGATTTCCAATCGAAAATGTCATATAATATTTAGGGGGAAATCTAGCAGTTTGGCCGCTAGAGGGCGTTGAAGTTTTTTTGCACTTTTTCCACCAAAGACCTCATAACTTTTTGCAGGGGCACTCTAGGGTCACTTTGTATTAGAAGAAAATATAGAGAACCCTTTGTCCTTTCTAACGATGCATTAATTATTCCTCTATTCCTAATTTGTAAAAAGATATACGCCATCAAAATCAAAATTTTGTGAATTTCTACCCATTTTTTGTGTTTAACCCTGCTTTACTCAAAAAAGGCTTAAATTAACCCTCATTTTTTATTGCAGAAAAAGAAGGCTCAATTGATTCTACATCGATTTGCTATTTACAATTTTTGCAAAAAATGCATAATTTTCGAGATATTAAGGAATACCTTTTGAAAAAACTGAAAAAATAAGTCTGAAATTGATTGGATTATTGGACACGTGTTTTTATTGCAGTGTAAATTGAAAATAGGAGCTAGAAGTGCAAATTTTCAAACGCAAATATCTCGAAAATGCAGAAAACAATGTCTTTTCAACTCCCAGCCATTTCATTTATTGTTTTATTGCGTTTTTCTGTTTTATTGATTGTTTATAACCCCGTTGTGAAAACGACATTTCAAACGCTATTGATTAATTCGTGTGAAATACGTGTTTCTACTCATGTTTTTTTCCTCCTTGGCCAACCGTTTTTACAGGAGATAAGTGGTTTAAATCTTTATTAGGTTTATTAAGATTTGTGAAACTGTAATCAATTAGTATTATTTTCAAAATGTCTCGCTCACGGTATTCTACTAGTGAATATTTAGATATGTATTTTGTTTACGGATTTTGTAATGGAAATGCAACTGCTGCTGTTGAAGAATATCGGCGAAGGTATCCACACAGGAGGATACCAGACAGCAGAACACTTTCTCGAGCACGGAGGATGATAGACAATAGCTTAGAAACAAGAGGTAGACATTCAAGTGAAGACGACGAAAGGATTCTACAAATAGTTGCAGATGAACCAAACATCAGCGTCAGGGAACTTTTCGAAAGAACTGGAGTACCAACAACACAGGTGAGATAAGTGGGAAAAATTTGCAAAACGAATAATTAGTCAGTTAATTTCAGTTAAAATCAGCTTCATCTTTCCAGCATAAATTCAGCATAAATTTGTGGGCTGGTTTAATTGGAAATCAATTTATAGGACCTATAGAACTGCCATCACGACTGAACGCACAATTATTCCTTGACTTTCTCAACAATGAGTTTGCCGATATGCTGGACAATTTACCCTTAAGCGTACGGCGTAGGATGTGGTTTCAGCTAGATGGTGCACCAGCTTACAGCACGAACGCAATTCGTGCCCACTTGAATGAATTGTTCCCTAACAGATGGATTGGTAGATATGGTCCAGTACATTGGCCGGCGCGGTCTCCGGACTTCAATCCAATAGATTTTTTTGTCTGGGGATACTTAAAATCAAAAGTGTATCGTGGACCAGTACAAAGTCTGGAAGATTTAAGGTCGAAGATATCAGCGGCAGCAGAAGAGCTGAGAACATCTGTGAGAGCGGGTCGAATAAAAAGATCCTTATTAAGACGAGCTCGAATATGTTGTGAAGTAGAAGGAGACAATGTTGAACATCTTTTATAGTAAAAATAAGAATAATTATAAGAATAATAATAACAGATAAGAATAAAATCACTTTGTTCTATTTCATTTTCAAATTCGTGTCATTGTTTTCTGTCTTCTGTTTTCTGCATTGAAAAACTAGTGCAAAAAAGGGCATGCATTGAACAAAGACGGGACTTTCGCCGAATATGTTGCGATAATTTGCAAAGTAGGTGGCATAGAGCCATAAATGAGAGATTTTCTGAAAGATAAGAGATTGTGAAAGTTTTTTATTTACACCGGAACATAGCTTGTTTTAGACGATAAGGGTGTTCTCTGAAGAAATGTGTTGAGTCACAGTTACAAAACAGGCATATGAGATATGCAATGAAGGCAAGAACAAAAAGTAGATTTTACTAGCAGGTAAGAATCTTATTTGGGACAAAAGGCGAATGCTTTCTCGTCATAACAAATGTTTTAGCGGCCTTCTAAGTGAAAAAGATGAGGTGATATGAAGACTGATACATCCGAAAACGTGGGTCTTATGGAAAAACTTAAAAATTCGAATATCTCAAAATCCAAAGCGAATCGGAAAAAATATTATATGACATTTTCGATTGGAAATCACCTCTACTTTCACCCCTTAAAATATTCTCCACCATTTCCGGAACACCCTGTATACTCATACTATGTATGTAAGTATTATATATTACATTAAAAAACTATAAAAGTAAAATTATGAATTAGAAATGTTATGTTAATAATAAGAATAACAATTATTGATACAATCCTTTGTTTAATTTCATCTACCATACACATTTTTTTAATCTGAGTAATTTTACAAATTTCTCTTGGATATTCTCAAAATAATTATTAAATGACATACGTCATATATATTTCTTCTCTCATTATTCATTAATCCTCATCCCCCTCCTCTAAATCATCCGATACACAAACCAGTTTTAAACTTTAGAACTTTCACCATACTCGTAACCTATTCGAATGGTAAACAAATATTCGATTGATTTCAAGAATACGTGTAACATAAACCATTCGAAACAAAGTATCTTGAGAATAGAGGCCCTAGTACTGAAACATGTACATATAAAGCACAGGCTGGTGCTGAAATAGATACGCTAGAGTCTGCAACAGACACAAGAAATTATAGTTATTGGCTTCAACAGCATGACATAGCTGATATTGCAAGAATTGAATATGGCTATTGCACTGCTGAAGCTAATACATCGTTCGAAGTGGTAAGATCGCTTGAACAGTTGATTATACAATTCGAACAGATTAAAAACAGCGTAAGAACAAGAGATGAAGAACGGTCATTAACATTGATTGTTAATTTAGATGATATTCATTGGGTTACGTTAGTCATCTCTCATCAAAATGGGCAATATAACGGATACTATGTGGAATCGTTAGATAGAAGTGTTTCACATATTATTCGTCAATTTCAAGAACAAACTGGAATTAATGTTTGTGATGTTTTTTTGTTCAGCAGAAAGATGGTCACAATTGGGGCTTATGGGCATTGGAAAATGCCCGAGATATTATTGCTGTATTGCGAGAACGTAGTACAAAAGTGAGTACTGCAAAAAGTGCTAACAGTACAAAAGTTATTACTGAAAAACGTACATCTAGGGCAAAGCCTAGTACTAAAACATTTACAAACACAAAGCCTGGTACTGAAAAAAGTACTAATAAAGACAATAGTGTGGAAATTTTTACCACTAAATGTGGGCTTCCAGAATTTGTCAAAGATTATCAAGATCTGAAGAAGCTCTCTGTTTCTGAAGCTGAAAAAATCAGGATAAAGAGGGACAAAGAACAGTTGCCAGATCCAATTGCAACATACAATTTAATAAAAGACATCGCACAATTCGTATCGAATGTGATGTTTGAAGTTTCATTGTGCATCGGCACTGTTTCAAGTGACCAACCCTCTATATTTATACGGATGAAGAAAAAGATTTTGTTTGTTGCTCTTTTTTTATTCTATTAAAACTATTTGCCATGAAGTTAAAGGCCGCAAAAAAATTAATTCCAGTTATACCGAAGTAAGAGATTATTTCGGTTTGTCAAAGTATGATTGCAAATACCGTAATGCAATCATACAAGAATCGGTAAGGGGATTAAAAACAAATCTCATAACGAATATTACGACCCATATGTATTCCAGGGTCAAAAAATATTTCGTTGCAATATTAAACCCCAAAATCGCAAGAGAAGCTACTGCAAAACACAGAAGAAGACGAATTTCAAGGGTAGCATACGATAATGTTTCTGCAATAATGAAACGCCTCTTTGAGGATAATAGTGATATCCTCAATGAGGTATGTATGCGAGTCATTGATAAATTTCGCGCACAATTTGGACTTGTTCCAACTTTGTCTTTTAGAAGATGTGACGTGCGCATGATATGGTGGACGTACATTGAATTTTTGCTGAAATTGCAGAAATTCATGTACAACCGCGGTGAAAAGTCTTTTGCTGTTATTCCTAAACACGGCTTTGGCAGTAAACATGTTTTGTTTACAAATACGGGTTTTAGAGAGCTACTTTTATGTCTCGGTTACCCAGCGAGAAATATGAGCAAAGACCAATAAAACGCTTTAATATTGGGCCCTATCGCGTATGGCAATATTATCGCCAATCGACTCATTCAAGGCGAGACGAGGCGAATTTGTGATCATGGTTGGCGATTTTTGGCGATTTTCTCGAGCAATACTGGCGATTAACTGACAGTTATCGCCGAGGTATCATTTTATATTTTGTTGCTTTAAAAATTGCTAGTTAGTAGTTATTTTGAATTACTTATATAAAATGTGAGTTAGATGACAGAAATTTTATACAATTTAATTTATTATTAATTACATTTTTTACAATTTCCATATCAATTTGCTTCTCTTTGGAAGCAAGGACTTTATTATATTTAAACTTAAGACGCATGGAAAGAAAAGAAAGAAAATTCTAGAATAATTTAAAAATTGGAAACGCGCATTGGAAGCTTGAAAATTGGAAACACGCAATTTCAAAAGTGTATAAATAGAGATGCAATTTTCTTATTAGACATCAGTAGGTTTTCATAATTCAAAGTATATGTTTTTAAATTAAGAGTAAAAGTAATAAAAAGGTGGTAATAAAAAGAGGTAAGAAAAAAATACTAAAATAACCTTAAAGGCCAAAACACAATCAGGCTTTGAGGTTTCCTGGAGGTGTTGTCAAATTAGCCAACACATGTATTCAAATGAAGTTAAACTAAATAAGGTTTCAAAGCCATCTTCGACGCTAGCTTCGAGGTAGGCATTGCTCAATGTTGAATATTTTTTTCTTCATGCCTGGAGTTGTTAATTATCATCATGGTAAATAAAAAACGGAGGTATGCTGAAAAGTACTGTATAACCTAAAAAACAACACGTCAGTTACAAATGACGTCATTACGACGAATTTTTGATTTACAGTATTTAAATGATAATTTATTCATTTTATTAACACTAAAAGATTTTAATATTAAAAATATGACAAAAGTTACTAATAATAATACCAATTTTAAAACACTAACACTTCAAAATTTGAAAAAATCAATTTCAAAGATAGTTATTCCGAACAGAAATAGTAAAAGCAAGGAAAAGTAAGTATGTATAACTACTTCAATTGAAGTAAATAATCACTGACTATGGTTGTAATTTTTACAGCACCATTTTTATATTTATTATTCTTTTGTTAAACGTGAATGTTGAAAGAGGTATATGTAATTTGTGAGTGATAAATAATAAATAATAAATAATTTTAATATTTTAAAATTGAACATATGGAAGAGGTAAATATTATTAATTTGAAATACGTGAAAAAAGTACTAAATTTGATTTTTCTTTTTAAATTTAAGATGGAAGAAAAATTAATAGAGGCTATAAGAAATAGGCAACCCATATTCAATTTGTCGCATGCTTTGTATAAAAAGAATAGAGTGAGGGACAAACTGTGGCAGGAAGTTGCCGAAATTGTGGGAGAACCAGGTATGTAAATAAGTTTACAAAAGTATTACAAAATACTATTAAGTATTTTATAAAATTTTTCACCGTAATGTTTTACAGTTCAAAGGTGCAGGCAAAGATGGAAGTCTTGTTGCGACAGCAAATAGCCCCTTGTATTTTTTTTAGATATTTTCGTACGCCGCTGTATTTTTACAGACGGTAGTACACATATTTTTTAAAAATGTTTAAAATTGTGCATTTATTGGAAATTTTCAATAAAATATTACAATAAATGAACTGTAACTTCAATTCCGTTGCCCACGCGCAACATAAAATTTAATCTTGTTTTGTTCAAAAATTGAACAAAGATTTTTGTACTAATCACATGGATTATTACAAATCACGCCACTTCGAGAATAATCCCATGTATTTAATACAAATACATGAGATTATTCCATATTTTTCTCGAATATAATCTCGTTTGAATTTTCTATACCTTTTTATCTATTCTCACAATACTAAAACATTATGAACTTCAGTGTATTTGTCAATATACAAATACACCACATAAATTTTTCACACAACATTTGATTTATTCTCATATAAATCAATGTGTATGAAAAATCAATAATACCATATGATCCATATATTTGCATTACGACCTATTTATTTAAAGTATAAATAGCATAATGCAATACAAATTTTCATGTGCACACACACCGTGCCAACTTCCATAATCATAATACTCTTATACACTATTCATAGAATAGTGTACCGAATATTCTGGAATGCATAATGATAACTTATGTAATTGTGCATTTTAACATATATCAACGATACATTAATCCCGTCGCGCAATTACCAAAACCAAATAAAAATCTTAAAATCTTTTTAAAAGGTGTATGGTGATTGGTACACGTAATCATCTTTTTTTTCCCATACCTGTAACATTTGTTTTCTTTTTTTTGGAAGTCAGTCAGTCAGAATTACTCGTTACAGACAGTCCGGTCTTGATGATGACTCTCGGTCAATAAGTCTGATGGCTCCAGTCAGTGATGGAATTTTTTTTATATTTTATTCGGAAAAGTAGTATAACGAGTTTTTTTAATTTTCTTTAAAATATGTATGTGCAAATGCTAATAGTAAAATGTAAAATCATTCGTATATATTTTTTTTTGAAAAAGTTTAATCTACGGAAGTTTTTTTTTGGTGATATATTTGTTTTCTCTACAAATGATGAAAAATGTTAAAGAATATTTTTTTGTGCGCATTTTAACGTAAAATCAAATTACAGATTTGTCTTATCGGAAATTATAAGAAAAAAAAAAAAAAGAAAAAAAAGATACTTTGTTTTGAATTGAAGAAAAATATAAAAAAAAAATTAAAAATAAATATGGCACGTTGTCCACCTAATTTGAATGAATAATCAAATACTTTATCATTTTTTTTTCTGGTAGTGACTTTAATATGGGTAGCAAAAAGAAAATAGAAAAAAAAAATTAAATAAAAAGTTTATTTAAGGAAATATATTATTATCATACACTGAACTAACTATGATGAAACAAATCGTGAATTTTCAAAAAAAAAGAAAAAGCAAAAAAAATACATGTAAATTTTACATGATACCAAAGTTGGAAGTGGTAACAGTTTAGGTATTTTTTTTATGTGCTCTAATTCAGTTTTTTCTCTTTTGCAAAGATTTCCAGTGGACCGATAATTTACTTCATTTCTATATTTAATAAAAAGATAAGATTTTTTTTTGTACTTAAATAGTTTTTTTCTATAATGTACACTTAGTCAATTTTCTCTTAGCGAAAAAAGAAAAAAAGAAATATATACAGGGTGATTCCGTTACGGTGTCCGACCGGGAAACTACGGATAGGTCTCGGCGAGGGGAACAAAAAATCGTATTGGTGGGGAGGGGGGGCAATCTCAACGGTTTAGGAGTTAGAGGGGGTTAAAGATTTTTGGTACTTTTTTCATATTTTACCCTATAACTTTTTACAAGGGCACGCTAGGCTCACCAACTCTTCTACATAATTATGAAGGACTCCTGTGCCTTTCCATCAACATCTTACCTGCTGCTGTGTATCTGACCATTCAGAAGTTATAAGGCCTCAAAACCATAATTTTGTCATTTTTTGTCAGATTTTTGGACTTTAACCCTGCTTTACTCAAAAAAGGCTTAAATTAACCCTCATTTTTTATTGCAGAAAATGAAGGCTCAATTAATTTTACATCGATTTGCTATCTTCATTTTTTTCGAAAGATATTTGCACTTTAAAACTAGCATTCCAAGCACCTATTTTTAATTTACACTGTAATAAAAGCACGTGTCCAATAATATAATGAATTTCAGACTAATATTATCAGATTTTTTAAGAGGTCTTCCTCAATATCTCAAAAATTATCCATTTTTCGAAAAAAATGAAGATAGTAAATCGATGTAGAATTAATTGAGCCTTCATTTTCTGCAATAAAAAATGAGGGTTAATTTAAGCCTTTTTTGAGTAAAGCAGGGTTAAAGTCCAAAAATCTGACAAAAAATGACAAAATTATGGTTTTGAGGCATTATAACTTCTGAATGGTCGGATACACAGCAGCAGGTAAGATGTTGATGGAAAGGCACAGGAGTCCTTCATAATTATGTAGAAGAGTTGGTGAGCCTAGCGTGCCCTTGTAAAGAGTTATAGGGTAAAATATGAAAAAAGTACCAAAAATCTTTAACCTCCTCTAACTCCTAAACC
The DNA here is from genome assembly GCA_932526495.1 of Bombylius major. Classification (NCBI taxonomy): domain Eukaryota; kingdom Metazoa; phylum Arthropoda; class Insecta; order Diptera; family Bombyliidae; genus Bombylius; species Bombylius major. The sequence continues at coordinate 21,028,457 of OW052042.1, read as the reverse complement.
GTTGAGATTGCCCCCCCCCCACCAATACGATTTTTTGTTCCCCTCGCCGAGACCTATCCGTAGTTTCCCGGTCGGACACCGTAACGGAATCACCCTGTATATATATATATAAAACAAAGAAAATAAAACAAATAATAGTAATAACAATTTATACATATACATATGTATATGTATACATACCTACATACATATTTTGTAAAATGTGTTTATATAATTTCATCGAATGGTGCAGCGGTCAATGAAAACTTATTGACATATCAAACACATAGACGAATACTTCGGATTTCATGAAGACCATCTTTAATTTGAACCAACGAGGGAAATTATGATTTAAATGTACTATTAGCAAGTAGGTTAACTTTTAATTTTTTTTTATACAAAAAAGAAAGGAAATTGGATTTAAATGGCCATCAGATAAATTAATTTCATGACATTAAGAAAATAAAATATTATACCAGCGTAAATGTGCGATTTAGTAACAATAAGTTTTTTTAGAATTTTGTTTTTTTTTGCTATGTTTAAGATTAAATTACGTAAATTTGTTATAATATACATGGCGCCATTCTAGTATAATTACAATAGAAATTAAGCTATATATAGTGTAATGGATACTGGAAGTTTTTTTTTATAGATTTTTTTTTGGTTTGTCTTTGGTTTATATAAAAAAAAAAATAAAAAATAAAAACGAAAAAAAAAAAAAAAAGGAGGAAATTTACATATATAGTAATTCTGCAAAATTATAGCAACATGTGTAAAATAAGGAAGAAATAGAAATGAAATAAATGATGGAAGTAAAGGAAGAAGATATGTATTAAACACATTTAAATATAAACAAATTTTGGTTTTTTTTATTGAAAAAAAAAGGAAAAGGAAAACTGAAAGGGGGTAATGATAAAGGTCCATTTCTTGTATTTTTTTTTTGCGGCCATGTTAATAACATAGAATGGATTCTTGAGTTTTAAAGTAAAGGTGTTGTGACGTGGAGGATTTCAACGATGGGTGAAGATGGTCCACCTAATCTTGGAATTTTGCTTTTTTTTTTGCTTTTAAATACCTGGAAGCAATGAATACTCCCTCTATCAATATTTCCATCATCTGGTTAATCGCGATTTTTTTTTTATTTTGATTTTATTTGGTGGATTTTTTTTTTTGGAGTTCTAATATTCTTACGGATTCAGCCGGTCTACTTTATGTAGAAATGACGTCCAAATTCCGACAGGGTGATACCCAAGAACCCACCCAGGCTGAAGCAGCTGGAACCATGACCGGCGGGGTTTCACCCGGAAGTTTTCTTCGGTTCGCTACTGAATTTTCGTCAATTTACTACAGTCTTTGAGAGAAAGAGCACGAAAAGAGTTTAGCAATTTTGTGCCATCAGGAAGTGGTTTAGAGGTACGTTCTTAGTGGCCATACTTAGACCAATTAGGTTTTTTAAAAGACACCTTTGGAGTAACTACGTACATTATTTTGACTTTTATGTGTTGTTATTTCATCAATAACCTTTCAATTCCAGAACGATAACAAATATTCAAAGTGAAAATGAGGAAGACGATGTTATTTTCGAACCGTGTACAAGTGAAGTACAGGATATTCCTACAGCAACAACACCAAACACGTCGGATTCGGAAAAACCATCCACTTCTTCCATATTTTATACAAGAAAAAGGAAAATGGAACCTCATAGTGAAGCAATAAATAGTGCTGTGGATTCATTCAAAAATGTATTGAGTGATATACAAAATAAATATCACTCAGTTGACAGTAATGATGAAGCTCCAATGATGCTATTTTTCAGAAACCTCTACAAAAGAATGAAAAATAAATACTCTGAAAAACAATAATTAGAGCTTCAACAAGCTTTTATAGAAACGTATGCTAAAAAAATAGAAGAATTTTCACATAGGGATAAGTAATTTTAAAAAATAAGAATTTTCAAATAGGGATAAGTAATAGTAATTTAAAAAAATGTATGTTTAAGCATAAATAAAATATAAAAAAACGAATAAAATATAGAATTTAAATTATATTGCATTTTACTTAACTTAATTTTATTCTTATAATTGCATATTTATATCATCTTTAAAATTATCATATTTATATCGGGTTGTTATTTACGTATTCTGCCAATTTATATTTCAAAGTAAATGCTTCTCTAGGACAATTTCCACCCCACCACTATATAATGATCGCAAGCTATGGACTTCATTACGCCAGTTTCCAAGACTTATTTCATTTTCAGTAACATTATCTACAAACGTATCTGGACAATACACCTCTGCGTTTGTTAATTTACAAAAATTGTGAAGCAAGTCTGTTGCCATGATTATTTTCTGTACACTTTTTGGATCAGCATTAATTGTTGTTGTTAATATTCGCCATCGTGCCACTAAAATCCCAAAGGTATTTTCTATTATTCTTCTCGCACGTGACAGACGTCTGTTGAAATATTCCTTTGAATCCGTCAAATTTGGGAAAAATTCTTTCATTTCTTAGCGATTTCAAAATAAATGAACATTACTTCTCGAAGGATACGGCCGCATTAAATTACATTTTAATGGAAATGCTGCTTCGGCAACAAAGTAATGAGGAAATATTACATCACTTGATGGTAGCTTTTTGTCAGGCAAAGGTGGAAGTTCACCACGAAGAATTTTCTTTCCAAAAACACTTCAGCAAATATACCTCCAACATTGCGACTCCCAAGAGCTCCAATGTCAACAAACGTGAATTGATAATTATCATCACAAGCTGCGAGTAGCACGATGCTGTGTTGTTCTTTATAGTTAAAGAATGATGATCCAGCACGTGGAGGGCACTGTACATTTACATGTTTGCCATCAATGGCTCCTACACAGTTTGGAAAATTCTAAAAGCTGTTCCCATATAATGTCGTAGGTTTCGTAAATTATCTTCCGAGCAGTAGAAACCACAATTTTGAAACACGAAGATACTATCTGCATTGGAGCACCATGACTCAAATACCTAAAGAAAATGAAATAACATTCTTAATTTTAAGAACTCTTCCAAAAAATTATTACTCACAGCAAAGTGACCGCCAATCTAGTTTGTGCGTCTATAGGTTCTCTATTTGAACTTTTTCTTAATTTATTTCCTACTAACGTGAATAAAACATCGAATTGACTTGGCGTCATTCTTGTTGCTTTTAGAAATTGGTCATGATCGCGTTCTTTTATAATTTGAAAAGTTTTATTCGTGAATCCATGGAGCTTTCTTGTAGCGTATATTTCACGAACCCACATTCTCCTTTTTCTACTTTTATTACTGCATGCATTTATTAAATTTATTATTAATAAAAGCAATTGAAATAACTCTCCCACTAACATCAAATCATTTTTATTTATTTATTATTATTTATTATTTACTTATTTATTTATTTTTATTTATTTACTTTTCTTGTTGACTACTTTGTTGTTATGTTTCAATGTACGAGCAAAATGTCAAACTGTATTCACAGTTCTCAGGTTACCTCAATGTGTTTTCACTTTTGTACGGCTAGCTTTAAAGCAACCTCGAGGTTGACTTCGTAGAAGCTTACCTTGAGGTAAGCCTGATTGTGTTTTGGCCTTAATTTTGTTGAAAACTAGTGGAAACAAGGACTTTCTTGTCTATCTTAGAATTTCATTTTTTGAAGTTGAGGTTGATCCTCTCGTCTCAGAAAGTAGTCTAGATAAGTTGAAGGTCCCAAAATACACTACTTGATTTCAATGTAAGTTGTGTTTATTTCATTAAAATTAAAAGTTGAAGGTTGGTAGAAGTACGGATTTTCTAATCTATCTTAGAATTTCACTTCTTGAAGTTGAGGTTAATCCTCTCGTCTCGAAAAGTTGTCTGGATAAGTTGAAACTCCCAAATGTCCTGCAAGCTTCACTTTTCATATATTTTTTTTACAACAATAAAAAAAACTAGTTAATGAAATTTAAAAAGTAAATTTGTAAAGGAACTAAAGCATTCCTGAGATTCAGAAATATATTTTAAATTAGTGGAATTCAAAGAAATTCAAGTATAAAGGAACTAAGCTTTCCTGAGTTTTAAAAGTATATTGTATTTTGAGTTGAGTTAGGAGAATTCAAAGAAATTCAAGTATAAAGAAAATAAAATTTTCCTGAGTTGTAAAAAAATATATTTCTGAAGTTATTAAGAAGTTGTAAAAATATTATATTGTGAATTAATAAAATTAAGTAAGAACATTGTATTAAAGTTTCATTCTAAAAATAAGAATAGAAATGGAAGTATTATTGTAAAGCTTAGGATTTTTTGAAATAATAAAAAGTAAAATTAAGTTGTTAAAAGTTGAACTTTTCCTTAACAATTAACGACGAAACCTGATCCTGGAACGACGAGCAAACCCGTGCTAACTCATAAACTTCGTTATATAAATTTTGGCGGAGCAGGGACTTCAAAATTTTTTTTTTGGAAACAACTTTGAAGTTTATTTCAAAATAATACTAATTGTACAGAATATCAACAAAGATGCCTCCTAAAAGGACAAATAAAACAGATGAAGACTTCAACTGGGTGAATGATCTATTAAAAAAGGAATTAATCAACAAGTGTAAAACACGAGAACTTATAACTAGTGGAAAAATTGAAAATTTAAGAAATCGATTAATAGAGTTTTTGAAAAAAGAAAAACAAAATGCAGCAACATTTTCAAGAGATACTAGCCCTGTAAAAGGAAGACAAGATTCGGTTTCAACCATACGTATATAAAAGTTTTGAAGGAGAACCAGAAAATATGTTTTATACCTACTTATGTTTCATCGATGTCAGAGACTACTACAATGCCGTATATTTACATAACTACACCAATTTCAATATTTACTACTGCAAATTTACCTGAGTACACACAACAGCAGGACTACAAATTCCTACAGCTCATACTCAAAATTATGGGACAAACATGAGCGATAGTAAAGTACAATTTAACCTTATTTCTGATGGAGATATTGTAGACAACAGACACAACAAACAAAATTGGAAAACGTGGGATAATTTTATACAGGATTTTAGAAGTTTCTTTTTACCACCACTATTTCATGTAAAATTAACAGACGATATAAGAAATAGACTACAAAAACCAGGAGAGAACAAGCCAGAAATTACATCACATCTATACAGTCAATGCAGCGATGGCAAGAAAATGGATATAAAGAGGAAAAGTTGGAAAGAATATACCAGAATTTATTACCATATTATAAATTATATATAAGACCCAAAGATTTCACAAATTAAGGAGAAATGATAAAGCTGGCTGAAGAATTTGAACAAATTAAAATAGAAGAAAAACATATGAGACCAAGATCAGAGAACAGACCACAGCGTTTTAATCAACCATTACATGGAATAAGAATATATAAAATGGCTGAATGTTGCTGGAGATATGGACAAAAAGGACATTTTCGAACATACTGCCGCAATCCAGTTAGGAAGTTAAGTTTTAGATGTGGTAAGCCAAATATATGAAGTAGAGATTGTCAATGTGCCAATAATTCGGGAAATGCTGGAGGGATGGTGTCATTCATAAGTGATGAAGTTAGGTCAATATTCAAGCAACATAATATAAAACCAATAAAGTGTGAAATAAATACAACAGTAGCTGATGGAAAATGTGTAAAAGTGAACGAATTTTATAAAGTGACATTTCAATGGAATAAAGAAAAAATAGATCAGAACTTTTATTTCTTACCAGGTTAAGCAGAACAAGTTATTCTTAGAGTAGATTTTCTACGAAATTCATAAGCTCAAATTATTATAAAAGGTACAGATATCACAAAGTCGTCAGAAGAAGAAAAAAACAAATACACTACAGTTCATACAATAAAATCACCATTAGAACCCATAACAAGTGAATTACAGTGAACACCACATCAGAATAAAAAACAATAATCCTTTTAAACAAAGATATTATCCAAGAAATCCAGCCATGCAAAAAGTAGTCGACGACGAAATAGACGAATTAATAAAAAGTAATAGAATTGAACTATCAAAAAGTCCGTACAGGTCACCTATAGTTTTAGTACGTAAAAAACAAGGTAATTGGAGGTTATGTGTAGACTACAGAGTACTTAATGAACAATCAATAAAGGATGCATACCCATTACCTCAAATTAACCATATACTAGATAAACTTAAAGGAGCACAATTCATTTCTACAATTGATCTAAAAAACGGTTATTAGCAAATTCCATTATCACCAGAATCTCGTCAGTATACAGCTTTTACAGTACCAGGGAGGGGTTTATTTTAATGGAAAGTTATGCTATTTGGTCTTCATTCAGCACCGGCAACTTTTCAGAGAATTTTAGATCAAGTGATCGGCCCAGAAATGGAACCGAATGCCTTCGCATATTTAGATGACATAATTATTGTGAGTAAAAGTTCTGATGAACATATACAACATATAAAAATGGTTTTCGACAGATATTATTAGAATCAAATTTAAAAATAAATGCCGAAAAATCTGAATTTTTCAAGATAGAAATTAAATACTTAGGACTTTTGGTCAATAGAGAAGGAATTTCAACAGATCCGGACAAAATCAAAGCGATACAAGAACTTAAAAATCCTTCAACAATCAAAGAACTAAGAAGATTTCTGAGAATTTTATCATGGTACAGAAGGTTTGTTCTATCATTTTCAGATCTTTCAGTTCCTCTTACCAGTTTGTCAAAAAAGGAAAATAAATGGAAATGGGAGGAAAAACAGCAAAAGGCTTTCAAAATGATAAAAACAAAACTACACGAAGCACCTACATTATCATATACAGATTTTACTCAAAAGTTTATTTTACAAACAGATGCCAGTCAAGAAGGTTTAGGAGCAGTGTTGTGTCAAGAAATAGACAATGTAGAAAAAGTCATAGCATATGCCAGCCGAACTTTGAACGAACATGAAAGAACATTTTCAGTAACAAAAAAGGAATGTTTGGCTGTAGTTTGGGGAATTAGAAAAATGAGATCCTATCTGGAAGGATATAATTTCAAGTCATAACTGATCATCAAGCTTTACGATGGCTTCATACTTTGAAAAATCCGTCCGGTAGATTAGCAAGATGGGCACTAGAACTGCAACAATATGATTTTGACATAAAGTACCGAAAAGGAAAGTTTAATGTTGTAGCCGATGCTCTTTCACGACAACCTTTACCTGAAACTGAAGAAACAGAATGTTTCACTGTGAACACAGAAGTTATATGTTTTTGGTATGAAAATAAGATTAAAACTATAAAAGAAAATCCAGAGAAAGAACCTGATTTTTGTATTAATGAAAATCAATTGTATAAAAGATTTTATTTAAATGATAACGAAGATACTGGACCAGCATGGAAACTATGTGTGCCTAAGAACTTAAGACTAAAAGTTTTAGAAGAAAATCATGATAACGTAATCGTAGGATATTTAGGAACTACTAAAACAACGGTAAGAATAGCTAAATATTATTAGTGGCCTGGCATGTTCCGAGATATTGTAAAATATATACGAAGCTGTAAATCATGTGCACAACACAAACCTATACAAAAGCAGCCAGCAAGAAAAATGCATTCTACAATTGCCACACAACCATGGGAGATCGTCAGTTCAGATTTCATAGGACTACGTTCTAGCAAAGGTAATACTGTAATTCTTGTTTTTCAAGATAAATTTACAAAGTGGACGGAGTTTTTAGCTTTAAGAGATGCTACGACACCAGCTTTAATGAAAGTATTCAAGGAAAGAATACTTACCAGATATGGTTGTCCCGGAATATTGATAACCGATATTGGACAACAATACGTAAGTAAGAAGTTTAAAACTTTACTTGAAGAATACGGAATAAAACACCAGTTGTACACACCACAAGCAAATCCTACAGAAAGGATAAATCGTGTAATAAAAACTATGATAGCGCAGTATATAGAAAAAGACCAGAGAAATTGGGATGAAAATTTAAAAGGAAAAATAAATTGAAGGAAATTTATGAACTGGTGAGAATAAATTTAAAAACAGCCGTAGCAAAACAAAGTAAATATTATAATCTTCGAAGACGTTATTGGAAACCAAAAATCAATGAATTCGTGTTACGAAAAGAACATGCCCTATCATCAAAAGTTAAAAGCTTCAGCGCAAAGATGGCTCCGAAATATGATGGAAAAGTCGTGCAAATAATCTCCAGTCATAGTAAAGTTGTCAGAAACAAATGGAATAGAAATAGGAACAGCCCATATAAAAGATTTGAAGGAATATCATGATAGAAATTAAAGTAGAACGTAATTACAAAAATAAATAAAAAAAGGAAGTGTTTGAATTTTTATTCATTCAGTACAATGCCGGTGAACAAGTGTCTAATTTTAAAAGCAGAGAAAGCTGCAAGAAAAAATATTGAAAAAGAAGAAAAATTGAAAACAATAGAAAAATTATTAGACAAAACCAAAAGTCATCCAACAGTAAGAAAGCAAACAAGTAAAAATTATTGGAAGCCGCCAGCCAAAGAACAAAATATACAAAGCAACAAAATAGTAAATGCTAGAGCCTTTGCAATACAACAAAGAATATCACCTACACCATCAACATAACAACACAGAATATCACCTACACCATCAACATCACAACACAGAATATCACCTACACCATCAACATCACAAAAGACAACATCACCTACAATAAAATGTCCCAGAACACCATCACCCTCAAATTTGACGGATTCTTCATCTTCACCACCGTTAGCATTATCAGCATCCCCAATCACATCACCACCACTACAATCAACAGAAAATTTAACAGAAACACCTATAGAACAGATTATTCATCAAATATATTTTTTGTCCCAGAATATTGATAACCGATATTGGACAACAATACGTAAGCAAGAAGAAGTATTATTGTAAAGCTTAGGATTTTTTGAAATAATAAAAAGTAAAATTAAGTTGTTAAAAGTTGAACTTTTCCTTAACAATTAACGACGAAACCTGATCCTGGAACGACGAGCAAACCCGTGCTAACTCATAAACGACGTTATAACTTATCAATGTCTACTCAAATTTTGAAAAACTTGTTAAATAAAAAAACGAACTAAGTCATTTAAATTCAAAAATATTTCTTATAATAATAAAATAGATGGACAAGGTGTGACAACTCCATCAACAAATTTGTTTCCGGATCTTACCACCAGAGTTACAACTCATCGTGTTCGTAATAAAAGAAAACAAACAATTACTTCTCGTAACACTTCTTCGCCTTCTATTATCTGGTGATGACATGGAAGTTGGAATATTATTACTCCCTTTTAGTTGGTGTCGTCATTATCATTATAATTATTTTTTATAAAAGTTAATTAACAACAAATGTAAATGACAGTGAACTGTGATAATTAAATTGATTATTTTCATAATTAAAGAGTGTTTATAGTTAACCCTTAAATAATAACAAACAGTAACTATAAATTGGTAACCCCACGTTTTAGACGTTCTTCAATGAGTAACAGACATCATCAGAGCTCTACCAACGTCAAATAGAATAATTCAATTAGGTTACAACTTGTTATACGTTTTCAGATTCAAAATAAAACAAACCACAGTTAAACAGTCGTATGTTAAATAGTCGTAAACCATCTCAACGCCTAAATGAAATGATAAATTTAGCTTTAAATGATACTTCAGAAGCTGTTCTTCAAACTCTATGCCTAAAACGTATGCCAACTAGCGTACAGGGAATTCTTTTTGCCAGAGATGCTGATCTCAATAAATTAGCACAAATTGCTGACAAGATCATACAACACAGTTCATCTTTGGCTCAAGTTGAAAAAAAAAGAAAACTCAGAATGCAATTATGTAGCTAACGATGATGTCAATGAACGATTGAGTCGTTTAGAAAAACAGACAAATGAGTTGCTGAAATTGAAAAAAAAAAAAACAAATTGACAAAAGTTGTTCAGAACATGGAAATCTACGTAATACTCAGTAGATCGGAATCAAGAAGTCATTCGCAAAAACTATCACAATTCACAGACACCACACACTGCAAATGACACATATTTTTACCACAAAAAGTTTGATAAAAAGGCATACAAATGCAAGAAGCTTTATGCTTTTCAATGTATGACGTCATCGGAAAACTAATTCAGTTGTCGTTGTGTGGGTCTGTGGACAATAACAGAAATAGTACCTTTGTCGGTACACACAAATAGATCTTTGTCCTCTAGAGGATACAAGAGACGATTCACACCGAGTGTTGCAATTAGAAAACTCTTAATGTTGTTACAAGTCATCTTTCCTTGTTGTGAAGTTCATCCAGTTTCAAGGTATTCTCAGGCCAAAATAAAAGAGTGTGTATATTGAAAAACCTCTGTTGATACACAAATATAATAAAAACATGGGTGGAGTTGATCGGTCAAATGAGAATGTATCACATTATCGTATCAGAATACGATACGAGGCAAAAAGTGGTAATGTATTGACGTTGTCTTACCAAGCATAATGCTTATCGACTCTATGAGCAAAATGGTGATGAACTAGACCACCTGTTCTTTTTAAGAAGAGTTGCAACAGCACTAATTGGATGTAATAGGCAACAGAACACTTTGTGATTCCTCAAGAAAAACAAACTCGCTGTCGTTCTTGCCATCGAAAGTGCCACTGCATATAATGTGATGTTGATGTATGCGTAAAATGCTTCCAATCATATCATACTGGTAAAAATTTTCTACTTCCAACTAGATGAATATCATCAAACTGTCAGTATTTTCATGAAGCTATCACATGAATAATAGTTTAAATTTTTGTTTTTTGAATTAGGTAGGGTAAATGTGGGTATTCTTGGCCACCAAACTAAGAAGTTCAGATTCAATTGAATTTTTTATATAAATAACTATGTAGAAATGATTATGGGTTTTATTTTTTAAAATTGAAAATTGATTGATTTTCTTCCTAATTCTCTTATTAAATCCGTTGTTTTTAATATATTTTTACTTTAAAAAGGTATTTCTGGGGTTGAAGTCAAAAAACAGCATTGTATCTAATCTTGGCCACCCATGTTTGTGATCTTGGCCACTATTGCTGGTGATCTTGGCCACCCCAAGTTTTTAAACGATTAAAAGGATATTGTCAATCGTTTTTGACGATTTTTAAATAAAACACTAATGTTTTAAAGTTATGAATAATAATTTTCTATTTGGTCGAACAAACTCTCTATGTCGCTCCTTAAAACATTTGTGCTAGCAGATGTAACACTTTATGGTGTTCTGAAAGTGATTTTTGGATGTCTTTTTAAATAACCATCATACCAAGCTCTTCCCGGAAATCTTGCATCGCACATAAAAGGTCTTCTTTCCTACGAGGGAAACCTTTTCTTTGGAATTCAATTTTTTTCATGAAATAGTCCAGGGAATATCGTGGTACCACTCTTGGTATGTAGAAACGAAACACCCTGTGTACGTAGTGTGTTCCAAGTATTCGCAACCTGATATACTTCCAGCAAAGAAACTCACCACAAATTTTACACTGTCGGAGAGAGAGGGTTGTCAAATGGCTATAAATAATAGCAATTAAAGTAAGTGGAAGTACTGTGTGTAACGAAAAATGTCAAATATAGAGTACCGAGCAGTGATTAAATTTAAAAAAAAAAAAGATGTTTTAACACCAACCTAGACTAAAGAACGAATAAATGCAGTATATGGGGACTCTTCACCATCATTTACAATGGTTAAAAAGTAGTGGAAGTGAGTGAGTGGTGGTGGTGAGAGTCGATAGAAGATGACTCATATGAAGAAGGTCCATCAACGGTTACAACCACGAATAACACTGAATAAGTGAAAAAAGTTGTAGTAAGCGATCGGCGACTAAAATTGTAGAAAATATCAGAACAAACTGGAAAAACCAGAGTTTTCCTTATTCTACAAGACCATTTGGGTATGGAAAAAGTCAGTGCAAGGTTGGTGCTCAAAATTCTTAGTGGTGCTCAAAAAAAAAAAAAAAGAGTCAAGTGTTGCAAACAATTTTTGAAACTTTACGACGAATACAAGAAGAAATTTTTACAGCGGATTGTTACTGGCGACGAAACAATGGTTCTTTACCATGATCCTTTGGAAAAGGTAGAACCAGCTTCAAAAAGGTGACTCAGAGCATGAAAAAAATTGTGGCAACGATTTTTTGGGCCTACGAGGGAATTCTGTTAATTGACTTCAAAAATCAAAGAACGCTATACGAATGTCAACGTTGCTTATTATGCTAATTTATTACAACAGTTGGTGCAACCAATTGTTGAAAAGAAAAGAGAAAAGATGGCGCGAGGAATGTTTTTATTGCACGATAACGCTCCTTTCCATACTGCTGCAATTTACAAGGTTGCTGTTGCTGAATGTGACTTCACAGATATTAAACAACGACCGTAGAGTGCTGATGTGGCTCCTAGCGACTACTTTTTAATTTCAAAGCTCAAGTCTGAGCTAAGGGGAAAAAAATTTACGACTGATAAAGAAGTTTAACAATTATTTTTAGCTCATTTTGAGGACAATGATTCTTCCTATTTTTTTAATGGTAGAGAAACATTATTTAAACGTTCTGAAAAATGTCTTTTAATAGAAAGAGAATATATTAAAAAATAAAAAATAAATTTTTCAATTCTCATTTTCCCTTATAGGTTAGGTCGCGAATACTTGGAACGCACTACGTACCTATATTTTTTATAAAAATTACACCTAAATTTTTAACCGTGTAGGAAAGAAAATACAATACCATATATTTATATTTTTTTTATTTAGAAAGGAAACTTGGCTGAGAAGTATCAAAAGGGAAGATTTGATAAATATAAAGTTTTCGAAAGATCTTCGTGTCTGTGAAAGGCATTTTAGTGTGAAGATGTTGGTAATTTCGGTCTCTAGACTGAAGAGAACTACCGTTCCCAGCGTATCTGAAGATGGAAGTACAATACATTGTTGCGACAGCAAAGAACCCCCTTGATTTTTTTAATGATATTTTCGTACGCCGCTGTATTTTTACAGACGGTTGTACACATAATTTTTAAAATGCTTAAAAACGTACATTTATTGGAAATTTTCAACAAAATATTCCAATAAATGAACTGTAAATTCCAATTCCGTTGCACACGCGCAACATAAAATTTTATCTTGTTTTGTTCAAAAAATTGAACAAAGATTTTTGTACTAATCACATGGATTATGTCAAAAATCACGCCATTTCGAGAATAATCCCATGTATTTAATACAAATACATGAGATTATTCCATATTTTTCTCGAATATAGTCTCTTTTTAATCTGCTCAATTTTTTTTTCTTTCTATTCCACACTACTAAAATAGTATATACTTCAGTGTATTTGCTAATATTCAAATACACTACAAAAATATTTTCATGTATTGATTGATTAATTCTCATATAAACTACTATATGAGATAAATCAATATATTATATCACCTGATCCATATATTTGCATTATGACCTGTTTACTTAAAGTAAATAGCATAATGTAATACATGTTTTCATGCGCACACACACTGTGCCAACATCCATAATCTCCACACTCGAATACATTATTCACCTAATAATGTATCGAATATTCTAGTATGTCTGGTGATGATTTGTATATCTGCATACTATGTAATGACAATGCATTAATTCCGCCGCTCAATTACCAACACCAATTAACATTTTTTTTTTGAAATGTGCATGGTGATTGGTACCGGGAGTCGGATTATTGTTTTCTCACTTGTAACTTCTGATTTTTGCTTTTTTGATTTTTGTGGCTTCTTTCTGGTTCATCTTTTACACAGAGTAGACATGGATTCGCTTTTGCTGAGTGATTTAAAATTTTTTTTTCATTACGGTGTGATATATTTGCTATCGAAACTTTATTAATAATAAGAAAAAGAAAAAAATATATATAAAGAAAAAAGAGAAATAAAACAGATTTTGGTTATTTAAAGTTATTTGATTTTTTTTTCGTTTGGCATATCTGTAAATATCAGTAAAATATGGAAAAATTTTAGTAAAATGTTAGGAAAAAAAAGAATGGAAATTTGAAGTGTATAAAATCTTCTCAGTATGAGTTCAGTTTAATATAATGGTGTATAGTCTCGATTAAATGCAGTTATAGATATATATACATATATATATATAAAAAAAAAAAAAAAAAAAAAAAAAAAAAGAGAAAGAGGAAAACGTAGAATCAAAAAGAAAGAATTTTTTTTTTATGTAGTTTAAAGATAACGCAAGAAGAAGATGAGAAAAAAAAAATATATATAGAATTTGGTGAAAGTGTATAGATTCAAACTAAAAGATTTGTAAAATGCGAGTAAAAATGTTTTTTTTAAAGAAGGAAAAAATTAAAAAATTAACAAAAAAAAAAAAGTTGAGAAAAAATGTGAGAAAAAAAAAGAATTTACTGAAAAATTATATGACCTTTTTTTTTTTTTGAATAAACTATAGTGGTATTGAGAAAAAAAAAGAAACACAGAATTGGACATTATTAAAAATCAAGAAAAAAAAAGAGAGAAAAAAAAAACAAAAAAAAAATCGATAGGGTGTCCTTAAAATTTAAACCAAATAAAAGAAAAACAAATTTTTTTTGATAGTTAAAGAAAGTTTTAAATCTAGATGATATAAAATGAAGCCATAATGAAAAAACTGTGAAATAAAGTACAAAAAAAAAACAAACAAAAAAAAAGAAAAAAAAAATTTTTTGTAGGTTTAAATATCTGAAACAAAATTTGATTCAAGCTGAAATTATTAATATGTAGTAAATAAAAGAAAAAGAAAAATTTGAAATCAGTATAAAATACAAAAAAAAAAAAAATGAAAAAAAAAAAAAAAATTAAATTTGAAACAAATTTAAAAGAAAAAAAATTTATTTAGATAATCAAAACACAGCATAATTTAAGCAGAAATACTCCAACAAGGAAAAGTTACCACAAAAAAAAAAAAAAAAAAAAAAACAGAAAACACTGCTGAAGGACTACTCCACGATGTGCGGCAGCTGAAACATTCAAAGTAAGGAATCTGTATCTTAAAATTATATATTTTTCTGGTAAATGGAATAACATTGTATTTAGGAATGTAGCATAAGTCGAAGTTAGAATTAAGTCTATTCATACAAATACGTAGTGTAGAAAAATTGTAACAAGCAAAGAAAAGATAATAGATAAAGATTTTTTTTTTGACTAGTTAATAGAATCACCAGTACTGGGTAATAAGAACAAGAATAAGAAAAAAAAACTGAAGAAAAAAAAAATTATCTCTAATTTGGAATTTGCAAATGAATGATTTTTCTTATTAGATTAGTTAGGGTTAAGAATGAAAACAAAAAAAAAAAAGAAAACAAAAAAAAAAAAAAGGGTCAATTTTGGAAATGGGAACTTTGTAACACATTAATAAAGAAAAGATAAAAGAATAAAATCCAATTCATTTTTTTTTCACTAATTTTTTTTTATTCCACTTTATTTGAGCATTACAAATCATCAAACTTAATGATGCATTAACGAATCTTCAAGGTGTGGTGATTTTGGAGGGTCACAACGATGGGTGAAGATGGTCCTCTCCTTATTTTTTTTTTAAGTGCATTATGGATCAAAGGTGTCCCTTTACCGATAAAAGGATGTTTTTTTTTGTTGCTTCATCGAAAGATATACCTATTGTCTCCTTTTCGCGGTCGACTTAATATTTTCTTTAGATTTTGGTTTTGCCGGTCCTTGTTTTTTTATGTTAGCATAATGGACTACTTCCGATAGGGTGTTCCCAAAAGAACCCACCCAGACTGAAGCAGCTGGAACCATGACCGGCTGGGTTCACCCGGAAGTTCCTTTCAGTTCCTCCTCGAGCTGAATTTTCATTCATTTATACAATATTTTCGTTATGCAACAACATCCTGCAAAAAGAGTTCAGGTTTTAGAAGACACCCAAATTGCACAAAGTGATGTAGAAAGTGTACAACAGCCTATTGATGAACATTCACACGAGACTGCAAAAAGGTAGTCAAGGTAAAACTTAGTTTACAACATTTGTTTAAATTTATCCTTATAATGTTTTTTTAATTCTAGAAATCACATCTTTAAGTATTTTTCCAACGACGCATAAATCAACACAGACAATGATGTGAAGGCGGAAAAAGTCAATCTTGAAGAAGAGGTAGACAAATTGAGAAAAGAGCGTGATGAACTGAAGAAAAAATTAAAAAAATTGGAAAGAGAAAAAAAAAGCGAAGAGCTTTTAATTAAAAAGGTAAGTAAAAAGTTACCTTTAGAACTTACAAGTATTTTAGTAAATCACGTACGAAATTTTAATCATTATTTCAAAGGAAAAAGATATTGTACTAGTTTTAACCCTAGGATTGCTTGATCGAGAATGTCACAAATTTGGCCGTGAGTATAAAAATGTATACCATACATTTTATATGGAAATTTTGAAATTTGTTTTCTCAAAGAGCTGTATCTCAGCATCCCATGGACCAGAAACCGTAATTTTTTGACACTGATATTTGTTGAAGTGTTCTCTTTAAAACTGTACTGTACAGTTTCCTTTTTTTCTTTTAGTTTTCAAGATAAAGTGCAAAATAGGGTAATAAAGATTAACTTTTCATACATTTACAAATTCGACCATAATTAAGACCTAAAGTTGACTTTGAAGGTCTGGATCTCAGCATCCCGTTACCTCTTCGAAGTGCTTGCACCTTGTCGTGGTGGAGAGGCTTGCGTATATCTGAGAAGAACTGAGCTATGTCGACGGTTTAACAGTTGTTATTCCAGTAGGGTCACCCATGTCGAACAGGTCAGTTTCGGAGATATCAGACAAAGCCAAGCACAAAGGGAGTAAACCCTCCAAATCTCACCTAAACCGAAGGTGTGCAGGAACCGTGCCGAGCGGCTGCTTGACCACCAGGTGATAAATGAGCTGGTCTCGAACGGTCCCCTCCGATGCTCGGGCAAGGTCGGTTGTACAAAGTGCCTTGCCACTGTATTTCGGCTCTGCAGTGGTCGACCACCCTTTCCGAACTACTCGTGGGAACAAAATGGAAGTCCCGGAAATAAATAAAAATAAAAATGAAGATCATGCTGTTCATCAGGGGCATGAAGGAAGAAATTCACCTGATGAAAATAAAAAGAACAAAAGGTCAACTAAGAGGCAAGATGCAACATCAGAATCTCCTAAAGACACACCTCTGCTCAAAAACGTGATGAGTCTCAATGAGCTGAGAGAGGTCCTCTCTCAGTCCAGTGGGGACTCAGACATGGAAACAGAGACAGAGGAACGTCCACTAGGAAAAAATGATGTACATATGCCGGAAAAAGAAAAACGGGCAGAACAAAAAGCCAAATCTGGCTATAAAAGTTCCACCAAATTTCTTAAAAAGATGGCCAAAAAAGATCCTTCAACCTTAACAGAAAGGGAGAAGAGATTTATAAAAAAGCATAAAAAGATAGTTAAAGTGTACGAGAAACGTCACGGTAACGTAACACTTCCGGAAACTTTAACAACTAGAGAAAAAGGGAACGCAAAGGAAACGGAGGTAATTGGAATAACTCTTCATAAGAGGACGAATCCTACCCCCTCCACCCCAAAGCAAGTACCGAACTACAAGGCGACGGGAAAGCCGCGGGTACGGAGGTAAGAAGGAAAAGTCTGAAAAAGGCGAATCCTAGCTCCTCGAAACCCAAAGCCGGTACCAATACCGCTAAGAGCGAAATCGCAAAGGAAAAGCTAAACCTGAATCCGGAAACTGTGCAGTTTGAGGAAAAGGAACTAGCAAGACCTCCCAAGAGACTTCGCTCAGCAGAAGAAAAACCAGGGAACTCAAAAAAGAAAGCTAAAACCGGATTCTACAGCAGTGAAGAACTCACTCTGGCAGTGATCGATCGTAGCGACCCTTATGGAAAGCTAACGAAAGAAAACTGGTTGAAGGTGGAAGCTAAAATCCTAGAAGCTATGATAGCTACCAGCGGAAACGCAGATGCACATAACATCTGCAAATTTGATGGTGCTGGATGGCGGAAAGGAGTGAAGGTTGTGGGATGTAGTAATAAGGAATCATATGATTTCCTTGTCAGCTGCATACACAACATAGGAGAACTCTGGAAAGGAGCCAGGATTGAAGTGATTCCAGCTTCGTCCCTGCCACTGCGCGAATTGGCACATGTATGGATACCACCTCCAGTACCGGAGATCACATCCATACTGAAGCTAATTGAAGTGCAGAACCAGGGACTAAGCACGGGAAACTGGAAAATCCTGACTTCAACAACCAAAGAGAATAACGGAATAGTCCTCAGGATTGCGGTTGACAGTGAGTCGGCCAAATTCCTGAGAAGGGCAGCAGGGGTGGTGAAGTTCGGACTCGGTAGTCTGAAGTTCACCATCTCCTCAAATGAGGGAAGTCAATAAGCTCAGAGTGGTGCAGATAAATCTGCATCACTCCCGGGCAGCTACCGACGACCTGCTGCTCTTCATGGCGGAGGAGAACATAGATGTGGCCCTAATCCAAGAACCGTGGCTCGCCAGAGGCAAAATTCAAGGATTAGGATTAAAACACTATAATCTCTTCCATTCCCAAAAAGAAGGTAGGATAAGAAGTTGTATTTTGATAAGAAAACAGCAATATTTTCTGTTCTCTCATCGTTTCAGCAACAATGATCTGACGGTGGTGATGTGTGAGCGCAAAAATGAGCCTAAACTCATTCTTGCATCCGCATATCTACCATTCGAAGAAGAAAACCCTCCAACCGATACACTAAGGAGTCTGGTGAAACATGCCGGTGACACCGGAGCAAACTTAGTGATAGGAATGGACGCAAATGCCCATCACACACAGTGGGGCAGCTCGAACATAAATAAAAGAGGTGAGTCAATGTTTGAATTCATATTACTAACAAAACTAGAAATAAGTAACAGGGGTAGTCATCCTACATTCCAAAACAAATCTAGGCAAGAAGTAATAGATCTAACTTTGACTCAATTTGTAGATTATGATAGAATTAGTGACTGGAAAGTATCATCTAAATTCTCCTTTTCGGACCATTTTAGAATAACTTTCACTATCAGTTTCAAGAAAACAATGAACAAACCTTTCAGAAACCCTACCAAGACAGACTGGATAAAATTCTCTGAAATTGTCTCAAACAGACTGCAACTTGTCTCGGCAAGCGAATGTTCAAGTGAGACACAGATAAACGATTCAGTCAAACTTATTACCAGTACTTTTACGGAGGCTTTCAGTAAATCATGTCCTGTTAGTCGGCCGCCTAAAAGACACCATGCAATATGGTGGACAAAGGAACTACGACTCCTCAGGTCTAAAACCAGAAAAGCCTTTAACAAAGCCAAACAAACGAAATCTGAAGAAGACTGGAACGCGTATCGTTCTAGCTTTAACGAGTACAAGAGGGAAACGAGGGCAGCCAAAAGGAAATCATGGGCCAACTTCTGCTCCAACATAGAGTCAACAACAGAGGCGGCTAGGTTACGTAAGATCCTAGCCAAAAATCCAATTCCAACTGGAAACCTCTGTAAGGAAAATGGCTCTTGGACAGAAGACAGCTGTGAAACACTTGAGTTGCTTATTTCCACTCACTTTCCCGGATGTACAAACTGGGAGGGTTGTCAACATAATGTGCCGACAACTCTCCCGGCTACAAGTGAGACAGCTATAGGAGAATATGTAAGCGAGGAAAAGGTAGCATGGGCAGTAAAATCCTTTCAACCCTACAAATCTGCAGGACCGGATGGAATTATACCAGCCATGCTGCAATATACTTTAAGTAGTATTACACCCTTGATTACGAAAATCTTCAAGGCATGTCTCAAGTTAGGATATATCCCAGAAAGCTGGAGAGAAGTACGAGTGACCTTCATTCCCAAAGCGGGAAAACCCAGTCACACAAAAGCAGGAGACTACCGACCTATTAGCCTATCATCGTTTTTACTAAAAACACTAGAGAGACTAATTGATCTGTGTCTCAGGCAACATCTCGAGTCAACCAAGTTCCTCAGCGACGCCCAACACGCTTATGCCAAAGGCAAATCCGTTGAGACGGCACTGCATGAGGTTACAAGAATGATTGAGAAATCTCTCAGCCTAAAAGAATACACCCTGACAGCTTTCCTTGATCTAGAAGGAGCTTTTAACAATCTGAAAATAGAAACCATAGTCGCTTCCTTGGAAGACACTGGCTGTGGAAATACGATAACACACTGGGTAAAAACTATGCTAGAAAGCAGAGTTATCAACTCCAGTTTGGGGGAATTTTCAATTAGGAAAATAGTTAGGAAAGGTACACCTCAAGGGGGAGTGCTATCGCCTCTCTTGTGGAATATCTCACTTAACAAGATCCTAAAATCCCTAGCACAGAAGGGCATCAAAGTAGTGGCCTATGCGGATGACATAGTCATACTAATAACAGGTAAATTCTTACCAGTTATTAGTGAAATTATGAACTCTGCGCTAAAAGAAGTTGTGTTATGGGCAGAGACTAGTGGCCTTAAAGTCAATTCTGATAAAACAGAACTAGTCCTCTTCACAAGAAAGTACAAAATACCTAAATGGGATCTTCCTAGACTCCAAGGTATCACCCTTAAACTCTCTCCTGAAGCCAAATATCTTGGCATAATATTCGACTCCAAACTAAGTTGGAAACGGAATACGGAAGAGAGAACAAGGAAAGCACTAAATGCACTTTATGCATGCAAAAGAACTTTCGGCAAGAACTGGGGCATGCAACCGCATATAGTACACTGGATGTACTTAGCGATTGTTAGACCAATTCTTACATATGGGGCACTGATCTGGTGGGAAACCGCAAATACAAAATCCTACCTCAACAGTTTAAGAAAAGTACAAAGACTAGCGTGTTTGGGTACCACAGGTGCACTTAAATCCACACCACAATTAGGTTTGGAAACTATTTTACACCTGCAACCCATAGAGCTATTTATAAAAAGCGTGGCGGCCAAAGCAGCTCTTAGACTAAGAGAGAACGGCTTTTGGAAACCACAGAACAAAGGACATTCAGTCATTTTGGACACCTTCAGTCAAATTGGATTACCACCCAAAACCGATTACAGGAAAACCAAATATGACTTTGAAAAACCATACACTGTTCTCATACCTAAAAGAGAAGAATGGACAACTCCTAATAACATTATTAGGGGATTCGCCATCTTCACTGACGGATCGAAAACAGGAGAAAGCACGGGAGCAGGAGTCTTCTCAGAAATATTGCAGATCAAGAAGTCTTTTAGACTTAAAGACTGCAGTATTTTCCAAGCAGAAGTATACGCGGTGATGAAAGCTGCACAGGCTGTTCATGAAATGCAGATTTCGCCCGCCGAAATCACAATTTGCATGGACAGCCAAGCAGCACTAAGAGCGTTAAACTCCAATGAGATAATTCAAGATGTGTCGAAAAATGCGTCAAAGCCTTAAAAGTCCTTACACAGCACAGGGTTCGACTTTGCTGGGTTCCTGGTCACGTCGGCGTGGAGGGAAATGAAAAGGCTGACGAACTTGCTAGAAAAGGATACGACACAAACTTTGACCCATTTGCTGTAGAGATAGACCCTCCTCTCAGCAAGGCAAAATACCTTATTGATTGCTATTTCGAACACATGGCTGCGGAACAATGGAGGACTACTGGTGGTTGCTCCATAACCCGTAGCATGTGGCCGGAAATAAACGGAAAAAAGACCGCAGCTCTACTAACGTTTCAAAGAAAACAAGTTCGAGAACTTGTCGGTGTGATTACTGGACACTGCCTTATAGGGGCTATGGCCAATAAACTCGGCATACCATCGAACGATTTCTGCCGAAGTTGTAGAGATGAAGAAGAAATAGAGTCAATAGTGCATTTACTCTGCGAATGTCCAGCTCTAAAAGAACGAAGACTCGCTTGTTTGGGAGCAAGGTTCTTCGACGGTCTGGACGACATAGCTGAGATAGCACTAAAAGACTTAAATAGATTCATACAAAAATCGAAATGGTTTTCAGGATAAGCCAACTCCCACATTATCCAAAACAAAAAGGGTATTCACAATGGGCCTTTAGGCCTCCGAGTGAAATCGTTTCTCCCGAAGCGAACAGCCCTTCATACCATACCATACCATACCATGGTATACATTTGTATACTCACGGCCAAATTTGTGTTTTTGCATAAAAAAGGATATTTTGTTCTACCGATTTTGAGCTAGGATCTTGAAAATTAGGGTGTATAGAGAGAACCCTTCAGCGAAGGATTTGGTGAAGATTTCAAGGTTCTAGCTCAAAGGGATCATATTTTATCAAATCAAAGTCCGCGTGTATACGTTTGTATACGATCAGGCAATCCTAGGGTGAAGCAATATTGTTTGTCTATATATTTCATAGCTCCTTGTGCTTATAATTTTTTATGTAATGTGTTTTTTTGACAAATGTCCTTCAAAAGCCGGTTTACATTGCGTTTTATTCAACGCGTTAATTTTAAAAATTCAGAATTTGCTAGAGAAAGCTCGTAATTGTATGGAACGATGGACAAACAACGGTTTTTACAAGCTGGCAAGTGTTTTGTGACGAGTTAATTAATAATTTTCCAGGATTTGAAAGTGAAGCAGATGTTCATTTGGATATGTATAATTCTTCTAGAAAAGCAAATGGAAACGTCATTGAATATTTTTATAGAATGGTTGCTAAAGGTACCAGAAATGAGTTATCAGACGCAGCAATTATTAAATATCGTAATGGGATTGCTCCATCAAGGAATACAGTCCTCAATTGCCAGTATAAATTTCACAAATGCAAACGAGTTATTGAAAACTTTTCGACGTTATATCGAAAATACTCAGGGTGAGAATAAACCACAAAAACCGGTTAACCGTTACACGTTCACAAGTAATTCACAATCGAACATTCCGAAGAAAGAAACCGTTAAAAAACCACAAAATCCGAAATGTTATAACTGTTTTGAGCCGGGACATTTATCCGTTAATTGTCCGAAATCAAAACGCCGTATCAGATGCAATTTTTGTCAAAAATCTGGACACGATGAAAAAAAATGTTTTTTTAAAAGGAAGGAGCGAAAACCGACCGATAACATTAATTGTGTGCAAGTTTTTGAAACCACAAAGGCCGTAACGAAAAAATATTGATAAATGATATGGAATATATTGCATTTATTGATCCAGGCAGTAGTCGTACGTTGATTAAACAGTCAATCGCTAATATTTTAGGTACGTGTAATAATACAGACGTCTTATTAAATGGTTTAAATGGCTGGTGGTATTTTCAAATGTGAGAAATCAGTTTGTCTTAAGATACAAATTGAAAACAAAATTCATGATACCGAAGCATTAGTAGTAAATGATGAGTTAATTCAAAATATAATATCTTGATAGGTAGAGATGTAATATGTAAAAAAGGTCATCGTTTGATAATAGAAAATTAAAAATGCTGGGTCGAAAATGATTCAAAAATAGTCACACGAAGCACTTTAGATGAATCAAAAAAACAGAAAGTCAAGGATGTAATAAATAGAAATAAAAACTGTTTTGCGAATTCAGTAAGCACGTTAGGTAAATGCTCGACTGTGAAAATGGAAATTGAACTTTTAAACAATAAACCAATTTGTATGAAACTATACCGACTTCCATTCGCTAAACGTAAAATTGTTGAAAACATTATTTCAGATTTGTTGGAAAATGATATTGTTCGTTACTCAAAGTCTGATTATTCTTCTCCAATTGTTTTAGTTGAGAAAAAAAAATGCAAAAAATCGACTTTGTATCGATTATCGTTGTTTAAATAAAATTACAGTTGAACAAAATTTTCCTATGCCAAATATGGAAGAACAATTCGCTTTACTTGCTGGATATACGAAAGTTCTTTACGTCGCTAGATCTGAAAATGGGCTATCATCAAATAGAAATCGAAGAATCATCCAAAAAGTTTACTGCATTTGTCACACATCATGGACATTTTGAGTATAATAGAATGCCGTTTTGGCTTATCAATGCACCTGGTGTATTTCAAAAACTTATGAATCAAATAGTAAACGAGTTTAAACCAGAACGAGCAATTAGTTATTTAGATGATATTATTTTGCCAAGTCATAGTGTTGAAAATGGTATAGTTAATCTTGAAAAGTTTCTTCGTATACTGCATAATCACGGTTTAACTGTACGCTTAGATAAATGTACCTTTTTGACACACGAAATTAAATATATAGTAATATAATCCCATCATCACATGCAAAAGTTGTTTACTTCAACGTGATGTTCATTTTCTAACAAAATTTTAAGATTCCATATTTCCCACAAAAAGTTTCTCACAAAAATCCACAATTCTATCTTTCCCACAAAAAGTGCAAAATTCGCATTTCCTCTTTCAAGTAAATTTTAGTAAACTGAAACCTAATTCATGTTAAGTAAATTCTGGAAAATAGAAAGCGAGGTTTCTTTAAGAAATAACAAAAATCAAAAATTCAGTCTTAGAGTGAACAGTGATCCAATTAAGATCAAAATTGTAATTTAAAAAAATTATAATTAAAGTAAAAATAAAGTTAACTCAAAAGTGAAATTAGTGTTTGATTTCTAGTTCAACTTTACATTCACTAAAAATAAGGCTCATTTATTTTACTGGCGCAGTCGGTAGGATTTCTGAAAAGGAAATCCCCGGTCGAAGAAAACAACAGTATTTTTCCTGAAAAAGGACTTAAATAAATTAAAAAAAATGTTTTTAATACAATTTTATTTTGTCTGAAAAAGACTAAAATAAATTAACAGTTTCATAATTCAAATTTATTTCGTCTGAAAAAGACTAAAATAAAATTAACAGTTTCATAATTCAAATTTAATTTGTCTGAAAAAGACTAAAATAAATTTAGAGTGTTTAAACTCAATTTTATTTTGTCGAAAAAGAAAAAACAAAAACAATTCGAAAAAAAAGAGACTAAAATAAAATAATAGTGTTCAAATACGATCTAATTGTACCTTAAAAAGATTAAAATAAATTAATACTGATATATTCGATTTTTAGTTCGAAAAAGATTACACTAACGTGATAACGCTTTTTTTCTCTATAAATAAGTAAATAGAAAGATTAACAAGAAAATAAGGTTAAGAAAAGCAAGTAAAATTAAAGCATATTCGAAAAAAAAAAAAAGAAAAGAAAACCGAATGATCCCCGATAATCATCAAATTATTGACTGCAACACTCCAGAAGAATACAATATAGCATCATTACCAGAAAAGGCTAAACTACCACAGAACTACGACGACGACGACGACGACTACAACGACGACGAAGATACCCAGGATTTCATTGAATATATACGTGCATTGGGTCAACACCAAAGAGCCGAACAACTTCTACAACAGCGTCAAGAACAAGAACAACAACAACAGCAGCAATAACAATTCAGCATTCCAAGTACAATTAGTTAGCCCCTAAGAAACCAAATAAAGGTAGGAATATTATTTTCAAATACAAAAAAAAAAAAAAAAAAAAAAAAATAATAAATAATAACAATAATAAAATTAAATTCTCATTTTTCTAAATAAATAAATAAATAAATTCTTAAAATTAATTAGCAAACTAACAACTAAAATTATTTAAATAAATAATAATAAATAGGTAGTTAAGTAAATAAATAACAATTAAAACTTAAAGGTTAAATTAAAAATTGTACTCTATTTTTGAACGCATATATTTGTTCTCAATAATAACGTAAAATAGATGCAGAAAATCGACCGATCCTAGAATATCTTGCAAAGAATATCAGCTATATAACACCTTTCGACGGTAATAAATACAATTTATCTGGATTCCTATCTAGAATTGAATCATATATCCCAATTATAGAACCATTAGATAATCAGAGCAAAATAATTGTACTAGGGTATATTTTGGACAAAATCGTAGGCAAAGCAAAAGAAAGTTTAATTAAAACAGGTGTTATCACAACATGGTTAGAATTGAAAAATACCCTTATAAGAAATCACGGTGAACGAACGCCTGTCAATGATTTAATTGATGAACTTAGGTTTTGTCGGTGTGATTCTACGGTTGAAATATTAACAAAATAGTAGCACTTCTATGTAGAATTAATAACGCACATATACTAATGGGTGAAGGTAATGCCGTACAGATTGCTGGAAATCAGAGATTAGCCCTTAGACAATTCACGCAAGGATTGCCTCCTTTACCGAAAAATCTTATTGGTTGTCACAATCCACAAACGTTAGACGATGCTTTCGATTTATTGACACGGTTTGGCTATCTCTCATCCACTCACGACAATCTAAACAGAAATACTCCTGGTTCTAATAAAAATGTAAATTCGTCAAGAAATAATCGATTAAATAATACCAGACCTAACTTTCAAAATAATTACAACAACAATCAGAATTTCATTCGTAACCATAACAATAGCAACAACAACCCAAATCGTAGTAATAATACTAATCGCTACAACTATAACAACAATTATAACGCCAATAATTATAACAACAATGGCTTGAACGACAATAACAATCGTAATGTAAATAATAACCCTAGGTACCCTAACTATCAAAACCATGGTCAAGAGCAATCCCAAAACAACCCAAGAAATAATCAAGCAATAAATGCACAACCACAAAGACCAAATAATAATAACTTTCAGCGGCAAGGCCAACTAAGAAACCAATCACCTCCAGAACCCATGGATATATCTACAAACGAAACTGGCAATCTAAATAACGATCAAAACCAAAATTTTCAATTCGATACCATAAACAATTACCCTATATAGTCATCAAAACTAAACTTCGAAATTTGAAGTTCATAATCGACAGTGGCGCCGAAAATAGTATTATTAACCCCGGTCTATGCAATCCCAAATGGAAGGTATCCCTACCTGAACGATCAATTAAAGTGCTTGATAGAATTATTACTATTAATACATGCTATCAATTTCCCATTTTCAAAGAATTTAATGAATCAGAAAGTTATCACGTAAAATTTTTAGAATATTTCTTTCACAAAAATTTTGATGGGCTAATTGGCAACAACATCCTTGTTGACTTAGATGCTATTATAAATTTCAAGGATCGACTTTTGATCACTCGTAAAGCGAAAATACCATTTTTTCTTAATGAAGAAGAAGAACTGTACACAAGAAATTGTCCAAAAGAATCCCCCAATATTTTTAGTAACGAACATAATAATAATAGTAATATTCCAGATACATGTTTCGCTACACATTTGAATAAAACAGATTTAAATAAATTGAAGTCTTCTATAATGTCTTTTAAAGACGTATTTTTCAAAGAAGGGGACAACCTCACATTCACTAATCACATCAAGCACGAAATAAAAACGCGTAACGACATTCCTATTTTTAGTAGACTATACAGGTATCCTGAAATACATAGAAAAGAGGTCGACCGACAAATAGATGAGATGCTAAAACAAAAAATTATTCAACCGAGTAATAGTCCATACAATTCTCCCATCTGGGTTGTACCCAAAAAAATCGACAACTCAGGCGAACAGAAATGGAGAATCGTAGTGGACTATCGAAAACTAAATGAACAAACTATTGATGATAAGTTCCCTATACCAGTTATGGAGGAACTTTTCGATAAAATTGGGAAATGCAACTATTTTACAACCTTAGATCTGGCCAAAGGTTTTCACCAGATCGAAGTTATACCCAAAGATAGACCTAAAACCGCTTTTTCCACAGCAAGTGGACATTTCGAGTTCCTCAGAATGCCTTTCGGGTTGAAAAATGCCCCCGCTACGTTTCAGAGATTGATGAATGAGGTCCTTAGAGAATTTATCAATAAAATTTGCGTGGTCTATCTGGACGATATTCTCATATTTTCCACAAGTTTTGAAGAACATCTGGTTAGCATCAAAAAAATCCTACAACGTTTACGCGAAACCAATTTGAAGGTACAAATCGATAAATGCGTTTTTGCAAAAGAAACGACAAACTATCTGGGGCATATAATTACTAAGGATGGTATTAAACCAGATAACAAAAAAATCGAAGCAATACAAAAACTACATTTGCCTACAACTATTAAAGAAATTCGCCAATTCTTAGGAATTACTGGGTTTTATCGAAAATTTATTAAAGATTATGCTCGCGTAGCATACTCAATAATAAAATACCTCAAGAAAGATACTAAAATAAACACCACTGACGAAGAATATGTCAACGCTTTCAATAAACTTAAAACTCTTTTAACTCATGACCCAATTCTTAAAAGCCCAGATTTCAATAAGCCATTCGTACTTACAACTGACGCCTCTAATTACGCAATTGGAGCTTTCTTAAGTCAAAATCATCACCCCGTCTGTTACGCGTCACGAACACTGAATGACCACGAAATCAAATATTCCACTATAGAAAAGGAATTACTTGCCATCGTATGGGCTGTAAAATATTTTAGGATATATCTTTACGGACGAAAATTCACAATCCTTACTGATCATAAACCATTAGTGTGGCTGGACAGTATTAAAGAACCAAACATGAAGTTGCAACGTTGGAAAATTCAACTTAACGAATATGATTTTAACATTTCGTCGGCTTAGAGCCAAAGGAACGTAACTGAAAAATTTCCAAAATTACTTTTTTGATATTTTCTGATTCTTTATGTTGAAATCTTTTATTTTTTATCTATACTTTTTTAAAAATAAAACAGTATCACATCTTTTCCACTTAAACGTATCTTCTCTTCATACATTATTAGTTAGAACCAAACAAACGTATCTGCATTCTTACGTATCTTGGGCATTTCCCATTATACAACAATTTCAAAAGAGGTAGGTACTATTTTGTCGAAATGTGTATAGAATGTTTTACGGCAGGTTAAATCCTTATACTTTGAATCCTTTTAATTTCAATATTGGTCATTTATAACATTTTCATCATTATTGCTTTATTTTTTTGTTTAATAATAACCGACAGTATTTGTTATTAACAAAAAATAAATATTTTCAATTGTTTACAACGTTCTAATTGTTAGCAAAATTTTTGTTATTATACATATTTTACATTTTATGACAACAATGAAAAAATACACCTATCATAAAAATAATTAAATCACATTCAAATTTTATATAAAAACCATCTGATCGTGAAAAATTAGTAGATTCAGTTAAGAGTTATCTATGAAGAAAGTTTTTAAAGTGATAATGGAAATTTTTCAAGTGACATAAATATTTTTAGTGAAAATTCTAGTGATGAATCCATTGCACTAGCACAATATGTTTCTTCTTCAAGTAGGAAAGTAGGAAATGGTAAGTTAATCATTTTTATTTTGTGAAGTCAAGAAAAATATAGTTGATAAATTTTGATTATCACATAGATTGCCAAACTTTACCAAGTGAACAACAAGAAACAATAATTTGTGTACCTCCTGTGTAATTTTTCATACTGATAGGCCCAGAGAATGAAATTTACAATCAAGCTTGTTTTATTGTTTTCATAAGGAGAACATCTATAGAACCAAAATCTAGTACGAGTAGAGGAATTGTCGAGAAAAACTTGTACGAAGTTATTTCTGAATTTACTGATCCCAACAAAGGATATGAACTTTGGTTAAGCTCAGTTACAAACAATTTTGAGAAAAATGGATTTATTTTGTTTGTTCAACGAATCCAAACTGAAAAAAACAAGTGAAAACTCTGCAATAAATTTGAAATATAAGAGAAAACGAAACCACTACTTTTTCGAGCCAGGACACTCTATTATGGAATGTGATTCTGTACATGCTCACATAGAAAAAGCTTCCAGATCTATAGACATATTTGATCCATCAGGCTGGTATACTGTCGTAAAAATTGCTTCTAGAAGTAGAAAATATGACGTTATAGAAATGCAACAAAGCGATTTTCTTAATTTTCCCAAATTGCAAAAAACTTGGGTAAAAAATAAAAGAACTGATGATAAAGGAAAGAAAATCAATTGGTTTAAAATTGTGCATTTCCAATATAGAAAACATGAAACAAACATAATATTTTTCAAATACAACCATGACGACGAATTCAATTCATTTCATGTTACAAAATTACGAAGAAGAGTGACAGAATTCTTGGAAGCTGCATATAATACTCCATTGAAGATTGCTTTAGCAAAAGCAAAAGACTTGAAGGATTTATGTGTATCTGGTCTTATTCCAGAACACTACAGGCCATTTGATTATAATTTAATTAATTCTGCAGAAGAGAAGGATGACCTTCCAGATTCAGATGAATAAAAAATTTTTAATTCCCAAAAAACTTATATCTATTATTTTTAATAATTACTTATAAGTGAAAAAATGTAAATTCTTCAATATATTTTATATTAAAATAATTATAAGTAAAAAAAATTTAAATTTTTCAATATATTTTATATTAAAATAATTATATGAAAAAAAAACTTTTTTCTTTTCAAATTCCACAAATGATTTTTAAAATTTTCAGAACTAAAAAAACGTAACTTCAAAAAGGTTTCAAAAATGTTGTGAAAGTTTAGAACCAGAAAAACGTATCTGCGTTGGTTTTTAAAAAACTTCGAAAATATTAATTACTAAAAGTTCTATTTAACTGTAAATTAGCACATTGTGTTTAGAAGAATTATCTCCGTTAAATAAAAAAATAATTTTGGCAATTAAATTTTATTATCTTGTCCAAATGGTAGAAGACAATTAATTGATCAAAATTCTATAACAATTTCATGCTCTCTTACAAAATTTGAAAAACTTCAGTTACGTTCCTTTGGCTCTAAGCCGACGATTTGTTACCTAAAAGGGAAGGAAAATTTAGTGGCTGATGGGCTAAGTAGATTTACACCCCTCGAAATTAAAAACGAAAACGAGACCGAAAATGTTGAAGTAGTACTTAACAATAATAATGATGATTCTGATGAAGAATTAGGATCAAAAACCACCCCAACCTACAATACTAGTGAGGAAACTACCACTCATATTAACATAACAGAAAAACCTATAAACCACTATAAAAATCAAATTTACATCTCATCAGGCGAAAAAGAAAAAAATTGTCTAAAAATTATCCATAACAAAGTCCAAAATCATGTAATCGTCGATCAAAATAGTAATTTAATTGAAGTTTTAAAGAAAACGTTGAAAGACAAAGGAACTATGTGTATTTACTGTGACGAAGAAGAACTATTTGAAAAGATTAACAAAATCTATAGCATGTATTTTTCAAATAATAAAAATTTAAGACTTATTAAATCAAATAAAAAATTGGTAGATATTACAGACGAAGAAGTGATGTTGTCCCTTATAAGAGGAGCACCTTCGAAATAACCACCGTGGCATTTTAGAAATATTTAATAAAATTAAAATACTATTATTCGAATGTTTTTGATCTTATAACAAAATTTATAAATAATTGTGAGGTATGTTTACTAGCGAAACATGACCGACATCCCAGAAAAAAGATAAGAAATATAACGTTCAAAAATAGAATTGAGAATTTTAAAGATAGTGTTATTATTCCAATTAGTAATACAAATGTTACGAAAGTTTTTAATTATAAGATAAATTTAAAGAAATTGCATGAAACAAATATTGAAAACAGAGAAATAATAAATTACATAGAGTTTAAGAATAGAGTTATAGGATACACATCAATTGGAATAAGTACAACAGTTATAATAATAATGATAATCATTAGTATTTTTTGTAAGCTTGAAAGACGAAATGTGACAATTACCAATATTAAATTAGATAAAATTTTGCCGGAAAAAACAACCACTCACATAACAGATCCTTTTGCGGGAGCAAAAGTCTTAGGGGATGGAGGAGTAATATAATAGTAATATAATCCCATCATCACATGCAAAAGTTGTTTACTTCAACGTGATGTTCATTTTCTAACAAAATTTTAAGATTCCATATTTCCCACAAAAAGTTTCTCACAAAAATCCACAATTCTATCTTTCCCACAAAAAGTGCAAAATTCGCATTTCCTCTTTCAAGTAAATTTTAGTAAACTGAAACCTAATTCATGTTAAGTAAATTCTGGAAAATAGAAAGCGAGGTTTCTTTAAGAAATAACAAAAATCAAAAATTCAGTCTTAGAGTGAACAGTGATCCAATTAAGATCAAAATTGTAATTTAAAAAAATTATAATTAAAGTAAAAATAAAGTTAACTCAAAAGTGAAATTAGTGTTTGATTTCTAGTTCAACTTTACATTCACTAAAAATAAGGCTCATTTATTTTACTATATTGATTACATCGTAAATGAGAAAGGAATACAGCCAAGTCAAGAAAAATTAAAGGCAATTCAAAACTTTAAAGTATCTACCTAAAAATGTGACTGAAGTACGTCAATTTCTTGGTCATACGAGTTTTTTTCAAAAATTTGTTCAGGATCACGCATTAATTGCTGAACCAGTAACAAGATTAACCCTAAAAGCTGAAGAAAGAAAATTTGAATGGTGCGAAGAACAAGAAACGTCATTTCGTAAATTGAATAAAATCTTATGTGAAGCTTTTGAAAATTATTGTTCTCAATATACTACCCCTTTGCAAAATAGTTCGTCCAGTTGGTTTTTAAATCATTTATTACAGAAACACTTGAAGTTTTCTCTATTTTGTATTGATTTGTAAGAAAAATTTTTTTTATTTAAAATTCAGTATGTTTATTTTTTAAACAATAAAACAAAAATAATATTTTTTCAATAATAATAATTAAAAAAAATAAAAACAGAAAACTACTAATTTGCCTACCATTATTGTATGGCAAAATAGTTCGCCTATTATACATATTATACAGTATGATTCAGTTTAGGTATCCGACCCAGAAACTGCGGATAGGTTTCGACTAGACAAATAAAAAGTTGTATGAGAGGGGATGGGTAATCTCAACCGTTACGAAGTTAGAGGGGGGGAAACGATTTTTGGTACTTTTTTCTTCTTTTACCCTATATCTTTCTACAGGGGTACGCTAGGCTCATCTAGCCTTTTGCAAAATTGTTGAGCATCCCTGTGCCTTTTCATTAACATCTTACATATTGCTATACTTCTTACCGTTCAGAAGTTATAAGACCTACATATAAGAAGTTATATATATACTTATTCTACAATTTCCAAGTAAGAGAAATTACTTTATTTATATTATTTTTACCTTTTTGGTTTTATACAAAAGGTATTTTTAACTATTCAAGAAAAATGACTGGAAAGGAATTCATTCATATCTTTCGCTCAATACGAATGGAATGTATGATACATTGTGATTGTATATTGCATGATACATTTCAGGTAAATAATTTTTAAATACTTTTTTTTTTGTATATAATTTACTATAGAATTCCAGTAGTGGGTTAGATAATCAATTAAAAATCTGTAAAATGTTTTTGAATATTCATCAAAAGTAAATTAAGATAAAACAACTAAATTATGGGATACATACATGTTGTCACAGATGCCGCGACTAAACAGCTGCAGTAAAAACAACAACACCGGTGATATAATGAAAGGAGATCCAGTCAGTCGAGCCTGATATGATAACTAGTGCGGATGTAATTTGTAAGCGGTATCGCAATAATATTTTTCTCTTTTATATAATAGTATAGCGGACATTTTGTATTTACTAAAACGTTAATAAATTTAATTTAAAAGACAATCGGTCTTAACAGTTCAGGTGTGGAGTAAACCATTTTCATTCGTGAGACTATCGAATAAAGAAAATAATGAATCGTGCTATTATAGAAAAGTTAACGTGTAAAAAATTACGGAGTGAACTCTCTAAACGTGGCGTTTCGACAATCGGGGAAAAAGCCGTATTAATAGAAAGATTAATAACAGCGGTAGGTGATAAAGCTATTGAGATGGACCAATCAGCGGAGGAGGACATCATAAATAACGAAAAACCTGAAAATTTAAGCAATAAAATTGACGAATTAACCAAACAGATAAGTAAACTGGTTGAGGTGAGTAAAAATTCGTTATTATGTAAAGAACAAAGAACTGATGTTAATGACGCCGTGGATATGAGTCATATTCAAACCGTAACGACTCAGAACGAAACAACATCAGATTCTTCATCAAGCATAAATACTGCTGCGTCTTTTCTTTCAGCTAAGCCGACTACGTCCCAAAACCCACTTAATTTCCAATTCCCACATTTAGTTTCCACAACTGTCAATAACGTCGATAAGGTAATACCTCTAGTTACTATGATAGACAACAACCCTTCTCCGTACTGCACGACAACACAATATCCATATACAAACACTGCAGATACATTTTATCATCGTACACCTGCTAGTAATACAGTCCACAATAACCAAAATGTTTTTACAACAGCTCCGTCAACTGTTTTTTCGTCATTACTATCAAACTA
This sequence comes from Bombylius major, assembly GCA_932526495.1. Taxonomy (NCBI): domain Eukaryota; kingdom Metazoa; phylum Arthropoda; class Insecta; order Diptera; family Bombyliidae; genus Bombylius; species Bombylius major. Next base: position 20,994,137 of record OW052042.1, on the reverse strand, counting down.
CAATCACATGTGTTCACAGAATGCAAATATGCAGAGAAATTTATATATGCCAATTGGTAATACAGTGTACACAGCAGCTAATATCAATGAAAACGTTACAACAACAACACATTCCAAAATCAACATGTCACAAATACCATTTTATGTAGGAAATTCAAAGTGTCAAAACAGAAGTGAATATTTTAATTCAATAAATAGTTTTCGTTGTACCGAAAATAATATTCCTAAAATGGATAATTTTCCAGATAGGGATGTTTTTTTTAATGTTGCACATGGTCATTATCCTTACAACATGCAGTTTACAGAAAAACACGTACGCAATATTATAGACATTGTTGCGACAGCAAATAGCCCCTGTATTTTTTTTAGATATTTTCGTACGCCGCTGTATTTTTACAGACGGTAGTACACATAATTTTTAAAATGTTTAAAATTGTACATTTATTGGAAATCTTCAATAAAATATTCCAATAAATGAACTGTAAATTCAATTTCGTTGCACACGCGCAACATAAAATTTAATCTGGTTTTGTTCAAAAATTGAATAAAGATTTTTGTACTAATCACATGGATTATTACAAAAATCACGCCATTTCGAGAATAATCTCATATATTTAATACAAATACATGAGATTATTCCATATTTTTCTCGAATATAATCTCCTTCTAATTTTCTCTTTTTTTTTTATTTCCACACTACTAAAATATTATGTACTTCAGTGTATTTGTTAACATTCAAATACACTAGATAAATTTCTGACACAACATTTGATTTATTCTTATATAAATCAATGTGTATGAAAAATCAATAATACCATATGATCCATATAATTACATTATATGACCTATTTACCTAAAGTAAATAGCATAATGCAATACAAATTTTCATGTGCACACATACAGTGCCAACATCCATATTCTTCATACTTGAATACACTAGCCACATGATAATGTATCGAATAGAATATTCTAGTATGTCTGGTGATGATTTGCATGCCTGCGTGCTATGTAATACCTGCGTTCCATTGGGATTTCAGGCGTAGATTAATCTACTCCCATATACACTCAACTACCCCTATTCATATTCAGGTGTAGAAAGCAGGCGTAGTTTGTAGTAGTTGATATATTTCACCACTAAAATTCACCACACCAGGTTTTTAGTAATTCTAGTATCCAATAGATGGATTTTTCATTTTATAGGTTATAATTTATTTAAATTTAAATGAGTTAACATATTTAAAAAATAAATAAATACCTATATATGAGTTAACAATTATTTGTGATAAATATAAATAAAAAAATAAATAAATATAAAATTAATATCTTTATATATATATTTCTTCTGTGCGTTTGTTTGTCACTGAACTTCTCCTAAACGGCTGGACCGATTTTAATGAAATTTTTTGTGTGTCTTCAGGTGGATCTGACAATGGTTTAGATTCACATTTCGGTCTAATTACTCAGATGCAAGGGCAGTATTTCTTGAGTTTTTAGTTCCTAAAGATTTGAATGACTACTAGATTTAGATTTTCCTTAGAATAAATTAATTAATTTGTCAAATTGTCAAATTTTCAAATTGTCAAATAATTATAGTATCGTATCGCAGCTAATTATATAATAATAAATATTATAAATTTAAATTGATAAAAAAATAATTATTATTTATTGAATACTGAATTCAAGTTTTTAAAGAAAGTTGGTGCTGCTATCAAATTAAAGAAAATATTTTGTGTGTATTTTATATATTTTTCAAATTTAGTGAGGAATTGAAGTGAGTATTTTATACAATTTTTTACACGTGCGTTTATTTGTATTTATTTATTTTTTTTAAATTTATTTGTGTATCTATTTGATTTTATGACAAATTTTTTAAATTAAATAAAAAAAAGCAAAAACATAAAATTACACATTTTTTAGATAAATATGATGTCACCATGTATGGATAATGGAAAATGTACAAAACGTTTTCCAAAACTATGTCAAAATGATACTATCACCAATATAGACGGTTATCCATCTTACCGTCGTAGAGACGTAGACAATGGCGGTCAATCATATGAATTGCGTATGTCAAACGGTGTAAGAGTAGACATTGATAATCGATGGGTGGTTCCATATTCACCATTGCTGTGCAAAACCTATAAAGCACACATTAATGTTGAGTTATGCAGTTCGGTGAAGTCTATCAAGTACATTTGTAAGTACGTTCATAAGGGCAGTGATAAAGCTATATTTGCTGTTCAAAATGTAAACGATAATAACGAAATAACACGTTATCAAATAAACGCGTGTTTGAAAGAATCTTATCTATGGCGAAGTATCAGTAAATTATGCCTTACTATTAATATGCGCGTTCAACTTCAAAATGATCAATTAGCGTCAGGATTCTCTGAACAATTGTTAGACATTGGCAATGGTAAAATTCAATTGTATGAAGATACACAATATATTCGACTCCCAGAGAATTTTTGCAACATGGTGGCTACCAATGATGAGTTAATAAAAAGTATCTTTCCAGATTTGAGATATAATTATACTAATCATGTATAGCTACGTGAGCGAGTCATTTTAGCCGCAAGAAATTTAGATGTTGACGCAATCAATTTTAAAATACAACAATCATTGCCTGGTAACGAAATTACATTCAAATCGATTGACACTGTTGTTGATCCTGATGAAGTTGTCAACTATCCTGTAGAGTTTTTAAATTCACTGGATTTACCTGGAATGCCACCACATAATTTGCGATTGAAGATTGGTTCACCTATAATTTTGCTTAGAAATTTGAATGCCCCGAAATTGTGTAATGGCACGAGACTGGTCATAAAAAAAATCATGGGCAACATTCTTGAAGCCACTATTTTGATGGGAAAATTTCGAGGTGAGGTTGTACTTCTACCACGAATCCCAATGATTCCTTCAGATTCGCCTATACCATTTAAACGTTTGCAATTTCCGATACGCTTGGCATTTGCTATGACTATTAATAAGTCACAAGGTCAAACAATGACAATTTGTGGCTTAGATTTAGAAAATCCGTACTTTTCTCATGGCCAATTATATGTTGCGTGTTCCAGGGTTGAAAAACCGTCGAATTTGTTTGTGTATACTCCTGAAGGATTAACCAAAAATATTGTACATACAATGGCCTTACGATAAATAAATTTTTTGTAAATTTAAAAATATACCTGTTATAAAATAGTTTAAGTTTTAACTTTTTTACCTTAAATTAAAATAATTTTAAGTTTTTATTTAACAGAACCTCTACATTTCACTTCACTCATACTCATAGTATACAATTTGATAAATGTACATGTAATGACGTTAGATATTGTAGTAACTTTTTAATAAAAATTTTCATCAAAACGGTCCAGATTGTTACAGATTATTCAAAAAAGTTTGAAAATTTTGAATAAAAGAGATGTGTACAGGGCAAAGTCTGTCGGGTCCGCTTGTAAATATGTATATATATAAATTAATTAAATAAATTTATAAGTTATTGGTGATATATAAATATATATAAAAATTAATTAAATAAATTAAAAAATAAATAAATATTAATTAATATTGATTAATTAATTAAATAATAAATTAATTAAATTATTATTTATTATTTTTTACCATTTCTTCAAAAAAAAAAAAAAAAATAACGGCAGTCAGTCAAAAAAACAGAAATTTATTTTTTAAATTTCAAATTTACATCTTTTTCATTACATACCTGAAAAAAAATAGCGTTCCATTCACAAACTACGCCTAACTACGCTCAAATACGATTATCTACTCCGGAGTAGCCCAAAGGAACGCAGCTAATGACAATGAGTTAATTTTGCCGCGCATAAACCACTACAAAAATAATGTGTGTAAATGATTCAGTACATACATTAGGTACATGGGCAGACAAAAATTTTACCTACGGGGAGTTGCTTTTGGTCATTCAAGACTCAAGTGATTAAGTTCTTTTTTTAGGACATCAGTCAGTATGAAGAGAAAGAAAAGAAAAAAGAAAAAAAAAATACTATTTTTTGTGGAAAATTTTGATAATTAATTTTTTTTAAAGATTTTTAAGAAGAAAAAAAGAATGTGAATTCTTGTTTGAAGAAAATAAAAATAAGTTAAAGTTCTTAACAATTTCATTTTTTTTATAATTTGATATATTTAAAGTGCCGGTCATTTTTATTAGCTTATTTAGAAACGTTGTATTTACTTCACGATGGTGTTAAATTTTTTTTTCAAATACTTACACTGCGTGCCAATGAAATCGCCGAAGTATAGTAAAGTATGTAAATTGTGGAAATTCCCAATTCTTAGGTAAATATTTTATGATCCTTTGAACATATGCTGGATATTTGAATTTCAATAACTAGTTTATAACAAATTTGTGTTGTAAGGTAATTTATTTTGTAAAGTAAAAGTGAAAATTGGAGTTATTCTTTAATCTGGTTCTAGTGAGTCAGTTATAGAAAAAGTGTGAGAAAAATGAAAAAGTTATCAAGTGAAGAAAAAGTGAAAATTGTTGCTTTAAAAGGACAAAATCTAACAAATAGTGAAATCGCAAGAACTCTAGGAAGAAATGAGTCCACAGTAAGACGATTTTTTAAAACTTTTAAATTAACAAAAAATATTCAAAGAAAAAGTGGTTCCGGACGGAAAAAAATTACAAGTGAAAGAGAAAATCGACTGATAAAAAATATTTCTCTCGAAAATAGGTTTATGCCAGCATCTAAAATTTGTCAGGAGTTGAAAAAAATAACAGGAACCCAAATCAGCGTTAGAACAGTTCAGAGAAGGCTCAATGAAATGGGTCTGAAGGCCTGCAAGCCAGCAAAAAAGCCTCTTTTGACCGAAAATATGACGAAAGCCAGATTAGAATGGGCAAAATTAAGAAAAAACTGGACTGTTTCTGATTGGGAAAAAGTAATTTTCAGCAACGAATCAAAATTCAATTTGATAGGGCCTGATGGTAACACCACAGTGCGACGGCGTGATGGTGAAAGATATATTCCTCAGTGCACCGTTTCTACAGTTAAGCATTCGCCATATTTAATGGTTTGGGGATGCATAACTTCTAAAGGTACTGGTAGGATTATATTCTTGGACACGCATGTAAATGCAAAAGAATATAAAAAAATTATTCGCAAAGGTCTTATACCCTCACTGGAAGCAGTAACCGAGTTCATTGCAGATCCAGTTTTTCAAGATGATTCGGCTCCATGTCACAGAGCAAAAACAGTAAGTATTAATGAGTTTTATGTTTTGTGAACTGTTTATTTGAGTAAATTGTAGCATCTCCAATATTTTTTCTAATTTTTTTTATCAGGTTACAAAATATAAGAAGTCTCTAGGAATAAGTTCTCTGCCTTGGCCTGCAAACAGCCCCGATTTAAACATACATAATTGAGAATGTTTGGGCCATAATGGGCAGGAAAATTAGGGAAAATAAACCAAACAGCATAATTGAATTGAGAGAAATAATCGAAAAAGTGTGGAATGAAGATATAAATTTGGAGCTATTACAGCGTCTTTACCAGTCCATGGTAAATAGAGTAGCGGCTGTGATAAAAGCTAGGGGCGGTCCTACAAAATATTAAATTTAAAAAAAACAATAGGGAATTAAAAGAAGATTAAATTTATTTTTTATTATTATGTATAAGTACTATTAAAATTTGCATTTACTTTTGTATTATTTCAAACGTTTTTAAAATTAAAAAAAAAAGTAATAAAATTATATTATTTTTGTCTTTATTGTTAATTTTCCTTTTTTTATGAACTCAAATTCATAACTGACATCCGATTAGTGGCAACAGGTAGTAAAATAATGAAAAAGCATGCACAGGTACTGAGATACATATTTCAAAAATAAAAACACCCAACAAATGTTTCAGAAAAAATTTTTATACCTAATAACAACGAAATTCTATGAAAAAACTAGTTCGGCGATTTCATTGGCACGCAGTGTAGATTAGACAACAATGAAAAAAAAAAAAAAATTTAGATTGCAAATAAAATTATAATTCAGAAAAAAAAATCTCCAAAAATTTAGTGTGAATTATTTTAAATTAGGAAGAAAAGAAAAATTCTAGAGAAAATTTAGTTCAATAACTAAAGAAAAAAAAACGTATAGAACAGAAGAAAAACGAAATAAAACAAAAGAAAAACGAAATCATAGTGAGTGAAAAAGAAAAATTAATAAGTAAATTAGAAAATTCATCAAAAGTGAAAATTATGTTAAAAAGACTAAAAAGAGTAGGAAATTTCAAGAACCTTCTGAGAAAAATTGAAGAAAAAAAAATATAATGTAAAAGAAAAATTTGTAAAATCAAATATTAAATAAATGTGGTTAAATTTATTATAATTGGCATAGAAAAAAAAATATTAATAATAAAATACGTACCTATGTGAAAAAAAAAAAAAGTTTAAAAGGAAAAGAAAAAAAGAAATAATAATAAGGAAATAATTCAATAAATTCAGTAAAGCTCTCAACTCAAAAATCATCAACTTTTGTGAGGACCATCTGCTGATTGGATTCAACGAGGGAGTCTACAGTTAAGTTGCTACTACCAAGTAGGTTTTTTTTATTATTATTATTGGGTTTTTTTTATAAAGGATAGGAATATCGAACAAATTTTTTTTGTAATTTAAACGTCAAAGTAACTATGCATATGGCCATTAAAGTATAAATATTGTAAATTAAAGAAAATAAGAAGTGCCCAATAGATATTCACTTAATTGTTCGAAATTAATATTGTATTTTACGTTAGCTTAGTAATAGGATCTAATTATTAGAATGTAAATGGCGCCATTCAAAAGATTTAAAAATTGGCATTTTTTTTTTAAACAATTAATATGGATATATACAGGGTGTCCCGTTTGGTTTGCTTAACCTTGATACCATAGATAGGTCTCATCAAGACAAACAAAAAATCGTATCGGTGGGGGAGGGGTAAATCCCAACGGTTTCGCCGCTAGGGGGCGTTGAAGTTTTTTTGCTCTTATTTCACGATGTACCCTATAACTTTTTACAGGGGCACTCAAGGGTCACTTTGTGTTAAGAACAAATGTAGAAGACCCTTTGCCCTTTTCAACAATACCTTACTTGTTCCTCTTCTTCCAACTGTTGAAAAGTTACACGCATTCAAAATCAAAATTTTGTGAATTTTTCCCAAATTTTTGTGTTTAACCCTGTCTTTCTCAAAAAAGGCTTAAATTAACCCCAAGTTTTTATTGCAGAAAAAGAAGGCCCAATTGATTCTCCATCCATTGATTTTTTTTTGTTTGTTGAATCATGTTTGAAGTACCATTGATAATGTGTTCCTGAAACAGGAAAATATAAAGGGTGTTTGTGGTTGGAGAATCTCTGCGTTGGGTTGAAGATGGTCCGCTGATCTATTGTGGTTCTCATTGGAGATATGGCTAAAGGTCGTCCTCTCTATCAATCAAATATCATACCTCTGCTCTTGATTCTTCGAAATTTTTTTGTAATATCGATTTCCTCGTAGCTTTTCCAATGATCTCGTGAAATTAAGCCGGTCATTTATGTTAGAGTAACGGGCCTTTCTCCGATATCGGTGCTTTCAAGAACCCACCCAAGGCTGAAGCAGCTGGATTTTTGACCGGCTGAAAGCACCCAGGAGGTTTGATTGTCAGTTTTCAAATTGTTGGTCATTTTCAAATAAAATTTCAATAAATTTTCCGTTGCATAATAACATACTACCGGATTTCAATCCTAATTCAGACCTGTCACTAAATGCTACACAATTCATAAATAGAATTAATTCTTTATAATACAGATATAAATGGAACGAACATTTATTACTGTTGGCAGTCCAAGCAAAACTTAACCAGCTGTTAACAGTGACCAGCTAAAATATGGAACGACAACAGAACAAAACTTTCTCCTACATACAAAATGAAGCTGACATTCATTTAGATATGTCACGAATGACAAGATTAAAGAAGGAAAACGAAGAAGATTATTATTTTAAAATGTGTACTAAAGGCGCAAGATATAATTTATTAGCTTCCGCTATTAATAAATACATCCGTATGGGATTGAACAACACTCCGTTACAAAAAGCTATTGTAACGATAAATTTCGAAAATACAAGTGAATTACTAATGACGATAAAACGCTACCGAGAAAATATCATGAAAACTCAAGATTCTCAAATCATTTCAATGTTAAAGAGAAAAACGGAGATAAATGAGCCGAAAATTAATAAAGTAACAAAATCGAATGTAAAATGTTACAACTGCTATGAATTTGGCCACATTTCAATTAAATGTCCGAAACCGCAAAGACGATTACGATGTACAAATTGTCTTAAAAATGGTCATGATGTTAGTAATTGTTCGAGTTTACACATAGAAAGGAAAACACGTGATATTAATAAAACAATGAATAGAAATTTTAAAATCGAATCGAAACCGGGTTAAACGATTACAAAAGAATTAAAAATAAATGGAAAGAAATATAATGCTTTTATTGATGTTGGTAGTGATCGTTCACTAATTGCGAAATCATTAGCTTCTCGTTTGGGAAATATTAGTACATGTAATGACATTGTTTTAAAAGGATTTGGAGGTGGTAGTTTCGTTTGCCACAATAAAATCGAACTAAATTTTGAAATAGATAATTGTGAATTTACAGCTATATTTTTTATTGTAGATGATACAATGATACCGGAAGAGATTTTATTCGGATGTGACTTTTTATGTCAAAACGAAAATCGACTTATCATCGAGGAAGGTATGTTAAGAATCGAAAGTAAAACAATCAAATTGAACAATGAATTAAAACACGAAGAAAAGGAAATGATTTTACAAACCGTTTAAATGCGAATTGTTTTGCTAAAGATATTTCACAATTAGGAAAATGTAATACAACTGAAATGCAAATAACGCTCACGACAGAATCTCCAGTTTCTAGGCAACCATATAGAATCCCATTTGCAAAGCGTGATATAGTTTCGAAAATTATAAATGAACTTTTAACAAATGGTATCATTCGACATAGTGAATCACCGTACTCAGCACCAATTGTGCTCGTAAAGAAAAAGAACGGCGAAGACAGACTCTGTATCGACTATCGAATGTTAAACAGTGTAACCGTCAAAAGAAATTACCCAATGCCTAATGTTGAAGACCAGCTATCGTTGTTGAGTGGCAACGAGTATTTTACATCACTCGATTTAATGGCTGGTTATTACCAAGTAAAATTGAACGAGCAATCGAAAAAGTTTACAGCATTCAGTACACATGATGGTCATTTTGAATACAATTGCTTGCCATTCGGATTGGTGAATGCACCGAGTGTTTTCCAAGAAATGATCAATAAATTGATAAAGCAAATGGCACCTAATGAAGCTTTAGCATATTTGGACGATGTTATAATTCCAAGCAAAACAATCGAACAAGGACTAAGGTCTTTGAAAAAGTTTTTAAATATACTACTCGATGCTGGCTTAACTTTGAGACTCGATAAGTGTAAATTTTTAGAAAAGGAACTTTTATTTTTAGGGCACAGGATAACGAGAAATGGAATCCAACCCGGTGAAGAAAAGGTTAAAGCGATAAAAGAATTTCCTCGTCCTCAAAACGTGACTAATGTCAGACAATTTGTTGGTTTATGTAGTTTCTTTCAGAAATTTATTGAGAACTTTGCAGTTATAGCATCAGCTTTAACGAAACTTACAAGAAAGAACGAAGAATTTTCTTGGAATGATCTTCACGAAGCCGCTTTTAACGAACTTAAAGTTAAACTATGCTCAGATCCTATCTTACAACTATATGATCCAAACCGTAATCATCAAGTACACACCGATGCGAGCTCAATCGGACTTGCAGGGATGCTACTTCAAGATGACGGCAACAACGTATGGAAACCTGTAGCATATTATAGCCGTCAGTGCAATGATGCAGAAAAAACTTACCATTGTTACGAACTAGAAGTTCTCGCAATGGTAGAAGCCGTGGAACAATTTAGGATTTATGTTTATGGTAAAAAGTTTTGCATAGTAACAGATTGTGCAGCGGTAAGTACAACGAAGGTTAGGAAACCACTTATTCCACGTGTAGCCCGATGGTTTCTTCGGTTACAAGAATATGATTACATCATAACGAATCGACCTGCGGCTAAAATGAAACATGTAGATGCATTAAGTAGGTCGCCATGTTTTCAACAAATCGAAGCAACGAGTGTAGCAGATAATGTAATGAAAATAGAAATAAACAGGACGATTGGTTAGTAACGATGCAAATGCAAGATGAGTCATTAAATAATATCAGAAAAATAATTAAAGGTGAACTGAAATCAGACCAGCAGAAGAAATTAACGTCTGATTATGCTCTAAAAGGCGGTCGTCTATTTCGTCGGGATGGTCCAGATTTGAAATTAGTTGTACCTAAGGGTGTTCGATGGCGCATTATGAAAGCCTGTCATGATGATTCAGGACATTTTGGTTTGGAGAAAACATTACAGAGAATTCGCAAAACTTATTATTTTCCTCGGATGCGAAAGCATGTTAAACAATATTTGGCATCTTGTGTTGACTGCTGCTACAACAAAAGTCGGAGGTAAAACTGAAGGGCAGATGCACATAAAAGAGGTTATTCCTATTCCCTTCCGTACCCTAAATTTAGATCATTTAGGTCCCTTTCCACGTAGTCGAAAAAGAAACATGTTCATTTTAGTCATTGTAGACGCATTTACTAAATATGTTATTGTAAAAGCAGTACGAAATACCTCTACCCAACCAGTTCTACAAGCACTTAACGAGTTAACCTCATACTTTGGCATACCAAAATCAGTTATAAATAACCGACAGAGGAACTGCATTTACTTCAAAAATGTTCCATGATTATTGTCAACGATACGACATTCAGCATATCAAGGTAGCTACCCGAACTCCTCGTGCAAATGGCCAAGCCGAAAGGTTGAACCAATCAATAGTCAGTATAATTAAAGGTACTGTTTCTGATCAGACAACTAAATGGGATCAGAATTTGAACGAGTTGCAATGGACTATTAATTCTCAACGTAATGATTCTATCGGGTTTTGTCCCAACGAAGTTGTATTTGACTTCAAGATGCGTGACGTAACAGCTAACAAAACGATACAGACATTAATTGATGATGATTTTAATAATATCCAGCAATTAAGCTTTGAAAAGAATTACAGAAGAAAAGCTTAAATGGAAAAATCGATTTGACAGCAAGCATCGAAGACCACGTAAATATTGCGAAGATGATCTAGTAGTACTAAAAAAATATTCCTCAAGCAACAGGCGAATCAAGAAAATTGGAGCCGAAGTACAGAGGACCATATATAGTAAAAAAAAGTTTTAGATTTTGATCGTTACGTGATTGAAGACATAGAAGAACAGAAAAGACGTCAAAAAAAATTCAATTCAATATATCCAGCAGAAAAATTGAAGCCATGGTGTTTATTATCACCCGAAATTGATTCATATAATGATGAAGATGAAGATAGAGATAATGACGACTCCGAACCTCAATATTCAACCACATTCATCATTCGATCCGGGACGGATCTACATAAGGTATGGCCGAAGCTGTCACAGACGCCGCGACTAAACAGCTGCAGTAAAAACAACAACACCGGTGATATAATGAAAGGAGATCCAGTCAGTCGAGCCTGATATGATAACCAGTGCGGATGTAATTTGTAAGCGGTATCGCAATAATATTTTTCTCTTTTATATAATATTATAGCGGACATTTTGTATTTACTAAAACGTTAATAAATTTAATTTAAAAGACAATCGGTCTTAACAATATGAACAATGTAATGGTAGAGTATATTCATCTAAAGTAGGTAAGAAATTGGGATATATATATAGAGCAGAACAAGTAAGTAGTATAATTTAGTAGAAATATTGAAAAAAAAAGCAAAAAAAAGAACAATTTGAGAACCTAGAGAATTGATTACAATTCTTTTTTTGTTTTATTAAATGTGTGTATGTATATTGAGAAAAAACTGAAAAGGTATGTATAAGACATCGATTCATTTTGCACTTTAGGGGTCATTGCAATCGTCAGTCTTATTTAGGTTTTGATTACTAGATCGATCAACTGTATTGCACAATTGAATCGGTCTAGATTTTGATTTTGAAGTTAGGACGGTCAGGTGTATGTAGTAATATGTACATCTGACTCGATTTTGCTCACAATTTTATTTTATTTGATCTCCAAGAATCAACCTTCTTTTAATGGTGGCTGAGGAGCTTGTGATCTAACAAAAAATCATCTACTTCTCGTTATGCGCGCCTGAGGATGATTGTTGATAGTGGGCTTGGAAATCGGTAAAATAAAAGTTGGTCTGGAAGTTCTTCCACCTGTAGATCAAGCGTTAGCGGAGGATGAGGTTCCAGGATCTCTTACTCCCTGACAGTCTTGTTCTCTGGTGGTCCTTCCACTTCCTGGGTGCCTCATATGCGCTCAGCAGAAGCACACTAACAACAGGAGCACAAACAGAATAGTACCAGTTCCTGAGGCGGATTCAGACCATTAGTACATCCGATCAACTGTATTGCACAATTGAATCGGTCTAAAAACACAACAATCAATTGAGCCATTTTACTTAGCTCTTCTTTTTACTTTTACACTAGTCTTCTTTCTTTCTTCTCAATTCATTGGTTGAAAAAGTGAAGAAAGATGAGGAAACCGCACTACTCCGTTGGCTATCGAACTTGGTCGTGGGGAAGAACTGTGTAAAACCCATGAATCAGCTGTCAAGTATACTAGCGTACACTACTGGTTGGTTGGTACCTTGTATGCTTATAATATTTTTATTTTGTTCGGTTGGCAATCAGATCCGATACGATTGTGGTAGAGGTAGTACGTGTTTGGATTTTTGTGCTAAGTGATATTTATAAAAGTGGTTAAATATCAGTGATAGATAATAGAAAATAGCAAATAGTTGCTAAGTGGACTAAATAATTAGTGAATAGTTAATTTCAATTAAATAAACTGTTCGTTTGATTTAAAATAAACAAACAATTAAAATAAAAATAATTAGTGGCTAACATAACCCCAAATAAAGTAAATGTGATTTATTTCAAAAACCCGACTTTTTACAGTGATTCTAAACATTCAGCCCATACGAATTCGAAAATTTTGTGATTTACTTCAAAAACCCGACTTTTTACAGTGGTTCTAAACATTCAGCCCATACGAATTTGAAAATTTTTGATTTATTTCAAAAACCCGACTTTTTACAGTGATTCTAAACATTCACCCCAAAAATATTTTTTAGTTTAAAAAAAAAATTAATAGAAATCCAGAGAAACTCAAACGGGGGTTTGAAAAAAACAAATTAATTAATTATAATAAAATAGGAATACTAGAAAAAACCTTTTTAGAAAACATAGTACTTTTATTTTTCACAGGGTGGAGAAAACACCAAACTAGTAGGGGGTAACAACTACCAAGATGCTGCCCTCAGGGGCTAGTCAGGGGAACTTTTTTCAGATCCTGGAAAATGCTCCCCAAAGCGTGCCAGCGACAAAAAAGAAGGCTCCAGCAAGAAAAAGACCGATGAACATCAATGATGAATTCGACTTCCCGATGCTAAAAGAGACAACGAGTAATGAACCAGAGGCAAAATATGTCATCATTTTCTGTAGGGAAGTGCAAGGTAAGGACATTAATGGCGAAACAATTTACAAGAAACTTAGCGAATATAACCCGTTCCTGATATCTTCGGCGATAAAAACAATAACCTCTGAGATCGTAAGAGGATCTTTCCTGAAAGACGTTAGCTTCCTCGTTCTTACAAAAAATCAAACAGCAGCTGAAAATCTTGAAAAAGCAGACAAAATGCCACTCTCACCTTCAAACGAGATAAAAATTAAATGCACGTATCATAAGACGTTAAACAATTGCAAAGGCGTTATCTACTCGCAAATGTTGAGAAACGTAACTGAAGAAGAGATTGTTGTAGGACTTAAAAGTGAAAAAGTAGTTGAAGCACGGCACATAACGAGAAAAGATGGAGACAGATACATCCCAACGGGCTCGATCATCCTCACATTCGAGAAGTTCCGGCTCCCATCTCACGTCAACATCTGCTTCCAGAGAGTGGATGTACGTGAATACGTGCAGAACCCAATGCGGTGCATATTATGCGAGAAAATAGGTCACACTAAGAATCGCTGCACTGAGGAAACAACACTATGCTCCACCTGCAACTTGTTAGCTGGACACAAAGGAGAATGCCCATGTAAGTACTGTGTAAATTATAACACTTCAAATCATTCTTCCGCAGACAAAAGATGTCCGACTTTCATAAGAGAAAGAGAGATCTTGAGGATTATGAACCAAACAAAATGCACCAGGTATCAAGCGCGCGAGCAATACTTTTCTCTCCACCCGGTTGTACAAAATGAAATAAGCAATCTGCCAGATCTGAATAAGCCGGTCAGCTTTGCCCAGGCGGCAGCTAGGTTAAATTCTAATAGTACGCCAAGTGGTAGTAAACAAGGCTCAACCCCAAATAATAGCTCAGTAGGTAGTAACCAAACAAAAGCTGCTACAAAATCAACCTCCATAGTACCCAAATCACAAGTACAACCCAAACAACCCTCTAACACTACTAATAAAATCATCACACCCCAAAATAACACCCCAACACAACCTAAACCTGATACAGACAAAAATAACTTCACAATTTCTGACAAAACAAACAAACAAACAGACAAAATCATCTCAAAACCACCAACGACAACACCAACAACTATAATAACAAAAGAAACCATTACCAAGCTCACTAAACACTCAAAAGAAAAAGCAGACGAATTTATTAGGAAGAATGAACAAAATTTCTTAAACAGTAATATGTCATTTACCAAATATTTCAAGAAATATAATCAATTCGAAATCCCTTTCCCTGTAGAATTTTCAGATGCTGTCACTGATGACGTCGTCATGAGTAAAGACCTGACCCAATCTGACGGTTTTTAATATTTTCAGCCACCACTAGTAGCCCTCTAACCTCCCCCAGCGAATAATTTATTCTAATTCCTAGAAAAGATTATAGTCTAGTTTCATGGCCTCAACAACAAATTGTCCGCGAGATTTAACAATAATACAATGGAACATTAGAGGTTTCCGTGCCAACCAGCACAGTTTAGAACTTATGATACATCGGTATAAACCAAGATAATTAGAGAATAGATGGTATACTCGATCAAATTTTGATGTTTATTTATGACGTCACAGTGTTCAGTCATTTTGTAAACAAAAGAATGTTTGTATGTAAATTGATTGTTTTTTTACGAGTTTTAAAATTAAATTTGTTTTTCATTAATATATTACTTAATAATAATGGTGAATTGTGCTGTATTTGGGTGCAAAAATTATTCTGATAAAGGTGATAAAAAACTAAGCTATTATGCTTTCCCAAAATCGGATGAAATTAAAAGAATAAGGTATTTAAATAGATCCGTAAGTAATTTTAATCCTAAAAATAAGAAATTGAATAAAACAATAACTTAAATGCAGTTTTTAATTTTACGAATTTTTGACTAAAATTTAAAAAAAATCTCATTCTCAGGAAATCTTGATAATCAAGAAGAATTCCAGCAATATCATTTGGAACACCACAACAGCTCAGGCACTTCATCATACAACCGATTTAAAAATTGAATAAATAAAAAGGTAAAGTATATATAATATTATTATATAATATGTATATAAATTTATTTTTAATCAAGAAAAATGTATGTACCAATAATATATGTATTCTTGTTTTTTTTAGATATTTTAACCAAAATCCAAAAGGATAAACGATAAAAATTCAATAAAAAGGTAAGTACATATACATATATATATGATATATAAATTTATTTTTAAATAAAAAATATATACACTCACAAAAAAATTTACTCAGATTAATGAAAATTTAATGAAAATTGATGACTCCCAAAGATAAATTTACATGGTTCAATAAATAAAATTACTTAACATAATAACCAATAATTCTTGAACCAAGAATATTTTTCCATTTAAAGAAATAGTTATGAAATTATACTCAAATTCTGAAAAATATTTGCCTTAGAACAATGAAATAGGGATTTAAAATGATAAACAAATTTATTTACGTCAATTATGTTTTTTTCAACTCAATGTAAATATTGAGCTAATCTATTTTAAGAGTTATTTTCTCACAATTGCATTTTTCATTAGAACAATAAAAAAAAAAATAGAGAAAATAGAGATAAAACTTCTAGTGTTTCTGTAATAAATGATTTAAAAACCAACTGGGCGAACTATTTTGCAAAGGGGTAGTAATATACAACATGTGAAAACTTCAGTACGTGTACCTCGCGCAAATGGTCAGGTTGAGCGAGCTCACCAAAATGTTTTAGATTTTTTGCAAACAACATGCAAAAATGAACGTAAATGGGATGAATGACTACATGAACTGCAGTGGGCTATAAATAGTCAAAGAAACAAGACCACAGGTTTTACACCGAACGAGCTAGTTTTTGATTTTACTTTGAGAGACGTCATCACAAACGAGTTAATAGCGGCATTACAAAATCATGACAATGATAACATTTTTGAAACGTTAAGCATCCAAGAAAAACGAGAAAAAGCAGTCGAAAATATACATATAAGCAGAGCGAGAAAAATGGAAAATTAGATTTGACGCTCGTCATACTAAACCGCCCATTTATAATGTTCGAAATTTGATAGTGATTGAGCATGAACCTAGTTCAACAGGTGAAAGTCGAAAGTTGAAGCCGAAATTAAGAGGTCCTTATATTACAAAAAAATGCTTAGGTAATGATCGTTATCGCATCGAAGATATAGATGGTCTTAAAACGTCTGGTGCGAAATTTAGCTCCGTTTACGCTGCAGAGAAAATAAAACCGTGGTGTAATAATGCTCCAGAATTGGATGAAGATGCTGATGATGATGAAGATGGACCCGAGGACGAGTCCAATTTAGGATTGGCCGAGTTTTGAGAGAAAGAAAAAGAAAGAAAAAAAATTAAAAACGAACAAACAAACGAAGCATACAGCATACAGTCAGTCAGCCGTAACTCCTCACAGTAACAACACGATTGTCGTCTACCGTCCGGTGTTTAAATAAAATAAAGAAATAAAGTGTCATTTTTGAAATTCTTTTATATTTTTAAATTTTAAATAATAAATAAATAAATAAATAAATAATAGAGGCCTGACATATGTATATATCATACATATATATATTTATATAGTGTATCTTCAAAAATGAATCGCTGCTTTGGTGTTGCTAATGTTCTTCTGTTCGTGATGCGAAAACATTACTTGTTGCTATGACAACGCAAAGTTTTTAGTTGGCGATGCAACGCTATTACATGACAGCTGAATATTACAAGGAATTTCGAATACTTGATTTGATGCGATGCTTTTTTGAATATGTGACAACGCATCATAAAAGTTGCGTTGCATTTCTGAATTTGTGACAAGCATCAGCATCGCATCAACAAAGCAACGATTCATTTTTTAAGATACACATGTACATATAATTTTAAATATGGTTTTCTGCATCAAAAATCTTTACCTTCGAAAATTAGTATCAAGAAACCTGCAACAACTCTTGGTGGAACAGCTTCTCTGAATTGGTGCTTAATCTTGCATTTTCTTTTCATTTTTTATAATATGTATTAGATATTTTTTATGATTTAGAAGCAAGAAATTATCGAAATGTATCGACGAGATTTCAATAAGAACAGAACCTTCATTTAATAGAAGTAGTGTTACAATTACCACAACTCACGAGATCATCCAAGACCACCATGTATAAAACACTTATAAGACCCATCATGACGTACGAAGCGAAATGCTGGACACTGATGCAGAAAAACTAGGACCCTTCGAAAGAAAAGTATTAAGATGTATACATGGTGTAACAAAAGTAACAGCAGACGAGTATGTGAGAAAGTTCAACAAAGAATTATATGAGCTGTATGATGACTCGGACATTGTTTCATTCATCAGAATCAATAGACTCAGATGGTTGGAACATGTCAACAGACGACGAGTAGATTAGATAACATAAGGCCAAGAGGAAGACCTAGAAACAGATGATGGTACACAATAACCCAAAATATTAGAGATTTCAAAATGGAAATCTAAAGACGGGCATAGGGACGAATGAAACCGAATTCTTTTAGAAGCGGAGGACTTTTAGGACCGTTGTGCCGTAGAGGGAGAAGAAGTGGCACAACTATTAAACTAGAAGATATTGGTTATGAATGAACTATACGTTCAGCTTTATTTGCACTCGCTGTAATGGTTCGTGGCATAATCCAAAAATATAGATACTTTATTGGTTACTTTTTATCATATTCTCCATTTTCGGCTAAATCATTAAAAAAATGTTTTGAAAGAGTGCATGGAAAAGCTCGTTCAGGCATTACTTATTTCCCGCGCTGTTATTTCCGATCAAGGAACTAATTTTGCTTCTTTAAATAGATTATTCGGAACTTCACTATCAAATCAATTTTTCTATTTAAATAATCTCAAACTATATTATTTATATGATTCATCTCATTTATTGAAATTTTTCCGCAATAATTTCAAATCATATGACATTGTTTTCGGATGCAATATACGCAAATAACGGGCAATTAAATTTTTTAATTGAAATGCAAGAACTCCTTCACACCATTCGTTTTTATGATGGTGTGAACGATGTAACAAGAAAATTAAAATTTATAAATGGGTAGCAGCAAAACATAAAAGCATTATTATTTATAATTATACAATGATTTGAAATCGATTAGAATTTTTTATATTTTTACCAGACATCTTAATCGAAATGCTCTAGAACATGCAGTAAATGTTCTTAAGCCCTTTAAATGCTTTTAGAAAGTAAAATATATGGATAATGTATCGTCATCTGGTACTTTAGAGTTCCTTGAAGAAATTAAATTGCCTGGCGTTCAACTTTTCCAATTATCTTTAAATACACGGAATCCCTTATATAATCGTAAATTTGAGATAGATATAAATTCTGAATATAAACTTCAATACCCTAACTATTCAGAATGCATTCGCATATTTTACAGGTTTTGTACATATTAAGAAGATACATACAACACATCAAACTTTTTTATCGATTTTAAAGAATACGCTAAGGTAATAATAATACGTCCTACAGAAAACATTTCACAATAGTATCAAAGTTTAGAAATAAACTTTCTAGAATATTTCAATGAGATTTGTGTACAAAATAATTTAGAATACAAAATATGTATATAATTCATTGAAAGATAGATTTTAGCTGTTGCGAGAATAAAAATAATGAATATTAAATTAAAATATATGTTAGGTTAAGTATTCAGATGACAATTGAATAAATTTAATTATATGAAATTAAACAATGACGATGAATATAATGAAAACAATATTTAAAAAAATGTGAGAAATAAACATTCATCTGATGATGATTCAACCTCTGAATTTAGTACAAGCGCCATTAGAGTAAAAAATCACCCATTAGTAAGTTGTAAAAATTTCAAAGGATTCGCTCTAATATCATACATGACGCAAAAAGTACATATTCTATTATAAATTTAAACGATTAAAAAGTAAAATATTTTTGACCGTCAAAAAATTCGCGATTTTATCGATTTTTATTAGTAGTTTGGGCCATATTTAATAGGGAAAATTTTAATTTAGTGTTCAATTGAAAGTTTCTTTTAGCATTTATAGTAAAATTCATCAACTAAACTTTAATTAATTTTCTTCTTCTTTTCAGAAGGAATAAATATTAAAGATCCGGTTTTCAAAGGAGCTTGATACATAGGTAATTATTTTTGATATAATTTTGATAAAAGTTATTAATTAGTTTTTTATTCATTTTCATGTTTTCAATACTGCCCTCTGCGAAAACTGCTCAAAGTTCCCACTGTGCATTAATCACGTGCACAGCAGAATTTTAAAAAAAAATCTCTAGTCGGTGTCTATGTATGTTGTGTTTACTTTCTTATCTTCAAATAAAGAGGCTTGTACTTGTACTTTGGACACTGTGTCATTGGTTCTTATATGTTCTATTTGTGAGTCTTTGTCTTGCAAATTTACTCAGCTTCATCTGCGTTAAGTCTCTTTTAGATTCTAGAGACATCAACCGCAAAGAACATTTAATGAAGAAACGATTTGTGCACTTGACAAACGTGCCTTTTCTTAACACTGTTCACATTACCACCGACTTTGTTATGTTTTTGTAGCGAGAGCAGGGTTATTTTGTATCCTGAATTTTCCCTGAAAAGAAGATATCTGCTGCTAAATTTAGTAGATGAGTGCTATAAATAAAAGAAACTTTGATTTAGTTTATTGGAAGTAGTTTCTGAAGCAGAAATGAGAAAGGAATTATTTAAAATAAAAGAAATATGGAAAAGACTTGTCGAGACAAAAGGCCAAGCGAGGAACAAAAACAATTCCTCATCAGTTATTTAGAGGGAAATTTAGACTTGGCACACGACAGATAAGTGTATTATTATTAAATTCATGTTTGCAATTATTAAAAATCTCTTTAATATCTTTCTAAAGATTTCAGACGGTGGATGGTGCGAAGCACAAGAAAGCCGAGTGGAAGAAATTGGCAAATAATGTGAATGCCATTGGAATGCAATTTTGGGGATTGGAGGTAATATTTAATATTTTCTTTCTTGATACATAATAATTCAAAAAAAAACCTCTTCGAGGAACAATCTTTCAACAGAACAATGCAAAGCCCGGACAATTATACTCAAAGATGGATTCAGCAAAATAATATTGAAATCTTGCCTTGGCCACCTAGTAATCCTGATTTTAATAATATATAGAACTGCTGGAAAACTTTAGATGACAGGGTTGCAAAACGTAAGCTAGAGAACCTTACACAGTTAAAGACGTTCTTATGTGAAGCATGGAGTAAAATGACAAAAGTTATGGTTGAAAATTTGGTAAATTTTGTACCCCGACGAATAACATTATGTTTGAAGGCCAAAGGGTACTTTTTTAAAGCTTAATTATGAGTAGAATAAGAAGTTCTCGTGCAAAATTTGTGATAGTCTTAAACTTTTCTGCAGCAATTTAATTATAATTCAGCTTATTGTAAAATATTTATTAAGCTTAATTACTAGTGAAATATATAATTTTGGTCTAAATATTTCAGAGTTCTTATTTACCCAATTTGGTTTTTATTGGTAGCGAGAAATCGAAAATATTGGTTCCTAAATTGTATGAAAGGTTCAAATTTTCAAGTGGTCTTAAACTTATCTGAAAGACTGTAGTTGTGATAAACATATTATACTTGAGAATTTTATATTTAATACATATGATATAGTTGCGATTAACATATTATAAGTTGTAATTATTATTTCGTGTTTAAATTCAGTCCATTTGTGACTAAATAGTTCAATGAACAAGACGTTAGTGAAATGTTTTAAAAAAGTAAATTTTGTTTTCAGTGTCAGTATATAGTGTAGAGAGCAGAAAATATATTCAAGCTGTGTAAGGTAAGAAATTTTTTTTATTTTTTGTGAAATAAACTATACCATATTAGTCATATTAGTTCATATTTTTTATTTTGAAATATTTAAGTTTTTAATTGAACATTATTACACTTTCATAATGTGAAATCTGGCAATGCTGGTGAAGAAATGTCTTTTTACAAAATGTAAAAAGAAAAAGAGAAAAATAAGAAGAAGAAGAACCGAGTACCTAACGAAGAAGCAGTCAGTTGGGAGATAGTATAAAAGTAAGACGAGAAAACGACGTGATCGGGACGACGATTAATTTTTTTATATTATTTTTTTATTTTATATTAAAATTAGTGGAGTAAGAATATTAATAATTACGTATACAATCGAATTTTGTTTATTTCCAACATATAATTATTTCTCACAATAATATGATTTTATAATCCTAAAGTTCTTTTAAGTATGTATATGAGATATGAAATTGTGTTCACCATTTCACATATTCCAAATGTAAAATTTAATTATTTTTTCGCTCTAATTAATTAAAATACATAAAATAAAACCTGAATAATCATAAAAAGTGTATGTAATTTTTAACGTTTAATTTATATTTCTTTAAATTTTTTCAATTAAATGAAGCGGGGAACAAAAGGAAGTTTTTTGTCACTGTTATGAATATGAAGAAATCTTAACATACGACAGCTCCTAAAATACCATCAAACGAAAGATTGATTGATTGAAAGATTGGTGCTCCACCACCACCAACATGTGCTCCACTACCACCATGTTATCTACCGGAACGCATCTGAGCACGCAAAATTTGTACGTGACAAATATTGCGAATATTTCAATACAGTAGGGGCAGTTCCATATGGCAGATAACATTTATAAAATAAACAATAATATACCTGGCTCCTAGCTTCAATTTCCGGGATACTCCATTTTTGGATGATGTTCAAAATTTTGTTCTATTAATGTTACATACATATAAAGTCGTAAAACGTTTCAGGGGCGAACTACGAGAAAATATTGTAAACCAGGTTCCTGATTCCACTGCTGGTACATCTTCAAACGCTTCTCACGGTTTATGTTCTAAATTAGAAGAGAAACTTAACAGGATGATAACTTCGGCAAGGACATTTCAGTCAGAAGGAAATATGAAGCAGAAGTTGGAAAATTTTGCCAATAAGGAAAAAATTACATTTGAAAATGATGTATTGGAATATTGGAAAAATATCAATTATAAAGACATTGAATTAGGTGAACCAGCTGAATTAGCAACCATCGACTCAAGTAATAGTTCAACGTGCTTTCAATGCAACAACTTACGAAAAGTAGGAGCAAATTATTAAGAGACTATAAATAATAGTTAAGTTGAATAGCGATTTATTGTCATCAATTTCTGTGGATGAAAATAGTTTTTAGTTATTTTAAATAAAAAAAAGTGCAAACAAATATGTTTTTTTAAACTTTATTATTTAGTTCAAATTCGCTCACGAATGATATTTTTTGATTCCTTTTTTATTATTATATACTTTTTATCCACTTACAAACCCTTGACTAAATAACTTTGTGGGTAAGAGTGTTGTGCGTGAAGTAATTGTGAAATTTTGAGAAGAGTTTAGGGTAGTAAACGTGAACGGATTTACATGGGGTTTTCGGATTTAGGATGAGTGAATAGAAGGCTTCCTGTCTAGAACTGATCCTTTCGTGAAAATAATTAAATATGATGGAATATTCGGAAAATATAAATTTAAAAAAGAAGCTGTTACTGAGAAACTTCCGAAACGTCCTCGAACAACTCTTTACTCGAATATCATCGTAGTTACAGAGGCTTTATAATCAATTTTTAATTTTGCATTTTACAGTGCATTTTGTTTATAAAAAGTATTCGTTTTAAAAGTTTTTTTTTAATATTCAAGCTTATTAATTCGATTTGCTCACGAATGAATCAGATTTTTAAACAGAACTAAATTATAAAATTCGTGAGTTCGAATCAAAAATAAAATTCCCCTGCGATACATTCACTTGTGAGCGAATCATATTTTATTGATCTTCCTAACTAAACTCTTAAATCACAATTTTTCAAAAAAAATTTTAAGTTTTAATTGAATTCAAATAAATAAAATGATAAAGATGAATATCTTTTTAGTTTGAAACTTAAAAGGAAATTAAATATTGAATATAAAATTAAAAACAATGCATAAATTGAAAAATATAAATTTGAATGTATTTTTTATTCACTTAAAGCTACGCTAATTGATCTCAAGATATGAAGGAATTGCTGCGTGATCTCGTAGCACCCTATATAGAGATATTAGATTCAAAAAATAATTCTGTGGCATTCATATTAAAAAAATTACCACATGGAAATTAATAGCAGAAAAATTGAAAGCCGCAGAATACAACATTGCATTGAAGCGAAAAAAAAAGAACAATGGCTGGTGATGAGTGATAAACATTTTCAACAATATTTGAATCTAGAATACCAAAAACAAATACCGCTATCCGTTATCATGTTACATTTAAAAAAAAATTTTCGTTAGTGAATTTTTTTTCAGGAGCCCAATTAATTGAGAAAATTTTAGGAAAAAAAAAATCATAAATTTCAAGTTTATGACCTTTTTTTATTGAAAGCGAAATTATTACATACAATAAGTAATACATAAAATGAAAGTTAATTTTAATAGCCATTCATAATAAAAAGAAAAATTTTGATACATAGGGTGCAAAAAAAGTTACAGGTGATTTTGTGTTGAGAGGTCTTGCATAAAACTCATAATTTTGAACGCCCTCTAGCGGCGCAAACAGACATGATCGAAAGTTTCGTTAGTACAATTTTTTTCATGAAATAGTCAAGCAAATATCGTGGTACCACTCTTGGTAGTTAGAAAAAATACACCCTGTATAACTTTTAAATTACAAAAAAAAAAAAAAAAAAAAAAAAAAAAAAGAGTTTTTGTTTTTTGGAGAAAAGAAAAATGAAAATTTAGTAATGATAGATACAAAAAAATATTATCATTAAAATACTATAAAATCCTTATATATCTCAAACTTTCGTTTAACATAGAAAATATTAGATATGTTGTATGTACATACATATATAGTATACTTATAATCCATTAATGTGTAATTCAATGTCAAATACAGGTGAATCGTGCTGGAGTGAACTCTTTGTATAGTGGACACTCAGTAGAGTGAACGTCTAGAATTTTCTATTGACTACTCTATAGATTGAACTGCTAAAACTGTCTAACACTCGGTAGAATGAACAATTTAAAGAAAATGCCATTTTTCGTTACCAATTTATTTTTTTATGCAAGTTTTAAAATGTCTGTACTTGTCTATAGATCTTGCTGTAAACTAATAAGAAAAAAATATTGTCTATTTGTCTATTGGTCATTGTCACTCATATTTTTATTTGTGTTTATTAGAACAAATTCACTTATATAATATTACATAGAATAAACAAATCAAGTTTTTTCTTAAACACACATTTTTATTTTTGTTATATGACAGTGACGCACAAATACTTTTTGTAATTCTAAATGTTCACTAAACCGAGGCCCCCTGAATCGGCTTGATGCAGTGAACATGCCTTGTTTTTTTGGGTTCACTATATCGCGATTCACCTGTATATTTGATTTTGAACGTAAGATAAAACACAGAATATATTTTTGTTTCTCTCTTTGAGAAAAAGATTTATTCATAAGTTTCAAATATTATATGAACTTATTACAGGTCTATTTCAAGAAAATAACTAACATCATGATTATGTTTTTCATGTTTCAATATCGTGAAAAAATTAAAATGATTAAAATCGGATGCAGTACCCAGCCAAAATTTACCTTCTGAAAAAGAAAATATAACTGCAAGAAAAATTAGACATACGGTGCGTAATAAAAAAAGCATTAAAAGAATGTCTCAATATTTATGATCAGTAAGTGATGAAATCTTTTAATTTCAGTAATGTGTATAATAAAAAATATTTCACCATTAAAATTCATGTACAGTACAGATTACATAACATAATTCTCATCCAGACTACAGCTTTTCGGAGATCTCCAGTGATACAAAACTTCATATTACTGAAGATAATGAGGATATTATTGAACATCTTGCGGGATATTTAATAAATAAATTAAATTGAGTAGAATTAGAAGAAAATAACAAAACCAGTTATACATGGATTGATTTCAATCTGAAGGGGGTTGAAAAAAAATTGAAATTAAATTTAAAAAACTTTCAATAGAATTAGAAAAAATATTTTTAAATGTCAATTTAGAAAACTTATTTGTTGAAAACAAATTTTTAGAAAAACATTTGTTAGAAGCCCAAGAAATAAATTTACCACTTACTGTTAGTGGTTATGAAAGTGGTCAAGGATCCAACGTGTGGGGCCTGCCTGGAGGAGGCGAAAACAACAGAACAGGTTGGTATTATTGCAAGAGGAGAAATTTATTTTTATTACATCATGCCTAGAAAATGCATTGTTAAAAGTTGTTCTTACAATTTAGATAAAGAAAATAAAATAGAAAATGTACAACTTTTAAGTTTTTCAAAAAATAATGAAAAAAGAAAAAAGAATGAATTAGTTTTTTAAATATAAATAATGAAAATAAGTCAATAGCAATATGTATGCTCAAGTCATTTTAAGTTAGACGATATTATTAAATATCATATAGTTGATGGAAAAGAAACCGATATTCCTTGAAAAAGAAATTAAAAATAGAAAATAAAAATTCGAATAATAATTACTTAATCCGAGTTACTAAAGAATTAACTTCAACTGGAAGGAAGGTTGAACTATTGACAGATGAGATTTACATCAATGAAACTGATCAATATAAATCTGGTTTGTTTTTTGGATTTGTAGAAAACAGCACACAAGTATGAAAAACTGTTGTAGCTTTTACAAAGATGTAGTAAATTTAAAAGTAGCAAAAGCATCCACAGGAGAAGAATTGTATGACACAGCAAACGAACAATGCAATAAATTCGAACATGTTTGATTTAAAAAAAAAAAAATGAGCAGAATATCATTTTCAAAATCCAAATTTTCCTCAAAAGTAAATTTTCTTAGTTTATGATACAAGAAGGAACTGAAATATTTATTGACAGATATTTTACTTCTATCAATACACTCCAACAAGACAAGAATTTGCATGCAACTAGTACTATTCAAAATAACAGAGTTCCACGAACGAGAAGTGTCATTGAAATTGTTGCCTGACAAAAACGCGGTAGAGCCGTAGAGGTAGTTCTATTGAAATTGTAAAAGCAGATGGAAAAATTGTATTATTAAAATGGATGGAGAATAAATACGGACTGTTAGCATCTACACTGTTGCGACAGCAAATAGCCCCTGTATTTTTTTTATATATTTTCGTACGCCGCTGTATTTTTACAGACGGTAGTACACATAATTTTTAAAATGTTTAAAATTGTACATTTATTGGAAATCTTCAATAAAATATTCCAATAAATGAACTGTAAATTCAATTCCGTTGCACACGCGCAACATAAAATTTAATCTGGTTTTGTTCAAAAATTGAACAAATATTTTTGTACTAATCACATGGATTATTACAAAAATCACGCCATTTCGAGAATAATCCCATATATTTAATACAAATACATGAGATTATTCCATATTTTTCTCGAACATAATCTCGTTAGAATTTTCTATACCTTTTTATCTATTCTCACAATACTAAAATCCCAGTAGAATACAGAATTTATTCGAAATTAATTCTGAATAAATTCTATTGATTCCGGACCGATTCTACTTTGGATTACCAAACACATAAAGAATGCATTACTTTAACATTGGCATGTCATAGGCAGTAATCAATTGATTACCCATCTGCATTACCTGTAATGCATTCTGAATCAATTACATGGAATACATTCTGAATCGAATACATGTAATGCATTCGGAATCAATTACATGGAATACATTCTGAATCGAATACATGTAATGCATTCTGAATCGAATACATGTAATGTATTTGGGGTTAAATAAAATCCAAGCAAATTAAATTTTTAAATTCATTTATTTAAGAATCTAATTATTCTTAATTTAACATTTTTTTCAACTTAAAAGCAAAAATTAAATTAAAATAATTCAAAAAATTTTTTTTTAAAACTAAAAAACTAGGGAAAAAATATATCTTAAAAATCTTAACTATACACATTATTAATACTGCATTTTATCAGATGCAAAGAGCTGCGGCGTGCTTTTATGAAATTGTTCCCATTATATACCTCTGAAAAAGTATGAAAATTAATATGATTAAAAATTTGTAATTATTCATAAAAATCAAAAATTTAACACTATTTTTTGTTATATTATTATCTAAAACTTACCTTTTATTATACAAATACTAGTTTTTTTGAAAATGTTATTATAATTTATTTTTTATATATATACTTTTCACTGCTACCTATATTTTTTATTTAATTTTTAATTTTTTCACTTCTTTTCACTTCAAACCATCACATACAAAAGTTTTTGATAAACTAAAAATGCAATGTTGTTATAATTGTTACTATTAAGTTAATAATACGCAACTACCTATAATTTCTGGATGACGAATGGAAAATTTTTAAAATGCTAATTACGTCTTTTTGTTTATTAGCTCTTTATATATTATTTTTCTCCATTACAGGGAATCAGAACAGAAATCAATTGATTCTCACTGCATTACAGGTAATCAGAACAGAAATCAATTGATTCTCACTGCATTACAGGTAATCAGAACAGAAATCAATTGATTCTCGTTGCATTACAGGTAATCAGAACAGAAATCAATTGATTCTCACTGCATTACAGGTAATCAAAACAGTAATCAATTGATTACTTTTTACTATATTCCGAATTGATTTCCTTAGAATCAAATCCATTTATTCTACTGGGATATTATGAACGTCAGTGTATTTGTCAATATACAAATACACCATATCAATTTTTCACACAACATTTGATTTATTCTCATATAAATCAATGTGTATGAAAAATCAATAATACCACATGATCCATATGATCTTGTAAGGCACACACACACCATGTCAACTTCCATAATCATAATACTCGTATACATTATTCATATAATAATGTATCGAATAATCTGGAATTTGTACATAATGATGATTAATGTACTCGCGCATTGCATATTGTATCATATATATTGTCTATGAATAAATATGGCCGCGCTGTACTAATACAAAATAAAGTGCGAAGTGAGATTAGTAGCACATGGAGTATATGGGTTGAAAAACAATTGGTCATTCTAGTCTGAGTGCTTCTGCGAACTGGTTCCTGCCGTGCTGATTTTCTTTTTATATGAGGCTAGAATCATATATTATTATTAGCTACGATGTAATAAACAAAGTTAAAGTGAATTTTTGTTAATTTTTTTTTAGAAAAAAAGTATACTTACAAGTTGTATCTTTCGGTCAAATAGAGTACATTTTTTTTTCTTCTATTTTTACGAATAATTGGAGTTAGAAAAAAAAATTTTTGTGAAAAAAAAAAAAAAAGGGAAATGAAGAAGAAAAAGAAAAAAAAAAGAATCTATTTCTAATAAAGGAAAGTGTATCTTTATAAACATGTATATATGAAAAGAAAAACAAAGAGGAAGGATTCTTCTATTATATTATTTTTTTTGGTAAAAAGTGTTTAACAATTCAAAAAAAAAAAAAAAATAAAAATCTTTAAATTGGAAAAAAAAAAATTTAAATAAATAAAGAAAAAAAAAAAAAGACATATAGTGGCACGTGTATAGGGTGCACATATGTAATTTATAGAAAATATTAATTAATGGCGTTGGTATCTAAAACAAATAAAAATTAACTTTATTTTTTTATTAACGGTCATTTAAACATTTTTTTTTTGAGTGTTCTTTTTTTATTGAGAATAAAAATTTATACGTTTTATCCCATTGTGGATATGAAACATTGATTATGATTTATATTCTAGTAGGTTGTGATCATTCTTTTTTTTCCTTCAATTTTAATAAGATATATAAATACAAGAGTGACCCTGAGTGTTCAATAAGTAGAAATAAAAATGTTGTAATAATAAAGGTATAAAGAAAGAAGTTTTTTTTTGTTAAATTTCGTGATAAATTATGACATATATAGATATATGCGTACATATCAAACATAAAGAAAAAGTAATAAATTCAAAATTTGTAAGGTGAATTCATCATTTATCTTGTTCTACAATCAACTCAACTAAATATTTAAGTGAAAAGAAGAAAATAACAAGAAAAAAAAAATTATTAAAAGGAGAAAAGCAACATTTGGAGACATCGACCACAGGTATTTCAATAGCAGAATATTTCAACATAGGCATAGATACACTAATCTCATAATTCATAGCGTGTTCATTATTTGTTAACATGATTTTTTTTTATTGTAACTAAGTAAAATTTTACTAATTTTTTTTTAAATTTGAGTATTCCCATAATACATATATACATACAAAAAAAAAAGAAAAAAAAATATTCAGAAAAACAAAGAATACATGTAGGCATATTTATGAAAGAAGTATAATTATGTGTAGAGGTTGCAACCATTAATTAAATAGGTGTTAAGTTGAAAATTGTTAAATTTGTCAGTGAAGAGAATTAGGAACGGAAGCAAATGAATACAAAAAAAAAAAATATTTTTTTAAATTTGAGTATTCCCATAATACATATATACATACAAAAAAAAAAAGAAAAAAAAATATTCAGAAAACAAAAATTCAGAAAAACAAAGAATACATGTAGGCATATTTATGAAAGAAGTATAATTAGGTGTAGAGGTTGCAACCATTAATTAAATAGGTGTTAAGTTGAAAATTGTTAAATTTGTCAGTGAAGAGAATTAGGAACGGAAGCAAATGAATACAAAAAAAAAAAAATAAGAATTTTAAAATTTTTTTTGAAAAGGAATATAAATGTACTTTACGATTGATGTGAATTTTGGGATAGAGTCAAAATTTTTTTTTTGGATTCAATTGCTTGGTAAGAAAATGACACAAGGATAACCTCATAGGAACTATAATACTGTAAAAAAAAAAAAAAAAAAAAAAAATATTTTTTTTGGTTATCAGTTACATATATGTATGAATATAGGCAGAATATATAATTATTGTAAATTACATACCTACAAAGAAGAAGGAATGAATTAATGAATTAATATCGAAATAAATTAAAAGTAAAGAACACACAAAAAAAAAACAAGATTCTTTTTATACAATAAATTTCAGTTTTATTTTATTATTTTTTTTATTCGGAGATAATCGATTTTGACTATGGGTCATTAAGGTCATGAAGGTGTTGTGATTCGGGGAATGTCAACGATGGGTGAAGATGGTTCGCTCTTTGTCTTCCATTTCCTCTGACAATATGCCTTGTTTTTTTTTTCTTTTCTCGGTTCACTAAATTATTATAAACCTCTCTTACTGCGACGTATTTGAATCTTGCCGGTCATACTATGTTGCCGTAGCGAATCCCTTTTCGAAATAGTGTATCCAAAAGAACCCACCCCGGCTGAAGCAGCTGGAAAATTGACCGGCTGGGTACACAAGGGAGATTTCAACGTTCATTTCTACATTCAAATTCGAATTTTTCGTTAGTGCAACAACACTATAGTAGGATCAGAACCAGTTCAATCTGTAAAAATATGGGATAAAAAAAGTAAAATACTATATTCAAGTAATTACCATGTTCAAATGCAGTAATGCGATACAACAAATCGTATCGTATCACAATTAGGGGCGGGTTCTTGTACGACGATTGCTGATTGTCACTTTGGTGATAGTAAAAAAGTGATCACCAAATAGTGATTGTTCCTGTATGGTGATCTCCAAAAAAGTGATAATATTTTGAAGTGTAGCTAACTTCAAAGCGAATTTGAAACTTTCAGGTGTGTTTGTTGTTTTTTTTTTGTAGTTATTTTATTTTTATTTTTGAAGTGAATTTAAGAAGAGAAAATTTTAAATTTTTAAAGATGTTTCCATCAGTTGAATTTTTTGATGATTTAGAAAATGAAGTAGAAATGAAAGTAATAAGGAGAAGAATGAGAGATAATAGCAATCCGTTTGAAATTCAAACTACTCGGTAAGTAAAAGTCATTAATAAAATTTTAATACAATTTTTTGATTTTTAACAATAATATTGTTTCTTTACAGTTTTCTGTGTACTATCCATTGCTATCTACAAATTATCATAAAATATTTTATAATTAATATATTAAATTACTTATTAATATATTAAACTACTAATTATGTAATATATTTATTTACTTACATTCTTTTAAAAACACTCCAGGAATTTCAATTTTATGAAATGTGAACTGCAAACACCATACAAAATATAGAAAAGTGACAAGTCTGATGCTGTCACCAAGAAAATGACAGTTTTTATTTTATTATTATACTTACTTTTAAATACAATTTTTTTATATAAATATAAATATTACTAAGAGCTTATTAATTTTAATATTTTCTATATTTTTAAATTGTATCGTTTTAGGGAATTTATTTTCATATTCCAAAACCAAAGGAGATGAATGATAATAGTCTAATGTCTCCGATTAATTCTTGGCTGAAAAAAATGGCAACTCCATCCTCTTCCACCTCTCTGCTTCAGAAGTTAGTGTGAGTAAATATGTTAATATTTTTCATTTGTATTGATGATAATAAAATTATTTACATAATAATAAATTATTGAAAACTTTTTCAGCAAACACCAGTTTGAAACATATAAGCATTAATCACTTTATTTTAAAGAGAAAGTAATTATCTGAATGCAGGTCAAAATCCAAAAAATATAATATTTTATTTTTAAGAAAAACATTATTATCTACATACTAGAAACTAGAAGGATAAAATTTACTTTCATAAAATAAATTACATATATAAGATAAATTTATATCAATTTTCACTAAGCTATTCGAAAAAAATTTAAGAAAAAATAAATTTAATAAATTTTATAAATGAAATTGGCGCAGCTGGTAGGTAGTGCTTTTTATATCGTAACATTTTTTACATGAAACTTATAAAAAACCAACGTTCCACTTGGAACGATATTTTTTTTTAACTAGAGGGGAATAAGTTTTCAAACATCCAGATTGAAAAGTAGAAGTAGACACTGATTTTGCAATCTCACTTCGAGGTATGAATACAAAATCGATGTATACTCTCACAAATAAAAGAAAGAAATGCAGCAAAATCTACGTTTCAGTCTATATTATAAACGGTCTATAAAAGTAATAAAGTTAATTGAGTGAAAATCAGTAAACCTCATTATCTGAAATCCTAAATTTTTTTATTACTTTGAAAGTATTATTAATTGGAAAAAATAAGAAGTGCTTCTTATTTTAATAAGTTAAATTGGCATCAAAACAAATAAGTTTGTAAATTTTTTTCGAAAGTGTTACAATTACATTAAATTTACAAATATTAGGTAAAATACCTCTACCACGAAAAAAAAAAATTAAACTGTTGAAAGCACAAAGTCATTTTTTACCAAAGCAGAGCTACCGCGGGTAAAAAAGAAACGAAAACCTGGAAAGGACAAAAAAATCCAAAGACAATATTTTTTGAACAAAGTGGAAGAATTTGTATAAAAAATTTGTTCAGAAAGAAGGCAAATGTTCTTATCCATAAACAATTTTTGTAATTAATATTACCATTACTAGTCGAGGTACATGTGTATGCAAATTATTTACAGTGACCGAAATTTTTATAAACGCACATACAATTTTTGACAAAATGTTCTGTAACTCATCAAAGAATCATTCTACTGTATTGAAACTTTGTTAATATGTTCTGTTATAGTAAGCCGTTATTTTTTCATGACATGCGTCAATCAATTTGTGCTGAATTATTTTTTTCCTATTGATTGTCTGAAAAGTGTCGTTTTTTGATAGCGAAATTTCTATAAACGCAGTTCAGCTTTTTCAAGTTTTTTCAAGTTATTTCATTTTTTTCACAAGCTTTTACTAACAAAAGTAAGTATTTGAAACAATTCAAATTTAATTATGCGAAATAAACAAAATTTAATTTGAAATCTGAACAGGTACCGTAATTTAAAGTCAAAATGGCGTAAGGACAATTTATCGCATAAGAAAAGAAGATTAAAATAAAAATTTTGTTCAAAAACGGTGTATCAAAAAGCGAAATTGCAAGTAAATTGGAGCGAGCAGATAGCGTGGTCAAAATTTTTTTGAAACTGAGCGAAAATTATGGAATACTGGCTAAAACAAAGGAAATGAAAAACACAAAGATGCTCGTTTGGAGATTGGAAGACGGCATATGCAGCGGACACATGACACACCCTGTGGCCAATTATAATTAATTTATTAGAGCTTTTAGAGTTATAACTTTGATCTTGATTTTGATCTTAGAAGAACACATAGTTGTTCATCACAGAAACTATACTATGATTTTTTCAGATTCATTAAAACCAAAACATCATTTTTTAAATCATTATTGTAGAATAATTAAAAAATCTGGAACTTTAAAATATCTTTGGATATTTTCTTTCGAATCAAAACATAGACCATTGAAGTCGTACACAAAAAAATATAAATTCTAGAAAAAATGTGGCTCTTCCATCATAATTAAATTATTCTTTAGTTTTCACTGAATTGATTACTAATTTTAATAACGTTTCTCATAATTTTAGTAAAAAACTGAAGTTTTGATGATTTGAAAATTTGCAATAATTTAAAGGAAAAATTAATTAATGAAGATTTGATATCATATCCATGACATTCAAGTTTTGAACGATACGTGAACTCATACATGCAAGGATTCATAATAATAATGAAAATATTTTAATTTATTATGAAAAAATTGAGGTTTTATATTATAAGAAACATTATTTGTCGTACAGAATAAATAAAAAATTAGGTAATTTCCTTGTGATAAATGCTAAAGTTATAAAACTTACACCAATGCATTTATATACTTCAAATAATAATTATTTTTTGAAGCCAAAAGCTTTTTTTTTTTTTTTTTTTTTTTTTTTTTTTAAACAATTTTAAGAAGTAAGTAATGTGTAAGAGTAGTATTATCGATTTTGTAATAATATTTTGAAAAATAAACGATACTTTCTTTTTTGAAAATTTTTTGAAGTTTCACTGGAATATTTTTGGACAGAAGCGATTTCTTTAATTAAAGGGAAGAAATTTTTTTATTTTGAAGAAAAAAATAATTCTTCACTTCAAGAAAAAGTAGTCGATGAGATTTCTTTATGAAAATAATTATTTCTTTCTTTAAACTAAAAAATTAGTTTTATTTCTTTTTAGTTCTTTAAATAGAAGACAAATTAAAAAGAATGAATTTATATAGGCAAAACAAGAAGAAATTTGGTAACTAGATTCAAAGAGCATTTTCCTTACGCAAAAAATAATAAACCATTATTCGGTATATCTAAACATTTAATTGACAATAATCATATGACGAACATGAATAACATGGAATTGTTACATAACTTAAATGACAATAAAATTATAGATAAATATGAAATATTTGAAATTAGGAAAGCAAAACACTTAGGATTAAACATTGTAAATGACCAAATCGATTTTAATAATAAAAGTCCACTGCTTAATCCATCCCTGTTTAAGTTGTAATAGACTGTCTTTATTAAAGTGTACTTCACACTTAACGACTTATCTTATGATTTATCATTTGACTAGTGTAATTTGTTTTTGTAACAACAACAAATTACATTAGTCGAATGATAAATCATAAGATAGATCGTCAAGTGTGAAGTACACTTAAGTTAGTTTAAACGCACTAATAATATGCATTTAAAAAAAAAATTTTAAAATTATATTTTTTTTATTTTTGGAAGTCAGTATTGTGCTTATGGAAGCAGCACCCAATGAGTTTGTTGCCCTTGGTAAAATTTAATTTAAAAGATTTCCCTCGATTGAAATTGAGATCTGATCACCCCACACACGAGACAGATTTATTCAAACGCAATGTAAAAGAATATAGAAAAGTATGCCTATCATGCCTGTACTGACTTCCAAAAGTAAAAATAGTATAGTTTAGTAATAATAACATTTTTTTTTAAATATTTTAATTTTACATTTATTGGAAATTTTCAACAAAATATTCCAATAAATGAACTGTAATATTATTTCCGTTGCCCACGCGCAACATAAAATTTAATCTTGTTTTGTTCAAAAATTGAACAAAGATTTTTGCTAATAATCCCATGGATTATTTCAAATCACGCCACTTTGAAAATAATTCTAATGTAATTTTGTAAATACATAAGATTATTCAATATAGTCTCTTTTAAATCTTCTCTATTTTCTTTTTATTCCGCACTACTAAGGTATTACGTACTTCAGTGTATTTGATAATGCTCAAATACACCAAAAAGAAAAAAAACATATTCTTTTACAAACAAATTGATTTATTCTCATATAATGAATTATATGAGAAAAATCAATACATGTTACCATACGATATGATCTATTTAATTGCATCAGTAAACGGGGTGGGGTCACAGTAGAGGGGAAAAATACTGATTTTTTTTTAAAAAGTTGTTACTGTGTATTTTACCCTATAACTTTTGCCCTAGTACATGGATTTCTTTTGTTCAAACTTAGATTAGAAGAAAACTCTTCAAGAAATATTCTGACTAAATTTCAACATTCTACTTCTCTAAAAACATACTTTTTTAAAGGGACGAAAATGTATACAAAATTGTTTTTAAAATTGATCCGTGTATTTCAAATTAAACATTAATCGAAATGTTAAACTAACTGATAATGACCACAAATTTTGTAATACAGAATAAGAAATAAGTAGCAGTAGGAAAATGATCCCAAAAATTTGAAGTAACGGTTTATTTTTATTATTTATACCTTGTCCCAATACTTTTTTAAGTTTTACATTTTCGAGATTTTTTAATAAATATTTTTTTTCTAGAAAACGGTAAATAATAGAATATTGAAATTTTTTTAAAATTTAGTAAATAAGGTGATTATTAAAAGAAAATAAAAAACGATAAATCACGTGTACTCATAAATTTTTATTAACTTCCATTTCTAAAAATATAGTTTGTCCCAATACTTTTTTGAGCCAGTGTACATCATGATGCATTAATTTTTCCGCGCATATACCACTACAAAATAATATGTGTTAATGGTTTATTGAACACATTAGGTATATAAGTCGGCAAAATTTCACATAGCGCTCTTCTTAACTTCTTTTTTACTTTGGTTCTTACTTCTTGAGTCTATATCTGTATTTTCCTTATAATTTTTAACAGGACGGGTTGTGAGATTGGTAGGAGTTTTCATTCATTTATTTGGTGGTGAATTTAGTTTCCTTTTTGTAAAAATTATAAATTAATTTATATAATTATTAAATAGCTATCGGAGGTAATACCTATAATAATTTAATTAATTAATTTTGTGTATTTTTGATAAATATTAAACTTTTTAGTTAATATTAAATCATAATTATTTTAAATAATACAGTTATTTTTTTTAAAAAATAGTGAAAACTTATATTTTAGTGCGCAACGCAAAATTAAAATAAAATTTTAAAAATAAAACATCAGTGATTGGTGAATATTAGTTTTTTCGTTGGGCGCAGGCCCGAAAAATGTGTTGTGCTATCGCGCACGCCAAAATAATAATAGGATTTTTTATTAAAATAGTGGGCAATTTTAAAAAAAAAAAAAAGTGATTTAAATATTGGATATTGAATTTTTTTTGGATAATATTTTAGTTTTACACCTTTTTTTTTAACTTTTAAACCAAATTCCGAATTTTGGATTAATTATTTATCCGAAAATAATAAATTAAAATTTTAATTGTGTTTTTTATTAAAATTTGTATTTTTAATTTAATTTTTCAAGTTTTTAAAATGTTTAAATAATAAATATAATAAACTAAGTTTTATAAAGAGGTTATTTTCCAAAATGCTGCCCTCTAGGGCAGTTAGTAATGGGAACTATTATCAAATTCTTGATAATAGCCAAGTCCCACAACCTAATAGAAAAAATTTAGGCAGAAAAAGGGGTATCAATGATGAATTTGAATTCCCACTTTTAAAACAACCATCAACCACTGCTCCAGAGGCAAAATATATTGTGATTACATGCAAAGAAATAGAGGGTTATGATAATAACAATGAATTGATTTATAAAAAACTTAATATTTACAATCCTTTTCTGGTCTCAGCGGGAATTAAAGCTATATCATCAGAGATTGTTCGTGGTTCCTTCCTTCGGGACGGAAATTTTCTTATTTTAACAAAAAACGAGACTGCTGCAGAAAAATTTACTAAAGCCTCTTTCTTAACATTAGGTGAAAATAAAATAAAAATGCATTGTGACTATCACAAAACATTAAATAACTGCAAAGGTGTGATATATTCACAAATGTTGAAGAATCTATCGAAAAGTGAAATATGTTTCCAAAGAATTGATGTAAGAGAATTCGTCCAGAATCCAATGAGATGCATTCTATGTCAAAGACTTGGACACACAAAAAATAGATGCATAAGCATTAATAAATTCTGTTCAACATGTAAAGCCGAAGCAGATCACGCTAACAACTGCGTTGGAAAGTTTTGTTTTAATTGTGATACAGATAACCATTCGTCAAATGATAGGAGGTGCCCAAGCTTTATTAGAGAAAAATAAATTTTACGCATCATGAACAACTCTAAATGTACAAAATTCCAGGCAAGAAAGGAATATTATGCAGCTAACCAGAACATTTCTAATAATAATGTAAGTCAAAAAACAAATGTTAATACTGCTAACGTTGTAAAGTCAGTCAGCTTTGCACAGGCTGCAGCAAATTTAAAGACAAATTCAGTTAAAATTAATGATAAAATAATACCGTTAGTCAACAATAATAAAAAATCTAACACATTAACTATAAAGAAAAATTCAACAATTCCCAATCCAGTATCCAATAGTAATTTAGAAGTTTCAATTGAAAATATATCACAGAAAACCTCATCTAATCTTCCACAATCGAACAAAAAAACTCAACTAATAAAGAATACTAATAATGACATTAGTACTAACAAAAATACTAATAATAATAATAACAATACTAATAATAATATCAATAATAATACTAACAATAATAATAATAATAACAATAATATGAATATAGATCCAACTTCAATTAATTCTACTCCTACTTCAAATAATATTATAAATACAATGACAACTTTAAATAAACATAAATTAAATAAACTTACAGAAGAATCTAAGATTAAAATTGACGAATTTATCAACAAACAAAATGATGATTTGTTAAATTTTTAATTATCTTTTTCACAATATTTAACTAAATACAAATCATTTAACGTGAATTTCCCGGTACATTTCATCACAACAGATTCTGAGGACATTAATATGTGCTCGGATTCAATTACTGATTCAGTTGTTTAAGGCTTTTTGGAGTTCTCAAAAAGCCTTGTTACCTCACCTGAGTGACCTTAATTGCTTTATTAATTTAAGGTAATTTTGGTCAAATTTCATGTCAGTAACATCTAATTGTTCTCGAGAACTAACGTTCCTTCAATGGAACATGAGAGGTTTTAGATCCAACCAAAACAATTCAGAGCTACTAATTGTTAAATATAAACCTCATGTTATCCTTTTACAGGAAATATACAGAGTATAGAAGAATCTGCAATTTTCGTCCTGCCAAGTCCTCAGGCCATGTTCAGAATTGGGTTGAAAACTCTAAACGACAGAAGAATTAGTAGATTTCGGGAGAGTGAGTCAGAAACCATTACAACTTACTTGAAAATTAATAAGCAGTTAGCCTCTCCTACATTCAGTTCGGCATTAAATAGAATTGAACAAACATGTTTGATTAGATTACGTTCAGGTCATTCAAAATTATCTCACACTTTTCCCTTGTATAGTGACTCAGTGTGCCCCTTCTGTGATGAACCAAATCATAAAAACAGCTTCAAATTTCTAATGGAATGTAAATTGGTCCGTGAAAAGTTGGCTGACTTAAATATTAGGGAAGTCAATTTGAGTTAAATTTTATATTATTATCAAAATAGTGATTCACCTTTCTTTAAACTGTTATCTGTGCTTAAATTATTCAATAAAATATAATTTTATGTTTTCAAACAATTTTCAAGTATCATTT
Organism: Bombylius major; assembly: GCA_932526495.1. NCBI lineage: Eukaryota > Metazoa > Arthropoda > Insecta > Diptera > Bombyliidae > Bombylius > Bombylius major. Next base: position 20,954,502 of record OW052042.1, on the reverse strand, counting down.
TTCATTTAAGTATCATTTGTTTATTTTTATTTTTATATCATGTTTAAATTTTAATTTAGGTTTATTTGGTTTTTTCTATTAATTATAATTTTATTGTAATTATTTTTAAGGATTAAGATAATGTAGATCATAAGTTAGGTATATTGTAAAAAAAATCAAATTAAAAAAAAAATTTTTTAAATAGTTAAGTATAATAGTTTTTCATAAAATAAGATTTATTAATTTTATTATTAACTTGTTAATTTTGTAGTTTTAGAATTCAAATTTTTTTTTGTTTTTTTTAATTTTTTTTTGTTTTTTTATTATTTTATTTTTTTAGGTTAATGCTTAAGTTATAGGATTAAGTTTATTCTGTATATTTTGTATAGAAGGTCGCCAAAAGGCCCTGGCGGGTCGTGGTGAAGGCGAGGAGGTGTCAGGTTTACCTGATATCCTCCTTTAATAAAAATCAAAAAAAAAAAAAATTCTATAAAAGTTTTTCATTTAAAAAAAAAATTATTTTTTTTACCAACCAAGAAGAAAAAGAGAAGAAGAAAAAAAATCAAAATTGACTTAAATATATAGTACGTCACTTCGTAATAAAGTTAAATCTAATTGTGTTTATTTTGGCAAATTTTATTAATTGGAAAGTATAAAAAAAAAAAAAAATTTTTTTTAAATACAAGTGAATTTGAACCTGGGCCCTATTGCATAAAACACTTTTCACTTTGCAAATTTTCAACTTTGCTATTAGCAAAAACTCGATAAGTGAAAAGTATTTCTGTTGCATTATTTTACTTTGCTACTTTTCAAGTAACTTTTCAAAACGCTTTTCAACTTTTTAAATCACTTTTCAACTTTTCAAATAACTATTCAAAAATTAAAATTATCAATTTTACCGTTTTGGAAATATACGGTTTATTTGTGTGGCATAGACTTTTTACTCAACTTATTTCAATTATTTTTGATAAGTGATCAAGTGTATAGTTTTTGTGAAAATTTATTTTAAAAATTTAATTTGAAAAATGGTAAGTATATTTTTCTCTGTAAGTTTAAAATAAAATATGAATATTGTTTTAATTATTTGATGTAAAAAATTATATAATTAAATTTTAGACAAGTCGTGCAGAAAAGAAAGAACAAAAGTTGGCTATGTTAGAAGAAATAAAAAATAAAAAGGAAACGTTATTTGGAGCGTTCAGCCAAAAACTAACGAAGTGCGATAAGGAAAAAGCTTGGGGAGAAGTCCTTATGAAGGCGCAATCGTTGCAGTTGGTGGGGATGGATAAATATTGGGCCTATATGCGAGAAAACATGTTTGGTCTATGGAAAAGTCGTGCACTTATAAGATAAATTTCAAGTTATAGTTATTTTTTAAATTTATTCTCATCAATTTAATTTTTCAGGCTAAACGAGATAATGCCAAGAAAACTGGTACTGCTGGCGATAAAGCAAATATCTTGGATGAGGTTGATAAGGCCATCCTTGATGTTCTAGAACGTGACTAACCAGTTGTTTGTGGGTTGAATATCCCTGAATCATCAGGAAGTGCTAGCGATTTCTTTGAACCAGAACCAACACCAAAAGACCATCAGTTCAATCTAAAGTAAAAAAAAAAAGCTTCAACAGAAAAGCTACCGGGTGTCCCCGACGAAAAGCGTTTGAGATTAGAACTACTTAAAAAAATATTGTCCTCCTATTTTTTTTCCTTCTAGATAATTAAATTTTTTTTGATAATGTAAAACCTACTTATTCCTTGTATAAAATTTTTTTTTGGTCAATAAAGAAAAAAAATTTTAATTGTTAAAGAAAAAGAAAAATGTGCTTCTAATTTGCCAGTTGTGTTATGTGGCGTGAGGAACTTCAACGATGGGTGAAGATGGTCCTCTCCTTTTTGTTTGAGAACATTATGGATCAAAGGTGTCCCTCTACCAATAGAAAGGATTTTTTTTTTCTTTCAGCTTCATTGATAGTTTTTGGTTTACCGTCCCCTTTTCGCGTTCTATTTAATAATTTCTTTGGATTTTGGTTTTGCCGGTCCTAATTATGTTCATGTAACGGACCACTCACTTCCAAAATGGTGTATCCAAAGAACCCACCCCGGCTGAAGCAGCTGAAAAATCGACCAGCTGGGAACACCAGGAAGTTCAATTTTCAGTCTTTTCATTTTATTTTCCTTAAAATAAAAATTCAGTTTCATTCTGAAACTAAATTTTCCATTATGTAACAATTTGTACCGAAAATTGAATTCAATTCAATGTGTCCAGAATATATATGTAGTTACACTCTGTTTTGGCGAAATTGTCCATTTTATATTAAACACATGAAAATACAAGATCGAGAAACATGCAAATATGGAACATATTATTTAGCAATTACAAAAAATAGTATTACTTATGTATAATACAAATAAAAAAAAAAAACCCACAGGAAGTAATAAATTCCGTTTGTTGTTATTTATCTACTCAATGTTTACTTATATCTTGTTCTATCCTTGTACAAATAAAACAGTGCATATTACGAGTATAACATAACTGAAAAAAAATAATTTACTTCAAATGAATTAATGAAAAAGAAACAATCTATTGCCAGAAAAAATAAAAAGAAAAAGTAGTTAGCAACATTGCAAGAAAAGTCCTGTCGATTTAGTAAACGAGTTCAATAAAATGTTACCAAAATTTTTGTCCCATAAATGTAGAATATGACACCAGTCAGTGTATCGAAATGCGAAAACTAAAACGTAACTTAAATACAATGAAGTATATTAGTTTTCCTCATCATCAACTTCTTCATTCATCTCCTGATTGTTCACATGATATTAAAAAAGGAACATTTATTCTTGTGACTTTTTTAGGAAAAAAGAAAAGAAAAATAGGTAAGAGTACATTGTATTTGCTTTAAAGCAAATTTAAAAGAAATTCTTCACTTTTATTCTATGTCTTGAAGATACTGAGATAGAGAATAGCGAAGTTCAGATTAAAGTTGTATCTTTAAAAAGCATTAACACTAGCAGAACAAAATTAAAAATACTTAACGATGACGAATCTTATGTAAAATGTACACAAATAATAAAAATAATATTATTATTAACCATTACCTTGTTTATGCAAAGCTTTAATTCGCATTAACACACTCCGTTTTGACTAAATATGGATGCATAGACCAAATTTCAAAATACATTGGAACTCTATAACGTTTTCAGTAAATGCGCACTATTTATAATTTTTTATATTTATTTTTCTTTCAGTTTTTATTACTACTTTCAATTGAATTTTTTATTCTCTATGTGTTTTATATGGTTTCAGATGAATAAAGTTTTCTTAACGAGGTGGCCTTTTTTTGTATAATTTTTTTTTTTTTTTTAAATAAGAAAAAGTGTTACATAAAAATTACAAAGTTTTTTTTCCAAAATTGGCAACATTGAATTGGCAAATTGACACATGAAAAATACTCAAAAAAAAAAAAAAAAAAAAAAAAAAAAAAAAAAATTCTTGTTCAAAGCAGAAAAGCAACATAAATTAACTTCAATATCATTAAAAATGATAATAACTCAACTTTTTTTTTTATTTTTCTTAAATTTACAATTTATAATCTGTCTTTTCTACAATCCATTTTAGAAATGATGAAACTTTTGTATAAACAGCTGGTCTACCACTTACACAACCCTTTTTACTACCAAATGATGTTAAACCAAATTGTACATAATTTCCATTATGTTTAACAACTAATGGACCACCAGAATCACCTCTACATGTTGATCTACCGGTTGAACTATCTGTACAAAGATTTGTTGGTCGTATAAACTTTGGATATCTTTTAGCACATTTTTCAATCGGAATAACTTCTAAATTAACATATAGTAATATATCTGAAGCGTTACCATCCTTAGTTAAACCCCATCCAGTTGCAATTCCTGTGATACCTGTTGTATTTAATGATTCATCAGCTAATTTAACAAGTTGAACACTATCTAAAAAAAAACATACAATTTTTCATATGTGTATATCATTAAAAATATTTATTTTAAAAATCCGTACGACTCAATTCAATTGGTTCTGTAAGTTGTATCAAAGCAATATCATTACGAGCTAATTTTGGATCATAATCTTCATGTGTAAAGAAGTAATCATGATCGATATATAAAATTTGTTGATCAACTTCATTTTCAACTGAACGATCATGAACTCCAATGTACAAGACTATATCTTTGGCACTGTAGATAAATTATATAAAAATAAAAATTGTTAAAGAAATAATTTTTTTTTAGAATTTGAAAATTTTCAATTTCAACTACATACCCATAAACACAATGAGCTGCTGTTAGTACATAATTTTGTGTAATTAATGAACCACCGCACCATTCTAAACCTCCTTCAAATTCAGATATAAATAGAACTTGATAAGGAAATTGATTTTTACGTGATGGTTTTCCACCTACAACACGTGTTGATAACTTTGAACTATTTAAATTTTTTAATTGTTCCGTAATTTCAGGTGGTGTATTATCTGCAGCTTTAATAAATGATAATTTACGAAGTACATCATGAAGATTATTAAGTGCTAATGCGTATGTTACACAACAGATTATTACAAATATTGTAACAAACTTCATTTTATAATTTTATTGAAATAAAATAATTTTTATTATTTTAACTATTTAATTACACGCCTTCTACTTTTAACTGTTAAAACAATCTCAGAAAAATCCCATATTTATACAAAAAAAAATTTAAATAAAAAACAATTACTAAGTCGTATATAGACAATAATTTGGTATAGGTATAATCATTTTTTTAAATTTTGCCAGAAAATTGATCAATTGAATACCTATTCTTTAATATTTTTGACATGTGTTTAATAATTATTTCTATAATGTGTTTTGTTTAATTAATAGAAAAAATTTGTCAATTGCTTGCTCATATGCTTATGATTAATTTTCAGTTTAAGAAAGAAAAAATATGTGAAACATACTAAGTCAATAGATTCAACGAATGACGTTCACTTTTTCTAACTATTATTTTTTGATTATATTTGAAAAAATAATAAATATTTATTCGAAATATAATTTTAGAAAATTACGTTGAAATTTTTTATTTCATTATTTAATGACAAATTTTGGAAAATTTTGGAAAAAGCCTTGTCATATAAACACGTGAAATAAACAAAATGAATATGTAATAAAGTACAATATACATACATATAATATGTACGTCAAATTTTCGTAAATATATGTGTAAAAAAAATTTTTTCCTAATTTTAAATTAAATTTATCGAGAATTTTATTTATCTTTATTTATTTTTCTTTATATTTATTAATCAAAATCTATTCAATAGAAATGTACCAGATATTTGCAAAAACAAAATTTTTAAAAAAAATAGAAGCCAGACAAAATAATGAACAAACAATGACAGATAATAATAAAAACTATACCTAGGTTTCACTTGATATGGAATTAACATTTTGTGTTGAAAAGATAATAGTTTTATAATTTATTTACTTAATTTAAATCTTTTTATAGAAGATGCATAGAAAAGCTTTTTAAATTAAATTCAATTAAAGGTAAAATGATTATCACTTTTGTATTGGATATTTTTTAATTTTCTTTCACTTTCTATAAATATTTTGTTGCCTTGAAAAATTTCATATGGCATTTAACCTTTTCGATCCTCTTTGGATACATAAATATGTGCCGGCAGAAAATGTTAAAAAAAACATGTGTGGTTTTGTTTGTTTTGTTCGGTGTTGTTTCTGAACAAGTTAAGTGTTTCTGCATCATATGCGTGTCATATCATAAGCAGACGTGTCGCAGATGACAATAAGAAAAATATTAAGAGCAAATGAAATAAGGCAAAGGAGTGTATTGCAAAAACCACTTTTGTCAGCAGAGCATGTCCAAAAGAGATCCACAAAAGGTCCACGTTTGGGGATGCTTTTGTTCCAGGGGATTTGACCAGCTATACTGTTCTACAGGCACACTAACAGCATAAAAGATGGTCAAAATTTATAGAAAAGCTTTGCTACCATCATCCATTTATGTACATAGGTATGTTTCTTAAGTCTTGTGACAACAAAAATTATTTATTATTTAAAGAAAAAAACAAGAACTTTTTTACAAAACAATTATTTTTATTCTCAAAGTCGAATGAAATCAAGTTTTCGTAAACTGAAAAACATTTTTAATGATATTTAAAGATTTATTGTTTGGTCCATAGTGGAAAATATTATTCATTTTGTAAAATTTATATAATAAATATATTATTATTATATTAACAAATAAAACACTTGTTTTTTAATTTTCCACAAAATGAAATGAAAATAATTAAACAAATTAAGGAAAAAATTAATAATGAAAATTTAATTATAACGAAATCGGATAAAGGTAATACAATAACAATTTTAAACAAAGAAGATTATATTAATAAAATGTATGACTGCAAAAATTTATTAAATGTTAATGAACTAAAATTTGACCCAACTAGCAACTTCAACAAAATTGTAATAAAAACAGATTACAAAAAATTGATTATAGATAACCCATCTATACTAATTCTATATATGGCCTTCCTAAAGTTCATAAACTTGACTTACCGGTGCGACCAGTTTCTTCTTCGTTTAATGCTCCCGCTCAAAAAATCGCAAAATATTTAGCTAATAACTTACCTACTTTTTTGAAATTTCAACCTAACTATTCCTTCAAAAACTCATTACAGCTAATTGAAAAAATAAAAACCATAAATTTACCTTCTAATTCTAAACTAGTATCCTTTGATGTCACTAACCTATTCCCATCTATCCCAATAGATAAATTAAAAAACCTGATATATAAAGAAATATACAACAATATTAACAATAAACAAAAAGCTGAACAATTATACAGTTTAATTGAAATTTGCTTAAAACAAAATTATTTTTCATTCAACAATAAAATATTTCAACAGAATAAAGGCTTAGCTATGGGATCTGCTCTATCACCGCTTCTATCTGAAATATATATGAATAACTTCGAAAATTCATTTTTCCAAAAACATAACAATTTTAAGAATTATATCTTCAGATGGTACAGATATGTGGATGATGTGTTTTGTATCTGGACAGGTACAGATAGACAGTTAGATATGTTCCTCAATAAACATTTAAATAAATTTGACGATTCCATAGAATTTACAATAGAATTGGGCCACAATAAAATCAATTTTTTAGACCTTAATATCGCTATAGACAACAACAAAATTCTTTTGACATTTATAGAAAACCAACAACTACAGACACAGTAATACCAAATACTTCACTGCACCCAATTAATACCAAAAAATCTGCTTTTTATGCTATGATTAACAGACTTCTTAAAGTACCATTATGTCGCGATAATTTTCATAAATACTATATGTAATATAGCTTTAAATAATGGTTACTCTAAGAGGTTTGTTCATAACATATTAAACACCCAAAAACAATAAATAGTTAAAAATTTAATATATCCTGAACAGCCACAAGACTCACAAAATATTTGGAAAAAAATCCCATATCTTGGAAATAAATCTGAAGATATAAAAATGATCCTTAAAAATATTAACATAAACACAGCTTTCTTTAACAAAAAACTATTAAAAATCTTTTATTTAACAATAAAATTAAACCCTTAAAACAACATACAGATTTAAGCGGTGTTTATAAAATTAAATGTAATGATTGTTCAGCGGTTTACATAGGCAAAACAAGAAGAAACTTGGTAACGAGATTCAAGGAACATTTATCATACGCAAAAAATAATAAACCATTATCCGGTATATCTAAACATTTAATTGACAATAATCATATGACGAACATGAATAACATGGAATTGTTACATAACTTAAATGATAATAGAATTATAGACAAATATGAAATATTTGAAATTAGGAAAGCTAAACACTTAGGATTAAACATTGTAAATGACCAAATCGATTTTAATAACAAAAGTCCACTGCTTAATCCATCCCTGTTTAAGTTGTAATAGACTGTCTTTATTAAGTTAGTTTTAACGCACTAATAATATGCATACAAAAAAATTTTATAATTAGTTGAAAAAATACACCACCTTGATAATGCCATAATAATTAATAAGGCGAATCCGGTCGGTAATAAAAAATGAAAATTTGTTAATTATAATAAATTAAAATAAAAAATAATTTTTGTGGAAAATTAAAAAACAAGTGTTTTATTTGTTAATTTAATAATAATATATTTATTATATAAATTTTACAAAATGAAAAACATTATTTTTTGGTTTTTCTATTTCAATTATTTTTAAATCGAAATCTTCGAATTTATGTCTATTTTGCTTTTGTGGTGAAATATAAAGATTTTCCTTTTTCGCATGCTTTCTTTTTCTTTTTTTTCAATAGTTGATACTATAATACTATTAGTAAATTCATGCATGGGTATCTTAAAAAAAAAAAAAAAAAAAGAGAGAGAGAGAGATTTCAATACTGCCCAGCTAGACAAATGTAATCGATTCCATTGGAATCAAGAATTAATTGATTCTAAAATGATTATTGGAATAAAAATGTAATCAGAAATTTCTTAAAAAATATTTTAATTAAGCAAATCACTTTGAAATCAATTTAAAATCGATGACTTAAACTGATTCTAAATCGATTAAAAAGCGATTACCGGAATAACAAATGCTAGCTAACTGCGCATAATATTTCTATTGTTTTTGTTTAGTTCATTTAAAAATTTATGTTTTAAATTTTCAAAAATTAAAATTAAAAATCAAACAGTGAATAAATTAAAATTGATTTTATTTTGTGGTAAGTTATTTACTGTCTTTTGTTATATATTCAGTTTTATTTATTTATTTATTTTCTAATACATATTGAGTTTTAGCCGATTTTGTTCTTTAATATGTTTTGCTTTACAATATTTTTTTTTTTAAATTAATATCTATATTTACACAAAACTCATTAAATATATTAGCAACTTAATTTCTGCTACAGTGTATCTGCGACTTCGAAAACGTTAGATGATCGTCTTACTACATAGTCACGTACAAATTCGTAAACATATACTCTATGCAAATTACTGCAAGTGGCAATGCTGTTCAATGTTCGTAAACGTCAACATCATGTCAACGTCATGCAAAAACTTGCAAATACGGCAGTGAAAAAAATTATACTACAACATTCAAATCTAATTTGTTTGACACAAGAGACTTGTTATTTTAGAAAAAAATGGAAAAAAGCAGTTTTAATATTAGAAATATTAGGTAATTATTGCATTTAAATTGTATTTTTTTATTAACATATGTGTAATATAATATATAAAAAATTATCTTTAATATAATATATTTATTTATTACAGTAAGCAGTGGAAGGACGCTGAAATTGTTATATTAATAACAACAAGATTAAATTATGAGTCGGAATTTGCTGGAGGAAAAAAAAACACTTTGTGGGGCAAAATTTTAGAAGATATCAAAAATAGTCGCCCGGATTTCTCTTATACAAGAGATGATGTTAATAAAAAGTTTGTGAACTTATTAACGACGTATAAGAGAAGAAAACAAAGGCAAAATAAATCAGGAAGCGCAGCAACCACTTGGGAATATTTTGATTTATTCGACGAAGTTTATAGTACAAGGCATTTTATTTGTCCTCCACCTAATGTATTGAGTTCGTCGCTTCAGGTTCAGAAAGAATTTACAAACACAGCAAATGAAAATAAGTACAAGTTCAGAAAGTAGTGTTGATATTGATAATGACAACGAAAACGTAAATCCTGGTCCTTCAAAGCGTAAAAAATTAAACCCTTACAATGAAGTAGTTGATTTTTTAAAAGAACAAGCAATTGAAGATGAGAGAAGACACCAGGAGTTAGTTGAAATGAAAAAAGAAAAAATCGCAGCAGAAAAGGAAAGAACTTAAGTTCTAATAGACTTGAAAAATTTATTAAAAGAATATTTATAGAAGTAGATAGTATAATATATTACAGTCCTGTTCATAATTATTTGAGAAGAGCAATTTTTTTATATAACGTTGTATTTGATTTCGTATATCTTCCATAAAAATAAATATATCGGCTTCAAATTTTCAATGATAATAGCTTTTCTCCAAGAGTTCACAATTCAAAAAAAATTCATTCAAAGTTTACGGTAAAAAAAACAAAAGTTCAATGTGCAAAATTATTTGTGCATAGCATTTTTTGTTCAAAATTATTTGTGCAGTATAAAAAAGTGTAAATACAGGATGTTCCGTTTCGTTTGCTTAGAAATTGATACCAGTGATAGGTCTCGTCGGGACAAGCGAAAAATCGTATCGGAGGAGGAGGGGTGAAATCCCAACAGTTTGGCCGCTAGAGGGCGTTGAAGTTTTTTTTGCTCTTATTTCACGATGTACCCTATAACTTTTAATAAAAGCACTCAAGGGTCACTTTGTGTGAAGAAAAAATGTAGAGAACCCTTTGCCCTTTTCAACAATACCTTACTTGTTCCTCTATTTCTAACTGTTAAAAAGTTAGACGCGTTTAAAGTCAAAATTTTGGAAATTTTTTTCAAATTTGTGTACCCTGTCTTTCTCAAAAAGGGCTAAATTAACCCTAATTTTTTATTGCAGAAAAAGAAAGCTCAATAGATTCTATATCGATTTGCTGCCTTCGTTTTTTCAATAATGCATAATTTTCATAATTTTAGTCATAGATTTTGAGATACTTGCACTAACTAATGCGTACTTTATTGTTAAAATTTTTTTTTTTTACAAAAATGTTACAAATTAAGGTAAACATAAATTTTAAACAATAAAGTATGCTAACTAAAATTATGAAAATTATGCATTGTTTCGTTTTCAAGTTATAAAAAAAATAATAAAAAAAAACAAAAATCAAAATAAGTAAAATTTTAAATATTAAGTTTTTTTTTGTAGGTACTTTGTTTTTGATTTTTTGTAAGGACACTTTAAAATTCAAATTTTATTTATAATAAAAAAATTAAATTTGATACAAAAAAAGTAAAATTTTAAATATTAAGTTCTTTTTTGTACTTTGTTTTTAATTTTTTTTATTATAAATATTTACTACCTCTATATTTGTTTTTTTTTTATTTATAAATTAAATAAGTTTGTTAATTTTTTTTAAATTGTTGCTCGTTGCTGATCGTCACGAATTTTGAGTTATTTTCTTAATTTTAATAATTTTATTGAAATAAAAACATTTTTTTGCGTTAAATTGAAAATTAATTTTACTCTTTATTATTTAATAAATACATACTTTAAGCGTGGTATAAGGAGAAGGTTAAAAATGTTCCTTAAGCTCGTTACTGGGTATTCTACCCTATATATATACAATATGGGATACATAAATGTATTTTGAGAAAAGATGAGGTTTTTGTACCGAATTATATTCTTTCTGATGAAATGCAAAATCCCTAACGTCGTATATATCACAGAAACAAATCATGTACTATGTAATATATATAAATATTGTATGCATATGTTATAACTCATGGGCAAAAGAAATATTTTTGACACAAATGATTTTTTATAAAAAAAAAAGAATATCGTTTTGATACAAATGAACTGACAGTAAGAACAGTTAATTCACATAACAACATTTTGTTGTAGGAAAGAAAAGTACATTTGTTATAAATGAGTTTGCATTTACAATCGTATATGCAAGCAAATAATTCGTTGTTCGTTTCGTACTAATTATTAATAATTTCATTCCAAGTTTGAATTCTAAAGTGATTAGATGTATTTTAGTTTACGTTTAGGGAGATTTATAATTTATTTAAATAATTTCGTTGTGATATATAAGAAGGTAAGTTATATAATTAAGTTACAAAAGTTTGTATATTTTTTCTTTAAAAAATTTTAATTTAAATTTATGTAGTAAAGTGGAATATTTGTCTAACACTTTCAATTGTTTTTTCAATGCATTATTAGTGTTAGGTGTATTATGTACAGTTAAGGAAAAATCTGAACTTTTAAGAGTTTATTTTCTATATAATATTTTTCCTATTTCAAAGGCAAAGAAACTTTAGAGAATTTGAATCCAAATATTTCCGATAGTTTTAATTTAACTTCCAATACAGCCAGCTTTTTCGAAAACACCATTATTTTACCACTTATTACTAACGAGCTATCAAAAAAAGAAGTATGTTATTTAATTTTTCCTTTTCATTTTAACATCATTTCTGGAAATTAATTTTCAGCTTTCCATAAGAGAATATCGACAAAAGAGCACCATAGAATAGTAATTTCTAAAGCCATCAATAAACATATTGTTGATATTTAAACCAGGAAAAAGGTAAAATTTCGTATGTTACTCGAATCTAACTATTCTTCATCCAATTTTTTTTTTTTTTGTAGCATTGGTAAAGATCAGTTTTTTCTAAACCCTTTTTTTTACTTGTCAATCTTGTCAATGTTGTTGAAAGTGCGATGCATTTATATTAATAATAATTATATTCTTAATTCGTGTTATATTTTGGAGAATTATGTATTAATTTCTCAATATCTTAAGAGTTACTCATTTTAAAATAATTAATATTTCTGTATTTCTTGGTTGAGGAACTGAATAACACGAAAAAAAATTTTCTATTTCTAATTCTATTTAATGATAATCATGGAAAGAGGATGGTAAGATTTTTGCACTTATTTACATTCTTTATTATACATTTTATTAAATTTTATGTACTTTTGTATTATTTCATTAAAACAAAAAGGAAAAAAAGTAAAATCTACAAACAAAAATTTAAGCCAGAATATAATACTGATTTTGGTGATTGGTTATCTAAAGATGAAAGAGATGAAAATAAAAAATTTTGCAAGTATTGCAAGTGGCACATTGAAAGACATTCTAATTCAAAGATGCACAAAAAAAAATGTGCAACAATTGAAGTGTTTACCTAAAATGAGTGATTATCTCAATAAAAATAAAAGCAATTCAGTGTTAGAAGAAACAAAAAAAGTCGAATTTAAACTAGCGTGTTTTATTGCAGAACATAACATTCTATTTAAAGCTGTAGATCATCTTTCTTCATTGTTGAAAGAATCTATAAAAGATTCAAAAATTATTTCCGGCCTTAATCTTAATAGAAATAAATGCACAAAAATTATAAGAAGAGCTACTTCTTTCGCAAATAGTCAAAGTATTCTTGAACAGTTACAAAATACGTACTTTTCATTCATAGTTGATGAAAGTACGGACATAAGCATGTCAAAAAATTCAGCTATAATTCTACGCTTTTTCGATGTAAATGAAATTCATGATTTTTTTTTGGGCTTGGTTCCTGTCATAGATTGTAGTGCAAACGGTCTTTTTGAAACAAATATTAAATTTTTGAAAAAAAAATCAATTCCAATTTCCAAAATGGTTGGTTTTGCAGCAGATAATTGCAGTTTGATGATGGGGGAAGATAATGGATTACAAGCAAAACTCAAAAACCTACTCGTCGAAAGAATATTTTCATACCAAAATTTAATAAAAACTAAATGCAGTAATAGATTAGCTGTTGAAACGTGTTCTTCATTTATAGAAACAAAAGACTTAATTAGATCTCAAAAATATAAGTGTTATGACATAAAATTTTCAAAAGATATTTTAAATATAAATATAAATAAAGATGACCTTCCAGAAGATGCCTTATTGGATTAAATAATAAGCCAAAAAACAAAAAAATATAGCAATATGTATTATTATTAGATTGAATAATAAGCCAGAAAAAAAAAATATATAGGAAGAAGTAACAGAAATGAAGTTTTTTTTAATTTTTGAATTTTTGTTTTGTTAATTATCGTTTTTGTTTATTTCTTTTTTGTTTTGTTTTAAATTTTCTTTCTAAAATAAAGTGTACTTGTAAAAAAAAACATATGTACGAGTTTGATTTTATTTATACATCAGCGCACTCATTTCACAAAAAGCACAATTTTGATCATTTTTCAGCACATTCTAAAACTTTGAAAATGCATCCCTGATAGGCCTACTATAACTATAAGCATTCATTTACCAGGGCTGGCATTTACAAAGCGCGTTCAAGATGATCAAGTACTGTTTCAAGAGAAAAAGAGTCAGGTATTACGTCACCGATTTTTTGTTTAGGTACATATTAATATATTATTTTCTTTTAATAAAAAATAAATAATATTGTTATATTTTTTCATAGACGATGATACTGAAAATCAAATTAAATATTCTATTCAAACTTCGAATGTAATTTTAAATTTTGATACTTTGACTAAATTTGGGATTAAACATGGAAAAAAACTAAAAATAGAAGACGAAATTGAAATAAAGTATAATTTTTCTTGCATAGGATCAGTTTACTCTGTAAATTTTGTTAGATACAATAATTATTTTTTAAAAACAAAATCTGTAATTCGAATTTGTAATCAACTAATTTTAATCGATTTTATTTTACTTTATAAAAATGATGGTTATAAAAAATGATTTTGACTGGCATAAGACATAATAAGAAGTAATACAATATTAGCAATAAGTAATTAATTACTGTCGATAAATAATTGTCAGTGTACATAATCAATTTAAAACATTATAAACTATTTATAGGGCGGATTAAAAGTCACATTCGGATGTCCTGTGGTAAAATAATTCTTCTTTTTCAACAATTAAATAAAAACATTCATAACTAATAAAATTTCGTTTGTTTTAAAAGAACTTTTCTCTTTCAGGAACGAATCGATGACAATTACAGAAGAAAAACTTCATTAACAATTATTGATTCCTTTATTATTTTAAATTAATTAATCCCTTGCTTCAACAAATATTCTTTTCTTCATAAAAAGGCTTAATTTGTGATTATTAATTTCTTCATTTCTTGCAAAAAAATTCCATTCCCTGAAACATAAAGTTTTTGCCTCTGTGAACGAGTTTTCGTTTTCGTGAATGCTCATTTCTTTTTTTATAATTTTACATTTTTATCGTTACAAAGAAAGATCTATTCGTTATAACTGATTAAATGGTGTGACCAAGAAAGCGTGTATTTGTGAGAGAAAAATACTGTTTCACTAGAAACGAATTATATTACACTATGGGCCTTACTCATAAACATTTCTTAGTTTTAACTCTAAAACAATAACGACTTTGCAAATTTAGAAGTGGATTTATTTTTCGTACTCATAAACCAAAAAAAAGCTTTAACTAATTCAAGTTTTATTTTAAAAGCTCATTGGAAAATCCAGCTGTCAAATGTGGTTCATTGGAATAAAATTGATTAAAATTAAAGTGAGGTTTTGTATTTTGTTTACTAATTGACAATTGTTTGTAGTAGATAGATTATTATATTATTATATAAAAAAAAGAGATGACCGAGGAAAAGTTGCATAAAATTGTAAGTAAAAATAATTTCGTATTTGATAAACTAAAATATAAAAGAAATATATGAGATCTTCTATATTTGTAGTCGCGAACACGATCTGCAAATTGGTCCCAAGAAATGAAAGAATTGCTCCGGGACCTAGTCACACCTTATGTTCACATCTTGGACTCCAAAAATAATTCAGCTTCATTTATAAGCAAAAAAAATAATGCGTGGGTGGCTGTTGAAAAGAAAATGCATGCAGCAGGATATATTATTACATCTAAAAAGTTAAAAGAGCAGTGGAACAGATTAAAAACCCAGGCTCGGAGTAATATTTCTTTATTCAAACATGAACAAAAAGCAACAGGTGGTGGTGATTGCCCTTCAGAACCAAATGAATTCGATTATTCAATCGCGAATATAATTCCTTTAGATTTTGAGGAGGATATAGCTGAGTTCGATTCAGATGCATTGAAGGTAGGTAACAATCTTGTAACTTATAAACGATTTGCAGCTGTAATTCTGTTTTTTGATCTAGGATGTCAACAATTCAAATGATGTAGAAGTACAACCACATAGCTCTACCACAGTTTTATCTGAAAATATATTTATTAATTTGGATGCTCAAACACATGAAACAGCTCCTACTGAGAAGCTGACTGCAGTTTCAGATGTGGTAAAATAATTTTACAAGAACGAAAAATAAATAAATTAGAATATTGAAAAATTACTATTTTTCAGGAAAATCAAAACCCTAAACAAAAAATACAAAAAAGGAGGGAAAATTACAAACGGAGAAGAACTGGTACTGCAGCTGTAGGAGATGATATGCTTAATTATAGAATTAAGCAAATTAAAACAGAAACACAAGGCTCTGAAGCCTTGATAGAGTTGAAGCTTGAAATTGAAAGAGCTAAATTAAAAAATTTGCAGGAACTCCATGGAAAAAATATGGAAATTAAGAATAAAGAGCTAGAACTTCTGGCAACTAAAATAGAAAATGAAAAAAAACCAAAGAATTAAAGAATTTTACTTCTTTTTAACCTTATTTTTTATATACATATATAAATCTTTTTAAATGTGCCTTATGTTTGTGAATTTGAAACATGTAGATATATCAAAAGACTGAAATAAAAGAATATGAATTAAATTTATGCTATATAATATGTATATATTTCTTTGAAGAATATAAAATAAATGATAATTGAATAATTATACCAAACAAAAAAAATTTTTTAAGTAAAATATCGATTGATGAAATTTTGTCTAAATACACTTCCAATTGGTTCTGGATTTGTCGTTTCGTCGTGGTTTTGTTCTATTCTAGGAATTTCATTTGAAGACTCTTCTTCTCTCCTGTTATCAGCGAATGGCAAATTATTTTCTCTTGCAATATTATGCAATACTGCAATAGCTATTATCATATTTTTCGCAGTTTGTAAATTGACCATAATACCGTTGAAACAGCAACGGAATTTGTTTTTTAACTGGCCAAATAATTTTTCAATGACATTTCTTGTTAAAATGTGGGCTTTATTAAATCGTTGTTGCTCATTTTGAAGGTTATCGGATATTCTAAATGGAGTTAGTAAAATATTCGAACATGGATATCCGTTGTCACCAAGGAGAACTCCTCCACGCAAATCAGTACTTTCCAACCTTTGTTTAATAAATGATTCTCTCCAAATACGAGAGTCATGTGCCGATCCTCGCCAACGTGCAACTATGTCAACAATTTTGAAGTTTGAATCACAAATTATCTATGAGAAAAGTTAATTCCAATTATATTTCATGTATAATGTACTATACGATAATTTTACCTGAACGTTTATAGAATAAAACCCTTTCCGACATCGATGACGTCCACCCAATTCTCCTCCAGGGTTTTTGATTTTGATGTGGGTGCAGTCAATGGCACCAATACATTGTGGGAACTGTGCAATGTTATAAAATCCTTCTTTTGTCTTTTGTAGATTCGCTGGTTCTAAAGGAAACTTGATAAAATTTGGCATTTTCCGAGCCAATGCTGCAACAACTTTTTTAATTATGCGAGACATAGTTTGTTGCGGTATTCCGTGTATATCACCTGTGTAGTATAAAACTTTTAGTAAATCCATGAAGCCAAAGTACTCAAAATTTGATAGTTTTACTTACCAATATCTGTTTGATATGATCCTTTTGCTATGTAACGCAATGTTGCCATAGTCATGATTTCTGCTGAAATAGGTGATCCTCGTAACATAGGGTTTATATTTAGATCATCTCTAATTAAATCCACAATAAACATTGCTGTTTCTTTATCAAACCTGTAAATTTGTTTTGAATTACATACTTATTCTTTTTCATTAATTATATTACAACTCACCTGTACAATTCAATAAAATCTTCATTTGAATATATTTGAAAAGGATTTTTACGATCCTTGTAGACCTTTCGTCTTCGGCAACTTCGTCGATCATTAATTATTGAAATATCTTCAAAAATAAAACTGTCCTCACCATCCATAATTTATCTTCTACTTTATTTTACACTTTACACAATTTTATTAATATTTAAAAATTATTGCAAAAATTCTAGGTTATAATACTTTTAATAACGACTTAATGCAGCATTTTCTACATCTAAAATTTAAAGTTGTTGCTAACGCTAAAGTCAAATTCAAATTGGTTATGAGTACGTGTAATTTTTTAGCAAAAGATTAAGTTCCTAATAGTAGCTTAGTGAAGTTCTATGAGTAAGGCCCTATGAGTTTACCACAAACAATAATGAATTTATAATGAAAGAATTTTGTTGTAACATGTAATATTGATGATGTAATATTTATAAATGAAGTTTTGTGCTTTTGGAAGAACAGAATACTCATTTGTTTAAAAATTTCGTTGTGAGAAGTGTATTTATTTTTTCAGTGTATTGATCATTTTTGCAAGGTTGGTGATCGTATGTCCCAGAAATGAAGCATTGTGAAATGTGATGTTTTAAAACGACGATTTTTATCTAATAAGTCTTATTTTGTTTTGAATTTCATAATTTATTTTTTTTTCTTTTACTACTGTTTTTTTTTTTTGATTTTTGTCTTCATTATTGTCTTGCTTCTCTTGTATAAAAGAAATTGTTGGCATGTTCTTTGAAATCTATATTTTTTAGTAATTTTATTTCAAGTTAATTTAACAAATGCTTGTTTCTCCTTTTCTGAATTTAATTTTGCTAGGTATGAGCTACTGATAAAGGACTTCGCCCATCAAAAGTTGCTGTTTTGACTTTGAAGATCCTGTATTTGCACTTATTTCGTTGATTTTTGATTTTGGATTTTTATTTGTCTTTGCTTTTTTTTAATTCGTTCTATACCTACCTGAAAGTCGATTCAAAGTTTTTTGCAGTTGAAAGTTTCACATTTGATTAATTGTGAAAATGAGGCTTCATTTATTTTTGTTCATTTTCTTAAACTCATGTATTCACTTTTTCCATTTATTCTTATTAATGCAGATTTAGCAAACGTCAATCTCAATAAAAACTTGCGACGTATTGGAATCGAAATTTTTTCAATTTAATATACATATAATATGTAGCTAGCTATACATAAATTTTTTGCTAGAAACAAAAATGGATTAACATTGAATATTTTCTCCTTTTAGATCTTTTTCGAAGTTCAGAGTATTCAATAATAATTTTAATTTTCCCGTTAATTTTCATACCATATACCCCAATTGCCCAATATAATTTTTTTTTTAACAATTATTTTATAATATTGTACATATTTTTTTTATACATAACACACACATAAGAACCTACATACATATTATCCCGTGCAACCTGTCGTGAAGTAACTTTGTCCAACTATATAGATGTTTATAGATATTGCACGATTTTCAAAGACATACAAAGAAGCTTCACGTTCTTTATATATCTTTATAGATATCTATATCCTGCTCTCAAGAGAATTACATTGCAGAGAGAGAAGAGAATTATAAAAATATTATGATATAGATCTATATCGATCCTTAACGGGGAATAAAGATACACATTGCTCTCGATTAATCACGAAAAAATCTTTAAATATCTATATCGATTCACGCAGATATCGACGATAACGAGATTCAAAGACAAAATCTATATTGATCGTTATCGGTTTTCAAAGTATTTCAAAGACGGACAAAGATCTATAAAGAATCGTCAAGAATCGTTAACGGTCTTTAAACGAACAATTTATATTTACAATAAGCTCTATAGTCGGTACAGTGATGAATGGTGCAATGCAAAGAGGATGGCTTTACACACAAAGGTCCGTGGTTCGAATCTCAAGAGTAAATTTTTCAAATTGAATTGTTTTCATATAATATAAATAAATATAAAAAAAAGCAAGAAAAAAAATGAAAAAAAAAACATTATGGTCTATAAATTCCGATAAAGATCTTTATCGAAATCTTTTATAGCTGACGTCAAATTTCGTGATTAAAATCGATGTCGATCTTAATCAAAACCTTGGTTTTTTCTATAAAGACCTTCACGCAAATCTTTATAGTTCTTTATAGCTAGCTATATATAGCTTGGTTGCACGGGATGTGTACACATGCATATGTATATGTACTTACTTATATTTTACTTTTATTTTTTTGTAAGATCCTTTCAATAGAGCAATGTCGATTTATAAAACGTAAATAACTGAGCAGTATCGCTTTTTAATATAGTAAATTGAAATTAAAAGCCAATCCTGCTCCATTTGATGAATTGTGAAAATGAAGAAAGCTTCATTTATTTTTGTTTATTATCTTAATATCATGTACCTACATCAGGGCCGTATTTAGGACCTGTAGACCCCTAGGCTCGACTTGTGGTGCGGGCCCTACCGGGGTTTTTTTTTTTTGAAAATTAACCTGCAAAATTCGCAATATAGAAACATCTTTTTTACTAAAAACCTAAAAAAGGGCAGAGAAGTTTATTATTAAACTGTAGAATTATTGTTTTTTGAAGCAGAAGATGAACTTGGCTTAAATTCCATATAATCGGTCATACGACGTAACTTAGCTATAACTTCCTCATTCTTCTTTTCTTTCTCTTTTGCAATCTTCTGTTTGGCACTTCCACTTTTAAATTCCTCTTTTTTTAAATGGCGATTAGATTGTGTTTTATGGCGGTCCATAATAAGAAATTACACGAAAAAATATAAACTTTTTGTTTAAAAATATATTATATAAATAATACTACAAATAGACACACACTTGTAATTCTTCACTTTCTTCGGTAAAAGTTTTGGAAAGAATAAGTAAATATTAAAAATTTCTTTGTTTTTATAGGCAGGTGACCTGATATCGGATTTGATTTTTAGTATATTATTACAAATACAATATACTTACATTTTTAATTTTTTATTTTAATTACTTCATAATATATCCTGCGTTATCTTTTTTGTCTTTTGCGTTACCTGGAATGTTCTCATAAATTTCTATTGCTTATTGTAAAAGATCAATTATATGGGTTTTCTATTGAATATTTTTTTAAAGGATATGTGTAGCAATAAAACTATAAAAGTGATAATCCTCAAGTACTTAGCAATTCCCAGAATTAAGAATGTCTTCTGCGTTAACAGCCTTTTTTTTCAAATAAACTTAAAACATAATGTCAAGAAAATGGAAAGAAAGAAAATTTAAAAGTGAAGGTAAATTGTAATAAATTTAGAAGTATCAAGTCTCTACACTTTTATTATCCAACAATTTTTATATAAAATTTCTTACAAAATCTGTCTTCTGCTCTACAAGAGAATTGATCAATAACAACACAAATCAAATAGTACAAAGAGCATAGCTTGTCCCAAAATAAAAACGACTTTTTCGTGCATGTTATATAAGAACTAGAGCCTCGCAACAATTGGAAATGCTGCTCTGCTCTAAAAAAAACAAAGTATAGTAGGTCCGAAGATTCTATCATGTGAGTTGAAATTATTTTTTTTCGCGTGAGCTGATCCTTCTGTACGCTTGTTATCTCGTCAGCTTAAATGTATGAAATTTGTTAATAATACCATGGAGGTTTATAAAAACGCTCATGAAAAATAAATTTTACACAAAATCTGGAGCAATATTGTAGTCTGACACCTAGAAATGACACCAATACAACTTTATCTAACAAGCAAAAAACAAAAACCCTTTACTCATTGCGACCTATGAATCTTTAAAAAAAAAAAAAAAAAAAATTGTTTGTGGTGCGGGCCCCTAGGCTGCAGCCTATATAGCCTATGCTTAAATACGGGCCTGACCTACATATTCAAAATTATATATTTCATTTTTACCATTATCATCTTTATTATCCTCAAAATTATTTGTATGTGACTTGAGAAAACATAATTTTCATCCTGTTCTGTGTACAATGTTACCGAAATTTTCATAAGATCTTGAGATATCTATACTACTTAGTCAATGATACAAGTTATGAGCAAGATCGCATAATAACCTAGACACACAGCGATATTTAACTAAACCGTTTAGTTTGTAACTAATTTGAAACTAATTTCATGACACACCGGTTTCAATAGTTATTTTTGACGTTTTTTCTGATTTTTAATAGTTGCATATAGAAATATGTAGAAAGTAAGAGAGAAAAAATAAGTTTATCAAAGAAGATTCAGAGTTTTAAGTATCACTTAATTAGTTATTTTTGGAAAAAAGAAGAAAAACGGTCATATAAAATTTAAAATTGAATTTAAATTTTTTTTAAAGTATTTTTATAGAAAACAAAGGAAGTTTGACAAGAAGTTCGACAGTTTGATGCAGGTTCGACATACTGTTTGATTGTTTGACGTTAGTTATCTCGGTAACCACACGTTTTTTGGTGTAGTTTGTAACTAAAATACAGTACTGGAAACTACTTGATTTTTTTTAGTTATCTCTCATAACCACTGAACGAATTGGTTACCAACTCGGTGTGTCTACACTATAAAATAGTTTTAAACAAAAATAACTTCCACTTGAAAATTAGAGTGTGCTTTGATAAAGAATTTGAAAGCTTACTCTGATTCACGGCATACACATAACAAGGCAATGTAAAGAAATTTTTTCATTTGTTTTGTGACGTCACTCAGGTCGTCTGAGCATATAAAATTTTTTTTTTAATTTTTTTTTTTTTAAATTTTATTCATTTGTTTCATATAAAACGACCAGGATGACGTCACAATGCTAACGGCCACTACGATATTTACATTGCCTTGTTATGTGTATGTCGTGACTCTGATTTTCCAATCAAAACTATTTTATTAAAAACTTGTAAGTACCCGTGCAACCAAGCTATATATAGCTAGCTATAAAGAACTATAAAGATTTGCGTGAAGGTCTTTATAGAAAAAACCAAGGTTTTGATTAAGATCGACATCGATTTTAATCACGAAATTCGACGTCAGCTATAAAAGATTTCGATAAAGATCTTTATCGGAATTTATAGACCATAATGTTTTTTTTTTCATTTTTTTTCTTGCTTTTTTTTATATTTATTTATATTATATGAAAACAATTCAATTTGAAAAATTTACTCTTGAGATTCGAACCACGGACCTTCGTGTGTAAAGCCATCCTCTTTGCATTGCACCATTCATCACTGTACCGACTATAGAGCTTATTGTAAATATAAATTGTTCGTTTAAAGACCGTTAACGATTCTTGACGATTCTTTATAGATCTTTGTCCGTCTTTGAAATACTTTGAAAACCGATAACGATCAATATAGATTTTGTCTTTGAATCTCGTTATCGTCGATATCTGCGTGAATCGATATAGATATTTAAAGATTTTTTCGTGATTAATCGAGAGCAATGTTTATCTTTATACCCCGTTAAGGATCGATATAGATCTATATCATAATATTTTTATAATTCTCTTCTCTCTCTGCAATGTAATTCTCTTGAGAGCAGGATATAGATATCTATAAAGATCTATAAAGAACGTGAAGCTTCTTTGTATGTCTTTGAAAATCGTGCAATATCTATAAACATCTATATAGTTGGACAAAGTTACTTCACGACAGGTCGCACGGGTACAAATTTGTCGCGAAGGAAAAAATTTGTCACAAAAACATTGTAAAATACAATTGTCACGACATTGTAAGTGGACATATTTGTCATGACAACTTTGTAATTGTAATTTGACGTTCAGCTTTCATTTGAGCACGATCAAAGTAGAAAAGTTTATTATCAGGTAATTCTGTACATATTCAGCGCATTAATAGCTGCTTTAGCTGCTTCATTGGTTTCAAAAGAATTAAACATAATTTTATCCTGTTTTACTTACGTAGAAAACGTATCATACATAGCTTTATAGCTTAGACGTAAGTACGTACTTTGCCTTTGTACTTTAATTTGGTGACACACCGGTTTTTGTAAACCACACCCTTTAAATTAATTTTGTACTTAATCTTGACGTTTAAATTTATTTTGAATGGAAATTGTTCAACTGTTGATTAATATTTAAATATTTGTTAAATATTTAGTCAAAATATAAAATTATATAGGTATTACAATAATTTGTGAGATATAAAAATCTTCAAAAAAGGTTTGTATGAGACATATTAATAAAAATTCGTTACTGTAATACGTAAATTTTTAAAATTTTTTAAAATTTATAGATAAATAAAATGAAATGCAGAATGGCGCTTATTGCATCACAGGAAGATGCTAAAGTTTGTAGATTACATAAAATCCGGAAAAAAAGAAAGAAGCAAGGCAGAGTGAAATACGTGTCAAAAAGAGACAATACCTAAACGAAGAAGGAATAAAGAACAAAGAACAGAGTGCTCAGATTGGGCTATTTATCGCACATTGGGCTATCTTTTTGAAATTTTTGCAACAAAAATTTTGAAAAGTCGCCCCTCGACTTTTTGGGCTACTAATTTTTATTCATGAAAAAAATAACAAATCAGAGTAAATTTTTTATATTTTACATCTGGTAGTACTGCAACCTAAACAAAAACATAAACAAAGTATCAATTATTCTAGAAAATTATATTTTATATATCTCATCCATATTTGTTAAGCTGTCATTGTCTTTTCTAACGTCATTAAGCTTCAATTCTTATAAATTATGATTTTTATAAATGATGAAATTAATCTGTGACTGTCAGTTTGAAAAAAATTGTAAAGTTAAATTTAGAAATAAGTTTTTAAAAAGATTTTGGGAAAAATTTTTGATAGGTAAGTAAATTATCAAATATTAACCTTTTAAGATTTATCAGAAATTTTCCTAGGAACTCAACTCAATTTTGGAAATTGTAATAAAATTACTTGGAAAAAACTAAAATGGGAAAGTGGGGAAGGTATTCAAAAAAGTATTGTAAGTCATGGGAAGACATTCCTTCTTTTAAAGGATGGCTAAGAAAAAGTGAAGAAAAGGAAAACTCTGCATACTGTTCTGTGTGTAAATGTGAAATAAGGGCACATAAAAGTGATATTGAAAAACATTCAAAAACTGCTAAGCATATAAAAAACGCTGCAAAAATCTGTCCTAAACAAAACTTTCTAACATCATATGATGGATACAAATCATCTACATCTTTTTCTACAAAAATAAATGAAATTAAAATAGCAGTGTACACTGCTCTTCATTCTTCTGTACGATCTGTTGATCATCTTCCTCCACTTATAAATGAAATTCTGAAGACATCATTATCAAGGAATTATGATTCTAGTGAAAATACTATTCGATTACATTCCACGAAATGTACTTTAATAATAAAAAATGTGGTATCACCAGTCCTATTAAAGGAGCTTATAGAAGATGTCAATGATAATCTTTTTTCTATTATCGTTGATGAATCAACTGATGTGTCAACAGTGAAATATGTACATGTGTTTGTGTATAAAATATTTTTCTGAAAAAGATAATGTAATTAAAACTAATTTCTTGGGTCTTGTAAAAATAGTAAGCGCAACGTCTGAAAATCTTTTTGAAGAATTGAAAACTTTTTTAAATTCTGTTAATCTAAATATCAAAAATATAATTGGTTTGAGTACCGATGGAGCAAGTAATTTATGTGGAAACAAAAATTCTCTATACACTCGTTTAAAACAAGAAGCTCCGAATGTCATTTTAGTTAAGTGCATTTGTCATAGTCTGCACCTATGTGCATCAAAAGCCTGTGAAGCATTTTCAGAAAAAGTTGATTTCATGGTCAGAGAAACATATAATTGGTTTTCAAATAGTTATCTTAGAAAAGAAAAATATAAAGAAGTATTTGATTTAATTAATACTGGACAAAACTCAATAAAATTTAAAAATTTTGTTCAATTAAGTTCAACACGATGGTTGTCTAGATATAACGCCATTGAACGAATTTATGCTCAATATTGGGAACTACAAACACACTTTGGTATTGTTTGCGAAAAGGAAAAGTATCATACTGCCAGAATGTTATATGAGGCTTATAAAGATATTCGAAACAAATTAATTATATTATTTTTGCGGCCTATTTTAAAACAAATCAACTCACTTAATTTATATTTTCAAATTTAATTTATATATTTAATTTATTTTATCAGCGATCGTAGCACTGCTTACACATCTATAGATTTAGTGGCTATCGAGAATGTGCCAGCGGCGTCTGGAGAATATAAGAAGTTGGAGCCGAAATATCGAGGTCCTTATGTGATCTCAAGTCTTACGAAACGATCGTTATATTGTTGAAGACATGGAAGATGCTCCAAGAAACCAAAGACGATTTAGGTGTAGTTTGAGTCCAGAGTTGGACATCGAAGAAATTAAGGATGATGACTAGTGACTACGATGAAGTCGAGTCAATTTCAAATCAGGTTGGCCGAGCTGTCAACAAGAGACAATACCCAAACGAAGAAGGAATAAAGAACAAAGAATCAGTCGATCTCGAACCGTGAAACGAGTAGGTCAACTCAAACAAAAGCCGTCAGCCGTTACATCGTGTCGTTGATTCGTTTGCCGATCATTTTAAATATATAGTTCTTTTACATAATCATTAGGTTATATAATTTCGAGCATAAATATTGAATCGCGATATTAAAATATATAGTTCTTTTACATAATCATTAGATTATATAATTTCGAGCATAAATATTGAATCGCGATATTAAAATATATAGTTCTTTTACATAATCATTAGATTATATAATTTCGAGCATAAATAGTAATTTTAGTTTCATAATACATAGAGTATATAAATTCGAGCAACATTGTGAAATCAATAGTTTTAGTTTTTGTTTGTTTAAATTAAAAATTTCAATAAATAAAGTAAATACAAGAATAACAACGTATTTTTATTATATCTTGTATTACATCTCAGGTGTGAGGTGAGGTAGTGAACCAAACAAACAAACAAAAAAACAAGAAGAAAATTTTTTTATGTAGTTTTTGTTGCGACAGCAATTATGCCCCATTTATCTTTATGACCATATTTTCGTACGCCGCTGTATTATTACAGACGGTTGTACACATAATTCTTAAAATGCTTAAAACGTATATTTATTGGAAACTTTCAACAAAATATTCCAATAAATTAACTGTTAATCCAATTCCGGTGCAACATAAAATTTAATCTTGTTTTGTTTAAAATTGAACAAAGATTATTTTCTATTAATTACATGGATTATTTCCAATAAAATTTTCGGTATCTTTTTTTTATTAATTTTTATAAAAGTTTTGGTGACATTTCTTTAGAAAAAAAAAAAAGTGAATAAATCGAAGATAAAAAGATTTAAAATTAAAATTAGTGATTTAAGATTAAAAGTTTAACGAATATTGTAGGAAAAATATCTGAAAATTCAAAAAGCACATTGTAATTTCATTTTATAATCGTTGTGAAAACTGAATCTCGGCAGTTCTTAATACCGGCTTAGTTAATAAATTTTTTTTTTGAAAAAAAAAAAAGAAAATGTGATTTTTTTTTGATAATAAGTATATATATTTTTTTTTTTTATGAGTTTTAACCCAATAATAGAAGAAGAAGAAAAAAGTTCTAATGGCAGAGTAAAGTCATATCAAGTTAAAGAGAGGCGAAAAGGAAAAAGGAAAAAAGAAAAGAAAAAAAATCAAGATATCTTTTAACGAAATAAAGAGAAAGAAAAAAAAAAAAGAAAAAAAAATAGTATCATAAAATGTAATTTATATAAAGCAACACTAATAATTACAAATCGAAATTTAATAAAAAGAAAGAAAAAAGGTTAAGTTCAAAAAGTTTAAACAAAATTTTTTTTATTATTTAAATGAAGTCATAATAAAAAAATTACTGGAAAATAAAATATAAAGCAAAAATAATGTCTAAAAGTATTTAAACAAAATTTTAGTATAAAATAAATCAATAATAATAATTACATAAACAAAAAAAAAAACAAAAATTTATGTTTTAAATGTTAAAACGAAATTTAGATTTGAATAAAGGTAATGATAATAATTACAAAGAAAAGAAAATTATAATTACAAAAGTTACCACAAAATTTAGTGTAAATAAAATAATAATAATAAATACAGAAAAAAATTTAAATTTAAATAAAATAATATCTATTAAAAAAAAAACAAAAAAAAAAAAAATGTAAAACTAAAAAAGTTTGAAACCAAATTTAATTTAAATAAACATGATAATAATAAATACAGAAAACAAAAAGAATAACAAGAGAAAAAAATTATTATAAAGATGTTAAAAACGATAAGTAATTTTAATAATAAAAAAAGAAAATTATAATTATAAAACAAAAATAAAAAGGAACAAAATTATAGCGGAAGAAAAAAAAATGTCAAAATGAAATATTCCAAAACGGAGAGAAAAATAAAATCATTTAGATGCCTATGGTCGTTAACCTTACACCATGGGTCAGGAGCTGTCAAGAGGTTTTTGTTCTATTTAGGAGTCACAGTTTTGGCGAAAAATTGCCTTCAATCTGGTTGAAAATTTTTGTAAGTAGGTAAACTTTTTTTTGTTGTTGATGGATCCACATAAGAAAGAGTTTTTTTTTAAAAAACAAAATAAAACTATATAAAAAAAAAAAAAGAAAAAAAAAATTAAGAAAAAAAAAAGAAAAAGGGAAGTACTTCCAATAGTTTTTTTTTACATTTTTGCAATCTGAAAAACAAGAATAAAGTAAGTTTCTTTTCGTGATATATAATTTTTGAATTGAAGTACATAAATACAAATTTTTTTATGCTAGATTGTCAAAAGAAAGAAAAAAGAAAAATATCTAATTCATTTGTAAATTTTTCTTGCAAATATATCATGAAAGGTTTAGTTTTTTAGAGAGATCATTTACTATCATTTACATTATTTAATAGATAAGATGTTTTTTTTTAAAAATAAATTTAAAGAAAATGTATAAATTTGAAAAAAACAAAAAAAAAAAAATTAAATACTAGGGTGAACATGTAAATACAAATATATAAGTTTTTTTTTCTAAAAGAATACTAGTATGGAATGTAAATTTGAACCAAAATTTGATGGTATTATTATATTGGTATTATTGTTGCTTGCATTGAAAAAAAAAAACATTAAACCAAGGATTAACCAAAAGAAAAATAAAAGGGTTTAAAGTTGAAGTAATTAAAGATGTTGTGATTTGGAGAGCTCCAGCGATGGTTGAAGAAGGTCCTCTCCTTGTTCCCCTGTTTTGAATGCTTTATAGGTCAGGAGTTTTCCCCTATCAATAAAATTTGTCTTTTAGTGCATTTTTTTATGCAATTTTTTTTACGGTTCCTTGTTTTTGCAAACTTTTCACAATTTTTTTTGGATTTTGCCGGTCCTTTTTATGCTGTCGTGACGGACCCGCTTCCGAAATGGTGTATCCAAAGAACCCACCCCGGCTGAAGCAGCTGGAAAATCGACCGGCTGGGTACACCAGGAAGCAGTTCAATCAAATTCTATAATTTTTCGAATTTTCCGTTACGCAACATATGGCACCCAACGACAGGCACCCCTACGTCTAGTGTCTGCCTTTAATTTTTTTGTTAGTATATCTTCCCCGGTAACATAGAGATTTTCTGTTTGATGGCAACATTGAACAGAATATCTGCCATCCCACGCGTCCTCTTAGCTCACCCCAATAACCCGGTCTTCAAATTTAATTGTTATTTTGTTTCGTGCGCGATGAATTTTTCCGTAAGTCCGAAATTTTGGGTCGGTGAAAATCCCGAAATTTCGTTGCGACGGCACTGACAAAATTTTATTAGTTTCAGTACATAAAAGTAATTGGAAAATCCGATTGCTTTTTGTTAAAAATTTGTAATTGTCTATAAATACTTTTCTTTCGGTCTGAATTTTATTCGATTTTCAATAGTAATTCTCTTTGTTTAATTCTATTTTGGTCCATTCAACTTACTTTTGCCTATTGGTATTTTTAGTATACGGTTCGAAAAATATATGCTTGAATGACATGGACGATTGTCAGGACGATTTTGGGTGTGCAAGATCGTAGCCTTTGCTCGCCATGTACATTCAGCATATCGTTTTGTTATATTCAGACCTAGTAATTTATCTTTTATACACTTAACCTCCGACGTTTGTCACAGATTTTGGGTCACACACCCGAAATGCTGTTTGCACGCGGTTGTGTTTTGTTGTATACTCATGTTTATTAGTATGAACCAATTTTTTTTGAGAATTTAAAATATTTTGTAATGGCAATCGATGTCGCGCGATTGTTCGTTTGGAAGTCGCTTATGTTTCCGGTTTTATTTAATTACACCTAAGTGACACTTCAATTCATCAATTTATATGAGATTTAATTCAATTAAAATTTTGTAAACCTCTGTATGCCCAGAATATATTTTGGAAATTCACAATCTGACTTTGAATCTTTTTTTATTGATGGAGGAAACCTTTGCTTTTGTTTCAGATTTAACAAGGTGGAAAGTCGTTTGTTTTGACACCTCTCCCCCCTCGTTGAGGTTCTTCAAGCCACAACACCTAATTAATAACATAAAACTTAATTTTTGGTTTATTTTCTTTTTGATAGAAGAGAAAAAAAAATATTTTGATTTTTTTTGATTTTTTTTTGACAAAAAAAAAAGAGAGATTTTTGAATTTTTTTTATTTTTTTGAATAATGTTGGTAATAATAATATATTGATCTTATTTTATATTTTATTTGGTAGAGAGAAAATATTTTGATTTTTGTTTTTGATAAAAATGTTTTGATTTTTTTTTGCTATTTTTTTTTTATGAAAGATGTTATGATTTTTTTGTTTTTGAAAAAAAAAAACAAAAAAACAAAAGGATGTCTTGATTTTTTTTATTTCTTTTGATAAAAATATGTTGGTTTTTTTTGGATTTTCTTGATCAAAAATTTTTTTTTGCAGGAAAATGTTAGGTTAAAATAACAGGTTTTCTATGTCGCGTTGGGACAATTTATTATTGAGTAAAGTTTGATTTCCATAAAGTATTTTGAATTTTTTTTTGACAAAGATAATAAAAGTTTTTTTTTGCGTTTAAATAAAAATTTAGATGTCAGATTTAATATGGACGGTGGAAACTTATTTTTTTTTAAATTTCTGCTCTTGATTTTTTTTATGTATATACATAAATATATATTCATACCAGTGGTGAATTTTTGAGTTTGTTACCTTTTCGTAGTTTTTTTTGATTTTGGGTCTGCGTCGAGGCGCAGATCTCTTAATACCAGATGGTTTAATCGTCGGACTCGCGTGACTGTGTTTCATCGTCGAGCCCCGATTTAAAATAAAATTTATTTTTATTCGAATAATAGTAATACATTTATTTATTCCACATTACAATAAATAAATACAAATCTAAATTCAATTCAGTCTATCATTTTCATCAGTCATCATAATGTATAAATCACCATAATAGGATTTTTTTTTTGGATTTTGGCAGTGTGTGTGTGGACTTGTCTCCCTATTCTTTTGTTCAGCCCGGCTTGCCCACGTGTTCCGGCATTGAGACTCATCTCAAGGTGTGGACGAGCCCCACGTTGTTGTGTTTAGACAACAATGACCAAATTATCTTTTCTGGTCAAAAATCTCCCAGTGGGACTTTATTTTTTTTTGGATCAATGTCCTTTGCGGACTTAACATTATCTTTTCGCTGCCGTGTTTAAACCTTTTCCACTTCGACAGGTTCGTGGAAAAGTTTGTTTTGTTGCGACAGCAAATACCCCCTTGATTTTTTTAAGGATATTTTCGTGTGTAAAATGTTTAAAAATGTACATTTATTGGAAGTTTTCATCAAAATATTCCAATAAATGAACTGTAAATTCAATTCCGTTGCACACGCGCAACATAAAATTTAATCTTGTGTTGTTCAAAAATTGAACAAAGATTTTTGTACTAATCACATGGATTAGTACAAAAATCACGCCATGTCGAGAATAATCCCATGTATTTAATACAAACACATGAGATTATTCCATACTTTTCTTGAATATAATCTCTTTCGAATCTTCTCTTTTTTCTTCCCACATTACTAAATATTATATATTACAGTGTATTGGCTAACATACAAATACACCAAAATTCTTTCGTACAGAAATTATTTTACTCTCCTGTTAATTACTATGTGAAAAATCAATACCTAAGATGATCCATTCATCCATTTAATCTCATTATATCATTGTATAATGTATATCTAATGTACTTACATAAATCTCCAAGTTCACACACACTGTAACAACCTCCCTAGTCATTTTGTTCGAATACATTATTCTCAGAATAATATTATATGGAATATTCGAGAATGCATTATGATGGTTGTTGTATACTATACTTGTACATTATATGATGACGTGGAGATAGATTTTGCCGCTCTATCACCAATACAAATTAAATGTGCAATATAATTATGGAATGTAATTTACTGAAAGAAAAATGATGAGACAGTCAGGCAAAATCATTCAATGAAGCAAGTCAGAATCCGGCATGACTCAATCAATATCTTAGTTTTTTTTCTGAGTTCTTTTTGTGATTACGCACATGGTGTTTTTTTTTTCAAATAAAAAGTTTGCTCTAACTTCGGCTATAAAATTCAGTGACCTATAATAAAAATGTGGATTGATAAAAAAAAAAGAAATCAAGAATTTAAAATAAATTTGGAAATTTAAAGTGAAAAAAAAAAAAAAAATATTAGAATATTCAAAAAGAAGAAAAGAAAAGAAAAATTTAAATATAATACAAAAATTTGGTTAGTTATTTAAACAGGTGTATGGCTATATTGCCCCTCATTTGGACTTTTTCATTTTTCTTTATTCATTACAAGAAAAAGAAAAAAAAAGTTATTATTGTCAAACATGTGAGTAAGTGAATAATTAATTGATTTAAAGCCTGATTATTTCTATATTTTTTTTTGGTGTAATGAACAACAAGAGAAAAAAAATATATACATATATATATACAATCTTCTTGTTAGTGATAATTCAAAATGAGCATTTGGATTTTTTTTTGTATAAAACTCAGCTTTCTTGAGAAAAAAAAAATTTAAAAAAAAAAAAAAAAAATCAGAGAATAAAACTGAAAAAAAAAAAAGGAAATAGAATAAATAAAGATAAGAGTAATTTTTTTTTATATCTGATATAAATTTAGCTTATTTTCATTGATTGTTATGTAAAAATTTTTTTTTTGTGAATTAACTTCAAATGGGGAGTAACGAATAATAATATGATCATTCAGGCCTGAAAAGCAAACAAATAAACAAGAAAAAAAAAAACAATGAATACATAAACATATATAGAAAATTAAATAAATACTCAATTTTATATGAATAAGAAAACAGTAGGAAAACAAAATAATGATGTATTTAGATTGTAATCAAGAATCATATTACAGGGTACAAAGGAAAAATAAAGGAAATTGTTGAAGTAATATAACAATATAATTATTATTATAGATTATTATTTAAAGTTATTTTTTTGTATAATTGATTTTTTTATAGTATGAAAAAAAAAAAAAGAAAAATGAAGAATAAAATGAGGTATTAAACTAGTTTTGTGTGTTGTGACTTGGAGAAGTTCAACGATGGGTGAAGATGGTCCTCTCCTTATTTTCTTGGTGAATATATAATGGAGCAAAGGTGTCCCTCTGACAATGAAAGGAGGGTTTTATTTTTTTTTCTGCATCTTCATCGATAGTTTGGTCTATCGTCCCCTTTTCGCGGTCTAATTTATATTCTCTGTGTATTTTGGTTTTGCCGGTCTTATTATGTTTACATAACGGACCCGCTTCCGAAATGGTGTATCCAAGAACCCACCCCGGCTGAAGCAGCTGGAAAATAGACCGGCTGGGTACACCAGGAAGCAATCTCAGTTTTCAGTCTTTTCATTTTGTTTTCATTTAAATTAAAAATTTCAGTTTCATTTTGAAACTGAAATTTCCGTTATGCAACATATGGCGCCCAACGACAGGCACCCTTCGATCTAGTGTCTGTAATTAATTTTTTTTCTACTTCACGTTTTTAGCTTCCTCGGTAACATGGAGATTTTCTGTTTAGTGGCAACATTGAACAGAAAATCTACCATCCCACGCGTCCTCTCAGATCATCCCCAATAACCCGGTTTTAAAAAATTTAATTGAACATTTCGTGCGCGATATTAATTTCTTTTGTGGTAAAATTCTCGTGTTTCGGTGACGAAAGTCCAAGATTTTGGGTCGGTCTAAATCCCGAAATTTTGATGCGACGTCACTGAAAATTTTTATTAGATTCAGTTTATAGAAGTAATTGAAAATTCCACTACTTTTTGTTTAAAATGTTGTAGCTAACATTACAGTTCTTCTTTTCGGTCTGGATTTTATTCGATGTTCCATAGTTTTTTTTTGGGTAAATCAAATTACAATTTGCCGACGGGTATCTAATTTTCGTATTCGGTTCGAAATTTATATGCTGAATGACATATACGATAGTCAGGACGATTTTGCATATGCAAGATCGAGCCTTTGCTCGTTATGTCCATTCAGCATCGCGTTTTGTTATACTCAGATCCTGTAGTTTCAATTTTATACTTTGTAACCTCCGACGTTTGTCACAGGTTTTGGGGCATAACCCGAAATGCTGTTTGCACGCGGTAGAGTTTCAAAGTATACGCATGTTTTATAATGAACCATTTTTTTTGAGGATTTAAAATATTTATAAAGGCAAGCTATTTCGCGCGATTATGTACATTGAGATCACTTATGCTCTAGGTTTTATTGAAATATGCATCGGTGATTCCTCAAATGCATAATTAATATGAAATTTAATTCGATTAATTTTTGAACAACCTTCCGTTTTGACTTTTGGATTGAAAGATGAAGTTTCACTCGTGTGGCCATGCACTCGTGGTTCTCGCTTCGTAAAATTTCGTTTATATAAAAATCGCTTATATTTTAGGTTTAAGAATTTCGGTTTAGTAAATAAGAAAGTTTAAAAGTTTAATAAAAAGTTTTTGATTAAGAAATTTGAGATTTGTCCCTGGTCCGGTATATTTTATGATCTACGCCGTTTGTCAGAACGTTTCTGGTACATCCGGGATCGTCTTCTTTGCACGGGTACGTCGTCTTATATACCACGTGTGGTTTATTGTTTCCTTGATTCGCTTGTACTCTTGATGTGTAGAGAGACTACGCGTTTGTCAGAACGATTTTGTAAACACAGGATCGTCTCTTTGCACGAGTAATTCTTTCTACAATACCTCATGAGATAATCGAACCAAGTTGTATGTTTGAATGCTGGTGACATGTAAAACGGATTACACCGTTTGTCAGAACGATTACTGGTATTCACCGGATCGTCTTCTTTGCACGGGTAATTCTTTTCATGTGCATCATGCTTTTTTTTGTTAGTGTAAACTCGAGAATTTTTACGTTCAGTTGCATCGAAAGTACGCGTAGTGTTAATTAAATTTTGACACTGAATCTTTCTTCCAAAGTGGTCCCTTTTGGACTTTATTGGTAGTTCTGCAATCTGCTTTTCTTTTTTTTATTGATAGAGGAATTTTTTTTTTGGTTCATTTTTGGTAGGATGGAAAGTCGTTTATTTTCACACCTCTCTACCCACGTCGTAGTCCTCCATTTCACAACACCTAGATGATAAATAAAACTAACATTTTTTTTTTTTGCATGTTGCGATTTTTGCATGATTTTGATAATAAAAATTTTTTATTTGATTTTCTTTTAAATATTTGTCGAAGAAAGAACAAAATTTTTTTTTTCTTTTCTTTTCTTCTTCGTATAAAAAAAAAAACGGTTAATAAAAATTAATCCTTTTTATAGGTTCTATGGATTAAATCGTTTTTTTATATATGTATATTAATACATACATTCATTTTCGTGGTGAATTTTTCAGTTTGTTATCTTAAACTTTTTTTTGCATTTTTTTTGTTTTCGGTTCTGCGCCGATTGCGCAGAACTCTTAGCACCAGATGGTCTCGTCGCTGGACTCGCGTGATATATCTGATAATAATATTCTGGTTTTTTCGGTACATGAATTCGTGCGGTTATATCTTCAATATGTTTATATCAATTAACAAAATAAATTTCAGTTCATTGGAATACATCTAGATACAGATTTAAATTGGATTCAATATCCCTTATTTTTTTTGTCAGTACAATGTATACATCATCATAGTAGATTTTTCTTTGATTTTGGATTTTGGTACTGAGTGTGTGGACTTTTCTCCCTATTCTTTTGTTCAGCCCGGCTTGCCCACGTGTTCCGGCATTGAGACTCATCTCAGGGTGTGGACTAGCCCCACGTTGTGTTTAGACAACAATGACCAAATTATCTTTTCTGGTCAAAAATCTCCCAGTGGGACTTTATTTTTTTTTGGATCAATGTCCTTTGCGGACTTAACATTATCTTTTCGCTGCCGTGTTCCAACCTTTTCCACTTCGACAGGTTCGTGGAAAAGTTTGTTTTGTTGCGACAGCAAATACCCCCTTGATTTTTTTTAAGGATATTTTCGTGCGCCGCTGTATTTTTACAGACGGTTGTACGCATAATTTTTAAAATGCTTAAGAACGTACATTTATTGGAAATTGTCAACAAAATATTCCAATAAATGAACAGTAAATTCAATTCCGTTGCACACGCGCAACATAAAATCTAATCTTGTTTTGTTCAAAAATTGAACAAAGATTTTTGTACTAATCACATGGATTATGACAAAATTACGCCACTTCGAGAATAATCCCATGTATTTAATACAAATACATGAGATTATTCCATATTTTTCTCGAATTTAATCTCATATAAATTTTCTATATTTCTTTTTCTATTTGGTTTCACTATACTAAATATTATGAACTTATATATATACATACACGTAATCGGTATGTTTTTTTTTCAAATTTGTAACTTCTGTCTTCTGATTTTGATTCCAGTCAGTCTGGTCTGATATCTTGTGCTGCGGACATGACAGACTCGTAAATTTTTTTTTAGAATACAAGTAAAAAAAAAAAAAAGAAAAAAAAAGAGAAAAAAAAAATAGAAAAAAAAAATCAAAGTAAGGTGCGTTTCATATTTATAACGCCACCTGAAATTTTAAAATTTCCAGAAAATTATTGACCCTAGGTAAATACAATGTTCTTAAGAAATCGTAAGAGCAATGAGGGGAAAACAACCACCCCCTTTTGTCAAGTCTATGACGTCATCTACTACCCCAGCAAACAAAAGTTGTATTTTAGGGTGTTTCATAATTATAACGCCACTTATTAAAATTGTTCACAGGGATGTTTTTTATTTGATGAAAAGTATTAGAAATAAGAAGTTTGAAGAAAAAAGATTTATTTTTAAAATGCCGTGTGGTAAAACCTTGAGTGACGTTGAAAAGGGTAAAATTCTGGCTTTTAAGGAAAAAAATATAAGTATTCGAAAAATTGCACGTGGGCTCGGACCAAGTCAGAGTTTTTCAAAATATTTTGAAAAATTCGTACAGCTATGACCAGATAAAACGTCCTGGTCGTAAAAGAAAATTAGGTGTCCAGGCAGTTAATCACATTGTAAGAGCAGCAAGCAACTCTTACAAAGGTTTAAAAGGGTTTAAGGATTTAGATGGAACGGAATGTGTCACGATCAACGATATGGAGGGTCCAAAATCGCATTGAAAATATTCAATACTCAAGAATAAAGACTATTCCGCGATCGACATAACAACACAAAAAGGCTAGGTTGGAATTTTCAAAACAAAACGTGGATAGGAATTGTGCAAACTGGTAGTATTGGAATTCATATAAATCCACAAAAAAATTTCAAAGTAAAAATACGTTACAGGTTATAATTTCTAACGAAAAAAAATGGAACCTGGATGGACCAGATGGTTTTCAAGGATACTGGAGGGATTTGAGAAAAAATACTCTGTATTTCTCGAAAATAAGTTTTGGCGTGATGGTTTGGAGGCATTTACTTGGTCTGGTTGCTTGGAGATCCAGTTCATATCGTCGAAAATGAACAGCAAGTAATACATAGATGTCCTTGAGATGAGCCCACTACCGTTCATTCAGCAAAATTCCGCAACACAATGGATTTTCTAACACAATAACGCAAGCATCCGTGTCAGCCGTGGGAGCAAACCCTGGTTCCCATCAAACTCCATCAATATTTTTGAGTGGCCTGCATGCTCATCGGATCTAAATCCAATTGAAAATCTGTGGAAAGTTCTAGTTCGCAGAGTATACAGGATAAACCGTCAATACGAATCTGTCGAGGCTCTAAAAGTTGCAATTTTAGAGGAGTGGAGCGCTATTGACTCAACATCAATTGAAAATTTTATCAATGACATAGAAAACCAAATATTTCAAGTGATTTCAAAGAAAGGAGCAGTTATGGATAATTAGATTTAAGTTTGGTATTATAGACCTTCAATTTTTTTAAAATAAACAATTATTATAGTTGAAAATACACATGGCGTTATAATTATGAAACACCCTAAAATACAACTTTTGTTTGCTGGGGTAGTAGATGACGTCATAGACTTGACAAAAGGCCCAAAAGGGGGTGGTTGTTTTCCCCTCATTGCTCTTACCATTTCTTCAGAACATTGTATTTACCTAGGGTCAATAGTTTTCTGGAAATTTTAAAATTTCAGGTGGCGTTATAAATATGAAACGCACCTTATTTTTGACTGAAAGAAAGAAAAAAAAAATTATATATATATATAAAATGTTTTTTTTGTTAGTGAAAAAGAAAAAAAAAATTTTATTATTGCATTATGGGTGTATCTGCCTAATAAAGAAATTAAAAAGGAAATAAATTGAAAAATAAAAGTCATATTTAAGAAAGAAAAGGCCGAATTGAACAGATTTAAAATTGAAGTAATTTAAAGTTTAAAATTGAAGAAAATTAAAGTTTAAGATTAAAGAAAATTAAAGTTTGAAATTAAAGTAATTTACAGCCAGTTTCACAGTTGAAGCTTAAGCCAAAGTTTAGCTAAGCTTTTGTATATAGCTTAAGCTTCAGATAAAGACTACTAGATTTCACAGTTTATTTTTTTTACAGCTTAACTAAACCTAGTTTAACAAAAAAAAAAATGTCTGCAGCTGCTTTGTTTTTGAAATTTATTATGTCAATATAAAAAGTGTCATGCGTATTTTATTATTTATAAAAAAATATTACTAAAAATATATAAAAATGTCAATGTCAAAATCCATTTTATAAAAAGCAAAAAATTTTAATTTTTTTAAGAACTAATTTTCAAGAAATTACAATGAAAACACGATTTATTTTTTTTATATTTGTTGACATTTGGTTGACTTACAATATATTTTTTACTTAAACTCAGTTTAAGCTCTGAAATTTGACCGCTTAAGTTTAGCTAAATTTAAACTCAGTTTAACAATTAAGCTTACACTGTGAAACTGGCTATTAAAGTTTAAAATTGAAGAAAATTAAAGTTTAAGATTAAAGAAAATTAAAGTTTGAAATTAAAGTAATTTAAAGTTTAAAATTGAAGGAAATTAAAGTTTAAAATTAAAGTAATTTAAAGTTTAAAATTGAAGAAAATTAAAGTTTTAGATTAAAGACAAATTAAAGTTTAAAATTAAAGTAAATTAAAGTTTGAAAGTAAGGGAAATTTAAGTTTAAAATTAAAGAAAATAAAGTTAAAATTAAAGAAAATTAAAGTTTGAAAATAAAAGAAAATTTAACGTCTAAAGTTAAAGTAGATGAAAGTTTAAAATTAAAGTAATTTGGAATTTAAAACTAAAGAAAATTAAAGTTTAAAATTGAAAGAAAATTAAAGTTTAAAATTAAAGAAAATTAAAGTTTAAAATTAAAGAGAATTAAAGTTTAAGTTTAAAGTGAAGGAAAATAAATGAAGATGCTCATACACAGGTATCGGGGTATTTATCATAGGGTGCTACAGAAAAAAAAAGGAAGAACAATTTTTTTTTAACTAGTCAAAAATTATTTTAGTACTCTAATTTTAATACAAAACAAACAAACAAAATTATATGTATGGATTGAATTTTAGAAAAAAAATAAATTAAAATAAAATTACTGTGTTGATGGTAACAATTACTAAGTGTGTCCTAGAGATATTATTAAGGGAAGAAACTTAAAAATTAAATTAATTATGGTTAATTAAATTTCATTGTGTGTGAAAGCGCAATTAGACATTATAAAAGAAAAAAAATATTAGATAAACAAGCAAAAACAGAAAAAAAAAACATTATAAATTAGTAGAAAAAAAAAATGTGAGTGCTGATGATGATTGTGATGCAGACAACTCGTTTGGGTACCCCAACGCAACTCATCCAGGACAATCGTATCTTCGAGGGATAAATTTAATTTTTTTTTTCTCTATAATTTTAAGAGCACAAGCAATTGTAAGTTAGATTTTTTTTTGATTGATTCGATTTATTTTTATTTAGATAGAATATAGAGCTCACAGCACGTATACAAATGGATGTAATTAGGTTTGAATCAAATAGTTATGTTAAATATATTAGCAATAGAAGTTTTTATTTTGAAAATATGTGCCGGTATTATTTTGTAATTTGTGAAGGGACTAATATAAAACAAAAATAATAAAAAAGAATATTTCATAATAAGAAGAATAATAGGCTTAATCAACTGTACATACAAAACAATGAATACATAAACATATATAGAAAATTAAATAAATACTCAATTTTATATGAATAAGAAAACAGTAGGAAAACAAAATAATGATGTATTTAGATTGTAATCAAGAATCATATTACAGGGTACAAAGGAAAAATAAAGGAAATTGTTGAAGTAATATAACAATATAATTATTATTATAGATTATTATTTAAAGTTATTTTTTTGTATAATTGATTTTTTTATAGTATGAAAAAAAAAAAAAAGAAAAATGAAGAATAAAATGAGGTATTAAACTAGTTTTGTGTGTTGTGACTTGGAGAAGTTCAACGATGGGTGAAGATGGTCCTCTCCTTATTTTCTTGGTGAATATATAATGGAGCAAAGGTGTCCCTCTGACAATGAAAGGAGGGTTTTATTTTTTTTTCTGCATCTTCATCGATAGTTTGGTCTATCGTCCCCTTTTCGCGGTCTAATTTATATTCTCTGTGTATTTTGGTTTTGCCGGTCTTATTATGTTTACATAACGGACCCGCTTCCGAAATGGTGTATCCAAGAACCCACCCCGGCTGAAGCAGCTGGAAAATAGACCGGCTGGGTACACCAGGAAGCAATCTCAGTTTTCAGTCTTTTCATTTTGTTTTCATTTAAATTAAAAATTTCAGTTTCATTTTGAAACTGAAATTTCCGTTATGCAACATATTTCTAAAATCACGCCACTTCGAGAATGATCCTATGTATTTATATGAATACATAAGATTATTCCATATTTTTCTCAAACATAATATCTTTCAAGTCGTCTCTAATTTTTTTTTATCTCACACTTTTTTTAATATTATATATTTCAGTGTAATTGATATTGTTCAATACACTATAAAATTATCTCCGTGTATTAATTGATTAATCCTCATATAAACTATTATATGAAAAAAATCAATATAAAATATCACCTGATCCATACAATTGCATTATGACCTATTTACTTAAAGTAAATAGCATAATGTAATACAAATGTTCAAATGCACACACACCGTGCCAACCGCCATAATCAGCATATTCATATACATTATTCATAGAATAATGTAACGAATATTCTAGACTACCTAACGATTATCTTGTTTATGCACAACAGTTAAAACGTTTTAACGCTAAAACGTTTTAAACATCGTTTTGAGATAATACACTTTGATTGGTGTTTATGCATAGTATAACATTTCGTTCCCACTCAAGACGTTTTAAGTAATGTCATTTGTTGTTCTGGTGTTGTTGTTCATACAGTGTTACCACATATATTTTTTTTATTCACTGTCATTCAAGTGAACTAACTGTGTTATTTTTTAAATCCAGTTAAATTTTTTATGATTCGTGCGATGCGATGGAGCAATATCAAGTTATCCTTAATGTTCCATTGTTAATTTTGTTGAAAAAAATAAGAATAAGAAGAATATTAAGCTTTTGCAATATTTTTACACGGAAAGACGAAGCCTTTATCAAAATTATATAAAAAAGAGAAAACTTTTACGGTATAATTTTATTACTCAGTTAGATGTACCTACAAAGTTTTTTAATGTTACTGTACCACGATTCACATCAATTTGCAAGAAATCTAGAACTGAAGATTTTTGGAAAAATTTTGTTTTGGGATTTGGTACAGATGTAGAGTTTTTTGAAATGTTTCGAATGAAAAAAAATACATTTTTCATGATCTGTGAAAAATTAAAATCTCATTTGGAACCTTCACCAAACTTCATTA
Source organism: Bombylius major (assembly GCA_932526495.1). Classification (NCBI taxonomy): domain Eukaryota; kingdom Metazoa; phylum Arthropoda; class Insecta; order Diptera; family Bombyliidae; genus Bombylius; species Bombylius major. The sequence goes on along the minus strand of OW052042.1, from coordinate 20,912,512 downwards.
CCACACCTGTTTCTATAGAAAAAAAAGTGGCTATTACATTGTATAAATTAGCAAGTTGTGCTGAATATCGTGTTGTAGGTGATGTTTTTGGTGTACACAAAAGCCCAGTACATAAATATTTGTACCAGGTGGTGAGAGCAAAAAAATTAATTAATATAATACTTTATAAATAAATATATTGTACTTAATTTAAAGCCGCACGCACTTTGAACACTTATACTTGTTTATTTGTAAAGAAACACTTGATAATAAAAATAACCGCCCATCAAATGTCATTTGAAATTTTAAAGTGACGTTACTAACACTAAAGTTTATATTGATTTTCAGTGTGTTACCAACACTATTTTGAAATGTCAAATATGACAATTCACTTAAAACGAAGTAAGTGTTTATGCACATTTTAAAAACGAAATGAAATTTTAAATGCGGATTTAATAGTGTATTAACTCAAAACGACGTAGAGCTTTAATGCGTTTTGAAATTTTGTTTATGCATCCGTATTAAGTCAAGACGGAGTGAGTTAATGCGAAGTAACGCTTAGCATAAGCAAGATAGATGATTTATATGCATTATGTATTAATAATGATTTGTATACTTGTATACATTATATCATGATGAGTAAATTCTGCAGCGCAATCACTAACACCAATTGCAAATGCGTATGAGGATTAGAAAATGCAATTGGTATATAAGGTAGAAAAATTTTTCATAGTTCTCTTCTGTTCTGTTTTGTCATTCTTGGGTAAATTTTTGACTGGCTCGTTTCGTGCGGTACAATGAAGAAAAAAAAAAGAAATAAAAAAGTTTCATATTTTCTGATTTTTTTTAAACGGTTGAATTAATTATGATATCTTTAAAATTTTGGGGTGATACCAGTGAAATAGTAGTGAATCTTTTAATTAAAATTTCGTCCGCGTAAATAAGTTATTATGTTTAAAAGAAAAAAAAGAAATAAATAATAAAATTTTTTTTGACGGAATTTGCATTTTTTCTTGTTGAGATGCGATATATACATATCTATGAAAAGAAAAAAAAAATTTTAATTAAATAATCAAATAAAAGTGAAATTAGTGAAAATGTAGAAATCATCGAATTAACATGGAATTAAAAAGAAAAAAAAAAGGAAAGAAAAGAAAAGAAAAAATTTAATAAATTATTTTAATCAATTTTGGTGATGAACATAAGAATTAAATCGAGTAAATTTATAACTATATAACCGGAATTTTATTTTAAAGTGCAAGAAAAAGAAGAACAAAAGAAAAGAAAAAAAAACACAAAAAAAAAGGTTATACTTCTTTGTAGTTTTGAAGAAATTGGAACAAAAATATATATACATATATATGTTATATATAATAATATTAACAATAATTATGTATCCATGTAATCTTTAATTTTTTTTTAAAAAAATCCCAATAAGTAATTAAATCTTAAATTAATATGCCCATATATAAATATAACATTCGTTTTTTTTTGATAAATTTTTTTTTTTGATAAAATTATTGATATATATGTAATAGAGTACATTGTCATTTTAAATTTGCAAAAAAAAAAAAAAAAAAAAAAAAGAGACATTTTTTTTTAATTAGAAAAAAAGAATTCAGATTAGTAATCAAAAATCAATGGATGAAAATGAGTGCCAGTGTAATTTATTGTAAAAGGTAATTTGCTTAGTAATACCCGAAGAAAAAAAAAAAAAAAGGAAAAAAAAATATTAAAAATAAATCATCAATCAACAAGATAGCGGACAGCATACCCAGCACCACGGGATCTTCAATAGATATTTAAGTTAAGTACACTTTTTTTTTCAAATAGTAATTTTTGTATAACAATTAAATTCACGAGTTTAGATAGCTTAGAGATTAGAAGAATAAAAAGAAGAAAAAGAAGATAGAAAATCTATTTTATTTTGAATTGGAGAGATGTTCATAAGAGAAATTGTATACGATTAGGTTATACTGTAAATGGCCATAAAGAATACTTAACATTCATATTTAGATAGGTATAGTTTATTTATAAGATTTTAAGACTCATAAAAAAAGAAACAAAAAGAGAGAAAAACAATTTTTTTTGAAAGGTGAAGAAAAAAAAAATAATAATAATAATATTATAGATACAAGATTCATGAATTACGAGACATCTGGAAATTAGTTATTACTTTTTTTATACAAATAAATAATAAAATGTTTTGTAGCAATTGTTGGATTTTAGGAAAAGAAAATTAAAGAAGAAAAAGAAATTAATGTCTGTATTTTATTATATTGGGAAGAGGTACATCCTTTGATATTTTTTTTGTGTGAAAATGTCCTGCTCGATCATTAAGGAAAAGTAAAGAGAAACAAAATAACAAAATGATTCGATATTAATTAAATACAGGTGGTTTGTGATTTTGGAGGATTTCGGCGCTGGTAGAAGATGGTCCTCTCCATGTTTCCTTTATCAATAAAAGGTATCTATTTTTTTTTGAGTTCACTGTTTTCGTATGACGGTTCTTTTTTCTGCGTTCTTTATATGAGTTATACGTTTTTTTTATTTCGGATTGTATTTTGCCGGTCTTTTTTTTATGTCTGCATAACGAACCCTATTCGAACATGGTGTTCCCAAAGAACCCCGCCAGACTGAAGCAGCTGGAACTTTGACCGGCGGGAACACCAGGGAGTTCTTCAAGTTCAAGCCAAATCTTTTTTTTGTGAATTTTTCGTTATGTAACATTTTGAAGCGACATTATGAAACTTAAAATCTGCAATAAGGCATAACTAAATACAAGCATAAAAAATAAAAAAAAAATCGGTTATATTCATATAAAAAAAAAAAAAGTACAGTCTAACAAAGAGATCAAATATTGAGTAATTTTCATTTTATAATAATTCTCTATTGCTCACGTTATAATTATATGCAGTGCGTTTAATACTTGTGTTTTTGTGTATGTGTGCACGAAAATTATATGTACAAAACAAAGCAAAACCAAAGGAATCCAGTAGTGTATATCCATTAAATTTTGTGTTATTGAAAAATAGTTACTTAAAAATAAAATAATAATAATAAATCAATTACATTGTTTGAAATTTTACCAATTTAAAACTCTAATATTGTCTACTAATTAGTGAAGTTTAAAAAAAAAAAAAAAAAAAAAAAAAAAAAAAAAAAAAAACGAGCAGTTCTGTGCGAGCTATCGATAAAGGTTAAAAAGTGAGTAGATGAAGTAAAAGCAGTGTCAGTGAGAAGAATATATCAATAAATATATATAACATATATGTATATATTTTTACATATGTACATATATCAATAATATATATATAAAAACTAAACTAAACTAAAATAAAAAGCTATATAAATAAAAACAAAAGAAGAAAAACAAATATTTAAATTAAAACAAAACCAAAAAAAAAAAAAAAAAAGTGAAGGTTAAGTGAAGGACAAGTGGACAAATTAGTGCAAAAATGAAACAAATGCAAACTGAACAACCCCCAAAACCACCTCCCGATAAAACAACAGGTAGGATAGAAAATAACAATAGTGATAAATTAAATAATAAAACACCAGGACCAAAATACCTCATCATGCAAAGAACAGACCAAAATAAAACACTAACAAAAATATCACCATTTTTGATACAAAAAGTAATAGACAGTAAAATAGAAGGGAAATTAGAATTATGTAAAAAATTACGAAACGGCACAATATTAATAAAAACAAAAGATATGACACAAGCAAACAAAATTATCGAATTAACTACACTTACACCAGATATCAACATTAAAATCACAGAACATGAAAAATTAAACACTTCAAAAGGTGTAATATACAGCCCTGATCTAATATATATAGATGACAAAGAAATTCTTGAAGAACTAAAACAGCAAAATATTATAGAAATCAGAAGAATTAAAAAAAGAGAAGATAAAGAAAAAGACACCGGTTTATTTATATTAACTTTCTCAACAACCACAATCCCACAATATATAAATATTGGATATGAAAGAATAAATGTTAGACACTACATACCCCAGCCTATCAGATGCAGAAATTGCCTACATTTCGAACACTTTGAAACAGAATGCAAAAAGCCAAAAATTTGCATAAACTGTAACAAAGAATACCACCAAAAAACAGAAAGTGAAAAATGCGAATCAAACACACAATGCACAAACTGCCTATCAGAAGAACATAATTCTTTAAGCAAAAAATGTCCAATATTTCAAAAACAAAGAGAAATCATGAAAATCAAAGTAATAGAAAAAACAGACATGAAAACAGCAAAACAAATATACAAACAAACACACCCAACAGAATTCCAAAAAACATTTGCATCATTATTCAATCCCGCAAAAATCACAAAAACAAATGTAAGCACACAAACCTCCCACACTACTAATCAACAAAACATCAATGAAATTATAAATGAAGAAGAAACTACCGATAACGAAATTGAAGATTATGATATTGATAATAATGAAATAAATAATGATAATACTGATACTGACACACCTAATTATTCCACCCGCCAATTAAATATAAACAAAATCGAATTAGAAACATCCGCCAACAAATATGCAAATAAAGACAAACCAAAAGAAAATGATAAAATACAAATAAATTCAAACACAGAAAGAAGGAGAAGAGGTAGACCAAGAACAAGCTCAAATAGCCCGAAAAACACAAAAAAATCAAAAAACTAAGCAATATAAAACATCCAAACAACTTAGATAATAAATGCATAACAATTCTAAAACAAATAATGATAACTCAGAAACATTACAACTCAACGAAACATCCACCCACAGTAAGCCAAGACACGAACCTGAAAGAAAAACATCTCAAAACACAAAAGTAACCCCACGACAACAACAAACGCTAAAACAATATCAACAAATTCATCAAATAAAATTAAAAAAACAACTAAAGAAAAACCTAGAAGAAGAGAACGGTCAACCAAAAACCAAGTAAATAAGAATACATCAAAAATAATGGAAGACAACACAAAAAAAACGAAAACTTCAAACGACGAAGAAAACACAGCAACATAACATAAATTAATCTAAATACACAGAAAACAACTAATATAATACAATGGAACATAAACGGCTTCCTACACCACCTAGATGAATTTAAACTTCTAAATCAAAAATACTGTAACAATATCATCTGCTTGCAAGAAACCAAATTAAAAGATACTACAAAACCAAACATAAAAGGTTACAACTGCTACTACAAAAACAAAAACATGAATAATGTGGCCTGTGGAGGGGTTGCAATCCTAGTAAATAACAAATATTATAGCCAAGAAATACCACTCAAGACCAACCTCCAAGCTATCGCAATAAAAATCTTCTCACCTTTAACACTAACAATAATTAACATATACTCCGATGACACACTAACAGAGAAACAACTGCAAGAACTCACTGATCAAACAACAAAACCCTTCCTACTAGTTGGAGACTTTAACGCTCACAACCCTCTTTGGGGATCAGACAAAAAAGACAAAAAAGGTAAAGAAATAGAAAATTTCATTATTAACAATCCAGTCAATATACTAAATAACAAAAACCCAACTCACTTTAATTTTTCCTATAAAAAATTTTCAGCAATAGATCTCACAATTTGTTCACCTCACCTTCACAACAACATAAATTGGTTCATAGAAAACGATCTCTACGGTAGCGACCACTTCCCTATAATAACCCAAATAAACCTAAATGAAAACACATCTAGCCTCAGATCCACATTCTACATCAAAAAAGCTCAATGGAACATATATCAAAATAATATAAACTTCACAGAATCTATAAATAATTTTAACAACATAAATGCATTAGAGAAACACATAAGAGAAAAAATCCTAAACTCAGCCCAAATAGCAATACCCCTGTCTCAAACAAACCCACGAAAAAAACACGTTCCATGGTGGAATAACGAAATCAAAGAATCCATTCGTGAAAAGAAAACAATGTTAAAAATTTTCAAAAATAACATGACACAAGAAAATTTCATCAAAAACCTAAACAATCTTTCAAAAAATATCCAAAATACAATAAAACAATTAACAGAATGGACTAAAACAGATGGAATGACATTCTCAACTAACAAAACGAAATACATGATTTTCACCAGAAAATACAAAATACCACAAATACCACAGCTTACACTCGACGACACAAATATAGAACTAACAAAAGAACACAAATATCTCGGACTAACCTTTGACAATAAACTCAAATGGACAACCCATATAAAACAGACTAAGTCAAAAGCACTCAAAGCACTAAACATCATGAAAATATTAGGAAACTGCAACTACGGGTCGAACAGGAAAGTACTCCTACGAATCCATAACACCATTATATTACCAATCCTCGACTACGGTTGTCAATTATATATCTCGTCTAACAAAACCACACTTAAAACACTAGATTCAATACACCATACAGGTATCAGATTAAGCACCGGAGCTTACAGAACAACCCCAAAAAATAGTTTACTAATAGACTCAGGACAATTACCATTAGACCTCCGAAGAGACTTACTAACAATCAATCTTTATTACCGCATCATGTCAAACAAAAACCACCCTATTTCGAAAAGCACGAAAGAAACCCAAAAATATGAATACCAACCATTACTGACCAGAGCCCAAACAATATTACAAAGCCATAACATACAACCACAATATAACATTAACACATATAATCTTCCCCAAACCCCACCTTGGCTCCTAACACAAGTAAAAATAGACAAGGAAATAGAAAAACTCACAAAACAAAATACAAACCCTAAATTCTATCAACAACTATTAAAAGAAAAAACCAGAACAAAGTCAAAAACTATACCCAAATTTTCACAGATGGATCTGTACAAAATGAAAAAACAAGCTGCGCTTTCAAGATAGAAAACCTTGAAAAACAATTTAAACTAACCGACTACACAAATATAAACACTGCAGAACTATACGCAATACTTCAAGCAATACAACATGCAAAAAACCTACATTACAAAAATTACCTAATTTGTACTGACTCCCAAAGCTCTATTAAATCAATTAACACCATGTACCCAAAAGACCCTATAGCTATAGAAATAAAAGATACCATCCAAAATAACAAACAACAAAACTTTACATTTATGTGGATCCCTAGTCATACAGGCATAACCGGAAACGAAAAAGCAGACAAATTAGCTAAATACGCACTAAACTCACAAATCGACCAAAATTTCAAAATAAATAAAAATGATATTAAAAAACAAACTAAAATAAAAATATCTCAAAGCTGGAACCAAAAATGGACAAACGAACCCACTACGAACAAATTAAAAGAAATAAAAAAAGATACAAAACCCTGGACTTCAATAGACTTGTTACAAAGAAAAGACGCTACATTCATAACCAGATTAAGAACAGGACATACAAAACTAACACACAAACACCACTTAGAAAAAACGACACCACCCAAATGCAAATGTAATAATACACTAACAGTAAAACATATACTAAATGAATGCAACCTCCTCACAGCCCACAAGAAAAAATATAACCTGAAAAATCATAAAGATCTTGCAAGTGATGATATTGAAAAAATTAAGAATGTAATTGAGTTCTTTAAAGATATCAAATTATATAATGAAATATAAAAAAAAAAAAGTTGAAATATAAGTAGGTATAGAGATAGTTAAGAATAGTATTAAATTAATCTAGAAATAAGTATAAACACAAATGAAATAAAATTGTAAATATATTATATAAGCAACAGTAATTAATGTAAATAGATTTTAGCCTTAAATAACCTTCTATGAGTTGAAAGGCAAACTCTATAATAATAATTAAAAAAACGAGACATTTACTGCAAAGTAAATAGCTTAAACGTGCGTTTAAAATTTTCGTGTACAATAGTTGTGTGAACCTCCGTGTATAAAATTTATACAAACCTCCGTGTATAAAATTTATACAAACCTCCATGTATAATATTTATACAAACCTCCGTGTGTAAAATTTATCCAACCCTCCGTGTATAAATTTTTATACAAACTTCCGTGTATAAAATTCTGTGTTTACCGCCGAAAACAAAATAAGAGGTTAAACGAGATATTGTACGTACCACCGCAAACGAAACATTTTGAGGATTTTTTTTTTTTTTTTTTTTAATAATAATAACAAAACAAACACATTTAAAATGCCTCTAGTGAATATAAATACGTTAACGAATCAAATGTTAAAATCGATTTTAAACGAAAGAGGTTTAACAACAACGGGTAATAAAGATCAATTAGTTCAGCGTCTTCGCGAAAATTTAGATAGTGAAAAAGTCGAAGTGAGTGCTGAACCTCATCCGGTCGATTTAAGAAGTGAAATTTTACAACTCACACAACAAATATCACTTTTAACAGAGTGCGTTACCTCGTTGGCGCCTACACAACAAGCGTTAATCGATATATTGCAAAATCAAGGCAATGTTAATGAAGGTGTAACACAAAATAATAATGTGCCTCCTTCTTCTATGCAAAGTGCTTTAAATCACGAGATTACCACAAATCAAACAACAACACCTAGTTCACGGAACGATAATGCAGTACTGAACGCTATTCAAGCAAAATCAAAAAGTGTAGTGAAAATGTGGATCGATTCGTCTATTGATATCTGTGTTTGCACATGGAACGAATTATCTACTAAATTGATAAAGGAATTCGCGAGCCACGAGAATGAAGCAGACATTCACTTAAAATTAGCAAAAAGTGAACGTAAGGTAGGTGAACCTATTGTTGAATATATTTTCAGAATAAATGCAAAAGGAGTTAAACACAATCTGAGTGAAGCAGCCAGATTAAATACATCAGAAACGGAATGAAACATTCAGAACTTCAAAATTCTTTAGCAAGCATGCATTTTACAACGGTTAATGAATTTCGTGTTGCTGTCAAACGATACTTTGCAAATCGGACTAAATCTGTTGTAATCAAAAGGGATATTAAATCATCTATTGCAGTTGGACCAAACCGAATCGAATTTCCAAACCAAAAAAGGAATTTAAATAGTAATCTAAATCATGAAAGAACAAAACAAGTCAAATGCTATAACTTTTTCGAACACGGTCATATTTCTTTGAAATGTCCCGAACCACAAAGACGGATCAGGTGCACTCAGTGTTCGAGAAGTGATCACGCTAAGGAAAATTGCCCAGAGAAACATAAAAGTAAAAAAATACGAAAAATTGAAGTTAATAATGTGAATAATGAAATGATAAAAGAAATTGAAATCAATAAAGTTGTTGTCGTCGATGATAATTTAATTCCTGAATCGGTACTTTTAAGATTAGACTTTATCAATAAGGAAAATAAACGTCTGATAGTAAAATCTGGACAATGTTTCTGGGAGCAAACGGATTTTAAAGGCGTAAACGTTGGTGACATCACAAGGGAGGACAAACATGAATTGCAAAATGTATTTAATCAATATCCTGGTTGTTTTGAAGAAAATTTAAAATTTTTGGGCAAGTGTAAGATTTCAGAAATGAATATTGAGCTAATGACTAAGAAACCAGTTGCACGAAAACTATATCGCATACCATTTGCCAAAAGAGCAGTAGTTGACAACATCATTTCAGAGCTATTGGACCAATTTTATTGGTAAAGAAGTCAAACGGGAAAGACAGACTTTGCATAGACTACAGACTCCTAAATTCTATTACCGTTAAAATTCCATTTCCGATGCCAACTGTTGAAGAAGTGCTATCATCATTATCCGGTGATAGATACTTCACGAGCGTAGATATGATGTCTGGATTAGATTTAGATACGAATAATGGTCATTTTGAGTTCAACAGTAAAAAACGGTATTGCGTATTTGAAAGAATTTCTCGAATTAACTTCTCAGGCAGGATTAACATTAAGATTGTCAAAATGTAAATTTTTAGCAGAACACATTGAATTTCTTGGCCATGTAGTAAATAAAGAAGGTATAAAACCGGGTTTAAATAAAATTAAGGCAATCAGTTTATTTCCTCAACCGACTATTGTTACGGAAGTTTGAAGATTTTTAGGTCTGATAGGGTTTTTCAGAAAGTTTGTGAAAGATTGTGCCTTGATATCCAGACCACTAACACAATTATTGAAAACCAAACAGTCATCAGTTAATTTTCTACGGGGCAACAAACAGTCAGAAGCATTCGAAAAATTAAAAACAGCATTATGTAAGGATCCAATACTCGATATATACGATCCAAAGAAAGAACACGAAGTTCACACAGATGCCTGTTCTATAGGGTTAGCTGGGATTCTTTTCCAAAAGAACGAAAACAATGATTGGAAAGTTGTGTTTTATTACAGTCGACTATGTAACAACGCAGAGCAAAAGTTTGCCAGTAACGAATTAGAAGTGCTAGTAATTGTTGAAGCCTTCAGTAGATTTCGACTATACCTAATTTGAAAACATTTTCGAGTGATTACTGACAAGCTGACAAAACCGTTAAATTCACGCATCGCAAGATGGTGGCTGAAACTTCAAGAATTCGACTTCACCATAATACATCGTCCTGGTAACCGTATGCATCACGTGGACGCTTTAAGTCGATCGCCAACCAAACCAGCTGAAAATACAGAATTTATAGCGCATATTATGAGAGTCGAAATAACACAGGACGATTGGATTTTAAGTATGCAGTTGCAAAACCCGAAGCTGAAAAATTTAATTCAGGTATTACGAGGAGAACTTCATCATGAACAGCACAAACAAATCGTTAAGGATTTTTGTAAATCACGTTTATATCGCAAAGTTGGTAATGAAATAAAATTGGTCATACCAAAGGCTGTTCACTGGAGAATCGTAAAGACGTATCATGATGATATGGGTCACTTCGGCATCGATAAAACTTTGTTACGACTTCAAAACGATATTTGGTTCCCATCAATGAGAAAGTACGTCAAAGCGTATATCACTTCATGTCTTGAATTTTGTTTCAATAAAACGCAAGGTGGCAGAGCAGAAGGCAGATTATACAGTGCCGACATCATCCCAATACCTTTTCGTATCCGACCCGTTCAGCAAATATTTAATTTTGAAAGCGGTTACAAATACCAAAAGTCACCATGTTGCATGAATTGAGCACATATTTTGGACTACCTAAAACTATTATCAGCGATCGTAGCACTGCTTACACATCTATAGAATTTGAAAGGTTTTGCCAAAACAATAATATCCGCCATATTAAGGTAGCAGTTCGCACACCACGTGCTAATGGACAAATTGAACGAGCTAATCAGAACATTCTACAAGTTCTTCGAACTTCATCAATTAAACCTACAGATTGGGATCTTCAACTTAGAGATTTACAGTGGTCCATTGACACTCAGCCACACGCAATCATCAAGTAAAGTCCTAATGACATCGTGTTTGATTTCAAGTTACGCGATATAATATCAAACCGAATGCTACAAGTGATTCACGATGAAGATGATACTCAAGCTGAAATCGTGAATATGGCGAAGATACAAACGGAAGTAGCTGAAAATATTAATCAAGCACGTATTAAGTGGAAGGAAAGACACGATAAAAATCATAAGGAACCAACACATTATCAAGAAGGCGATTTAGTGGTTATCGAGAATGTGCCAGCGGCGTCTGGAGAATCTAAGAAGTTGGAGCCGAAATATCGAGGTCCTTATGTGATCTCAAATCTTACGAAACGATCGTTATATTGTTGAAGACATGGAAGATGCTCCAAGAAACCAAAGACGATTTAGGTGTAGTTTGAGTCCAGAGTTGGACATCGAAGAATTTAAGGATGATGACTAGTGACTACGATGAAGTCGAGTCAATTTCAAATCAGGTTGGCCGAGCTGTCAACAAGAGACAATACCCAAACGAAGAAGGAATAAAGAACAAAGAATCAGTCGATCTCGAACCGTGAAACGAGTAGGTCAACTCAAACAAAAGCCGTCAGCCGTTACATCGTGTCGTTGATTCGTTTGCCAATCATTTTAAATATATAGTTCTTTTACATAATCATTAGATTATATAATTTCGAGCATAAATATTGAATCGCGATATTAAAATATATAGTTCTTTTACATAATCATTAGATTATATAATTTCGAGCATAAATAGTAATTTTAGTTTCATAATACATAGAGTATATAAATTCGAGCAACATTGTGAAATCAATAGTTTTAGTTTTTGTTTGTTTAAATTAAAAATTTCAATAAATAAAGTAAATACAAGAATAACAACGTATTTTTATTATATCTTGTATTACATACGAAAAAAAGTTTTGTTCCATTCAAGGAAAGTGAACATTTATATGATGCTGCTGCAAAACAATCAGCTAAAGAGAACGCTTTGGTGTAATGTGAGAAATACATATATCCTTCTTATGATTATACAATTTGTTGATATTCATGTGTTTTTTTTAGTTTAGAAGTAGTAGATACTGGGAAGAAGAAATACCAAATAATACGAACGTGAATTTTAAAGAAAATTTCCGGTGTTACAAGTGAAATTTTAAATTACTGTGTGAGAAATTGCGATGTCTAGAAAGAATGGACACCAATTATAGAAAAGCAATACCACTGGAAAAAAGAATTGCCATAGCATTATATGCACTTGGTTCATCCTCTGAAATGTATTTGGTGTAGGACGTACTACTGTTGGCGAGATTGTCCTTGAATTTTGTAATGTTGTGTGGTACAACCTGAAAAAGCAATATGTAACAGCATATCCTGTAACGCAAGAAAAGCTAGAGGAATGTGTCAAATTTGAGAAATTAGGATTTCCTCAATGTTATGGAGCAATTGGCATATACATATACACATACAAGTATATATTGTTATAAGTTTACAAGATAATTAAAAATTTATGTGTAAAATTATAGATGGCTGCCACATAAAGATTTCACAACCAGCGCATCAGGCCATTGATTACCCCAACTATAAACGATGGAATTCCATGATTCTATTTGCCGCAGTTGATTATAGGTAAAAGCATAGTACGTAAAAACTTTCTAGTGAAAGATATTGCATTTGATTAATTTTTGCAGATATCGATTTACATACATTAACATTGGTGCCTCAGGCAGGACAAATGACTCGGCAATTTTTGAAATATCGAAACTGAAAGAGTACCACGAAAAGTGTAGAATTTTCAACAATTTTTTTTTACTGGTGCAAGGCTCAACACAAATTTTACTTTTACTATTGATAACAAGTGGCGCTGAAGATCGTACTTTATCACCTAAAGTACATAAATTTTTGTGCTTAGCTAAAGTACACAAATGTTTATGACCTTTAACCTTTAACTGTCAAAAATTTTTTCAAAACACGTTGTTTTATGAAGTTGCACACAGTTCGACGAATGACGACTAACGATTTTTTCGCTCAGCGAATAAATTAAAACTTATTTCTATTTTGGTCGTCGGTCGTCGAAGTTTGACAAGTTATTTTCAAAGAGAATTCAGTTAGTAAAGGTGCTTTTGTAATTTTTAATAATTGGAAATATGAGTTTCGAGGAAAAATTAATCGAATTTGTGAGAGCTAATGAAATTTTGTGTAATTTATCTAAAAAAGATTATAGAAATGTTATTAAAAAAAAAAAAGTATGGGAGGAAATAGAGAAAAAGTTAAACAAAGATGGTAAGTACACAAAATAAAATAATATAATTTAATATATAATATAACGTAATATAATTCTAAAAACTATATAATAATTAATACATTTTAAAATTTTATTTCTAGCTAAAACATGCAAAAACAAATGGAAGAATTTGAGGGACGTTTATAGAAAAAATAAAGGAAAAATTCAACCATGTGGGAGCGGATACAGTGGTCCAAAAAGAAAGTGGAAGTATGAAGACCAAATGTCTTTCCTAGACAATTTCCAAAATATAAAACAGTAAGTCTAATAATAATAGGTGATTAGATAGAAATGAATTATACTAATTAATTTATTTTTTTAACGTTACAGAACTACAGGAAATGTTGAAGGTAACACAAGCCACAACTTGGATGTTGAATATGAGGACGAAATAATTATTGAAGGTAAAATACCTTTTTAATACTTAAATTTTTTAAAATTTTTAATACTTTCAAATTATTTTGAATCTTACAGCAGATTTCTTGGAAGAGACATATAATGAAAGTAACCAATCTTTTCAGTCACCTCTAGCCATATCAACACGAACACCATCAACATCAACACCAACACCATTAACATTATCAGGGCAAAAGAAAAAAACAGAGAACAACAAAGAAGTTTTCAAATTTCTTCAACTGGCAAGCGAAGCTGTCCAAAATATAGGAGCCGTCTCAGCAGAAGAAAGTGCCACAAAAGCCCTTTTTATTTCATTAGCTAAGAAAATTGATCAATCAGATTTGACTGACGATCAAAAAAATGAAATAAAAATGGAGGTCACAAATTTGAGTTGAATTCAAAGATGTTCCTTCCATCCTCCATCTTCCTGGAATCAGTTCTCCGTTGACTTCTTGATCTACTAAATCATTGGAGAAATAACTGCTATCTTTTCGAAGCATTAAGAAGTTGTGAAGAAGAACAGTAGCAAGGACTATTTTCGCTACATTTTCTGGGGAACAAAATATGTTATTCCGAAGAATCCTCCACCGATTTGCTAAAATTCCAAATGTGTTTTCAATGTAAACACGGGCTTTAGATAATTTTTTATTGAAGTTTTCTTTTAAAGGATTCAAAAGCCTTTCAAGATATGGACGCATTAATTTTTTTCGCAGCGGAAAGGCTGAATCACCCACAAAATAATAGGGAAACAACTCATTATTCCCTGGTAGCGTCATTTCTGATGGAAAATTTACGTCTTCATCTAAGATTTTTCGTCCAAATGCGCTACGAGTAAATATTCCTCCATCACTTTTGCTTCCTACAGAACCAACATCAATGAAAGTAAATGTGTAGTTTGCGTCACAAGAAGCAAGGAGAACAATGCTGTAGCGATGCTTGTAATTATAATACACGGAACCACTTTTTCGAGGACAAACAATGTTGACGTGCTTTCCATCTATCGCACCTAGACAATTCGGCATTCCTGTTTTTTCGTAAAAGATGTTGGAGATAGATATCCACTTTTCTTTGTTGGGTACAGAAAGATAAGTCAAATACAGTTCTTCCCATATAGCACTACATGTCTCGTATATTATTTTCCTTACTGTAGAGACACCCATTTTAAATGTCCATGCCAAAACCTGCGGAGAACATCCATGTGCGAGATATCTACAAAATCAACAACAAATTGTAAATAATACATTGTGAGAAACATAATCAACTTTATTGTTTTTTTTACTTACAATAAAGTTATAGCTAATCTATTTTCTGGTTCAATCGGTCTTCTACAGAGAATTTCGTGAGTCGTCCTTCCAGAAATGAAAAAAGCAACTGAAATGTTTGCACATCCATTCGTGTAGCTAAATAAAAGTGTTCTTCATCTTTTGCTTTTATTTGCTTATAGCAATTTACAAAAAATCTCTTAATTGCCTCAGTAGAATTCTTCGCTGGCAGCTAAAACAAAATTTTGATATTTAAACTTTTTCACGTAAAATTATACTATTATTCAAATCTTACTTATCATTTCTCTGATTTTCCATCCTATGGAGTTGAAGGAAAAAAATCAACAATTCCTCCAGCATTATTTATTATTTTTTAAAAATTCTTTTTAAACACTTTTAAAAAAGCACTCTTTTGTAATTATTTTTATTTCTTTTTTTCTATTCACAAATATTTTTAGTTATTTTTATATTCACTTGATAGACTAATAGCTTATCCACAGGAGCTATTAGTTAAGAGAATTTTCTAACCTCAAAATATCTATTAATTTATTTGCTAGAATACGAAATTTACTAATTAAAAGTCTCCACAAAATTAAGAGATCAGCTGATCAAAAATCTCTTAACTAATAGAACAGAGTAGGCCATTTTCTGTTAACTAATAGGTTAGTAGCTTAATAGCTATTAGTCTATTACCTAGAATAGAGGGGTATGCTTTCAAATTCTTTATCAAGGCACACTCTAATTTTCAAGTGGAAATTATTTTTGTTTAAAACTATTTTATGCGATCTTGCTCATAACTTGTATCATAGACTAGTATAGATATCTCAGGATCTTATGAAAATTTCGGTAACATTGTACACGATAACCCAAGCATAAGCGTTTGGAAATATTTTGAGCTGTAAAGTAGAACAGGATGAAAATTATGTTTTCTCAAGTCACATACAAATAATTTTGAGGATAATGAAGATGATAATGGTAATAATGAAATATATAATTTTGAATATGTAGGTACATGATTTTAAGATAATGAACAATAATAAATCAAGCTTTCTTCATTTTCACAATTCATCAAATGGAGCAGGATTGGCTTTTAATTTCAGTTTACTATATTAAAAAGCGATACTGCTCAGTTATTTACGTTTTATTTTTTTTCTCTTTTAACCCTAATTTTTCAGCATTTTAACCCAATGTTCGAATTGTAAATTGTTGGCTTAAAAATAAAACATTTGTACTAGATTTTTTTTTTTATTCTATTTTACTATTTAAATTTCGGTTGTTTTTATCATTTTGAACTAGATTTTTATTTTTTTATTTTTTAGTAATAGACCCTAAGTTTGTAAATTCTGTTTCTTTTATAATAAATATCAGAAATTTTTTTTGTAAAACTATAAAACTGCCTTTTATTTCATTATCTCCCTTTTTTTTCAGCCCTTGGCCCTTCACTTATCTGATATCTGTAAGTACTATTAGAAAGGAACTAGTCTCCAAATTACTTAAACAGCACTTAGCACGTATACTTAATTATAATTACATTCCACGTACAATGAAAGTCTGTATTTCAAAAATAGTGAACACTGGAATCGATGCAGCACACATCGCAAAGTCATCAACATCATCAGGTTATAGTCGATGTTGCTTCTGTGAACGTAAACAATTTTTCATAATTTTTGTTTCTATTCTACTTGACCAAAAAAAAATATTTTTTTGTATTTTATTTAGTTTAGTGCTTTACATATATAAGTTTGCTCACGTTTATCATATTTTTAAGCAATTTGACACACTAAGAAATACTTAAGTGCCTTAGTTGAAAAAATAAACTTTTTATCAGATTTTATATTTTTATGCTGTGAAATAACATGGTTATTAAAGTAGTATGAAATATTTAATTAGTATAAATGTAAATATTTTCATAAATTTTTATAATATAAAAATAAAAAAATAATAAAGTTGTAACAACCAACTCTGAAGCTGAAGCTGCCCCCACCAGATTATTACGATCTAGACATCGAGTCTAGTCTAGTCGATTAAAACTATAAAAGCAAACTCAATTTACTTAATAGTTCATTGTAATTCAGACTGCGACCTGACTTGGTACTTTCAGAACTAAGATTTAAGAGATAAAAATTGTATTAGAATATGTATTTGTAATTCAGTACTAAAGAAAAAAAAACATAAAATGAAAATAATAAATATTTTCAAAAGCAAAATTAAACTTGTTCCAAAGTATATACAAAAAAAATTTTTATTGATTTTTTCCTCAGCCCTAAATAGAAAAATGTTTTGGAGAAAGAAGGAACCAAAAAAGTCTATAATAGGATTTGCGGTAACGAAAAGGCATGCTTGACAGTTTTAGTGAATGTAAGCGCAGATAGAAAGTTGGTTGCCCCAATGATTTTATATTAGACGTAGACGCTGAATTGATGATTCACAAAAGACGATCCAAGAAGTTTTATAACAAAATTTCATCAGTTCAAGATCTTTGCAAGGAAAAAGATGATGTTGCAGCCATAACATTCGATTTTATGCAAAATCTACCCCTACCACATATACCAATACAAAACATTTTTTATTTACGGCAACTTTGGGTTCATTGTTTTGGTATAAAAGATTTGAAAACAGGAAAATCGACATTTTACATGTATCACGAAGGCACTGCTAACAAGGGAGCAAATGAGGTTTGCTCTATGTTGTTGCATTATATCGAAAATAATATTGGGTCACATATTAAGCATTTATGTATATCTGTTTTGCGATGGTTGCCCTGGGCAAAATAAAAACAACACGTTGTTGAGATTTATGTTAGCTTTGACTGACTCCAAACAGAATCGTACGGGAGAAGTGTTCCAAAAGAACATTTGCTCCTTCGACACACAGGGGTTTTCATTATGATTCTGATAAAAAAGGTACTATCATAGCCGAGGAATTTATTGATGGATTTGTTAAACATTCATTCATCTTCCATCCATCAGCCAAAGCCTATACATCGAACGTACCAATTCAAAGTAAAAAAATAGACGATTTAAAGCGAGTTCAAGATAGTATTCTGAAAGAGCATATGCCATTTTATCAAAGCATATTTAGCTGGTCAACTGCAAGTGTTGAAAGTAATGCAGATGAGAATGATGGAGAATATGATTATGTACCATAATATTACTAATAATATAATAATAAAATAATATAATAATATAATGCTTACGTGTTTTTTTCATTACTTTTAATAAAAGTATGAGTAATATGAATATTGTATTCAAATTAAATACCACCTAACCCTGTTTCTTGCTAAAACAACATAAGTCAAGAACAGTTTTTCTATTTTTTCTTCTCCTATAATTCATAAATTATAAAGATTATTCGATATTTCAACCTTTTCAAGTGCAAACATTATATTCAGCTCAAAAAAGTCCTTTAAAATTCGTTTCCTTGTGAACGACACAGTTTTTATTGATTCCTACAAAATTATAATTGTGTGACTTATGTGGTTTTTGAAATGACCGATTCAAATGCAAATGCATGCATGGATGTTTCACTTTTTAGTTCATTAAAGAAAAAGTGAACCCAAACAAATTATGATTTCAAAATAAAAAAAAATTTCAGTAGAATTGGAAAAGAAAATTCATTTGTTTATCAGGCTTAGACTAAACAATTGTTGTACGTATATACGATTCTTTAATATACATACATAAGGACTGGAACGAAAAGTATTGCATCCCCTTCCAATTTTTTTTTATAAATTAGTGATAACACTTTATATGCTCAGCCCTATAAATTTGCATGCCTTAAACGTTCTATTTATCAGTTCTATTTAGTTTTTTAAATAATAAGTATCTAATTTTAAAATGGAGAAGTCACAAGAAAATATTAGAAAAGAAATAATCGCCAAATATTTACAAAATAAAGATATTCGTACAAAAGATATAGCATATTCGGTTGGTACATCGGTGTGGACAGTTCGTAGAACAATTAAAGATTTTAAAGATTAAAATTAAAAGATTTATAGAAGAAGGGACGATAAAGGAAAAACCCAAAAGTGGTAGACCAAGAAGTACAAAGGATAAGAAGGTTGAAAGAAAGGAGTAGTATGAATATGGGGTTTCTGGACCAAGGAGGAGGTTCAGGTTCAGTGACGTCATTACAAAATTGTTATCAGTGCGGGGTCACAGAGGTCAAGGTTGCGTGTTATCAGTGAAGGTCACATGTGTCAAGATTTTTTCTTATCAGTGAAGGTCACATGTGTCAAGATTTTGTCTTATCAGTGAAGGTCACATGTGTCAAGATTTTGTCTTATCATTGTAGGGTTGCATGGGTTAATCTTTTTTCTTATCAGTGAATGAATATGCTGGTTAAAATAGCGCGTTGTGTTATCATTGAGAAGAAATTTTTGATACAGTTGTGATTCAGGTGTACTTAATCAGTGCTAATGGTGTTGATACATGTTTGTTTGAGTTTAATGTTGTTTATGCTGCGTCATTGTTTTCAATTAAATTTTTACGAATAATCATAATGCGATATGATTAAAAAGCAATGGAAAATTTTTGATACAGTTCTGATTCACGTGTACTTTATCAGCACATGTACTTTATCAGTGTTAATCATGTTGAGACATGTTTGTTCGCGTTTCATATTGTTTATGCTGTGTCATTGTTTTTAATTAACTTTTTACGAATAATCATATTGAGATATGTTTTTCAAGTTTTTAGTTTTTCGAATGTGCGTTATCAGTGAAAAAAATGTGGGGGTAAGGAATTTTGACTATAAATAAAGACGATTTCTTCAAACGGTATTAGTTTATTGTAAAACTTGAAAGTGTTTATTAAATTTTATCTTAAAGTTCAAAATTGTGTTTTAAAGTCTTTTTAAAGAATATTGAAATTTATTTAAATATTTAGATTTTTTTGTAAAATAATTTACATAGACTACAAAATGAAGAGCTTTATATGTGAAGTTTGCGGAAATGGATTTGCATTCAAAAATTTGTTGAAAAGACATATGCAATCAGCTCATGGTGACAAAGAAATTTGTACCATTTGCAAAAAGAACTTCACACGCAAAGAGAACCTACTAACACACATGAGAACCCAACACAAAGTGTCATCTGATGAAGCTATTTCCAATGATATTCATACTCAACCTCAAGAAATTTGTAACATTTGCAAGAAGAACTTCACACGCAAAAACAACCTACTAACACACATGAGAACCCAGCATAAAGTGTCATCTGTTGAAGCTATTTTCAATGATATTCATACTCAACCTTCAACATCATCATCAGAAAAATTTTTTTGTCAATCATGTAATAAAGAAATTTTAAGTAAGGACTGGAGTTACCATCTTAGAACAAATTTACATAAAATAAAAGCGGCTGAACCATTTAATGATCAATTGACGGTTGTGAAAATAAGAATGAAGGAAATCTGGATCCTCTTAACATTTTAAAAGCGGAAAAAGATCTTATTATAGATACAGTTACATCTCCACAGGTGAATTTACCTTTCCCATGAAAATATTGCTGATACTATAACAACTAACTTAATAATTTGTTCCCATAAAATCTTTTCACACAATTTCTGCATATCAGCAAATTTAAATTTTATTTTTTAATAACATAGAACCAATAAAGATAACTTTCTCATCATTTTAGATAATTAATTAAGAAAGTAAGAACGTTTTAAAAAATTAGAATTAGAGTTCAGTCGGAAGTAGTGTCTCAAATCATTAAGTTCAATTTGTAAAATCAGTTTGTAAAATAGTTTTAAGTGCAAAGTTAAAGTGTTAAAATAAAGTGTTAGAAATTTTAAAGAATAACACTGTGTTTTATTTTTCCACCTGAATTTTATTTTCTACACAACAAATATTTTTTGTTTTATTTATTTTTTTTTCCTACTTTCGCGTTGACACATTTTAGTGGCGCAGTCGGTAGGATTCCAATAAAGGAGTCCAGGATAAAAACGCGAAATAATTTTTGTGAAACTTCTATAAAATAATTAAGAAGATAAAATTCATTTCTCTGAAAATAAAAAGGGAGATAAATTGTGATTGAAAAAAAATAACAAAAGTAAACCTGTGACAAAATAGAACAAGTTTGTGATTACAATAAAGAAAGGAAGTGACAAAATAAAACAGATTTGTGTACGAAACTGAAAAAATTAAAATAGATTCTTGTGGTTAAATAAAACAAAAAATTAATTATTATCATTTTATTATTTTAAATAATAAATAACAAAAAAATAAATAAATAAAAGTAAAATAGAACAAATTTTTTTGTTTTGTGAAATAATAACAAAAATAAATAAAAGAAAAATAGGAAAATTTTTTTTGTTTTGTGAAAAGAAAATAAATTTTAAAATTCTTCTTTGAAAGGAAAAATTTTAAAAAAGTAAAGAAAGTAAAGAGAAAAATATTTTTTTTTTAATTAAAAAGTCAAAGTGGATAACCTTTTAAGGAAAAATAGGCGATTCGAGACACGCTACATACCATACCCGCTCACAAAGGAAGAAGGAACAGAGGAGGACCTACAACCAGAACACAACTTAGATCTATCATCACAGAACCTGCAAAGCAACAACATGCCAGATTCAAATAATACTTTGGAATTAACCATCGACCCGATGAAATACATTGCAGGTATACAAGAGTACAACGGCAAAGGTAATGATTTATTTACATTTTTAGATTTAGTAGATCAGATAAGTCCTGTCATATCTAAATACAACGCGAGTAGTCAAAATATTTTGTTAAATAAAATAAAAAGTAAGCTTAGTGGTAGAGCTAGGGAAATCATAGAGATAAACAGTCACTTGAAAACTTGGCCTGAAATTAAAAAGACATTAATCGACAATTTTGGCGACAAAAGAACCCCATTACAAATTTTTGACGAATTAAGAAGCGTAACTTTTACTTCAAACAGTATCGACTTTTATAACCAAATAATGAACATCTTAAGGAGATTGAATAACAAGGTCAAAGATGAACCAGATTCAAACGTTTTAATCCAATCGAATATCCAAACAGCCTTGAGAATATTTAAGGACAAACTTCCAGAACCAATGCGTTCGATTTTATTTAGTAGGAATCCACAAACCCTTGAATCAGCCCTTGATATTTTAGTTGAAGGAAATTATGCTTATTACAATCCTTGTAGAACCGGCATGAATATCCCAAGAAATAGAAATTTTCGTAATCAAGAACCAAACAGAATAAATCCTCAAAAGAATAATACAATACAACCATCACGCTTAAATGACAACCGTGCAAATCCTAAACAAAATTCTCATAATAATCAACAAAATTATTATTCTAGACAACCTCATTTCAACAGATCACAAAACTTTAGACAAAATCAACACAATCCATACTCTAATAACAGTAACGGTTATAACAATTTTAACTATCAAAACAATAGCAATCAAAACAACAATAATCAAAATAAAAATCTACCAGAACCCATGGATGTCGATGGATCGATCAATTCTAGAGTTCATTCAATCGAAACTGAAAATCAAGTGGAAAATTTTCACTTTCCAGCCTCGGAGCACAATTACCTTATATAAAAATACAATCCAATGGTAGGCCTTTAAAATTTATTATCGATACTGGAGCAACCATGAGCATAATTAATACGGGAATTTGTAATCCGAAATTTGCAACTAAAATTACTCCCATTAACATTAAAACTTTGACAAATACTATACCATGTGACACCAAAATAACAATCGACCCATTTTTAGAATTCGATTCACAGGAAAAGCTAGAATTTTTGGAAAAAAAATTTCACGAGAAGTTCGACGGATTGATAGGTAACAACATATTGCTACCCCTTGAAGCTGAGGTCAATTATAAAAATAAAGCCCTAAAACTTAAAACAGGTAATGAAATTCCTCTTTACTTCAACGAAAACGAAGAAAACGAGTACAAAATTCCTGTCCCTTTTAAAGAAATTGAAACCTTCCAAAACGAAATATTTAATGTAGAAAGTGAAATTCGATGCAATCATTTAGATGATGTCACAAAAAAGGAGCTTTTAAAATTAATAAAAACTTTTAACAAAGCCTTTTACCACAAAGGTGATAATCTAAGTTTTACCCATGAAATCACCCATAAAATTAATACCATAAATGAAATTCCAATTCATACCAAGCTCTACAGATATCCTGAAGTTCATCGTCGAGAAGTCCAAAAACAAATCGAAGAAATGTTGAGCCAAGGCATAATTAGGCCCAGTGACTCTCCATACTCAGCTCCCATCTGGGTAGTACCAAAAAAAATCGATGCAAGTGGCGAGAAAAAATGGCGTATTGTGATCGATTACAGAAAATTAAACAATGTAACGATCGACGATAAGTACCCCATTCCCAACATTGATAGCATATTAGATAAGTTAGGCAAGGCGATGTATTTTACAACGCTTGACCTTGCGAAAGGTTTTCACCAAATTGAAATCGCTGAAGAAGATATAAAAAAAACTGCGTTTAGTACAGATAATGGGCATTTCGAGTTTGTCAGGATGCCATTCGGGCTCAAGAATGCTCCTGCCACATTTCAACGACTTATGAATTCTGTGCTAAAAGAATATATCGGTAAAATTTGCTATGTGTACCTCGATGACATTGTCATTTTCAGTACAAGCAAAGAAGAGCATTTTGATTCTCTAAGAAAAATCTTAAAGAAATTGCAAGATGCTAACTTAAAAATACAACTTGACAAAAGTGAATTCATGAAGCAAGAAACAGAATTTTTGGGTCATATTGTGACACCAAATGGGATAAAACCTAACCCCAACAAAATAGAAGCTATCAATAAATTCCCAATTCCCAAGACACCGAAACAAATAAAATCCTTTCTTGGACTAGTAGGTTATTATCGAAAATTCATAAAAGATTTTGCAAAAATTGCCAAACCAATGACCTCGTATTTAAAAAAGGATAAACGTATAGACATTAATAACCAAGAGTACAAAGATTCTTTTAACAAACTAAAATTTCTAATTACTACAGATCCGATATTAGCATACCCAGATTTTTCGAAAACCTTTACGTTAACTACCGATGCTAGTAACTTTGCAATCGGAGCAGTGTTGTCACAGAACAACCATCCGGTATGCTACGCATCACGCACACTCAATGAGCATGAGTGCAGATACTCAACCATCGAAAAAGAGCTGTTAGCGATAGTTTGGGCCACTAAGTATTTTCGCCCATATCTTTACGGCAGAAAATTTACCATTAAAACCGACCATAAACCTTTACAATGGCTCCATAACTTAAAGGAACCAAATGCTAAGTTACAACGTTGGAAAATAAAATTAGAAGAGTTGAATTTTGACATTCAGTATGTGAACGGCAGAGAAAATAAAGTTGCTGATGCTCTTTCAAGAATAGAAATTCACGCTAACGAACCAGAATTAGATGATATTAACTCAACAAATGCAACCATACACTCAGCTGATGAGGACAGCACCGAGCACATACCTATTTCAGAATCACCCTTAAATTTTTATAAAACACAAATTGTGGTAGAAAAGGGTTCACCGTCAAAAATAAACCTCGAACAAATTTTTGGTAGAACAAGGAAAACGTTTATTCATTCTGACTTCGATGAAAACTATTTTATTACCATGCTAAAAGACCACTTTCCATGCAAAGGAATAGTAGGCATAATGATACAAGACATTTCTGTTTACAACCTATTTCAAAATACCTACCTAAAACACTTTTCAAAAAATAAATCATTAAAACTGAATAAATGCTCATTCGTTTTAGAAGATATTAAAACACGAGATGAGCTACAAGAAAGAATATTACAACAACACAGCATAACAAACCATAGAGGTATTAACGACGTTTACTTCGAGTTAAAGACTAAAATTTACTTCCCGAAACTTAAAATTGAAATACAAAAGATAATAAACAATTGTCACATTTGTAACGTCGCCAAGTATGACAGACATCCCCTAAAACTACCCTTTAAAATGACAGAAACCCCTAGTAAACCTTTAGAGATAATTCATATGGACATTTGGTTCAAAAATAAGGGCAACCCTTATTTGACTCTAATCGACAAATTCACTAAACATGCTCAAGTAATACCTGTGAAATCAAGAAACTGATCAGACTTGAAAAATGGGCTTATGCAATACATTGCTTCTTTAGGGAAACCAAAAAAAATTGTTACAGATCGAGAGAAGGGCTTTAACAGTTTGAATTTCATTAACTTCCTAAAAAACGAAGGTATTGAGGTACATTTTACTACCCCTGACAACCACACAAGTAATAGTGACATCGAAAGATTTCATAACACTCTAAATGAACATATTAGAATTCTAAGTACTATAGAAAAAGAAGAAGGAGTACCTTCAGACGACGATCTGGTGACAAAAAGTGTGAAAATTTACAACGAAACAACACATTCGTCCACGGGAAAAAAACCCAGAGACTTTTTAAATGGCACAATTAACCCTAAGGAATACCCCTCAATAAGCCAAACTTTACAAAAAAATAAGGAAAAAAGAATTAAATACCATAATAAAAGCAGATTTAAAAATAAAGCTTCAGATTACTTAAAACTTCATCGAATCACTAAACTTCAACCCTATCATAAAAAAGCTATTATTAAAGAATCAGACGGGGAGCGTTTTATAATTAATAATGAAAAATTACCGAGATACATTAACCAATTCAAAAGAAAACAAAAATATCAAAATTAATAATCTGTGTTTTTCTCTTTTAGGAATTATTCTTTTTCTCTTACTAACAACACCCCTCGCCTTAGCCCAGTCATCGTTAGAAATAGATGAAATACATTCCGGAAACGGGTACATTTTAGTCCACGAATCTGAACTCAAAATACTTCAAAATTACAAAAGAATCCTACACGTAATAGACTTAGCCCAATATGAAAGCAACATTAATAAGATAGAAGCAAACATTATTCAACTTCACAATAAAACTCAAATTCCAGCTACTCTGTTGAATAATCTGAAACACCTGAAGGAAAGTTTTAATAATATCATCCCCCACCATGTGAGTAAACGCGGTCTTATTAACATTGCAGGCAAAGGGCTTCGATTCCTTACTGGCGTAATGGACAATGACGAACGCGAAGAAATTAAAAACTATTTCAACACAATAGAACTGAATACCAGACAAATGACTAAAAACTTAAATGAACAAGTAACAATAAACAGGCAAATTTCAGACCAAGTAGAAAACATTACGAATCATGTAAATGTAATTCAAGATCAAATTAAAGAAAAGATTAATGAATTTGAAAACCACGTAAATAAAATAGACAAAGAATTAAAAGTTTTTATTATTATGACAGAAATAAATGAAAACATAAACATTCTATCAAGACAAATTTCAAACATTAAGGAAATTATTTTAGCTAGTAAATTAGGAATCTTAGCGAAAGATGTTTTAACAGAAGAAGAAATTAGAGATTATAATATTACAATTGAGACACTACCTTTCATAAGAAATTGTGTATTTTTCAAAGAAAACGTTATAATTTTTACAATTTCGATACCTAACTTTATAAAAAATAATTGTTTTAGAATGATAATTGAAAAAATTCCAAATAAAAAAGATCACTTAGAATTAGATACTGATGTAAAGAAAATTATTGTATGTAATCAAGAAATTTTTATCAATTTAGAAAAACGAAATATTTTAAAAAAGGAACTTATTGCCTTTAATGATCAGTGCATTTCAAATTTGTTAAATATAAAGTGTAAATTTCACAAAAACATTACAGAAAATATTGAACCCATATCAAGTAACATTGTAATAACAAAAAATTTGAAAGAATCTTTATTGGTTAACAATTGTGGACAGCAAATGGGAATCAAAATCAGAGGCAACAATATTATTAAGTTTACGAACTGCAAAATTTCAATCGGGGAATTTCGCAGAGAAAATAGTGTAAAAGAATATCATAGCAAAATATGGCCGTATACAGAACGTAATATCACTGTAGCACAAGTAGTAAACAAAATCCACTTACAACACCTTTTTTACAATAGCATCAATAATACTAAACACATTGAAAACATTAAATTTAAAGCAACAAAAAGGTGGCATGTAAGTTTGATCACAGATTTACTTATCTCAATAATCATATTAATAATTGCATTATACTTCTGCTTACAAATGCGCGACAAGAAACAAAAAGCAGAAGTTAGCATTCACCTTAAGAATTACCGCCAGGAGTCGGTACAAAAGGAGGGAGGGGTTACATCTCCACAGGTGAATTTACCTTTCCCATGAAAATATTGCTGATACTATAACAACTAACTTAATAATTTGTTCCCATAAAATCTTTTCACACAATTTCTGCATATCAGCAAATTTAAATTTTATTTTTTAATAACATAGAACCAATAAAGATAACTTTCTCATCATTTTAGATAATTAATTAAGAAAGTAAGAACGTTTTAAAAAATTAGAATTAGAGTTCAGTCGGAAGTAGTGTCTCAAATCGTTAAGTTCAATTTGTAAAATCAGTTTGTAAAATAGTTTTAAGTGCAAAGTTAAAGTGTTAAAATAAAGTGTTAGAAATTTTAAAGAATAACACTGTGTTTTATTTTTCCACCTGAATTTTATTTTCTACACAACAAATATTTTTGTTTTATTTATTTTTTTTTCCTACTTTCGCGTTGACACATTTTAGTATACATTAAAGAAACAACTAATTAAACATTTATCTTTTAAATTCAACATAGAACTATTTGCAGAGTATATGAAAGTAACAAAAGGAAATGATGATAACGATGAAATAACAACTTCAGTTAAATCATTTCAGTCAAAAATGATAATCGTTAGGAATGAAACTGAGATGTCATCTGCATATGAAGAAATGATTCATAAGATTCACACAAAAATGCAAGAATTCCAAGAACGAGATAGTGGCTGGACTCTTATAAGAATAATCCATCTTGAAATCAACATTAATCAGTACAGACCAATAAGAGGTTCACAGTATTTACAGTTACCAACATCAATAGCACGTAAACATGCTTGTATTAATGTGAAAAATATAGATGAATACTGTTTCAAATGGGCAATTATTTCAGCTCTAGATCCTGCTGAAGTTCATTCTGATAGAGTTTCATCATATAATATTGAAAATATTTCTGCAAACACAATTCTTCTAAAAAACAATATGATATTAGAATTTGATAATCTAGAGTTTCCACTAAAGGTAACGGATATAGCAAAGTTTGAAGACATTAATCCAAAAATTAGTATAAACGTATACGGTTGTGAAGAAATGCAATTTAATATGTACATGTAAAATAGTGGGACCGTATTACTGTACAAAGAATGAGAAGAAAATACATATTAATTTACTGTTGATTCAAGATGGAGAAAAGAGTCATTATGTGTGGATCAAGAACATATCAAGATTAATAAGCAGTCAAATAACAAAACATAAAGAGAAGATATTTTTATACAATGGATGTTTACAACATTTTTTTACAGAAGAGGCGTACAATATACATAAAAATGAATGCAGTAAGATTGTTACACTTATGCCATCACCTGAAAAAAAAGAATTGAAATTTGAGAAATACGAACGTCAATTAGAGGTCCCATTTGTTATATACGCAGACTTTGAATGCATTTTACAAGGATTGGATACATGTATTCCAAATTTAGATATTTCTTCAACAACAAATGTACAACAACACGTTCCTTGTGCATTCTCTTATTATATCAAATGTTCTTATGATGATAGCTTAAGTAAACTAAGAGTGTATAAAGGAAAGGACTCACCAGCAAAATTTGTACAAGCCCTGGTTGAAGATGTATTAGATATTCATAATAATGTTATTATGAATCCGAAGGCGATGGAACCACTCACAGCTTTTGAGGAAAGGAGACAATGTAGTAGTAAGATTTGTCATATATGTAAGAAATATTTAGGTAATGTAAGAGTAGCCGACCATTGTCATTTAACAGGAAAGTACAGGGGTCCAGCGCATAATGAATGTAATTTGCGGTATCAAGTCCCAAAGTTTGTCCCAATTTTCTTTCATAATTTTTCTGGTTATGATTGTCACTTATTTGTTAAAGAATTAGCAAATATTGATGGTGATATAAATTTGATACCATTAAATAAAGAATTGTATGTATCACTTTCAAAACGAATTTTTGTTAATGAAACTGATACAATTGAACTTAGATTTTTAGATTCCGTAAGATTTATGCAGTCTAGTCTAGATTCATTAGTAGGAAATTTATCTCCGGAGGATTTGAAAACTGTTAAGTCTTTGTATCCAGAAGAAGAAAATTTCGAATTATTAACACGTAAAGGAGTTTTTCCATACGAATATATTAATTCTTTTGATCGTTTAGATGAAACGTGTTTACCTTCTCAAAAACATTTTGATAGCAAATTAACAAACAGTAAATGTTCTGATAAAGATTAC
This sequence comes from Bombylius major, assembly GCA_932526495.1. Taxonomy (NCBI): domain Eukaryota; kingdom Metazoa; phylum Arthropoda; class Insecta; order Diptera; family Bombyliidae; genus Bombylius; species Bombylius major. The sequence continues at coordinate 20,882,817 of OW052042.1, read as the reverse complement.
ATTCATGCTAAGAAAGTCTGGGAAAAATTTGATTGTAAAAATATTTGGGACTATTTCTGCCGTACAAAGGCTAATCGCGTCAATTACATTTTCACTCATTTTGAGTTAAATATATTTATGATATAATATATAGTTATATATATGAACTGAAGGAAAAATTCTCTATTAAAAAATATGTCTATATATTATATACTATATATATAATTTAATTTTTCCACTAGTTCATATGTATAACTATATATTATATCATAAATATATTTAACTCAAAATGAGTGAAAATGTAATTGACGCGATTAGCCTTTGTACGGCAGATTTAGAGTTATATTTGAAAACCGATGTATTACTTTTAACAGATGTATTCGAAAATTTCAGAAAAGTTTGTAGAAATATTTATACGCTGGATCCCTGTCAGTATTATACAACTCCGGGGTTATCATGGGACGCGATGTTAAAATATACAGGAGTAAATCTTGAATTATTCACTGATATAAATATGTATAATTTTATTAAAAGAGGTATCCGTGGTGGAATTACTCAATGTTCACACAGACATTCTACAGCAAATAACAAGCACATGAGTAATTTTGATAAAAATAAAACATCTTCATATTTAATGTATGTTGATGCAAATAATTTGTACGGTTGGGCTATGTCACAGCCTCTACCATATTCTGATTTTCAATGGGTAGAAAACGTTGAAAATATAAATATTAGTAATATTTCAGAAAATTCTGATACGGGTTATATTTTAGAAGTTGATTTAGAATATCCTGAATCTCTTCATGATTTACACAATGATTTACCGTTTTGTGCTGAGAATAAAAAAAGTCCGGGATCAAAATTCAATAAGTTAATTACCGATCTAATAGTAAAAAGAAATTATATAATTCACTATAGAAATCTTCAGCAGTGCTTAAAACATGGTTTAAAATTAGTGAAAATTCACAGAGCATAAATATTTAAACAATCATGTTGGTTAAAAAAATATATTGATTTGAATACATATTATCGTACTATTGCAAAAAATACTTTTGAAAAGAACTTTTTCAAGTTGTTGAACAATGCTGTGTACGGTAAAACGATGGAAAATGTTGACAAACGAAAAGATGTCAAAATCGTTACTGACTGGGAAAGTAGTGGTAAACATTTGGGTGCTAGGGCTTTAATAGCTAAACCTAATTTCCACAGCTTAGCTCAGTTTACAGAAAATATGACAGCTATACAACTTGAGAGAGTTCAAGCATACTATAACAAACCAATTTATCTGGGTTTCGTTGTATTAGAGCTATCAAAGTGGAAGATGTACGACTTTCATTATGATTATATAAAACCTAAGTATAATGAAAAAGTACTTCTTGCTTACATGGATACAGATTCGTTTATATATTCAATAGAAACTGAAGATTTTTTTAGTGACATTATGAATGATATTGACACTAAATTTGATACTTCCGAATACTTACCTGATAACCCTTATAATATTCCCCTTAAAAATAAAAAAGTATTAGGTTTAATGAAAGATGAGAACAATGGTCGGATAATGAAGGAGTTTATAGGTTTAAAATCAAAAATGTATTCAATAGATGTAGAAGATTGTAAATTAATAAAAAAAGCTAAAGGGGTTAAGAAAACAGATGTAGATAATTTAAGTTTAGAAAATTATAGGGATTGCTTATATAAGAAAAAATTATTCTATGGTAATATGCTAGTATTTAGATCATACATACACAAAATATATACACAAAATGTAAATAAAGTAGCTCAAAGTTATATAGATGATAAGAGACATATAAGAGAAGACGGTGTTAGCACCTATGCATGGGGACATTTTAGAATAAGTTTGGAAAAAGAAAACTGAAAAAATGTACATAATAAAATAAAAATCTCGAAAATTATGCATTTTTTGCAAAACTTGAAGATAGCAAATCGATGCAGAATCAGTTGAGCCTTCTTTTTCTGAAATAAAAAATGAGGGTTAATTTAAGCCTTTTTTGAGTAAAGCAGGGTTAAACACAAAAAATGGGCAAAAATTCACAAAATTTTGATTTCAAACTACTCTAACTTTTTACCAGTTATACATAGAGGAATGAGTAAGATATCGTTGAAAAGGGCAAAGGGTCTTCTTTTTTCTTAATACAAAGTGACCCTAGAGTGCCCCTGCAAAAAGTTATGGGGTGTTTGGTGGAAAAAGTGCGAAAAAACTTCAACGCCCTCTAGCGGCCAAACCGTTGGGATTTCCCCCCCCCCCCCCCTCCAATACGATTTTTTGTTTGTCTCGATGAGCCCTATCTATGGTATCCTTTTGGTCCTGGATAACCGAAACACCCTGTATATTGTTTTCTGAATAGTTACCATCGCGTGAAAGCATGCTTTATCAGTTTATTAAGTGAATTATTTGATAATAATTAAGAATGATTGAGTCATTATCAAGGTTAAGAACACAAAAAATATTTTTTTATTTTTTTATTTTTTAATCAAAATTTATTACATAAGTCAGTGAAATTTCAAAGTTAGAAATGAGGTATAATTAATTGTTATCAAGGTTAAGAACATCAAAAATATTGTTTTCAAATGTTTTACATGCTTTATCAGTTAACTATAAAACTTAAAATTTTTGAATATGTGTTATCGAAGTTGTTTCCATGTAAAAATACTGTTTTCTGTAATCAAAATTCAGTATATAAATCAGTGAAATTTTATAATTAAAATCACTTTTATTAAATTTTGTAACAATTATAAAGATGATGAATAACAACAGCAGCAACAACCAAAGTTTAAATATATTAAGAGGAGATGATAATCTCCCATCTGATGGAGATGCTCTGATGAACTATACACTACAGATGCAAGCTGAAACAGCCTTCTTAAAATTTACTTATATGCATGTGCATATTTTCAACTATTTCAATAATAGAAATATACCATGTAATATGGATAGGTAAGTTTGTTTATTATTATTATTATTTTTTTCTTTTTTTAAAATATTATTATACTTTTAATTTTTTAAAGGATATTGATACAACAATGGGGAAGAGAGTTGTGTCCCAACGTACTCAACACAAGGGAACAACGCGAGGAGTGGTTAGAAGACTTCCCGACAGATGGTGTATACTTTATACACATTAACGCATTGTGTAATAAATTAAGTATTAATAGTAACAAAACATACTTTTGTTCAAATGATGATGAAGTAGTTGTTTTATTTCAAGAATACAAGACATGTTGGTTGAGGAATCACGTGTTCTTGTATTCGATAATTATGAAGAATTTCATAATTTAATTTTAAATAATAGTTTACATTGTAGTTTATGTTTAAGAAATATATATTCTATTCATGTAGCAACTAATAAAAACATGTAGTAGTAAGATTTGTTTTATAGATATAAGTATAAGAAATATTTAGATAAAATAAAAAAATTAAAAAAACATTCATTTAAAAAAAATATTGGTTTTATTTATCTAAAAAAGTTTTAACACTTTTTATTTCAATTTTACATCAAGATAATTTCTTAGAAGACATACATTTTCTAAAGCACAGTATCCTCTATGGATATTACAACGCAGAACATGCGGATAGTTTTGAAGCAATGTTGCAAATTTCGGACATTCTTCTTCTTCTTCTTCTAAATCGTATACTTTAATCTTATGATTAAGTACATATATTACTTATCCATTTTAGTTTTTCATTACCTTTCACATATACCTCAGAATTTCTCAGATTTGATCGAAGAAATTTTTTAACACTATGAAAAGATATTGATCCTTCATTCCAAGTTAAACCATGATGATTTTTGTATAACAACCAATTCACTTTTTTCTTCTCTTTTGTTATTAAACGCGAAAAATCAAACGGGGGCTTTATAATAAACACTTGAAATTCACGTGTATTGAAAGAAATAGCAATTTCTTTAACAATAAACTTATTATTACAGTCTTTGAAACCTTGAACATCGATAATAATTTTATTAAACATTTTATGATATATGTGTATTCTCTCACAACTTTTTTAAATACTAAATAAATTTCTATATTATAATCTCATTTATATCAGTTTTCTAACTTCTCCATTCAGTGGATTGTACTCAATTATTCGATCATGTAGCAGTAAACAATATCCTGAAGTATTGTTAGGAGTGTTGACGTTGCTTGCTAACTCAAACTCTATTCTAATATCAACAGATCCTGTTTTTATTGTTTCATTTTGATGAGCACAATCAATAACAACAATTGGTGATATACTCTTGAAACTATCCCATTTTAACAACGGTTGACAATTCCTTCCATAATAGGTTTCTAGAAATTTTGTATACATATCGTATAATAACGCATATCGATTACGTTCAAAAAGTATATTAAAATTATCATATGGATACATCTCAGAGTTTAAATGGGCCTTAATGTTAGCTAGTTTATAATGATCAAATTTACTAGCATCAGCTTCTTTTTGGTTTTGTCGATTGGTTTGTAATGCAAATATCAAAAAACGAGGTTTTTTTAGTTGTGTAGATGTTTTAACAGTCCATGTGGTATGATTTGTCTTTGGAATATTCGGGTATTCATATAAATCCCAGCTCCGGAAGCTAATACGAATTGGTTTCGCATTTTGAGTAATTTTAAGAAGTTTTAGTCTTTCTTTATCGTCTAAATTTATATGAGGTACTTTCCATAAAACTTTTGTCAATGTAATTTTATAGTCTGTAGCTGCAGCTGGTACTTGAACCGCATTTGCATCATTTCTTGTTCTTATTAAAACTAGATCATGTCTTACATTCACAACTATTTTTTTATAGTCTTCAGCAAATCCCAATAAAATTTTTAAAGGAATAAAAAAATTGAAACATCCTGATGTAAGCGATATAGTACTATCTCCTGTCCACCCTGCATTATACCACATTGTACTTTCACTTTCACTTAATGAAATGTAATTTTTTAAAACACTGCGAATTCCTACATTCCGACAACGATCGATTTCTATACCATTCAATTCATATCTTATTTCATCAAACAAGAAGGCTCCGGAATTATTATTTAGTTTATAATCAGATATTACAGTACCATCGCTTTTAGTTAGAGTTCCTTCAATATATATAAAACTTTCACTTGGTAGTAAGTATAAATCTTGGTTTTGAATAGAAATTCGTCTTTCATCGCTATTGTTATACGATTCTACAAATGGTGAATATGTATGATATTCTTTTTTAGTAATACTTTCATCAAAGTGAGGTTCTTCTAAAATATCGAGTATATCATGCATGTTGTTTGATATTCTTTTTTAGTAATACTTTCATCAAAGTGAGGTTCTTCTAAAATATCGAGTATATCATGCATGTTGTTTGCTTTTCAAAACAAATCCTAATATTATATAAAAACAATTCAATTTGAAAAATTTACTCTTGAGATTCGAACCACGGACCCTCGTGTGTAAAGCCATCCTCTTTGCATTGCACCATTCATCACTGTACCGACTATAGAGCTTATTATATAAATTGTTCGTTAAAAGACCGATAACGATTCGTGACGTACCTTTATAGATCTTTGTCCGTCTTTGAAATACTTTGAAAATCGATAACGATCAAGAATAGTTTTTGTCTTTGAATCTCGTTATCGTCGATATCCTTATTCCCCTTTATTGTACTATATTCCCCTTTAATCTTTGTTAAGGATCGATATAGATCTATATCATAATATTTTTGTAATTCTCTTCTCTCTCTGCAATGTAATTCTCTTGAGAGCAGAATTCAGATATCGATAAAGAACGTGAAGCTTCTTTGCATGCCTTTGAAAATCGTGCAATATCTATAAACATTCATATGGTTGGACAAAGTTACTTCACGACAGGTTGCACGAGATATTGTATAAATGTATGGTATACATGTGGTAGTGAATTAAACACTTACATTTAATTTAAGAATATTTGCATTGTATAATATTAATTATTGAAATTAAATTGTTATTAATTATTGCTTATACACTTTACCGTAATATGTATTATAAAATTGTTAATTGTATAATTGGATAATATTTCAAGTTTTGTAGTTTTCAATATTTTTAATAAAGTATTTTACCATTAAACTTAAATTTTGTGAATTTAATTTCTACATACATACAGGGTGTTTTCGTTATCTCCGACCAAATCCCAACGGTTTGGCCGCTGAAGGGCGTTGAAGTTTTTTTTGCTCTTATTTCATTATGTACCCTATAACTTTTTACAGGAGCACTGAAGGTTCACTTTGTGTTAAGAAAAAATGTAGAGGACCCTTTCTCTTTGTAACCTTATTTGTTTTTCTGTTCTCAACTGTTAAAAAGTTTGACGCCTTCAAAATTTTCTGAATTTTTCTCATATTTTTGTATTATTTTTTTGTGATATTTGAATTTGAAAATTAGCACTTCTAGCTAATATTTTCAATTTACACTGCAATAAAAACACGTGTCTAATAATCCAATAAATTTCAGACTTATTTTTTCAGTTTTTTCAAAAGGTATTCCTTAATATCTCGAAAACTATGCATTTTTTGCGAAAATTGAAGATAGCAAATCGATGCAGAATCAATTGAGCCTTCTTTTTCTGTAATAAAAAATGATGGTTAATTTAAGCCTTTTTTGAGTAAAGCAGGGTTAAACACAAAAAATGGGTAAAAATTCACAAAATTTTGATTTTGAGGGCGTATATCTTTTTAAAAGTTAAGAATAGAGGAACAATTAAGGCATCGTTAGAAAGGACAAATGGTTCTCTATTTTTTTTTCTAATACAAAGTGACCCTAGAGTGCTTTTGCTAAAAGTAATGGGGTGTTTGGTGGAAAAGTGCAAAAAACTTCAACGCCCTCTAGCGGCCAAACCGTTGGGATTTCCCCCCACCCACCGATACGATTTTTTGTTTGTCTCGATGAGACCTATCTATGGTATCCTTTTGGTCAGAGATAACGGAAACACCCTGTATATGTATAATATGTAGTAAGGAGAAAGACGAATAAAAGAACTAAAAGACATAAAAAGTACATTTGAAAAAAGAAGAAAGAAGTTAGTAATGCGACGACGTTAGTATATAGGACGACGGCCATAGTGGAGAAAAGACGCCGATAAAGAATTATAAAGATTTAAGATTAAAATTTAAGACGAATATATTATTAGTAAAAGTGAATGAATATATGATATATTTTATAAAATTCCATTCTTTATTAAAAACAGGTACTTACTACATTGTCGTTGGTTTCATCTATTAGGCCGAAAAAAATAACAGCAACAATGGATTATGTTTCCCGTCGACAATATATTTTAAAATATACTTTAAATGGGAGAAATAGTGAAATATATACAGTTTGTAAGATTTTCTTTTCTACATTTGCCCTTGCGATATCAGGTGAGAAACGACACACATGTTTTCACCTCAACAAAAGCACTATATGCAATATTGATTGTGAAAAAAAACAATGTTAGTAAAAATAGAAAATTCCTAATAAGTTTCATTGACAGCCTACCAGAGCTTCCGTCGCATTGTTGCAAACGGCATACAACTAATTTTATGTCGAACCAGTTTTTGGAAACAATATCAAGAGTCTTTATAATGAGTATAAAAAACCATGCCAAGTTAAAAAATTGAAAGAAATATCAAAATATGTGTTTTTCAGCGCATCAAAAGAAAAAAAATTTATTGTTCCAAATTCCAAAGCAAACCAGATGTGGTGTTCAGACTGATTTAAGTGCCAATACGTTTGCTTTGTGTTTAGTTGACTATCTCAATGATTATTACTGTTGCGAACAAAAAGAAGTGATTATTTGGAGTGATAATTGTTCTTATCAAAATAAGAACTTCACTTTATTATTTCTTGTTGACTAAATTAAAAATATTATATCTTCCAATAAAATATTTCACATGAAATTACACAGAAGCAGGTATGGGCAAATGTGCTCCAGATGGAATAGGTGGTGTGAGTAATAGAACGACAGATCGCCTTGTTTCTTTTGGACATGATATTTCCATCATTTCAATTTTAAAAACAAAAATAGAGAAAAACTGTCAAGGAATAAAATACTAAGAAATAAAAAATAAAAATACCGATGATATTTTAGAAATAATAATAATCGACGAAATTGAGAATTTCAAAGGAACCATGCAAGTTTACCAAATTTCTTCAACACAAAATCCATGTTTGGTTATGAGAAAACTAAGTTGCTTTAGTTGCAAAAATAAATGTTCTCATTTTTCTCTAAATAAATTCATTCATAAAATTTAGGCTAAATCGCAAAGAGCAAAAACTATATAAAAATGTGTATACAGCACCACCACGTCTTCTGATTTTGATTCTGATGAACTTCAGGAAATAAAGGCAGAAACTTTTCTTCTAACCGAATTCAAAAGATTAAAAAGTTAGTATGTATGTATTTGTTTAGGTGGAAAAAAAATTCGATGGGAAGAAAATGTGTAGCACCAAATAAAAAAGTTCTCAAGATTATCGACAAAGATCAATCACTTGTAGATTTAACACAGGTCGTAAAAAAGGGGTGTTTAATAAATTTAATTTTTTTCATTTAATCAATTTAATTAATAAAATTTATTGGATTTTAAAAGGTGAGTTAAATTTTATTTCCTTTAACCCTATGATCGTCTGATCGACATTGTTCAATTTTCGGCCGTTCGTATACAAATGTATAGGGTAACTGCTCCTATTGGGGACAAATTTTAAGAAATATAACCGTAAAATTGTTTGTAACGAACCAAATGTTAATTTTTTGCTTTGCAATGTTCTAGTACCGTTGTTCATTTAGTTAAGTGACAAGTGAAAAGTGTAGGTTGATGCCAATGCACTAATTTTAAAGTAGTGGGAGAGAGGCTTTTCGAATGGTAAGTATAATTAATTTTTTTTTGATTTGGTCTATTGGAAATAAGTTTTCTAAGTATAAAAAAACTTTGAATGGATTCCTATGCAAAAAAGTTAAAACAAAAAATTAATAATAGAATAATTTAAAGTCCGAAAATGAGAACCAAATGTTAATGCTTTTCCTGGAGAAATGTGTCCGCAAACAGGAACTACAGAAAATGGTTATTTCTTTTGGCGGACGTATACAGTATTGCAGATAAGTTTAAGACCACTTGAAAATTTGAACCTTTCATGCAATTCAGGAACGAAAAATTTCCATATCTCGCTACTGATGAAAACCAAATTGGGTAAATAAGAACTCTTAGATATTCAGATCAAAATTATGTATTTCACTAAAAACCAAATTCAATTAGTATTTTACAATAAGCTCAATTATAATTAAATTGCTGCAGAAGAGTTTAAGACCAGTTTAACTTTTTCTATTTTTACTTTTTCGTCTTTGTTAATGCAATGGCCTGACCCGTGCAACCAAGCTATAAAGTTAACTATAAATAATTATAAAGATTTGAGTGAAGCTCTTTATAGAAAAAACCAAGATTTTGATTAAGATCGACATCGATTTTATTCACGAAATTCGTAGTCAGCTATAAAAGATTTCGAGAAGAGCTTTATCGAATTTTGTTTCAACATCTGTATAGAGCATCGCTTTGTCGGAATTTATAGACATACCCCCCAATTCTACATTACTTCTCTAAACTTTTTATCATAAGAGATTTATTAGCAGAAATTGGTATTCTACATAGCAGACGTGTGGTGATAATAATGTGTAAGAGACTAAGAGGTTTTGAATTCACCAAAATCAGCTGATTATCATGACATTTGTTTGAATTTGAATGTACGAGTTTATGCCTGATTCGCTTTTAATACGCATTTTGGTTTACTCCCAATTTTATCTGCTATAAACTCGCTAATTCGGATTTTGGCTTAAGCCCAAATTATTGAAATGGTGAAAGTGAAGCTGTCACGTTCTTCTTCTTTTTTTTATGTGTAAGAAAAAGAATATGTATACTTTAAGTGTATGAAAGTATCAACGTTTGCATGTATTATTTTAATCCCAATTTACAGTTTATAGCGTACTCACAAATTAATCCAAAATCGGATTATTTTTGTTAAATAAAAATTTGAAATCATAGGTTACTAGATATTTTAAATGTTATTCATATAGCATAGTTTTTACTGATTTTTGATTAAACGGTTTTTAATTAACTTTTAACAGTATAACTCAACCTTTAAATAATTTGTAAAAAAAGAAAAAGTGAAAGATTTACATTTTTATTCCCGCGTATTTAGAAAATATATAATATATATAATATAAAATATAATACTATATTCATTTAAAATTAATAATAGTATTTCTTCCATTTTATTTATTATTTTTATATTATTTTTATTTTCTTTTATTAATTTTTTTTTTTAAATTTTTAATTTCTTCACTTTTTAAAAACTCCACTTCTACACAATAACAATAAGAGGACCTCACCAATGACCTGCTAAGTTAATAGACTTTCGAGGTTAGAAACGTCTCTTATCTTCTTATCCAGAATACCAAATTCTCTTAACTAAACTCACCACAATTTTTAAGAGATCAGCTGATTGGTGACATCTCTTACCTCTTACCTAGAATAGCAATTTCTGCTAAGTGTCTGCTAATTGCATTTAAGAGGCTAAGAGTCTCTTAGTCTCTTATGTAGAATTGGGGGGATAATTTAAAAAAAAATTTTTGCTCTTTTTTTTTCTTGCTTTTTTTTATATTTATTTATATTATATGAAAACAATTCAATTTGAAAAATTTACTCTTGAGATTAGAACCACAGACCTTCGTGTGTAAAGCCATCCTCTTTGCATTGCACCATTCATCACTGTACCGGCCATAGAGCTTATTGTAAATATAAATTGTTCGTTTAAAGACCGATAATGATTCTTGACGATTCCTTATAGATCGTTGTCCGACTTTGAAATACTTTGAAAATCGATAACGATCAATATAGATTTTGTCGTTGGCTTTCCTTATCGTCGATATCTGCGTAAATCGATCTAGATATTTAAAGATTTTTTCGTGATTAATCGAGAGCAATGTTTATCTTTATTCCCCGTTATTGTTCTATATTCCCCTTTAATCTTTGTTAAGGATCGATATAGATCTATATCATAATATTTTTATAATTCTCTTCTCTCTCTGCAATGTAATTCTCTTGAGAGCAGGATTTAAATATCGATAAAGAACGTGAAGCTTCTTTGTATGTCTTCAAATAACTTTAAATATCGTGCAATATCTACATATGTATAAACATCCATATTGTAAGGTATGAAAAAATGGGTTCAGTGGAGCATAGACCAAGATTAGGGCGTCCACCAGTTTTGGACAAACTTGCTAAAAAGGAGCTTATCAACATCGTGAAGTCCAACAGATTTGCTTCAAGTCGAGAGATCACCAACGAACTTGAAAGAAACTTGCTGGATGGAAGAAACCAATCAATTACACCTGGTTATGTACGACAAGTTTTGTGCAACTTTAATTATAGAAGTCGTCCAGCAGTAAAAATACCACTTATAAGCCTAGTAAATGCTGAAAAACGTAAGCAGGCAGTGGTGCAGACAACATCGTAATTAGACAACAGATCATTGGAAACGAGTAGTTTGGTCTGATGAAAGTACTTTTCAACTCATACCGAATTCGAGAAAATGTGTTCGTCGATTACCTAGTGAAAAGTACCGACCAGAGTGTGTTCAGAAGCAAGTTCAAATGTGTGGCGGGAAAGTCACGGTGTGGGGAGCTATGTCCTGGTATGGTTACTCAAGGCTCTGTATTGTTGAAGGAATGATAAATAAAGAAAAATATGTAGATTTCTAGGATTTCCTTGAAGAGTACCTCATACCATATATTGAAGAAGAAATGCCTCTTCGAGGAACAATCTTTCAACAGGACAATGCAAGGCCTCATACTGCTGTTTATACTCAAAGATGGATCCATTGAAATGGATAATATTGAAATCTTGCCTTGGCCACCAAGTAGTCCTGATCTTAATATTATACCTTGGAAGAAAAAATATGATTTAAGAGTTAAATTTTAAACTATGCAGTACATATTTAATAAAAAAAAAAAATAATAATAATACGAAAATTCAGAATCTATATTTTTTCTTCAAATCAAGCCTTATAAAAAAAAATAAACAAACATTAAAGTTCATTTAATACGTTTTCAACTTCAACGCCCTCTAGCGGCCAAACCGTTGGGATTTCCCCCCCCCCCTCCAATACGATTTTTTGTTTGTCTCGATGAGACCTATCACTGGTATCAAGGTTAAGCAAACCAAACGGAACACCCTGTATACAGGGTGTTTTCTTTCTACGTACATTAATTGGTACCACGATAACCATAGAAAAATTAATTAAATGATCTTTGTGTCCAGTTTTTATTTTTTTTAAGGATTTTCAAGTAAAAGAAAAATTAAAATTATATGAATATATTGTTACAAAATTGGCCTTTGTGAGCGAAAAGTAAAAAAAATGGATTCAAAAGAAAAAAAAAAAAATGTTAAAAGAAAAATAAGGCGTCCGAGAGGGATTTTTTTTTTTTTTTTTTAAAAGAGGAGAAAAGGTAGAAAAAAAAATAGGGGTCAAGGGCTGAAAAAATGGGAAATAATAAAATAAAAGACAGTTTTATAATTTTACGAAAAAAAACAATTCTAGTATTTATTATAAAAAACAGAATTTACAAATTTAGGGTCTATTACTAAAAATTTAAAAAAAAAATCTAATTACAATGTAATACAAAAAAAATAAAAATTTAAATGGCAATAATAAAAAAAAATTATCTAAAAAAAAAAAATTGTCTGAAGGAGAAAAATGGCTATGGCAATAAAGAAAGGTGTTTACTAGTGAAGTAAAGCGAACCAAATTACCAACTGAGTGAAGTGAGTTAAGCTTACTACTGAATCTGATTTACACGGTAGTGAGGAAAATCAGATCGAAACTGAGTTTGACTCACTGAATCAAACTGAGTTTGAGGTGAGAAAAATTTACTGGTTGGCAGCACCGAAATTTTAATTAAAGTCAATTACTAATTCAGACGCTGTGACAACACTAGCTGTTTTGACAGTAGTCTAATAGTAATAATTAGTGGCTACTAAATGTAAACAAACGAAATGGAGATTTCGTTTGTTTCCTTTTTGTTTTTAAGTTTTTATGGATTTGAAATATTTAATCGTCCGCGAAATAAGTTTTTGTGCAAAATCGCGCCGCGGGTTAATTAGAATATAAAAAATATATGTGCAAAAAAAATAGTAAAAAAAAAAAAAAAAAAAAAAAAAGAAAGTGGAAAGTGAAAAAGTGAAGTGATGTACTGATATAAAGTTGTTATTGTGGTTGAGAAAAAAAAATGTGAGTGGAAGAAAAAGAGGTTATGTGTAAAAGAAAGAACGTGTTGAAGAAAAAGTATAAAAAAAAAGGGTGTTTAAGAGTGAAAGTGGGCAAAAGGTAAAGAAAAAAGAAAAGACAGGTAAGTAAAACAAGTGAAAATTAATAATAAAACTTGTGTTAGGAGAAGCAAAAAAAAAGAAAGAAAAAGAAAAGTGAAGTGGTATAAAAAATGTACGTACCTCGTACCTGTGCTGTAACAAGAAACAACTTACGGTGAAAATTTGTAAAAAAAAAAAAAAAAAAAAGAAAAAGAAAATTGTGCAAAAAACTGTGTAAGAAAAAATTATGTAGAAGAAAATTACAAAATTTAAACTGTGAAAAGAAAAAAAGAATTGACCTAAAAAAAACACTTGTGAACTCACTGTGGCACCTTTTAAAAAAAACTAACTAAACTGAACTTTTTTCTTTTTGTGTGTGCTTGTTTTTATAGTGTTTAGTGAAATTTCTCGAATCTTCTCTGGAAAGTCATTGTTACTTTCCAATATGAGAGAAGTTATTTTCTATCTCATATTGGAGTTTTAAAGAAGATTCGAGATCTTCGAAATTTTGTGTGTTGGTTGTGTGTATTTGTAATGTGTTGTGTTGTTGTTGTGAAAAAGAATTTGGATGTGTTCTTTGTTGTTTTTATTTTAAGTGTTTGTTTCTTGTGTTGTCCTTTATCCTTTTTTATTTTATTTATTTTATTCTTTATTTCATTTATTTTTCAGGATTCGGCTGTATTTTAATAGGGACTTCTGGTTTGGGCACCAATTCATAAAAAAAATTTGGTGTTCAATCGGAAGTTTCTTTTATTTACAGCCAACAACAACGAGTTCATGCATTTAAAGTAAACTTTGTTTATTCAATTTTTTAATTACTTTTCTTGTCTTTTCAGGAAAAGTGTGAGGTAACAGGGTGGTGCAATGGTCCTTATTTAAAGGTAATTTCGTCTTAAAATAATTTTATTTAAATTTATTAATAAAGTTCTTTTTTATTTTTCAGATTTGTAACACTGCCCCCCGCGAAGAATGCTCAAAGTTCCGACTGAGCATTAATCTCATACTCATCGAACTTATTGTTAACAAACAAAAATGCTTCTAGTCAGTATTTATGTTGTACTCATTCCCAATTTCTCTTCAGCTTTACGCCTGGTATTCTTTTGACACGTTGTCATTGGTGCTAAGCTTGTTTGTGAGTATTTGCTTTTGCAAATTTACTCAGTTTCACTTGCGTTCGTTCTCTCAGAGAATATCGAGACATGAACCGCAATGGACTTAAAAAAAAAATAAAAACTGTGCACTTAACAGTCGTGTCTTTTCCTTGAATACTGTTTACAACACTACCGACTTTGTTTGGTGATTGCAATGAGAGCAAGGTTACGTTTTTCTTGAGCATTTTCCTGAAAAGAGGATATCGGTTGTTTCAGATTTGGTTGATGTTGTTGTAAGTAAAAGAAACTTTGTTTTGGTTTATTGAGTGTAGACTTTGGGGTGAAATAGAGACAAGAAATGGAGGCGAAAGAAGGAAAGAACAAAGGACAACGGAAACAACATAAAAAAAAAATAGCGAACTGAGCAGCTTTTCCACAACAATGTTTGTAAAAACGCATTGGCATCAAACATCCTGTTCTTCTTATCGTTCCCTACGTCCAATGGAACCAGGCTAGTTGGCGTGCTGCACCTAAGAAACTTCTGTAAATAGACTTCAAAATTGTTATTAAAATATCTGATGTTAAAAAGAAGTAGTAGAAGGTTTAGTATCGGGAAATTGTGTTAGTTTCTTACAAGCGCTAATCGGTCACGATGCACCACGGATTTACGACTAGTGACGGTACTTCGGATACGATACACGACATCTGTGATTTTCTCTAAAATTTCGTACGGACCATTTTAGTTTGTCTGAGGTTTCGTCTGGTAGCTTGAGCATATTAGAAATGGACAAGTTCTGATAAGCTAGGAGCGATGTTGAAAAACAGAGTAACTCGGTCGACTGGTTGTCGAAAACTTCGGCGCAGGAACCATAATGGTAGTCGAACTTTCCACAATCTTGGTACATCGAGAAGTATGGTTGGACTTAGCCAGTTCGGAAGGGGGACGGAAGTGGAGAACTGGTGTAAGTCTTTCGTCAGACGGAACGGAGGCTGCGTGCTCCTCCAGACCGGAAGGGATGGCATGGTCTGGGGAGCATTCTCATTTTCCACAGGTTTCTTCATAAAGGAAGGTAGAAGAATTAGGGTTGAACTTTTCCAGTTCGGTAAGAAAGGGGTATGGATGAGCTGGAGAAAGTTCAGGTTGGGTGGAGAAATTGGGCTTTTCCAGATCGGTGGAGGTAGGGTTGGCATGATCTGGGAACCGCTCCATTTCCTTGGTAATGGTGGTGTGGAAAATGTTGGAGTTTGGAGTGTGTGAAGAGTTCGAATTGGTTTCTTTGCAGAAGCTTATGGACAACGGGCCGTCACGATTTTTTAAAAGAACTTCAACATTTGTTGCGAGGGAGACGCTTTTTCTTAAAGCAGGGGTACAATTAAATTGCTGCAAGAAATGCATTCCTAATGTACGCGTGGATGTCAGCTACATAGACGGAGTGTTAGAGAACAAAAACGTGGTTGCAAAAGACCTTTTTGGAATAAGAAAAATCTTGTTTGCGGTCGGCGGAAACAGTCGAGGTTTGTGATGAGGGTGAAGCAACTTTTGGTAAGTGACGGGCTGTGGTGCCTGTATCGATTTGGAAAACAAGCACCTTTTCTCCACTGACCAAAGCCCTATTTGGTCAGTTGTGGCTTATTTGCGAACTGTACTTAAATAGAACGGCCTGCAAGGGGAGGAGGTTCAGCAGGGAGTGAAACGACAGCAGGTGAGGTGATAGTTTCGAGTGGTGGTGGGCTTGTAAGTTTTGAGCTGAAAAACAGATGGACCTTCAACGCTCGAGGTCCCTTTTCCGTTACCGGAACGTTTAATGCCACCCTATCCTCTTGGTGAACGAAAACTTCGCCATCGCTCCGAATGATAAATCTTAAAGTTCTGGACTGGTGGTGAGGTATCGCCCGGCCGGTGACCTGGACCGTTGACTTCGGGATTGTAGGAACCTTGTCAACAGAGTCGGCGGCCTGAATGGACCGTGGTGGAAGATCGAGCTCAGTTGTCCGTGCCAATTCAGCTCTGCCGTCTCCAGGAGGATCCTGGTTCGTTAAGGTAGGGGGCACAGAAGAAGATGTAACCAGATTGGAGGATGCAGGAGGGCTAGTAACCAGATTGGGCCGTGAAGGAGGCTCGAATCTGGTTGTCTGGGCCCACTCAGTCTCGACATTTTGAGGAGGGTCCTGGTTTCCTAAGGTAGGGGACGCAGATATATCGTGAGCGAGATTCAGGGCGTCCGGAGTGGGTTGCAGCTGAGTGTGCATGGTACTAGTTGGGTCGCGGACATGTATAAGATTTAATGGTTGCGCGAAGCTACTAGGAGGTTGTAGGCCACCACTCGTGCTAGAACGAACCATTGGAGGTGGTGTAGGTAAGCTCGCTAATAGGGTAACGTTGTGCAAAATAGGTGCCGCTGGTTCTGCTATATTTTCCGCGGTCTGGTTGCTTCCCTCCAAGGCACAAATTCGGGGCACTAACGTGTTAGTGAACTGTTGGTGTTGCAGAAATTGCTCCGACAGGATCCTAACCTGTTGGTTTAGATTCAATAGTGCAGCGCCAATCATGTCGAGTGAAAAGCTTGCCGCGTTCGATTCATTGCCAGGATTCGACATTTTGGTCAAAACGCGATAAATCAATGAAAAGATAAAAAAAACAAGTGAAAAAAAAATGGCTGACAAATATGAATATTTGTGGAGAGGTCTTATTTCAAGGACCGATCGGACCTCACACACCTGACACCAATGTTACAAAATTGGCCTTTGTGAGCGAAAAGTAAAAAAAATGGATTCAAAAGAAAAAAAAAAAAATGTTAAAAGAAAAATAAGGCGTCCGAGAGGGATTTTTTTTTTTTTTTTTTTAAAAGAGGAGAAAAGGTAGAAAAAAAAATAGGGGTCAAGGGCTGAAAAAATGGGAAATAATAAAATAAAAGACAGTTTTATAATTTTACGAAAAAAAACAATTCTAGTATTTATTATAAAAAACAGAATTTACAAATTTAGGGTCTATTACTAAAAATTTAAAAAAAAAATCTAATTACAATGTAATACAAAAAAAATAAAAATTTAAATGGCAATAATAAAAAAAAATTATCTAAAAAAAAAAAATTGTCTGAAGGAGAAAAATGGCTATGGCAATAAAGAAAGGTGTTTACTAGTGAAGTAAAGCGAACCAAATTACCAACTGAGTGAAGTGAGTTAAGCTTACTACTGAATCTGATTTACACGGTAGTGAGGAAAATCAGATCGAAACTGAGTTTGACTCACTGAATCAAACTGAGTTTGAGGTGAGAAAAATTTACTGGTTGGCAGCACCGAAATTTTAATTAAAGTCAATTACTAATTCAGACGCTGTGACAACACTAGCTGTTTTGACAGTAGTCTAATAGTAATAATTAGTGGCTACTAAATGTAAACAAACGAAATGGAGATTTCGTTTGTTTCCTTTTTGTTTTTAAGTTTTTATGGATTTGAAATATTTAATCGTCCGCGAAATAAGTTTTTGTGCAAAATCGCGCCGCGGGTTAATTAGAATATAAAAAATATATGTGCAAAAAAAATAGTAAAAAAAAAAAAAAAAAAAAAAAAAAGAAAGTGGAAAGTGAAAAAGTGAAGTGATGTACTGATATAAAGTTGTTATTGTGGTTGAGAAAAAAAAATGTGAGTGGAAGAAAAAGAGGTTATGTGTAAAAGAAAGAACGTGTTGAAGAAAAAGTATAAAAAAAAGGGTGTTTAAGAGTGAAAGTGGGCAAAAGGTAAAGAAAAAAGAAAAGACAGGTAAGTAAAACAAGTGAAAATTAATAATAAAACTTGTGTTAGGAGAAGCAAGAAAAAAGAAAGAAAAAGAAAAGTGAAGTGGTATAAAAAATGTACGTACCTCGTACCTGTGCTGTAACAAGAAACAACTTACGGTGAAAATTTGTAAAAAAAAAAAAAAAAAAAAGAAAAAGAAAATTGTGCAAAAAACTGTGTAAGAAAAAATTATGTAGAAGAAAATTACAAAATTTAAACTGTGAAAAGAAAAAAAAGAATTGACCTAAAAAAAACACTTGTGAACTCACTGTGGCACCTTTTAAAAAAAACTAACTAAACTGAACTTTTTTCTTTTTGCGTGTGCTTGTTTTTATAGTGTTTAGTGAAATTTCTCGAATCTTCTCTGGAAAGTCATTGTTACTTTCCAATATGAGAGAAGTTATTTTCTATCTCATATTGGAGTTTTAAAGAAGATTCGAGATCTTCGAAATTTTGTGTGTTGGTTGTGTGTATTTGTAATGTGTTGTGTTGTTGTTGTGAAAAAGAATTTGGATGTGTTCTTTGTTGTTTTTATTTTAAGTGTTTGTTTCTTGTGTTGTCCTTTATCCTTTTTTATTTTATTTATTTTATTCTTTATTTCATTTATTTTTCAGGATTCGGCTGTATTTTAATAGGGACTTCTGGTTTGGGCACCAATTCATAAAAAAAATTTGGTGTTCAATCGGAAGTTTCTTTTATTTACAGCCAACAACAACGAGTTCATGCATTTAAAGTAAACTTTGTTTATTCAATTTTTTAATTACTTTTCTTGTCTTTTCAGGAAAAGTGTGAGGTAACAGGGTGGTGCAATGGTCCTGATTTAAAGGTAATTTCGTCTTAAAATAATTTTATTTAAATTTATTAATAAAGTTCTTTTTTATTTTTCAGATTTGTAACATTAGGTATTGGGGATCCCTACAATTGCTACAGGTTTTAAGTAACATGTAAATTGAAAATTGCTATTGTAATTTATCGAATTTTTTTTGTTAGTGGGAAATATATAAGTATATATATATATAAATATATATAAATAAATGAAAAGGAAAATCAAATAGAAAAAAAAAAATTAAATAAAAAAAAAAAGAGAGGAATTTTTTTTGTACAACAATAAAAAAAAAATGTTAAAATGAACAAAATGTATAACAAATAACATGGATTGAGGTTAAGAAACAAAGGTGTTGTGATTTTTGGAGTATTTCGGCGAAGGTAGAAGATGGTCCTTTTTCCTTATTTTCATACCCCTATATCAATGAAAAACATCTTTTTTTTTGGTTCATTTTTTTTACGGTCATGACTCTATGAGTCATACGCTTTCTTCCGTTTTATTTTGCCGGTCTACTTTTATGTCTACATAACGGACCAGCTCCGAAACGGTGCTTTCAAGAACCCAACCAAGGCTGAAGCAGCTGGAATTTTGACCGGCTGAAAGCACCCAGGAGGTTCAATTTACAGTCCCTTTAAACATATACTTTTTTTCATTTAAATTAAAAATTTCAGTTTCATTCTGAAACTGAAATTTCCGTTATGTTACAGATACTGATAATAAATCATCAACTGTATGATATGTCCACAAAAAACAACAAAAGAAATACTTGATCACAATTATAATGAGAAATATGATGAAGAAGATAATATTTTTCAAAAAATTATTATGAATGAATTTATTATTGATAATGAAGAATCATCACCTGTTATAACAACAACAGATAACAAAAATGATACTGATAATAAATCATCAACTGTATGATATGTCCAAAAAAAATTTTAAAAAAAAGATTTATTAGAAAGTCATAGAGACAATCATAATAAAAAAATAAAACAATACCAATGTGAATATTGTCATAAACTGTTCAGCCTTAAAAATTCACTGAACAGACATATGAAAAATACTCACGGTAAATATTAATAAAAACTTCTATCTATCGTCTTATGGTTTTCTTATTTATTATTTTATTTTTTTTTGTCTATTTAGATAAAGAGCTTTTAAGATGTGATATATGCAAAAACACATTTTTACACCATCATAAAACCACAAAACATACTGGAAAACACAAATGCAAAATTTGTAACAAAGTTTGTACAATTTTTTTCTTTTTCGTTATTCTTACCAAGATGATCGCGAAACTGAACAAAAAAAATTATTCATGAATATCGAAATTGCCGTTCACATTTCAAATTTTTTTAAATGTCATCTCTTGCCGTATTAATTAATTACAATAAAAAAAATGGCAGACACAGAAGAATCACCAGATGATATAACAACAACAGCTAATAGAAATAATAATAAAAATTATGTACTAAATACTAATGATACAGATAATGGACTCTCCTGTCTGAGTGCTTGTGGATGCCTTATCCGCATCCCCCCCACCTACACAACAACAAAATACTAATGATACAGATAATAAATCATTCAATTACAATATGTATATGTCCAAAAAAAATTTTAAAAAAAAGATTTATTAGAACGTCATACAGACGTTCATGATGAAAAAATAAACCAATACCAATGTGAATATTGTGACAAATTGTTCACAGTGGGTTTCGCTTAATTGCTTTTTTCGGTTTATTGAGCCAAAATTCTATGTTTAGAAAATTTCCGATATTAATCTAGTATTTTTTTCACGTATAATTGCTTTTCGCTTTATTACTTTTTTTGCTTTATTACTCCATGTTTGCAATCTATTACAAACTTTTTCAAGTAAAATAATTTCGTTTTATTACTTTTTTGAAAAGTGTGTTGTTTTCAGGTTAAATTTGATTATTAAGCAATATGTACTTAAAAAGTGTACTAGATGATACATAAGTACATGTTGTTGAAAGAAGAAACTCTAGTAAAAGTGACAGTTGTTGATTTTATAACACATGACTCCAAAAATCAAAAATTCATGAGTTATGTACATTGTTTTCTTGTGCCGGAACTTTTAAAGTTTAAAAGGGATAAAATTACATACATATCAATATTTTATTTTGATTGGTAAGTATATAAGAAAGATTTAAAGGAAATTTTATTTATTTTACTTAATATATAATTCAATAGGTACATATTTACATATTTTTTACATCAAAAATGTATAAAAAAAAACAATATGTGACATTAACCTACAAACAAAAAATGCAATTAATAAGAGACTATAAAACTGAAAAAAAGTCAAAACAAGAACTTTGTGATCATTTTAAGTGTGATATTTCAACAATTAATCGAATCATCAGAAATGAAAAAACATAATTGATTATTCAAAAAACAAAAACACTAAACAAAAACGTATAAGAGGAGGTTGTCATCAAGAAGTGAAAAATGCTTTAGCAAAGTGGTTCGACCAAGCACGAACACAGGGTGCTATTATTTCGTGAGAAATTTTATTAAATAAAGCAGAAGAATTAGCCAAAAAATTTAATTTAGATTTCAAACCCAGTAGTGGTTGGCTGTCTCGATGGCAGAAGCGAGAAAATATTACAATCAGAAAAATTCATGGTGAAAGTGCTTCTGCTGACAGCAATGCTGCAGCTGTTTTTGTTGAAAATACTTTACCTCTAATTCTTCAAAAATATAAACCAGACGACATTTTTAACGCAGATGAAAGTGGTTTATTTTTCAAAGCACTTCCAAATTCCACTATGAATCGAAAGGAAGTCAACATAAAAGGCTCTAAAACTCAAAAAGAACGAATCACATTGCTTTTTATCACTAATGCAACTGGCGAGTATAGAGATATCATAGCAATTGGAAAATCTAAGAACCCTCGTTGTTTTAAGAACAAAACCATTCCTGTAACGTATTATAGCAACAAAAATGCATGGATGACGAGTAAAATTTGGGAAGAAATTCTTCTGACCCTGGATGAAAAAATGGGGAAACAAAAAAGAAAGATTGTGTTTTTCGTTGATAATGCGAGCTGTCATAAATGTTCAATTGAATTAGAAAACATTAAAGTAGAATTTTTACCAGCAAATACGACCTCACTTATACAACCCTTAGATCAGGGTATTATACATTGTTTTAAATCCCAGTACCGTCAAATTATTGTGAGAAAGCAAATCATTGCAATTGAAAGAGGATTAGGAGTCAAAGAATTTCTAAAATCTGTAAATATTTTAGATGCTTTACATTTTTCAGCACAGTCGTGGAAATCAATTAGTAATGAAATAATTACTAAGTGTTTTAGAAAGGTAGTTTACGTTTTTTTTTTTAAATTGTGTGTACCTAACATTAGTTAGGTGACACAACATACAAATATTACATACGCATAGACCACTTTGTATTTCAGGCTCAATTTATTAATGCTGACTTCCAAGCAGATATTGAAGTTGAATTCTTTTCATCTTCACCCGATGATGATTTGCTAACGGAAAATGAATTTGAATCATTTATACATTG
Source organism: Bombylius major (assembly GCA_932526495.1). Classification (NCBI taxonomy): domain Eukaryota; kingdom Metazoa; phylum Arthropoda; class Insecta; order Diptera; family Bombyliidae; genus Bombylius; species Bombylius major. The sequence goes on along the minus strand of OW052042.1, from coordinate 20,860,240 downwards.
CATTGTGATGATAATGTGCAATGTTATGAATTATTATCTGACGAAGATATAAGTAATTAAAGAAGTCCTAGAAGAAAAAAATGATGACAGAGGTGATTCTTCTTCGTCTGAAGAAGAGGTAGTGATTCAAGAAAAAGAAAGACGAATTAACTTGAAATCCGTTCTTGAAGCCCTTGATTTAATACGATCCCATTTAATTCAAAGCGATATGAGCATTATTGAAGTTGAGAACATAGAAAAGGAGATTTTTTTAAAAAATATAAAAGGCAAGAAACAAGCCGAAATTACTGATTATTCTTCTTAAGGCAATAATTTACATACATATATGTACATACATACATATCACATAATTACTCATAACTGGTAATTAAATATAATTCACAGATAATTGCACATACAAGGTAGTTGAACGAAATTTCGCATAAATGAATATTTGGGGTAATTAAGTGATTTCCGTATAAATACTTTTTCGGATAATTGCTTCAAAATCCCTGAAATTTTTGTAAGGCAATTAAGCGGAACCCACTGTAACATTAAACATTCATTAAATAGACACATGAGAAATATCCACGGTAAAAAATGATAAAAACTTCATTGACCTCAATAATTATGAGAGGTCTATCGTCTTATGGTTTTCTTATTTAAATTATTTCATATTTCTTTTTCCTCTATTTAGATAAAGAGCTTATAAGGTGTGATCTATGTAAGAACATATTTCTAACAAAAAAAAATTTAGAACATCATAAGCTAACAACACATATTGGAAAACATAAATGTCAATTATGTAATAAGGTTTGTAGAATGTTTTCTTTTTCCAGTTTTCTAATAAAATTATTTTTCTTTTCTTATTTTTAATATATTGTTACAAAATTGGCCTTTGTGAGCGAAAAGTAAAAAAAAATGGATTCAAAAGAAAAAGAAAAAAAATGTTAAAAGAAAAATAAGGCGTCCGAGAGGGATTTTTTTTTTTTTTTTTTTTTTTTTTAAAAGAGGAGAAAAGGTAGAAAAAAATAGGGGTCAAGGGCTGAAAAAATGGGAAATAATAAAATAAAAGACAGTTTTATAATTTTACGAAAAAAAACAATTCTAGTATTTATTATTAAACAGAATTTACAAATTTAGGGTCTATTACTAGGAAAAAAAAATCTAATTACAATGTAACACAAAAAAAAAAAGTCAAATTTAAATGGTAATAATAAAAAAAATTATCTAAAAAAAAATTGTCTAAAAGAAAAAAAAGAATGGCTATGGTAATAAAGAAAGATGTCCGCAAGTGAAGTGAAGTAAACCAACTATCAACTGAGAGAAGTGAGTTAGGCTTACAACTGAATCTGGTTTAAACGGAAGTGAGGAAAATCAGATCGAAACTGAGTTTGACTCACTGAATCAAACCGAGTTTGGGTTAAGAAAAATTTACTAGTCGGCAACCCCGATAGTTTTTAATCAAAGTCAATTTTTCAATTCAGACCCTGTGGCAACACTTGTTGTTTTGACAGGTGTCTACTAAATTGTACTTAGGTGAATCAAATGTAAACAAACGAAATGGAGATTTCGTTTGTTTCTTGATTAGATTAATTTAAATGTTTAAGGGTTCGCGCAATAAGTTTTTTAAATGAAATCGCGCCGCGAGTGAATTAGAATAAGAAATAAAAGAAAAAATATATGTGTACAGAAAAATAATAAAAAAAAACAAGTGGAAAGTGAGAAAAAGAAAGTGCAGTGGTATACTAGTATAGAGTTGTTATTGTGATTAAGAAAACAAAACAAAAAAAAAAAAGAAAATGTGAGTGGAAGAAAACAAAAAAAAAAAAGGTTATGTTAAAAAAATGTGTTAAAATAAAATGTGTGTAAAATTAAAGTGGTAAAAAAAGAAGGTAAGTAAATGTGAAAGTGATTAACTTAATTAAATTAGGTTAAATAAAGTTAAAAGGGTTAAAAGGAAAAAAAATTAGGATCAAGTACAGAAGAAAGAAAGAAAATAATGTGCAAGTGGAAGTGGGTGGAAATTTGAGAAAAGAATTAAAAAAAAAAAACGTACGTACCTGTGTTTTAAATGTAAAAAGTGTTATGAAAATAAGAAAATGATTGTGTTGAAAAAAAAACTGTGTTAAAAGTTATGTACAAGAAAGTTAAATTAAACTTGAAAATAAAGATTTAAAATAAACTGGAGAAAATTTAAGAAAACACCTCGAGAGCAAATCACCAACTGAAACTGAAAACTAGACTGAACTTTTTTCTTTTTGTGTGTGCTTGTTGTTGTTGAATTTATTATTGATAATGAAGAATCATCACCTGTTATAACAACAACAGATAACAAAAATGATACTGATAATAAATCATCAACTGTATGATATGTCCAAAAAAAATTTTAAAAAAAAGATTTATTAGAAAGTCATAGAGACAATCATAATAAAAAAATAAAACAATACCAATGTGAATATTGTCATAAACTGTTCAGCCTTAAAAATTCACTGAACAGACATATGAAAAATACTCACGGTAAATATTAATAAAAACTTCTATCTATCGTCTTATGGTTTTCTTATTTATTATTTTATTTTTTTTTGTCTATTTAGATAAAGAGCTTTTAAGATGTGATATATGCAAAAACACATTTTTACACCATCATAAAACCACAAAACATACTGGAAAACACAAATGCAAAATTTGTAACAAAGTTTGTACAATTTTTTTCTTTTTCGTTATTCTTACCAAGATGATCGCGAAACTGAACAAAAAAAATTATTCATGAATATCGAAATTGCCGTTCACATTTCAAATTTTTTTAAATGTCATCTCTTGCCGTATTAATTAATTACAATAAAAAAAATGGCAGACACAGAAGAATCACCAGATGATATAACAACAACAGCTAATAGAAATAATAATAAAAATTATGTACTAAATACTAATGATACAGATAATGGACTCTCCTGTCTGAGTGCTTGTGGATGCCTTATCCGCATCCCCCCCACCTACACAACAACAAAATACTAATGATACAGATAATAAATCATTCAATTACAATATGTATATGTCCAAAAAAAATTTTAAAAAAAAGATTTATTAGAACGTCATACAGACGTTCATGATGAAAAAATAAACCAATACCAATGTGAATATTGTGACAAATTGTTCACAGTGGGTTTCGCTTAATTGCTTTTTTCGGTTTATTGAGCCAAAATTCTATGTTTAGAAAATTTCCGATATTAATCTAGTATTTTTTTCACGTATAATTGCTTTTCGCTTTATTACTTTTTTTGCTTTATTACTCCATGTTTGCAATCTATTACAAACTTTTTCAAGTAAAATAATTTCGTTTTATTACTTTTTTGAAAAGTGTGTTGTTTTCAGGTTAAATTTGATTATTAAGCAATATGTACTTAAAAAGTGTACTAGATGATACATAAGTACATGTTGTTGAAAGAAGAAACTCTAGTAAAAGTGACAGTTGTTGATTTTATAACACATGACTCCAAAAATCAAAAATTCATGAGTTATGTACATTGTTTTCTTGTGCCGGAACTTTTAAAGTTTAAAAGGGATAAAATTACATACATATCAATATTTTATTTTGATTGGTAAGTATATAAGAAAGATTTAAAGGAAATTTTATTTATTTTACTTAATATATAATTCAATAGGTACATATTTACATATTTTTTACATCAAAAATGTATAAAAAAAAACAATATGTGACATTAACCTACAAACAAAAAATGCAATTAATAAGAGACTATAAAACTGAAAAAAAGTCAAAACAAGAACTTTGTGATCATTTTAAGTGTGATATTTCAACAATTAATCGAATCATCAGAAATGAAAAAACATAATTGATTATTCAAAAAACAAAAACACTAAACAAAAACGTATAAGAGGAGGTTGTCATCAAGAAGTGAAAAATGCTTTAGCAAAGTGGTTCGACCAAGCACGAACACAGGGTGCTATTATTTCGTGAGAAATTTTATTAAATAAAGCAGAAGAATTAGCCAAAAAATTTAATTTAGATTTCAAACCCAGTAGTGGTTGGCTGTCTCGATGGCAGAAGCGAGAAAATATTACAATCAGAAAAATTCATGGTGAAAGTGCTTCTGCTGACAGCAATGCTGCAGCTGTTTTTGTTGAAAATACTTTACCTCTAATTCTTCAAAAATATAAACCAGACGACATTTTTAACGCAGATGAAAGTGGTTTATTTTTCAAAGCACTTCCAAATTCCACTATGAATCGAAAGGAAGTCAACATAAAAGGCTCTAAAACTCAAAAAGAACGAATCACATTGCTTTTTATCACTAATGCAACTGGCGAGTATAGAGATATCATAGCAATTGGAAAATCTAAGAACCCTCGTTGTTTTAAGAACAAAACCATTCCTGTAACGTATTATAGCAACAAAAATGCATGGATGACGAGTAAAATTTGGGAAGAAATTCTTCTGACCCTGGATGAAAAAATGGGGAAACAAAAAAGAAAGATTGTGTTTTTCGTTGATAATGCGAGCTGTCATAAATGTTCAATTGAATTAGAAAACATTAAAGTAGAATTTTTACCAGCAAATACGACCTCACTTATACAACCCTTAGATCAGGGTATTATACATTGTTTTAAATCCCAGTACCGTCAAATTATTGTGAGAAAGCAAATCATTGCAATTGAAAGAGGATTAGGAGTCAAAGAATTTCTAAAATCTGTAAATATTTTAGATGCTTTACATTTTTCAGCACAGTCGTGGAAATCAATTAGTAATGAAATAATTACTAAGTGTTTTAGAAAGGTAGTTTACGTTTTTTTTTTTAAATTGTGTGTACCTAACATTAGTTAGGTGACACAACATACAAATATTACATACGCATAGACCACTTTGTATTTCAGGCTCAATTTATTAATGCTGACTTCCAAGCAGATATTGAAGTTGAATTCTTTTCATCTTCACCCGATGATGATTTGCTAACGGAAAATGAATTTGAATCATTTATACATTGCATTGTGATGATAATGTGCAATGTTATGAATTATTATCTGACGAAGATATAAGTAATTAAAGAAGTCCTAGAAGAAAAAAAAGATGACAGAGGTGATTCTTCTTCGTCTGAAGAAGAGGTAGTGATTCAAGAAAAAGAAAGACGAATTAACTTGAAATCCGTTCTTGAAGCCCTTGATTTAATACGATCCCATTTAATTCAAAGCGATATGAGCATTATTGAAGTTGAGAACATAGAAAAGGAGATTTTTTTAAAAAATATAAAAGGCAAGAAACAAGCCGAAATTACTGATTATTCTTCTTAAGGCAATAATTTACATACATATATGTACATACATACATATCACATAATTACTCATAACTGGTAATTAAATATAATTCACAGATAATTGCACATACAAGGTAGTTGAACGAAATTTCGCATAAATGAATATTTGGGGTAATTAAGTGATTTCCGTATAAATACTTTTTCGGATAATTGCTTCAAAATCCCTGAAATTTTTGTAAGGCAATTAAGCGGAACCCACTGTAACATTAAACATTCATTAAATAGACACATGAGAAATATCCACGGTAAAAAATGATAAAAACTTCATTGACCTCAATAATTATGAGAGGTCTATCGTCTTATGGTTTTCTTATTTAAATTATTTCATATTTCTTTTTCCTCTATTTAGATAAAGAGCTTATAAGGTGTGATCTATGTAAGAACATATTTCTAACAAAAAAAAATTTAGAACATCATAAGCTAACAACACATATTGGAAAACATAAATGTCAATTATGTAATAAGGTTTGTAGAATGTTTTCTTTTTCCAGTTTTCTAATAAAATTATTTTTCTTTTCTTATTTTTAATATATTGTTACAAAATTGGCCTTTGTGAGCGAAAAGTAAAAAAAAATGGATTCAAAAGAAAAAGAAAAAAAATGTTAAAAGAAAAATAAGGCGTCCGAGAGGGATTTTTTTTTTTTTTTTTTTTTTTTTTAAAAGAGGAGAAAAGGTAGAAAAAAATAGGGGTCAAGGGCTGAAAAAATGGGAAATAATAAAATAAAAGACAGTTTTATAATTTTACGAAAAAAAACAATTCTAGTATTTATTATAAAAAACAGAATTTACAAATTTAGGGTCTATTACTAAAAATTTAAAAAAAAATCTAATTACAATGTAACACAAAAAAAAGTAAAATTTAAATGGTAATAATAAAAAAAATTATCTAAAAAAAAATTGTCTAAAAGAAAAAAAAGAATGGCTATGGTAATAAAGAAAGATGTCCGCAAGTGAAGTGAAGTAAACCAACTATCAACTGAGAGAAGTGAGTTAGGCTTACAACTGAATCTGGTTTAAACGGAAGTGAGGAAAATCAGATCGAAACTGAGTTTGACTCACTGAATCAAACCGAGTTTGGGTTAAGAAAAATTTACTAGTCGGCAACCCCGATAGTTTTTAATCAAAGTCAATTTTTCAATTCAGACCCTGTGGCAACACTTGTTGTTTTGACAGGTGTCTACTAAATTGTACTTAGGTGAATCAAATGTAAACAAACGAAATGGAGATTTCGTTTGTTTCTTGATTAGATTAATTTAAATGTTTAAGGGTTCGCGCAATAAGTTTTTTAAATGAAATCGCGCCGCGAGTGAATTAGAATAAGAAATAAAAGAAAAAATATATGTGTACAGAAAAATAATAAAAAAAAACAAGTGGAAAGTGAGAAAAAGAAAGTGCAGTGGTATACTAGTATAGAGTTGTTATTGTGATTAAGAAAACAAAACAAAAAAAAAAAAGAAAATGTGAGTGGAAGAAAACAAAAAAAAAAAAGGTTATGTTAAAAAAATGTGTTAAAATAAAATGTGTGTAAAATTAAAGTGGTAAAAAAAGAAGGTAAGTAAATGTGAAAGTGATTAACTTAATTAAATTAGGTTAAATAAAGTTAAAAGGGTTAAAAGGAAAAAAAATTAGGATCAAGTACAGAAGAAAGAAAGAAAATAATGTGCAAGTGGAAGTGGGTGGAAATTTGAGAAAAGAATTAAAAAAAAAAAACGTACGTACCTGTGTTTTAAATGTAAAAAGTGTTATGAAAATAAGAAAATGATTGTGTTGAAAAAAAAACTGTGTTAAAAGTTATGTACAAGAAAGTTAAATTAAACTTGAAAATAAAGATTTAAAATAAACTGGAGAAAATTTAAGAAAACACCTCGAGAGCAAATCACCAACTGAAACTGAAAACTAGACTGAACTTTTTTCTTTTTGTGTGTGCTTGTTTTTATAGTGTTTAGTGAAATTTCTCGAATCTTCTCTGGAAAGTCATTGTTACTTTCCAATATGAGAGAAGTTATTTTCTATCTCATATTGGAGTTTTAAAGAAGATTCGAGATCTTCGAAATTTTGTGTGTTAATTGTGTGTATTTGTAATGTGTTGTGTTGTTGTTGTGAAAAAGAATTTGGATGTGTTCTTTGTTGTTTTTATTGTAAGTGCTTGTTTCTTGTGTTGTCCTTTTTCCTTTTTGATTTTATTTATTTTATTCTTTATTTCATTTATTTTTCAGGATTCGGCTGTATTTTAATAGGGACTTCTGGTTTGGGCACCAATTCATAAAAAAAATTTGGTGTTCAATCGGAAGTTTCTTTTATTTACAGCCAACAACAACAAGTTCATGCATTTAAAGTAAATTTTGTTTATTCAATTTTTTAATTAATTTTCTTGTCTTTTCAGGAAAAGTGTGAGGTAACAGGGTGGTGCAATGGTCCTGATTTAAAGGTAATTTCGTCTTAAAATAATTTTATTTAAATTTATTAATAAAGTTCTTTTTTATTTTTCAGATTTGTAACACTGCCCCCCGCGAAGAATGCTCAAAGTTCCGACTGAGCATTAATCTCATACTCATCGAACTTATTGTTAACAAACAAAAATGCTTCTAGTCAGTATTTATGTTGTACTCATTCCCAATTTCTCTTCAGCTTTACGCCTGGTATTCTTTTGACACGTTGTCATTGGTGCTAAGCTTGTTTGTGAGTATTTGCTTTTGCAAATTTACTCAGTTTCACTTGCGTTCGTTCTCTCAGAGAATGTAGAGACATGAACCGCAATGGACTTGTAAAATAATAACAATTGTGCACTTAACAGACGTGTCTTTTCCTTGAACACTGCTAACAACACTACCGACTTTGTTTGGTAACTGCAACGAGAGCGGGGTTAAGTTTTCCTTGAGCATTTTCCTGAAAAGACGATATTGATTGCTTCAGATTTGGTGGATGTTGTTGTAAATAAAAGAAACTTTGGTTTGATTTGTTGAGTTTAGTAGTTGAAATGTAATAGAAAAAAAAGAGAGGCAAAAGAAGGAAAGAACAAAGGACAACGGAAACAACATAAAAAAAATAGCGAACTGAGCAGCTTTTCCACAACAATGTTTGTAAAAACGCATTGGCATCAAACATCCTGTTCTTCTTATCGTTCCCTACGTCCAATGGAACCAGGCTAGTTGGCGTGCTGCACCTAAGAAACTTCTGTAAATAGACTTCAAAATTGTTATTAAAATATCTGATGTAAAAAAAAGTAAGGTTAGGTATAGAGAAATTGTGTTAGTTTTTAACAAGCGCTAATCGGTCACGATGCACCACGGATTTACGACTAGTGACGGTACTGAATACGATACACGACATCTGTGATTTTCTCTAAAATTTCGTACGGACCATTTTAGTTTGTCTGAGGTTTCGTCTGGTAGCTTGAGCATATTAGAAATGGACAAGTTCTGATAAGCTAGGAGCGATGTTGAAAAACAGAGTAACTCGGTCGACTGGTTGTCGAAAACTTCGGCGCAGGAACCATAATGGTAGTCGAACTTTCCACAATCTTGGTACATCGAGAAGTATGGTTGGACTTAGCCAGTTCGGAAGGGGGACGGAAGTGGAGAACTGGTGTAAGTCTTTCGTCAGACGGAACGGAGGCTGCGTGCTCCTCCAGACCGGAAGGGATGGCATGGTCTGGGGAGCATTCTCATTTTCCACAGGTTTCTTCATAAAGGAAGGTAGAAGAATTAGGGTTGAACTTTTCCAGTTCGGTAAGAAAGGGGTATGGATGAGCTGGAGAAAGTTCATGTTGGGTGGAGAAATTGGGCTTTTCCAGATCGGTGGAGGTAGGGTTGGCATGATCTGGGAACCGCTCCATTTCCTTGGTAATGGTGGTGTGGAAAATGTTGTAGTTTGGGGTGTGTGAAGAGTTCGAATTGGTTTCTTTGCAGAAGCTTATGGACAACGGGCCGTCACGATTTTTTAAAAGAACTTCAACATTTGTTGCGAGGGAGACGCTTTTTCTTAAAGCAGGGGTACAATTAAATTGCTGCAAGAAATGCATTCCTAATGTACGCGTGGATGTCAGCTACATAGACGGAGTGTTAGAGAACAAAAACGTGGTTGCAAAAGACCTTTTTGGAATAAAAAAAATCTTGTTTGCGGTCGGCGGAAACAGTCGAGGTTTGTGATGAGGGTGAAGTAATTTTTGGTAAGTGACGGGCTGTGGTGCCTGTATCGATTTGAATAACAAGCACCTTTTCTACACTGACCAAAGCCCTATTTGGTCAGTGGTGGCCTTTTTGACGTACTGTATTTATACAAAAGGGAGGAGGCCTGCAAGAGGAGGAGGTTCAGCAGGGAGTGAAACGACAGCCGGTGAGGTGATAGTTTCGGGTGGTGGTGGGCTTGTAAGTTTCGAGTTAAAAAACAGCTGGACCTTCAACGCTCGAGGTCCTTTTTCCGTTACCGGGGCGTTGAATGCCACCCTATCCTCTTGGTGAAAGAAAACTTCGCCATCGCTCCGAATGATAAATCCTAAAGTTCTGGCCTGGTGGTAAGATATCGCTCGGTCGGTGACCTGGACCGTTGGCTTCGGGAGTGTAGGAGCGTTGGCAACAGAGTCGGTGGCAGCAGAGTCGGTGGTAACAGAGAGAATGGATTGTAGTGGAAGCTCGAGCTCAGTTGGCAGTGCCAATGCAGCTCTGGCATCTCGAGGAGGGTCCTGGTTCGCTAAGGCAGGGGACGCAGATCCATCGTGAGCGAGATTCAGGGCGTCCAAAGTGGGTTGCGGCTGAGTGTGCACGGTACTAGTTGGGTCGCGGACATGTATAAGATTTAATGGTTGCGCGAAGCTACTAGGAGGTTGTAGGCCACCACTCGTGCTAGAACGAACCATTGGAGGTGGTGTAGGTAAGCTCGCTAATAGGGTAACGTTGTGCGAAATAGGTACCGCTGGTTCTGCTATATTTTCCGCGGTCTGGTTGCTTCCCTCCAAGGCACAAATTCGGGGCACTAACGTGTTAGTGAACTGTTGGTGTTGCAGAAATTGCTCCGACAGGATCCTAACCTGTTGGTTTAGATTCAATAGTGCAGCGCCAATCATGTCGAGTGAAAAGCTTGCCGCGTTCGATTCATTGCCAGGATTCGACATTTTGGTCAAAACGCGATAAATCAATGAAAAGATAAAAAAAACAAGTGAAAAAAAATGGCTGACAAATATGAATATTTGTGGAGAGGTCTTATTTCAAGGACCGATCGGACCTCACACACCTGACACCAATGTTACAAAATTGGCCTTTGTGAGCGAAAAGTAAAAAAAAATGGATTCAAAAGAAAAAGAAAAAAAATGTTAAAAGAAAAATAAGGCGTCCGAGAGGGATTTTTTTTTTTTTTTTTTTTTTTTTTAAAAGAGGAGAAAAGGTAGAAAAAAATAGGGGTCAAGGGCTGAAAAAATGGGAAATAATAAAATAAAAGACAGTTTTATAATTTTACGAAAAAAAACAATTCTAGTATTTATTATAAAAAACAGAATTTACAAATTTAGGGTCTATTACTAAAAATTTAAAAAAAAATCTAATTACAATGTAACACAAAAAAAAGTAAAATTTAAATGGTAATAATAAAAAAAATTATCTAAAAAAAAATTGTCTAAAAGAAAAAAAAGAATGGCTATGGTAATAAAGAAAGATGTCCGCAAGTGAAGTGAAGTAAACCAACTATCAACTGAGAGAAGTGAGTTAGGCTTACAACTGAATCTGGTTTAAACGGAAGTGAGGAAAATCAGATCGAAACTGAGTTTGACTCACTGAATCAAACCGAGTTTGGGTTAAGAAAAATTTACTAGTCGGCAACCCCGATAGTTTTTAATCAAAGTCAATTTTTCAATTCAGACCCTGTGGCAACACTTGTTGTTTTGACAGGTGTCTACTAAATTGTACTTAGGTGAATCAAATGTAAACAAACGAAATGGAGATTTCGTTTGTTTCTTGATTAGATTAATTTAAATGTTTAAGGGTTCGCGCAATAAGTTTTTTAAATGAAATCGCGCCGCGAGTGAATTAGAATAAGAAATAAAAGAAAAAATATATGTGTACAGAAAAATAATAAAAAAAAACAAGTGGAAAGTGAGAAAAAGAAAGTGCAGTGGTATACTAGTATAGAGTTGTTATTGTGATTAAGAAAACAAAACAAAAAAAAAAAAGAAAATGTGAGTGGAAGAAAACAAAAAAAAAAAAGGTTATGTTAAAAAAATGTGTTAAAATAAAATGTGTGTAAAATTAAAGTGGTAAAAAAAGAAGGTAAGTAAATGTGAAAGTGATTAACTTAATTAAATTAGGTTAAATAAAGTTAAAAGGGTTAAAAGGAAAAAAAATTAGGATCAAGTACAGAAGAAAGAAAGAAAATAATGTGCAAGTGGAAGTGGGTGGAAATTTGAGAAAAGAATTAAAAAAAAAAAACGTACGTACCTGTGTTTTAAATGTAAAAAGTGTTATGAAAATAAGAAAATGATTGTGTTGAAAAAAAAACTGTGTTAAAAGTTATGTACAAGAAAGTTAAATTAAACTTGAAAATAAAGATTTAAAATAAACTGGAGAAAATTTAAGAAAACACCTCGAGAGCAAATCACCAACTGAAACTGAAAACTAGACTGAACTTTTTTCTTTTTGTGTGTGCTTGTTTTTATAGTGTTTAGTGAAATTTCTCGAATCTTCTCTGGAAAGTCATTGTTACTTTCCAATATGAGAGAAGTTATTTTCTATCTCATATTGGAGTTTTAAAGAAGATTCGAGATCTTCGAAATTTTGTGTGTTAATTGTGTGTATTTGTAATGTGTTGTGTTGTTGTTGTGAAAAAGAATTTGGATGTGTTCTTTGTTGTTTTTATTGTAAGTGCTTGTTTCTTGTGTTGTCCTTTTTCCTTTTTGATTTTATTTATTTTATTCTTTATTTCATTTATTTTTCAGGATTCGGCTGTATTTTAATAGGGACTTCTGGTTTGGGCACCAATTCATAAAAAAAATTTGGTGTTCAATCGGAAGTTTCTTTTATTTACAGCCAACAACAACAAGTTCATGCATTTAAAGTAAATTTTGTTTATTCAATTTTTTAATTAATTTTCTTGTCTTTTCAGGAAAAGTGTGAGGTAACAGGGTGGTGCAATGGTCCTGATTTAAAGGTAATTTCGTCTTAAAATAATTTTATTTAAATTTATTAATAAAGTTCTTTTTTATTTTTCAGATTTGTAACACTGCCCCCCGCGAAGAATGCTCAAAGTTCCGACTGAGCATTAATCTCATACTCATCGAACTTATTGTTAACAAACAAAAATGCTTCTAGTCAGTATTTATGTTGTACTCATTCCCAATTTCTCTTCAGCTTTACGCCTGGTATTCTTTTGACACGTTGTCATTGGTGCTAAGCTTGTTTGTGAGTATTTGCTTTTGCAAATTTACTCAGTTTCACTTGCGTTCGTTCTCTCAGAGAATGTAGAGACATGAACCGCAATGGACTTGTAAAATAATAACAATTGTGCACTTAACAGACGTGTCTTTTCCTTGAACACTGCTAACAACACTACCGACTTTGTTTGGTAACTGCAACGAGAGCGGGGTTAAGTTTTCCTTGAGCATTTTCCTGAAAAGACGATATTGATTGCTTCAGATTTGGTGGATGTTGTTGTAAATAAAAGAAACTTTGGTTTGATTTGTTGAGTTTAGTAGTTGAAATGTAATAGAAAAAAAAGAGAGGCAAAAGAAGGAAAGAACAAAGGACAACGGAAACAACATAAAAAAAATAGCGAACTGAGCAGCTTTTCCACAACAATGTTTGTAAAAACGCATTGGCATCAAACATCCTGTTCTTCTTATCGTTCCCTACGTCCAATGGAACCAGGCTAGTTGGCGTGCTGCACCTAAGAAACTTCTGTAAATAGACTTCAAAATTGTTATTAAAATATCTGATGTAAAAAAAAGTAAGGTTAGGTATAGAGAAATTGTGTTAGTTTTTAACAAGCGCTAATCGGTCACGATGCACCACGGATTTACGACTAGTGACGGTACTGAATACGATACACGACATCTGTGATTTTCTCTAAAATTTCGTACGGACCATTTTAGTTTGTCTGAGGTTTCGTCTGGTAGCTTGAGCATATTAGAAATGGACAAGTTCTGATAAGCTAGGAGCGATGTTGAAAAACAGAGTAACTCGGTCGACTGGTTGTCGAAAACTTCGGCGCAGGAACCATAATGGTAGTCGAACTTTCCACAATCTTGGTACATCGAGAAGTATGGTTGGACTTAGCCAGTTCGGAAGGGGGACGGAAGTGGAGAACTGGTGTAAGTCTTTCGTCAGACGGAACGGAGGCTGCGTGCTCCTCCAGACCGGAAGGGATGGCATGGTCTGGGGAGCATTCTCATTTTCCACAGGTTTCTCCATAAAGGAAGGTAGAAGAATTAGGGTTGAACTTTTCCAGTTCGGTAAGAAAGGGGTATGGATGAGCTGGAGAAAGTTCATGTTGGGTGGAGAAATTGGGCTTTTCCAGATCGGTGGAGGTAGGGTTGGCATGATCTGGGAACCGCTCCATTTCCTTGGTAATGGTGGTGTGGAAAATGTTGTAGTTTGGGGTGTGTGAAGAGTTCGAATTGGTTTCTTTGCAGAAGCTTATGGACAACGGGCCGTCACGATTTTTTAAAAGAACTTCAACATTTGTTGCGAGGGAGACGCTTTTTCTTAAAGCAGGGGTACAATTAAATTGCTGCAAGAAATGCATTCCTAATGTACGCGTGGATGTCAGCTACATAGACGGAGTGTTAGAGAACAAAAACGTGGTTGCAAAAGACCTTTTTGGAATAAAAAAAATCTCGTTTGCGGTCGGCGGAAACAGTCGAGGTTTGTGATGAGGGTGAAGTAATTTTTGGTAAGTGACGGGCTGTGGTGCCTGTATCGATTTGAATAACAAGCACCTTTTCTACACTGACCAAAGCCCTATTTGGTCAGTGGTGGCCTTTTTGACGTACTGTATTTATACAAAAGGGAGGAGGCCTGCAAGAGGAGGAGGTTCAGCAGGGAGTGAAACGACAGCCGGTGAGGTGATAGTTTCGGGTGGTGGTGGGCTTGTAAGTTTCGAGTTAAAAAACAGCTGGACCTTCAACGCTCGAGGTCCTTTTTCCGTTACCGGGGCGTTGAATGCCACCCTATCCTCTTGGTGAAAGAAAACTTCGCCATCGCTCCGAATGATAAATCCTAAAGTTCTGGCCTGGTGGTAAGATATCGCTCGGTCGGTGACCTGGACCGTTGGCTTCGGGAGTGTAGGAGCGTTGGCAACAGAGTCGGTGGCAGCAGAGTCGGTGGTAACAGAGAGAATGGATTGTAGTGGAAGCTCGAGCTCAGTTGGCAGTGCCAATGCAGCTCTGGCATCTCGAGGAGGGTCCTGGTTCGCTAAGGCAGGGGACGCAGATCCATCGTGAGCGAGATTCAGGGCGTCCAAAGTGGGTTGCGGCTGAGTGTGCACGGTACTAGTTGGGTCGCGGACATGTATAAGATTTAATGGTTGCGCGAAGCTACTAGGAGGTTGTAGGCCACCACTCGTGCTAGAACGAACCATTGGAGGTGGTGTAGGTAAGCTAGCTAATAGGGTAACGTTGTGCGAAATAGGTACCGCTGGTTCTGCTATATTTTCCGCGGTCTGGTTGCTTCCCTCCAAGGCACAAATTCGGGGCACTAACGTGTTAGTGAACTGTTGGTGTTGCAGAAATTGCTCCGACAGGATCCTAACCTGTTGGTTTAGATTCAATAGTGCAGCGCCAATCATGTCGAGTGAAAAGCTTGCCGCGTTCGATTCATTGCCAGGATTCGACATTTTGGTCAAAACGCGATAAATCAATGAAAAGATAAAAAAAACAAGTGAAAAAAAATGGCTGACAAATATGAATATTTGTGGAGAGGTCTTATTTCAAGGACCGATCGGACCTCACACACCTGACACCAATGTTACAAAATTGGCCTTTGTGAGCGAAAAGTAAAAAAAAATGGATTCAAAAGAAAAAGAAAAAAAATGTTAAAAGAAAAATAAGGCGTCCGAGAGGGATTTTTTTTTTTTTTTTTTTTTTTTTAAAAGAGGAGAAAAGGTAGAAAAAAATAGGGGTCAAGGGCTGAAAAAATGGGAAATAATAAAATAAAAGACAGTTTTATAATTTTACGAAAAAAAACAATTCTAGTATTTATTATAAAAAACAGAATTTACAAATTTAGGGTCTATTACTAAAAATTTAAAAAAAAATCTAATTACAATGTAACACAAAAAAAAGTAAAATTTAAATGGTAATAATAAAAAAAATTATCTAAAAAAAAATTGTCTAAAAGAAAAAAAAGAATGGCTATGGTAATAAAGAAAGATGTCCGCAAGTGAAGTGAAGTAAACCAACTATCAACTGAGAGAAGTGAGTTAGGCTTACAACTGAATCTGGTTTAAACGGAAGTGAGGAAAATCAGATCGAAACTGAGTTTGACTCACTGAATCAAACCGAGTTTGGGTTAAGAAAAATTTACTAGTCGGCAACCCCGATAGTTTTTAATCAAAGTCAATTTTTCAATTCAGACCCTGTGGCAACACTTGTTGTTTTGACAGGTGTCTACTAAATTGTACTTAGGTGAATCAAATGTAAACAAACGAAATGGAGATTTCGTTTGTTTCTTGATTAGATTAATTTAAATGTTTAAGGGTTCGCGCAATAAGTTTTTTAAATGAAATCGCGCCGCGAGTGAATTAGAATAAGAAATAAAAGAAAAAATATATGTGTACAGAAAAATAATAAAAAAAAACAAGTGGAAAGTGAGAAAAAGAAAGTGCAGTGGTATACTAGTATAGAGTTGTTATTGTGATTAAGAAAACAAAACAAAAAAAAAAAAGAAAATGTGAGTGGAAGAAAACAAAAAAAAAAAAGGTTATGTTAAAAAAATGTGTTAAAATAAAATGTGTGTAAAATTAAAGTGGTAAAAAAAGAAGGTAAGTAAATGTGAAAGTGATTAACTTAATTAAATTAGGTTAAATAAAGTTAAAAGGGTTAAAAGGAAAAAAAATTAGGATCAAGTACAGAAGAAAGAAAGAAAATAATGTGCAAGTGGAAGTGGGTGGAAATTTGAGAAAAGAATTAAAAAAAAAAAACGTACGTACCTGTGTTTTAAATGTAAAAAGTGTTATGAAAATAAGAAAATGATTGTGTTGAAAAAAAAACTGTGTTAAAAGTTATGTACAAGAAAGTTAAATTAAACTTGAAAATAAAGATTTAAAATAAACTGGAGAAAATTTAAGAAAACACCTCGAGAGCAAATCACCAACTGAAACTGAAAACTAGACTGAACTTTTTTCTTTTTGTGTGTGCTTGTTTTTATAGTGTTTAGTGAAATTTCTCGAATCTTCTCTGGAAAGTCATTGTTACTTTCCAATATGAGAGAAGTTATTTTCTATCTCATATTGGAGTTTTAAAGAAGATTCGAGATCTTCGAAATTTTGTGTGTTAATTGTGTGTATTTGTAATGTGTTGTGTTGTTGTTGTGAAAAAGAATTTGGATGTGTTCTTTGTTGTTTTTATTGTAAGTGCTTGTTTCTTGTGTTGTCCTTTTTCCTTTTTGATTTTATTTATTTTATTCTTTATTTCATTTATTTTTCAGGATTCGGCTGTATTTTAATAGGGACTTCTGGTTTGGGCACCAATTCATAAAAAAAATTTGGTGTTCAATCGGAAGTTTCTTTTATTTACAGCCAACAACAACAAGTTCATGCATTTAAAGTAAATTTTGTTTATTCAATTTTTTAATTAATTTTCTTGTCTTTTCAGGAAAAGTGTGAGGTAACAGGGTGGTGCAATGGTCCTGATTTAAAGGTAATTTCGTCTTAAAATAATTTTATTTAAATTTATTAATAAAGTTCTTTTTTATTTTTCAGATTTGTAACAATATTTTTTTAGACTTTCACGTATCCATCTGGATTGCAACGTCATCACAAAACTAAACATCCCCAAATAAATAAAAAAACAAATTTATATTTCATTTAAATTAAATTTAATTATTATTAATTATAAATTATAAATTATAATTATTAATATTAAATAAATAATAAAATCAAAACAAAAAGTAAAATAAGATATTTTGTGATACCTCTTTTTTTAGTTTTTTGTTCTGTATTTGAATTATTTTCAGTATTTGTTGTACAGTAATCCCCGTTTAAGTGCGCCCCTTTTTAGTGCGTAACCCAATTAAATGCGCTTGTGTGCGAGCACTTTTCTTTAATACATGGGTAATTTTACTCGCATAAGTGCGTCACATCATACTGTGAATTAATCATGAATTCATACCTCTTAATTTGATTCTTTGCCATCCCTATTTTCTAATCTGACATTTCACATCGATTTAATGAATTATCGCCTAGATTGCTAATCCTTCGTATGTATGTAGGTATGTATATGTGTACATATAACATATAACATAACACTTTTTGACGTTTAATTTCAAATTTTGGTGTAATGAAACGAGTTGTCATCACAAAGTTTAAATTGGAGTAAGTTTAAAATTTTATTTTACATTGAATTTCAACTAAAGTTACATATTATTCTTACATTCATTATGTTAGTTTTAAAAAATGAACAAAAAGGTCAGACGGACGACACTTTCCGTCAAACAAAAACTCGACATTATAAGGCTGTATGATGAAATAAGTCACACAAAGCAAAAACTGGCTGAAGACTTTAACTGCACTACATCAACAATAAATAGGATTTTACAAAATAGAAAAAAACTTAATGAATTGTTCATGACAAATCAAAACTTAAAACGAAAACGCGTTTTAGACAAAGCTCCTATAATGATTTTGACAAGGCAGTTACCAAATGGTTTGACCAGATACGCTTACAGGGAGGAATCATCACTGCAAATATGGTTATGAATAAGGCCAAGGAATTTGCTGTTAAATTAAACAGTAATTTTAAACAAAGCAATGGTTGGTTCTACAGGTGGCAAAAAAGAGAAAATATAAAAATCACAAAATTACATGGAGAAAGTTCCTCAGCTGATGTAGGGGGAGCAGAAGATTTTATAAACAAATTCTATCTATTGAAAATATTTTCAATGCTGATGAATGCGGCTTATTTTATAAAGCATTGCCCAGTTCAACTTTAGGACGCAAGGGTCAAATATCCACAGGAAAAAAAATGCAGAAAGAACGAATGACCTTATAATTTTTATGCAATGCATCAGGTACTTACAAAGAAGTTTTTGTTATTGGTAAAAGTATAAATTCACCATGTTTTAAAAATAAAACTTTGCCACTGAAATATTTTGCAAATAAAAATGCGTGGATGACCAATGAAGTCTGGAACTCTATTTTGTGTGATTTGAATGTAAAAATGGAAAAACAAAATAGAAAAATTGTTTTATTTGCTGATAACTCCTCTTGCCATAAAATAAATGGCACATTAAGCCATATAAATTTGCAATTTCTACCAGCCAACACCACGTCTATCATTCAGCTCTTGGATAAAGGCATAATTAAAAGCTTAAAATCTCAGTATAGAAGAATAATACTCAGGAAACAAATCTTGGCGTTAGAAGTTGATCGACAGCTACAAGAATTTACTAAATCCATAACAATTCTGAAAGCACTTTATTTTGTTAAACATGCTTGGCGGATGGTAACACAAACAACTATAAAAAAACTGTTTTAAAAAGGTAAGAAATACTCATACTTGTCTTATACCATTTACAAATGTACATATGTATCTGAATCACCAATTACGATATTTTTTATTTTAATTATTTTTAACTACATACATGTAGGCCAAAATATTTCATGATGAAGAAGATGTTGATGATATTTTGGTAGATAATTCATTAATACCATTTGAAAAATTTGAAGAATATGTCTTGTGCGATGAAGGTGTCGATTGCTATAAAGTATTAGATGATGACGAGATTATTGAGGATGTACTTTGGCTAGTGTTGTGGACGTAATATACTTCAAGTATTATACCTAGTTTTGTGCACGAAGAAAACTATGTATTATACATCATGAATTTTTTAGGTTTTCTACGTAGAAAACAAACAGCTTGAAAAGGAAACAGTGGTGCAAATTGAAAGTAAAAATCTGTGTATTAAAAAATGAATACTAAAGAAATTTATTGACTCCATTTGATATATGTCATAAATTTTACTTATTTTACTTATTATCCACATGTATGTGTAGTGAAGTGACTGTCAACGACTAGTTGAGTACCAAGACGTCCCGCTATTGTTTTTAATCAATTATAACTAAGTTATGATTAAAGTTATATGAAAATTATGTTATAATGAAATGTAGAGAAGATCCTAAACTTTATTTTTACCGAATGTATTAAATATCTATGAGCAACGTAAATCAAAGAAAAACGTGATAAATGTTAAGTAACATAAAACTGGGAATCAATTTTCCCTGAAATCTCCCAAATTACAACAAATATCAAATTATAGTGTTCTACAAATTTTTAGATTTTTATTAAATAAACATTTTTTCCAAACATTGTTATATCATAACATTAATATAAATTAAGTTATTAAAGAAAAATAATAATTTTAATTAATATCACAATTATCTCTCTCATTCTCTCTCAGTTTCAGTACATTTTTAATAGATGAGAAATTAGAAATGAGAGAGAAATTGAGTTTTCTACGCATAAAACAAGTTTTCGTATGTAATGAAGAAAACACTGAAATACACGAAGAAAAACAACACTAACTTTGGCAAACAAATAATGAAGAAGAAGTAACAATATCTTCAGACGATGGCGAAATTATTGATGATAATTGCAACCAAGTTAAAAATCCTACTTTAAAAGAAGCCACACTTTCAATACATACACTTCATAAATTTGCAGAAAATAAAGGAATTGGGATTGAAGATGTTGAGGAACTTGAAGCTAAACTATTCAACTATCATTATAATTCAGAAAATGATGATGAATTTGAAGACGAAGAAAAAGAAAATACAAAATCAAAAAAAATTAAAGTATTATTACAAGAAAATGAAAATATGAAAAATGTTTTACATGAAATTAATAATAAAATTAATTCATGTCTAGAAGATAATATTTTTCAAGAAATAATTATGAATGAATTTATTATTGATGATGAAGAATCACCTGATATAACAACAACAGATAATAAAAATGAAAATATGAAAAATGTTTTAGATAAAATTAATAATAAAATTAATTCATGTCTTGCAGCAACAACAAAAATACCAATCAAAAGAAAATTAATATGTAATGAAGAACTTCAATATACATCACCCACAAAAATTAAAATTACAAGAACAACAACAAAAGAAATACTTGATCATAATTATAATGAGAAATATGATGAAGAAGATAATATTTTTCAAAAAATTATTATGAATGAATTTATTATTGATAATGAAGAATCACCACCTGTTATAACAACAACAGATAACAAAAATGATACTGATAATAAATCATCAACTGTATGATATGTCCAAAAAAAATTTTAAAAAAAAGATTTATTAGAAAGTCATAGAGACAATCATAATAAAAAAATAAAACAATACCAATGTGAATATTGTCATAAATTGTTCAGCCTTAAAAATTCACTGAACAGACATATAAAAAATACTCACGGTAAATATTAATAAAAACTTCTATCTATCGTCTTATGGTTTTCTTATTTATTATTTCATTTTTTTTTGTCTATTTAGATAAAAAGCTTTTAAGATGTGATATATGCAAAAACACATTTTTAATAACAACAAATTTAAACCATCATAAAACCACAAAACATACTGGAAAACACAAATGCAAAATTTGTAACAAAGTTTGTACAATTTTTTCTTTTTCATTATTCTTACCAAGATGATCGCGAAACTGAACAAGAAAAATTATTCATGAATATCGAAATTGCCGTTCACATTTCAAATTTTTTTAAATGTCATCTCTTGCAGTATTAATTAATTACAATAAAAAAAAAGAAAAAAATCTTTTACACTTCTCAAAAGTGTGATAAATAATTCTAATAGGTATACTAGCAATTTCTACATTCAATTTAAAATATTAACATTTGTTTAAAATTGAATTATGAATTAAATCTAAAGTTTTATCTTTCAACTGGAATAATCTTGTTAACTGACGATTTCATTAACACATAATTTGCACCTAAATTCATTTTAAAAATCTAGAAAAATATATTGAAAATTTCAAAAGAACGATGTGTATCATCTTCCGCATGATGAAGAAGAATCTTTTTAATATAATAAAAAATTAAATAAACAAATGAAAACTCCTCATTATTTTTGGTTATTATCTTTTCAATTATTATCCCAAATTGGTTAAACGATACATGCAATATACAGCTTGTTCGACATAGTGTTTCCAAAAAAAAAAATATATTCTCATTTACCAACAACAACGATAACAAGTTCTTCGTTTCCCAAAAGCAATCAAAACGATCGTCAACATACTAAACATTAACTTTATCTAAATCACACATGAAAGCGTGAAATTGACAAAAATGATTGAGTTTTTAAACCCCCAACGGCTGCTAAATTTCGAAGTGAAACCGCCCGCTGCTTTGAGCGCCAATTTACTTACCTTCTAAAATAAAAAATTATAATAAAATTAATAAAAGGAAATACAAGTATTTACTGTATTGCAATAATTATCAAGTCTCCATGAATGCTGCATCCCAAGATGTAACTGCAAAAATTGATGATGATTATTGCCGTAATAACCAATGCAGACGTTGCTACAGCGCTTCTGAAATTATTACTCAAAGATAAGCAACAGCCAAAATTTAACAAAAACAAAATATTGCCGAGCATAATAGAAAATTATTCTATTGAAAATATTTTCAATGCTGATGAATGCGGAATATTTTATAAAGCATTGCCCAGTTCAACTTTAGGACGCAAGGTCAAATATCCAGAGGAAAAAAAATGCAGAAAGAACGAATGACCTTATTATTTTTATGCAATGCATCAGGTACTTACAAAGAAGTTTTTGTTTTATTTGCTGATAACTCCTCTTGCCATAAAATAAATGGCACATTAAGCCATATAAATTTGCAATTTCTACCAGCCAACACCACGTCTATCATTCAGCTCTTGGATAAAGGCATAATTAAAAGCTTAAAATCTCAGTATAGAAGAATAATACTCAGGAAACAAATCTTGGCGTTAGAAGTTGATCGACAGCTACAAGAATTTACTAAATCCATAACAATTCTGAAAGCACTTTATTTTGTTAAACATGCTTGGCGGATGGTAACACAAACAACTATAAAAAAACTGTTTTAAAAAGGTAAGAAATACTCATACTTGTCTTATACCATTTACAAATGTACATATGTATCTGAATCACCAATTACGATATTTTTTATTTTAATTATTTTTAACTACATACATGTAGGCCAAAATATTTCATGATGAAGAAGATGTTGATGATATTTTGGTAGATAATTCATTAATACCATTTGAAAAATTTGAAGAATATGTCTTGTGCGATGAAGGTGTCGATTGCTATAAAGTATTAGATGATGACGAGATTATTGAGGATGTACTTTGGCTAGTGTTGTGGACGTAATATACTTCAAGTATTATACCTAGTTTTGTGCACGAAGAAAACTATGTATTATACATCATGAATTTTTTAGGTTTTCTACGTAGAAAACAAACAGCTTGAAAAGGAAACAGTGGTGCAAATTGAAAGTAAAAATCTATGTATTAAAAAATGAATACTAAAGAAATTTATTGACTCCATTTGATATATGTCATAAATTTTACTTATTTTACTTATTATCCACATGTATGTGTAGTGAAGTGACTGTCAACGACTAGTTGAGTACCAAGACGTCACGCTATTGTTTTTAATCAATTATAACTAAGTTATGATTAAAGTTATATGAAAATTATGTTATAATGAAATGTAGAGATGATCCTAAACTTTATTTTTACCGAATGTATTAAATATCTATGAGCAACGTAAATCAAAGAAAAACGTGATAAATGTTAAGTAACATAAAACTGGGAATCAATTTTCCCTGAAATCTCCCAAATTACAACAAATATCAAATTATAGTGTTCTACAAATTTTTAGATTTTTATTAAATAAACATTTTTTCCAAACATTGTTATATCATAAAATTAATATAAATTAAGTTATTAAAGAAAAATAATAATTTTAATTAATATCACAATTATCTCTCTCATTCTCTCTCAGTTTCAGTACATTTTTAATAGATGAGAAATTAGAAATGAGAGAGAAATTGAGTTTTCTACGCATAAAACAAGTTTTCGTATGTAATGAAGAAAACACTGAAATACACGAAGAAAAACAACACTAACTTTGGCAAACAAATAATGAAGAAGAAGAACCAATATCTTCAGACGATGGCGAAATTATTGATGATAATTGCAACCAAGTTAAAAATCCTACTTTAAAAGAAGCCACACTTTCAATACATACACTTCATAAATTTGCAGAAAATAAAGGAATTGGGATTGAAGATGTTGAGGAACTTGAAGCTAAACTATTCAACTATCATTATAATTCAGAAAATGATGATGAATTTGAAGACGAAGAAAAAGAAAATACAAAATCAAAAAAAATTA
Organism: Bombylius major; assembly: GCA_932526495.1. Taxonomy (NCBI): domain Eukaryota; kingdom Metazoa; phylum Arthropoda; class Insecta; order Diptera; family Bombyliidae; genus Bombylius; species Bombylius major. The sequence continues at coordinate 20,836,328 of OW052042.1, read as the reverse complement.
AAGTATTATTACAAGAAAATGAAAATATGAAAAATGTTTTACATGAAATTAATAATAAAATTAATTCATGTCTAGAAGATAATATTTTTCAAGAAATAATTATGAATGAATTTATTATTGATGATGAAGAATCACCTGATATAACAACAACAGATAATAAAAATGAAAATATGAAAAATGTTTTAGATGAAATTAATAATAAAATTAATTCATGTCTTGCAGCAACAACAAAAAAACCAATCAAAAGAAAATTAATATGTAATGAAGAACTTCAATATACATCACCCACAAAAATTAAAATTACAAGAACAACAACAAAAGAAATACTTGATCATAATTAATAATTAATGAGAAATATGATGAAGAAGATAATATTTTTCAAAAAATTATTATAATTGAATTTATTATTGATAATGAAGAATCACCACCTGATATAACAACAACAGATAATAAAAATGATACTGATAATAAATCATCAACTGTATGAAATGGTCACAAAAATTTTCAAGAAAAGATTTATTAGAAAGTCATAGAGACTGTTGCGACAGCAAATGGCCCCTATATTTTTTTTTAGATATTTTCGTACGCCGCTGTATTTTTTACAGACGGTTGTACACATAATTTTTAAAATGGTTAAAATTGTACATTTATTGGAAATTTTCTACAAAATATTCCAATAAATGAACTGTAATTTCCAATTCCGTTGCACACGCGCAACGTAAAAATTAATCTTGTTTTGTTCAAAAATTGAACAATAAAATTTTTTGTACTAAGCACATGGATTAGTACAAAAATCACGCCACTTCATGAATAATCCCATGTATTTAATACAAATCCATGAGATTATTCTATATTTTTCTCGAATATGGTAGAAAATTTGTTTTTGGGTTATTGTGCATGCTACTACCGGAGAATCCGTCGACAATATACAAGGTCTTTAAAATAAATAAGTAATATCTGTAAAATTGATTTGAGAAATATGTTAGGTTTAGTATATTTATTTAAATATTTTTTTTCTTGAGATTTTGAGGAACAACCTAGATATCTTATGAGTATATGTATTTGCTTTTCTATTAACAATTAGGATTGTATATGACTATTTGTAAAGTCAATGGTACCATTACTTAGGTTATCATTAAGAAAAAAAAAATCAAAAGGATATATAATATACAAGAGAACTAAACTAGAAAAAAAAAACACTGTACAAAAAAAAAAGAAACAAAGATTTTATTTTGAATTTTAAAGATTGATAATATTAAAATATTGTGAAAAGAAATTAAGAATTAAACTGTATCTGAAATTATGAAATTAAAGCAAAAATTATTTTGAAGAAAAAAAAAAATAATGAGGAGTGAATAATAGACATGTAAATTTTATCCGGAATTTATTTAAAAAATAACCTTCTACAATTTTTTTTCTTACTTCCATAACCAATATTGTATGAGTTTATAAAAAGGAATTTTGTCTCGATTTATGACCAAATAAATGAAAAAAAAAAAATGTTTATCTAAATTAAATGATGGTGTTGTGATTTGGGAGAATTTCGGCGAGGGTGGAAGATGGTCCTCTACTTGACTTCCCTGTTTTCAATACCTTATAGATCGGACGTTTCCCCTATCAATAAAATTTGCCTTTGTACCTTTTTTTATGCAAATAATTTTTTTTCCTCCGGTTCTTTATTTTTTTTGCATATTCTTCACAATTTCATGGATTAAGCCGGTCCCTTCTATGTTAATGCAACGGACCCACTTCCGAAATGGTGTATCCAAGAACCCACCCCGGCTGAAGCAGTTGGAAAATCGACCGGCTGGGTACACCAGGAAGCAGTTTTCAGTGTTTAATTTTCATTTTGTTTTCATATAAATTTCCGTTACGTAACAAGACAATCATAATAAAAAAATAAAACAATACCAATATGAATATTGTCATAAATTGTTCAGCCTTAAAAATTCACTGAACAGACATATGAAAAATACTCACGGTAAGTATTAATAAAAACTTCTATATATCGTCTTGTGGTTTTCTTATTTATTATTTCATTTTTTTTTGTCTATTTAGATAAAGAGCTTTTAAGATGTGATATATACAAAAACACATTTTTAACAACAACAAATTTAAACCATCATAAAACCACAAAACATACTGGAAAACACAAATGCAAAATTTGTAACAAAGTTTGTACAATTTTTTCTTTTTCATTATTCTTACCAAGATGATCGCGAAACTGAACAAGAAAAATTATTCATGAATATCGAAATTGCCGTTCACATTTCAAATTTTTTTAAATGTCATCTCTTGCCGTATTAATTAATTACAATAAAAAAAATGGCAGACACAGAAGAATCACCAGATTATATAACAACAACAGCTAATAGAAATAATAATAAAAATTATGTACTAAATACTAATGATACAGATAATAAATCATTCAATTGCAATATATGTCCAAAAAAATTTTCAAGAAAAGATTTATTAGAACGTCATACAGACGTTCATGATGAAAAAATAAACCAATACCAATGTGAATATTGTGATAAATTGTTTAACATTAAACATTCATTAAATAGACACATGAGAAATATCCACGGTAAAAAATGATAAAAACTTCATTGACCTCAATAATTATGAGAGGTCTATCGTCTTATGGTTTTCTTATTTAAATTATTTCATATTTCTTTTTTCTCTATTTAGATAAAGAGCTTATAAGGTGTGATCTATGTAAGAACATATTTCTAACAAAAAAAAAATTTAGAACATCATAAGCTAACAACACATATTGGAAAACATAAATGTCAATTATGTAATAAGGTTTGTAGAATGTTTTCTTTTTCCAGTTTTCTAATAAAATTATTTTTCTTTTCTTATTTTTAATATATTTTTTTAGACTTTCACGTATCCATCTGGATTGCAACGTCATCACAAAATTAAACATCCCCAAATAAAATAAAAAAAAAACAAATTTATATTTCATTTAAAGTAAATTTAATTATTATTAATTATAAATTATAAATTATAATTATTAATATTAAATAAATAATAAAATCAAAACAAAAAGTAAAATAAGATATTTTGTGATACCTCTTTTTTTAGTTTTTTGTTCTGTATTTGAATTATTTTCAGTATTTGTTGTACAGTAATCCCCGTTTAAGTGCGCCCCTTTTTAGTAATACGACAACATTGTCACAAATTGTAAAAATATAATGATACCAAAAAATTTATAACAAATTGGACAAATTTACACCAATTAATCAAAATTATACATGTAAATGGTAATTTTGTGAGATAAAGTATTAGTATATTTCGTTTGTAATTGTTAGCATTAATATTTTTAATTTACTTCTACTTCATCCTCTGGTTATAATTTATTGCATTGTATCTGTGCTGCTAACATTCAATAATTTTCCAGAATTGTTAGTCTGTACGGTTAAATTTCGACTCCATATGGACTCGATCTCCGTCTTCATGTTTTTTAAGGGATTCAGACCGGATTAAATTAAGATTCAATCCGTCATGTATACGTAGTAAGATAGTAAAAAATTTTACTTCAAATTCTGGGCAAAGAGGCAGCACTGAGGAAATGAGTAATCAATTTTTTTTTTATTGTGTCGTGAATTCATGGTCAAGTCGCATGGTATTGGATTTTTAATAAATTTTAAATATTTTTATAGAAGTGGTTAAATTAATAATAATAATTAGTCAGTCAAACAAGTTTAAAGTTATTAAATAGTTTAAATATTAATTAATAATTAATGCGCTTGTGTGCGAGCACTCTTTTTTTAATATATGGGTAATTTTTCTCGCATAAGTGCGTCACATCATACTGTGAATTAATCATGAATTCATACCTCTTAATTTGATTCTTTCCCATCCCTATTTTCTAATCTGACATTTCACATCGATTTGACAAATCAAAACTTAAAACGAAAACGTTTTAGACAAAGCTCCTATAATGATGTTGACAGATACGCTTACAGGGAGGAATCATCACTGCAAATATGGTTATGAATAAGGCCAAGGAATTTGCTGTTAAATTAAACAGTAATTTTAAGCAAAGCAATGGTTGGTTCTACAGGTGGCAAAAAAGAGAAAATATAAAAATCACAAAATTGCATGGAGAAAGTTCTTCAGCTGATGTAGGGGGAGCAGAAGATTTTATGAACAAAATATTGCCGAGCATAATAGAAAATTATTCTATTGAAAATATTTTCAATGCTGATGAATGCGGCTTATTTTATAAAGCATTGCCCAGGTCAAATTTTTTTTTTTTTTTTTTTTTTTTGTGCTTATTCATTCCTCGAGGGAACATAGCGCCTCCACATAACTCTTCCATCTGACTTTGTTCATCGCTATCTGTTTAATTTGTGACCAAGTTTTGTTAGACTCTTCAGCTTCTTTCAGAATCATTCTTCTCCATGTAAGTTTAGGTCAAATATCCAAAGGAAAAAAAATGCAGAAAGAACAAATGACCTTATTATTTTTATGCAATGCATCAGATACTTACAAAGAAGTTTTTGTTACTGGTAAAAGTATTCCGTTCGACAGGTTCGTGGAAAAGTTTGTTTTGTTGCGACAGCAAATGGCCCCTGTATTTTTTTTTTAGATGTTTTCGTACGCCGCTGTATTTTTACAGACGGTTGTACACATAATTTTTAAAATGTTTAAAATCGTACATTTATTGGAAATTTTCAACAAAATCTTCCAAAAAATGAACTGTAATTTTTTTTCCGTTGCACACGCGCAACACAAATTTAATCTTGTTTTGTTCAAAAAAATTGAACAAAGATTTTTGCATTAATCCCATAGATTATGGCAAATCACGCCACTTCTAGAATAATCCCATGTATTTAATACAAATACATGCGATTATTCTCTATTTTTCTCTAATATAATCTCTTTCAAATGTTCTTTTTTTTCTATATCCTCACTATCAAACTATTGTTTGCTTCAGTGTATTTGCTAATATTCAGATGCACTATATAAATTTCTCACACAACATTAGATTTATTCTTATATAAATCAATGTGTATAAAAAAATCAATAATACCTTATGATCCATGTAATTGCATTATGATTTATTTACTTAGTGTAGGTAGCATAATGTAATACAATTATTCATGTGTACACATACACTGTCACCCTCCAAAATTTTAGTACTCAGACATATTACTCATAAAATAATATATCGAATGATCTGGAATCTGGAATACATAATGATGGTCTGTATGTCTATACATAATTCATAATGGTCGATCTCACCATGCAAATACCCATACTAAATAAAATGTGCATAAGTTTTGGTATAAACGAGGGGTATACGATTGACTGATTGATTGTTGAGCTGGACAGTTCTAAGTATTTGGTGCGGAATAATTTTTTTTTGTTCTGGTCTTAAATATAAATTTTTCTAGTTGCATTACCGTCGGTATTTTTGAAAATTTGTTTTTGTCTTGAGAAAATTTTTTTTATGAAAGTTTAAATTAATGTAGTTATTTTTATTCGATGATTATGAAAGAGAAAAAAAAAAAAAAATCTATAAAATCGTCAAACCGATAAGTGAATATTGGTGTTCTTTATTGATGAAATATAGTAAAAAGAGAAAAAAAAATTAAATAATAAAAACAAAAAAAAAAGATATAAGTGAAACAAAAAAGTAAAAAGGAGAAAATTAAAAATCCTATTTATAACACATCACGTGTTCTTTTTATTCTTAATCGTCTGCTCATGTTCTTTTTGGTAGTTTACTGGGTTAATGTGAAGTGCAAAGAAAGAAAAAAAAAGGAAGAAAAAAAAAGAAAAAAAAACATAACAATATAGTTTTTTTATGATTTACGTAGATATATTTTGGTTATTTAATATCTTTCTTGTTTTATAACGAACCATACCACAATTCAAAATAATTATCGAGAACACATGCATACATATATATGTGTGATAACAAGAAAACTCAAACGATTTTTTTTTTCATAAATTAGATAAATACAAGTTTTTTTTTGTAACAAAATAAAGTTTTCAGCTACAATATATATACAAAAAAAAGGAAGGAAGAGAAGAAAACAAAAAAAAAGTATAAAAGATTAAACCTAAATTGTGATTACTTATTCAATTTTCATGTGTGTAAAATTTTTGTTGTTGATTGCTTATTTGCATAGTAAACCTTTTTTTTTTTTTTTTTGAATAGTGGGTTAATTACTCAATAATAGTGGTTGGACTATCCTCAAAAAAAAAAAAAAAAAAAAAAGAGAGAAAAAAAAAACAACAGAAAGAAATTTGGTTTTTTTTTACTAAATGAAAAAAAAAAAAAAAAATGTAATTGTTTACTTAAGTGAAATAAAAAGAAAAAATAAAAAGAGAAATCCAAATAAATTAAATTTATTTTGTATCTGTTCAAAAAAAAAAAAAAAAAAAAAAAAAAAAAACTTACCAGATCCAAATCAGGGGGCCGTTTCACATACAATGAGGAAAATGAGAGAATGAGTTTTGTCTCATTTCTCATGACATTCAGAAAACTCATCAATATTTTCTCATTCTATCTAAAAAGGTGTTTCTTGTACATGAAATGAGAAATTTCCAATGTGTGAAACGGAAAATGGAATAATTTCATTTTTCATTGGAAAAACTAGTTTTGACAGCTGTCGAAGTGTCAATATACACATGTTTATACTGTTTATAGTAAAATTTCATTTGTAAAGCTCATACATTTCATGTAATACACAATATTTAAGGTTTATAAACTGTTTGAATAAAAATAAAAAAATGAGCTCATTACTTCTACATATTATCATGAACATTCAAAGAAGGAGAAGACGAAGGTATATTTTTGTATTTTTAAAAAAATTGGATTAAAAAATGAAAACAATATTTTTATAGGAATAACGTTAGAATCATGCTGAAAAACTTGCGTGATAATCAAAATCCTTTTGAAGACACAACAGATGCTATGTTTAAAGAATTATACCGATTTCCCAAGCATCTTTGTTTACATTTAATTGAGGAGCTACAACCTTTCATAAAAAGATCAACCAGACGTCACGCTATACCAAACAATTTAAAAATTTTATGTGCATTAAGATTTTATGCAAGTGGCAGTTTTCAACGTTCGGTTGGACAAGATGCATTTTCATCAATGTCTAAATCTTCAGTAAGCAGATTTATAACAGAAGTAACTGAGGCAATAAATAAAATCGCGGAAAAACATGTGAAAGTTCCAGACAGTGAAGATTATCCAAATATTAAAAGGAATTTTTTTAATATAGCTTCTTTCCCAGGAATAATTGGGGTAATTGATGGGACTCACATAAAAATTGTTACACCAAATGAAAATGAACATGTGTTCTATTGTCTCAAAGGAGGACATTCATTAAATGCTCAAATTGCTTGCGATTCAAATTATATCATTATGAATTTGAATGCTCGTTTTGGTGGAACAGCTCATGATGCATATGTTTGGCGTCAATCAAATTTTTATGAAATTCTAGAAAACAGATACAGACATGGAGATCAAAATAGTTGGTTGCTAGGAGATAGTGGATATCCTTTGCAACCATGGCTTATGACACCTATTTCAACAACATCTACAACAGCAGAAGAAAGTTTCAACATTGCTCATAAAATTACAAGAAGCATAATAGAAAGATGTATTGGAATTTTGAAAAGTAGATTCAGATGCTTGTCAAAAAAAAGAGTATTATATTATGAGCCTGTGAAATCTGCCAAAATAATAAATGCATGTGCGGTTCTTCACAACATTTTAATGAAATCGAATATTCCTTTACCAGAAAATTTGGAATTTGATGACAATTTAGATCAACATATAAATGAAGCTGCCAGAGAAAGTTATGACGATGTGAATTTATCTGGGGAAGGAAAAAGAATTCAACAATTCATAATAAGAACACATTTTTCATAATTTTTAAATATTTTTAATTCTAAATTAATATCTACTTATAATTAATTAAAGTTTTTCCTTCATGTCTTTTAAATGTGTTTCTATGTTCTTTAATATTTGGTTTTGTTCTTTTAATATTTCTATTTTTTGTTTTTTTGTATTTAAAATTTCTTGTAATAATTTATTTGTTTCGTCCTCTTGTTGGTTTGAGGTTGTTCGCCTTCTAACAGGGCGATTTCTCGTTGATGTTTGTCTTTGTTGATTTTCTTGTTGATGTTGTTCTTATTGATGTCCTTGTGGACGTTGTCTTTGTTGATTTTCTTGTTGATGTCCTTGTGGATGTTGTTCTTGTTGATGTCCTTGTGGACGTTGTTCTTGTTGATGTCCTTGTTGATGTTGTTCTTGATGTTGTTCTTGTTGATGTTGTTCTTGATGTTGTTCTTGTTGGTTGATGTCCTTGTTGATGTTGTTCTTGTTGATGTCCTTGTTGATGTTGTCCTTGTTGATGTTGTTCTTGTTGATTTTGTTCTTGTTGATTTTGTTCTTGTTGATGTTGTGGCTGTTCTCTATGGACCATTCCGAATTGGCTTTGCTGTAATTAAAAAACATTAAGTGATACAAGTGTTATATTTTAAAATGTAATGTATAATAGCTTACCGAAGTCCCGATTTCGCTTACTTCTACGCCAGACATGCTAAGTGGATTGATGAGATTTATAATTCTTTCTTCAATCTCACTTAGCGTTTTCAATCTTTTTGGTCCATTGACGCCACTTTGCTGTTCAATTCTTTTAATGCTGCTACATTTATTTTTAGTGTAACTTCTGCAAATATAAACATTTTCTTTATTATTACATGTACATACATTTAATTAAAAAAGAACAAATATGTATACCTTAAATCTAACCAAAATTTCCTCCATCGTGTGCCGTCTTTTTGCACTCCTCCTAATGCATTTAAATTAATGGATAAATTTCCCCACATTTCATCTTTTTTCTTTCCGGCATCAATACACTGTAATCTAAAGAAAAATATTATATTACATATTCAGGGTATTACATTACATTACATTACAAACATTCAGATACATATATGTATATATATATAAAAATAATATATATAAATATAAATTACCTATCATTTGCCAAGTCGACCAAATCATTTGGGTTTCCAAATAATTTATTAAAAATTGTTTTTGTTCATCCGTCGGCTTTGATGATATTTTTCTTGGAGTACTCATTTATCTAAAAAAATTACAAAAATAAATCAAAATAATATTTTATTATTTATAATTAATAACAAATTAAATTTAATACTTACATTTTACTATTATTATGTTTTTTATTTATTTATTTAATTTATATATTTATTTTTTAATTTATTTTAATCACTCTTGAAGATGCTATTAACTAACTTTTAAAAAACTCACTGAACTCACAGTAAAAAACTCAGTGAATAAAGTTTTGCTCACTGAGAAATTTTTAACAGTTAAATTTCATTTTCCCATTGAACATGAAACACTTTTTCAAAAAAGTCACTGAAAATGAACTCATTTTCCATTTCTCATTGTACGTGAAACGGCCCCCAGAATAAACCCGAAACGTTTAAACATAAATTTTTTTGGTAAATTTATATATGTATCTATAAGAAAGAAAACAAGGAAAAGAGGAAAAAAACAAAGAAAGTGCATCAGTTAGGAGACCTCCGGAATGTTGGAGTGCGCATTATCTCAACCACCGATGGATTTTTATTATAAACTAATGAACAATTTTGTGAGTTTTTTTATATTCCTTTGTTTTTTTTATTATTATGGCTAATCAAAGATAGGTTAATCCAAACAATAGAACAAACAAAAAAAGAATATTAGAGAAAGAAAGAAAAAAAATAAAACAAAGAAAAAAAAAAGAAAACTAAAATGGAATAAACAACAATTAGGGATAGATTTTTTTTTAAGAAAAAAAAAGGGCTGTAATTCATTAAATATATGTAATTTAGTTTGTTAAATTAAAATAAAGTAGATTAACTCCAGGATCGATCCATATAGATAAGTTACTCCAAATTATAGATTTTCATGTTGTAATAAAAGTTTGCTGCCATCTAAAATGCAAATTAATTTTTTTTGAATTATATAATTTAGATGTAAAACAGTATAACAGATGAGTATAAATATAACTTTTTATGCAATGGTTTTTTTTGAAAATAGAGGAAGTAATTATATTTCTTTTATACAAATGATTGTCCTTATAAATAAGTTCTGTACTTTTGCATTTGTAGAAATCAATTCAAGAATTGTGATTTGTTTGGTCTCAACGTTGGGTGAAGACGGTCCTCTCCCGGATACCATTTTTTTTTGGAATACTAAACAGCGGGTGACTCAGTTACATGGGTTGAGTGAACATGGGTCACTTCATCAATGAATTTTTTTTGCTCACTATGTTCCTTCACGCTTTCCCTCTTTGGTAATTTTCTCTTCTTAACTTGTCCTTTCTGTTCGGTTTTGTTTTTTTTTTTGCCGGTCTTTATTATGTTAATGTGACGAATCATCTTCCGACAAGGTCTTCCCAAAGAACCCCGCCCGGCTGAAGCAGCTGGAACCATGACCGGCGGGTACACCTGGAAGACTATTCAAGATGAACCCCTGTATTCATCAGAACATCGATATATAATTTTCCGTTACATAACATATGGCGCCCAACGACAGGCACCCTTTCATCTAGTGTCTGTTTTTTTTCTGTCGCCCATATGTCACTCCACCTTTTGGTGTTGTAACATATGGCGCCCAACGTAAGGCAACCTTCATCTTTGCCTTCTTAAGTTTTTTTTACGGTTTTAGCTTCCCCGGTAACATGGAGATTTTCTGTTTAATGGCAACATTGAACAGAAAATCTACCATCCCACGCGTCCTATCAGCTCACCCCAATAACCCGGTTTTGAAAATTTAATTTATTATATTTCATACGCGATATATATAATTTTTTTTTGTGTGAAAAATTCTCGCGGTTCAGGTCGTAAGTCCGTAATTTTGGGTCGGTGAAAATCCCGAAATTACGTTGCGACGGCACGGACAAATTTTAGTAGTTTCAGTATTCCAAGTAATGTAAATTTCGATTACTTTTCATAAATCTTGTAATTTCTGTTTATATTTCGGTCTGAATTTTTATTCGATTTTGACAGTAATATTTTTAAATTTCTTTGGTGAACTCAATTACAATTGCATATCGGTATTTAATGTTTAATATTCGGTTCGGAAATTACATGCTGAATAACATATACGATTGTCAGGACGATTTTGCATGTGCAAGACCGAGCCTTTGCTCGTTTTGTCCATTCAGCATCACGTTTTGTTATATTCAGATCCTGTAGCTTCAATTTTATACTTTGTAACCTCCGACGTTTGTCACAGGTTTTGGGGCATAACCCGAAATGCTGTTTGCACGCGGTAGTGTTTCAAAGTATACGCATGTTTTATAATGAACCATTTTTTTTGGGGATTTAGAATATTTATAAAGGCAATCTATTTCGCGCGATTATGTACATTGAGATCACTTATGCTCTAGGTTTTATTGAAATATGCATCGGTGATTCCTCAAATGCATAATTAATATGAAATTTAATTCGATTAATTTTTGAACAACCTTCCGTTTTGACTTTTGGATTGAAAGATGAAGTTTCACTCGTGTGGCCATGCACTCGTGGTTCTCGTTTCGTAAAATTTCGTTTATATGAAAATCACTTATATTTTAAGTTTAAGAATTTCGGTTTAGTAAATAAGAAAGTTTAAAAGTTTAATAAAAAGTTTTTGATTAAGAAATTTGAGATTTGTCCCTGGTCCGGTATATTTTATGATTTACGCCGTTTGTCAGAACGTTTCTGGTACATCCGGGATCGTCTTCTTTGCACGGGTACGTCGTCTTATATACCACGTGTGGTTTATTGTTTCCTTGATTCGCTTGTACTCTTGATGTGTAGAGAGACTACGCGTTTGTCAGAACGATTTTGTAAACACAGGATCGTCTCTTTGCACGAGTAATTCTTTCTACAATACCTCATGAGATAATCGGACCAAGTTGTATGTTTGAATGGTGGTGACATGTAAAACGGATTACACCGTTTGTCAGAACGATTACTGGTATTCACCGGATCGTCTTCTTTGCACGGGTAATTCTTTTCATGTGCATCATGCTTTTTTCTGTTAGTGTAAACTCGAGAATTTTTACGTTCAGTTGCATCAAAAGTACGCGTAGTGTTAATTAAATTTTGAAACTGAATCTTTCTTCCAAAGTGGTCCCTTTTGGACTTTATTGGTAGTTCTGCAATCTGCTTTTCTTTTTTTTATTGATAGAGGAATTTTTTTTTTGGTTCATTTTTGGTAGGATGGAAAGTCGTCTACCATGACGCCTCTCTACCCTCGTTGAGGTTCTCCAAGCCACAACACCTAAATGATAAATAAAACTAACATTTATTTTTTTTATTTGCATGTTTTGATTTTTTGCATGATTTTGATAAAAATATTTTGATTTTTTTTTATTTTTTTTTTTGATAATAAAAATGTTTTGATTTTTTTTAAGAAAAAAAAATTTTGATATTTTGATTTTTTTTGAGGAAAAATCAAAGATTTTTTTTTTCTTTTCTTTTCTTCTTCTTATGAGTGAACGGTATGATAAAAATTTATTCGCGTCCGCGTTTTGAAGTTTCTATAAATAAAATCGGTTTTTTTCATATATATTAATACATACATTCATATTCGTGGTGAATTTTTGAGTTTTTTTTCGCTTTTCTTGATTTTTTTTATTTTTGGGTCTACGTCGAGGCGTAGATCTTTTAGCACCTGAAGGTTATATCGCTGGTCTCGCGTGGCCGAGTTTCACGTTGAGCCCCGATTTTTAATAGGAAAAAAAAATATTAGTTTTTGCATATAAATATCATTGATACAAAAAAAATTTTTGATTTTTTTGTGAATAAATTCTATTGATAATATCTTCTAAATATAAAGATTTTCTAGTGACTTATCCATTTTTGGTTCGTAGCATTCGCGAGTGATTTTGTGATAGATTCGGTGTAAATTTTATAGATTTTTTTTTGTGGAAAAGATAATCAATTTTTAATATGGATCCCAGCTATTTGGACCAACCAGAGCTCCATCGTCGAGCCGCGATTTTACATAAAATTTTTCTTTTGTGTTGTTCATAGATATATCTGATAATAATATTCTGGTTTTTTCGGTACATGAATTCGTGCGGTTATATCTTCAATATGTTTATATCAATTAACAAAATAAATTTCAGTTCATTGGAATACATTTAGATACAGATTTAAATTGGATTCAATATCCCTTATTTTTTTGTCAGTACAATGTATACATCATCATAGTAGATTTTTTTTTGATTTTGGATTTCGGTAACGAGTGTGTGAACTTTTCTCCCTATTCTTTTGTTCAGCCCGGCTTGCCCACGTGTTCCGGCATTGAGATTCATCTCAGGGTGTGGACGAGCCCCACGTTGTTGTGTTAAGACAACACGGACCAATTTTCCTTTCCGGTCAGAATTTCCCAGTTGGACTTTATATTTTTTTTTTTTTTGAATCAATGTCCTTTACGGACTAACATTATCTTTTCGCTGCCGTGTTCCAACCTTTTCCACTTCGACAGGTTCGTGGAAAAGTTTGTTTTGTTGCGACAGCAAATGGCCCCTATATTTTTTTTTAGATATTTTCGTACGCCGCTGTATTTTTACAGACGGTTGTACACATAATTTTTAAAATGTTTAAAATCGTACATTTATTGGAAATTTTCAACAAAATCTTCCAAAAAATGAACTGTAATTTTTTTTCCGTTGCACACGCGCAACACAAATTTAATCTTGTTTTGTTCAAAAAAATTGAACAAAGATTTTTGCATTAATCCCATAGATTATGGCAAATCACGCCACTTCTAGAATAATCCCATGTATTTAATACAAATACATGCGATTATTCCCTATTTTTCTCTAATATAATCTCTTTCAAATGTTCTTTTTTTTCTATATCCTCACTATCAAACTATTGTTTGCTTCAGTGTATTTGCTAATATTCAGATGCACTATATAAATTTCTCACACAACATTAGATTTATTCTTATATAAATCAATGTGTATAAAAAAATCAATAATACCTTATGATCCATGTAATTGCATTATGATTTATTTACTTAGTGTAGGTAGCATAATGTAATACAATTATTCATGTGTACACATACACTGTCACCCTCCAAAATTTTAGTACTCAGACATATTACTCATAAAATAATATATCGAATGATCTGGAATCTGGAATACATAATGATGGTCTGTATGTCTATACATAATTCATAATGGTCGATCTCACCATGCAAATACCCATACTAAATAAAATGTGCATAAGTTTTGGTATAAACGAGGGGTATATAAGACAGCAAAAGCACTCATACTGAACTCTTTTTTTTTTCTTATTTTTTTTTTATTCGTCGTCGATTGACTGATTGATTGTTGAGCTGGACAGTTCTAAGTATTTGGTGCGGAATAATTTTTTTTTGTTCTGGTCTTAAATATAAATTTTTCTAGTTGCATTACCGTCGGTATTTTTGAAAATTTGTTTTTGTCTTGAGAAAATTTTTTTTATGAAAGTTTAAATTAATGTAGTTATTTTTATTCGATGATTATGAAAGAGAAAAAAAAAAAAATCTATAAAATCGTCAAACCGATAAGTGAATATTGGTGTTCTTTATTGATGAAATATAGTAAAAAGAGAAAAAAAAATTAAATAATAAAAACAAAAAAAAAAGATATAAGTGAAACAAAAAAGTAAAAAGGAGAAAATTAAAAATCCTATTTATAACACATCACGTGTTCTTTTTATTCTTAATCGTCTGCTCATGTTCTTTTTGGTAGTTTACTGGGTTAATGTGAAGTGCAAAGAAAGAAAAAAAAAGGAAGAAAAAAAAAGAAAAAAAAACATAACAATATAGTTTTTTTATGATTTACGTAGATATATTTTGGTTATTTAATATCTTTCTTGTTTTATAACGAACCATACCACAATTCAAAATAATTATCGAGAACACATGCATACATACATATATATGTGTGATAACAAGAAAACTCAAACGATTTTTTTTTTCATAAATTAGATAAATACAAGTTTTTTTTTGTAACAAAATAAAGTTTTCAGCTACAATATATATACAAAAAAAAGGAAGGAAGATAAGAAAACAAAAAAAAAGTATAAAAGATTAAACCTAAATTGTGATTACTTATTCAATTTTCATGTGTGTAAAATTTTTTTTGTTGATTGCTTATTTGCATAGTAAACCTTTTTTTTTTTTTTTTTGAATAGTGGGTTAATTACTCAATAATAGTGGTTGGACTATCCTCAAAAAAAAAAAAAAAAAAAAAAAAGAGAGAAAAAAAAAACAACAGAAAGAAATTTAGTTTTTTTTTACTAAACGAAAAAAAAAAAAAAAAATGTAATTGTTTACTTAAGTGAAATAAAAAGAAAAAATAAAAAGAGAAATCCAAATAAATTAAATTTATTTTGTATCTGTTCAAAAAAAAAAAAAAAAAAAAAAAAAAAAAAAAAAAACTTACCAGATCCAAATCAGGGGGCCGTTTTACATACAATGAGGAAAATGAGAGAATGAGTTTTGTCTCATTTCTCATGACATTCAGAAAACTCATCAATATTTTCTCATTCTATCTAAAAAGGTGTTTCTTGTACATGAAATGAGAAATTTCCAATGTGTGAAACGGAAAAACAACAATTAGGGATAGATTTTTTTTTAAGAAAAAAAAGGGCTGTAATTCATTAAATATATGTAATTTAGTTTGTTAAATTAAAATAAAGTAGATTAACTCCAGGATCGATCCATATAGATAAGTTACTCCAAATTATAGATTTTCATGTTGTAATAAAAGTTTGCTGCCATCTAAAATGCAAATTAATTTTTTTTGAATTATATAATTTAGATGTAAAACAGTATAACAGATGAGTATAAATATAACTTTTTATGCAATGGTTTTTTTTGAAAATAGAGGAAGTAATTATATTTCTTTTATACAAATGATTGTCCTTATAAATAAGTTCTGTACTTTTGCATTTGTAGAAATCAATTCAAGAAAATAAGGGAAAATAAAAGTAAAATAAATCTTAGCTATGGGAAACTATATGTAGTAAAAGAAAATTGAATAAGAATTGAATAAAGAACAAAATGAATGAAAGATAAAAATCAAAAAAAAGGTGTTGTGATTTGTTTGGTCTCAACGTTGGGTGAAGATGGTCCTCTCCCGGATACCATTTTTTTTTGGAATACTAAACAGCGGGTGACTCAGTTACATGGGTTGAGTGAACATGGGTCACTTCATCAATGAATTTTTTTTGCTCACTATGTTCCTTCACGCTTTCCCTCTTTGGTAATTTTCTCTTCTTAACTTGTCCTTTCTGTTCGGTTTTGTTTTTTTTTGCCGGTCTTTATTATGTTAATGTGACGAATCATCTTCCGACAAGGTGTTCCCAAAGAACCCCGCCCGGCTGAAGCAGTTGGAACCATGACCGGCGGGTACACCTGGAAGACTATTCAAGATGAACCCCTGTATTCATCAGAACATCGATATATAATTTTCCGTTACATAACATAAAAATAAGAAAATAAAGAGAAGGAAGTAATTTAAAGCGCATTTCAGTCAAGGTGCATGAAATAGTTTACAAGTGTTGCTCAAAAGCTTTTACAACCGCAACGACCTCTGAGTGAGACCGGCAGACTGTTCCAAAGACCGACGACATGTACAAAATACTGCTTTTTAGTAGTTTTAAAATTAAAAGATGGCGGACACAGACAACTAGTTCTTCTGGATTTAGAGAAACATAATTTTTTAGAAAAAAGCTAGAAAAGCTATTCCAAGTAGGTGTCCAAAGTACAGCACAGAATCGATTTCCTATATGGAGATACATGGTCATAACGTCTTAATCTGTATATCCGGCGTTAAAGACCGTGTTAAGTTTACGGAGGGAAATTGAGTCAAGTTTGCAAAAATTATTGATGATAATTGCAACCAAGTTAAAAATCCTACTTTAAAAGAAGCCATACTTTCAATACATACACTTCACAAATTTGCAGAAAATAAAAGAATTGGGATTGAAGATGTTGAGGAACTTGAAGCTAAACTATTCAACTATCATTATAATTCAGAAAATGATGATGAATTTGAAGACGAAGAAAAAGAAAATACAAAATCAAAAAAAATAAAAGTATTATTACAAGAAAATGAAAATATGAAAAATGTTTTACATGAAATTAATAATAAAATTAATTCATGTCTAGAAGATAATATTTTTCAAGAAATAATTATGAATGAATTTATTATTGATGATGAAGAATCACCTGATATAACAACAACAGATAATAAAAATGAAAATATGAAAAATGTTTTAGATGAAATTAATAATAAAATTAATTCATGTCTTGCAGCAACAACAAAAAAACCAATCAAAAGAAAATTAATATGTAATGAAAAAGTTCAATATACATCACCCACAAAAATTAAAATTACAAGAACAACAACAAAAGAAATACTTGATCATAATTACAATGAGAAATATGATGAAGAAGATAATGGGGCTTATTGTGATTTTCGATTCGTAGGTTGATCGAAGAATCTTCTTCGATTCGATTGAATTTAATTTCGGTATTGTGTAACTCAATCGAACGAACCAAAAAGCGTTGCATCATACACATTGGTTACAAGCGTCATTATCGTGAATTATTGTGAATATTTTCTTTGTTAAACGATTTTTCAGCTGTTAAAATTTGAAGATATTTGAATAAATTGTTTTAAGTTACTAATAACATTTTTTTAAAGTCGAATTTAGCAAAAGTCGACTTTAAAAACTGAGTATGCTATTTCACAAAATATGTTGAAGATATTAATTTTTCAAGTATGTATTCGTGTACAGAACTTCAATGCATACTCAGTTTTTAGAGTCGACATTTGTTAAATTCGACTTTTAAAAAATGTTATTAGTAAGGCAAGTATTTTATTGTTTTGTAACAATTTTGGGGATTTCTGTGAGAAAAATTAATTTATGTCAGAAATTTCATGATATTTACTCTCTTAGCTCTTCTAATTGCTTCTTATTACCGTATTTTTCCTATTAAAATAATAATTAATGTATGTACAATGTACATAGTACCTAATTAATAAAAACACATTTAATTAGTATTATTATTACATTTAAAACATTGAAAGTTACATTTTCTTTGAAATATCCATCTTTTTTTAAAATTTTTCGTATTACAAATTGCGTTTCGTCAGTAAAAAAGTGATCGAAACAGTTGTTCGATTTAATCGAACAAAAAGAAAAAAATCGAAAATCA
Organism: Bombylius major; assembly: GCA_932526495.1. Lineage (NCBI taxonomy): Eukaryota > Metazoa > Arthropoda > Insecta > Diptera > Bombyliidae > Bombylius > Bombylius major. The sequence continues at coordinate 20,818,063 of OW052042.1, read as the reverse complement.
TAATACCAAAATATGAAATCAAACGCTGTTCGATCATTTGACGAAAATCACAATAAGGGCCAATATTTTTCACAAAATTATTATGAATGAATTTATTATTGATAATGAAGAATCACCACCTGATATAACAACAACAGATAACAAAAATGATACTGATAATAAATCATCAACTGTATGATATGTCCACAACAATTTTCAAGAAAAGATTTATTAGAAAGTCATAGAGACAATCATAATAAAAAAATAAAACAATACCAGTGTGAATATTGTCATACATTGTTCAGCCTTGAAAATTCACTGAACAGACATATGAAAAATACTCACGGTAAATATTAATAGAAACTTCTATCTATCGTCTTATGGTTTTCTTATTTATTATTTCCTTTTTTTTTTGTCTATTTAGATGAAGAGCTTTTAAGATGTGATGTATGCAAAAACACATTTTTAACAACAACAAATTTAAACCATCATAAAACCACAAAACATACTGCAAAACACAAATGCAAAATTTGTAACAAAGTTTGCACAATTTTTTCTTTTTCATTATTCTTACCAAGATGATCGCGAAACTGAACAAGAAAAATTATTCATGAATATCGAAATTGCCGTTCACATTTCAAATTTTTTTAAATGTCATCTCTTGCCGTATTAATTAATTACAATAAAAAAAATGGCACACACAGAAGAATCACCAGATGATATAACAACAGCAGCTAATAGAAATAATAATAAAAATTATGTACTAAATACTAATGATACAGATACTAAATCATTCAATTTCAATATATGTCCAAAAAAATTTTCAAGAAAAGATTTATTAGAACGTCATACAGACGTTCATGATGAAAAAATAAACCAATACCAATGTGAATATTGTGATAAATTGTTTAACATTAAACATTCATTAAATAGACACATGAGAAATATCCACGGTAAAAAATGATAAAAACTTCATTGACCTCAATAATTATGAGAGGTCTATCGTCTTATGGTTTTCTTATTTAAATTATTTCATATTTCTTTTTCCTCTATTTAGATAAAGAGCTTATAAGGTGTGATCTATGTAAGAACATATTTCTAACAAAAAAAAATTTAGAACATCATAAGCTAACAACACATATTGGAAAACATAAATGTCAATTATGTAATAAGGTTTGTAGAATGTTTTCTTTTTCCAGTTTTCTAATAAAATTATTTTTCTTTTCTTATTTTTAATATATTTTTTTAGACTTTTACGTATCCATCTGGATTGCAACGTCATCACAAAATTAAACATCCTCAAATAAAAAAAAAAACAAATTTATATTTCATTTAAAGTAAATTTAATTATTATTAATTATAAATTATAAATTATAATTATTAATATTAAATAAATAATAAAATCAAAACAAAAAGTAAAATAAGATATTTTGTGATACCTCTTTTTTTAGTTTTTTGTTCTGTATTAGAATTATTTTCAGTATACATATGTTGTACAGTAATCCCCGTTTAAGTGCGCCCCTTTTTAGTAATACGACAACATTGTCACAAATTGTAAAAATATAATGATACCAAAAAATTTATAACAAATTGGACAAATTTACACCAATTAATCAAAATTATATATGTAAATGGTAATTTTGTGAGATAAAGTATTAGTATATTTCGTTTGTAATTGTTAGCATTTATATTTTTAATTTACTTCTACTTCATCCTCTGGTTATAATTTATTGCATTGTATCTGTGCTGCTAACATTCAATAATTTTCCAGAATTGTTAGTCTGTACGGTTAAATTTCGACTCCATATGGACTCGATCTCCGTCTTCATGTTTTTTAAGGGATTCAGACCGGATTAAATTAAGATTCAATCCGTCATGTATACGTAGTAAGATAGTAAAAAATTTTACTTCAAATTCTGGGCAAAGAGGCAGCACTGAGGAAATGAGTAATCAATTTTTTTTTTATTGTGTCGTGAATTCATGGTCAAGTCGCATGGAATTGGATTTTTAATAAATTTTAAATATTTTTATAGAAGTGGTTAAATTAATAATAATAATTAGTCAGTCAAACAAGTTTAAAGTTATTAAATAGTTTAAATATTAATTAACAATTAATGCGCTTGTGTGCGAGCACTCTTTTTTTAATATATGGGTAATTTTTCTCGCATAAGTGCGTCACATCATACTGTGAATTAATCATGAATTCATACCTCTTAATTTGATTCTTTCCCATCCCTATTTTCTAATCTGACATTTCACATCGATTTGACAAATCAAAACTTAAAACGAAAACGTTTTAGACAAAGCTCCTATAATGATGTTGACAGATACGCTTACAGGGAGTAATTATCACTGCAAATATGGTTATGAATAAGGCCAAGGAATTTACTGTTAAATTAAACAGTAATTTTTTTGGTTCTACAGGTGGCAAAAAAGAGAAAATATAAAAATCACAAAATTGCATGGAGAAAGTTCTTCAGCTGATGTAGGGGGAGCAGAAGATTTTATGAACAAAATATTGCCGAGCATAATAGAAAATTATTCTATTGAAAATATTTTCAATGCTGATGAATGCGGCTTATTTTATAAAGCATTGCCCAGTTCAACTTTAGGACGCAAGGGTCAAATATCCACAGAAAAAAAAATGCAGAAAGAACGAATGACCTTATTATTTTTATGCAATGCATCAGGTACTTACAAAGAAGTTTTTGTTATTGGTAAAAGTATAAATCCACGATGTTTTAAAAATAAAACTTTGCCACTGAAATATTTTGCAAATAAAAATGCGTGGATGACCAATGAAGTCTGGAACTTTATTTTGTGTGATTTGAATGTAAAAATGGAAAAACAAAATAGAAAAATTGTTTTATTTGCTGATAACGCCTCTTGCCATATAATAAATGGCACATTAAGCCATATAAATTTGCAATTCCTACCAGGCAACACCACGTCTATCATTCAGCTCTTGGATAAAGGCATAATTAAAAGCTTAAAATCTCAGTATAGAAGAATAATACTCAGGAAACAAATCTTGGCGTTAGAAGTTGATCGACAGCTACAAGAATTTACTAAATCCATAACAATTCTAAAAGCAATTTATTTTGTTAAACATGCTTGGCGGATGGTAACACAAACAACTATAAAAAAACTGTTTTAAAAAGGTAAGAAATACTCATACTTGTCTTATACCATTTACAAATGTACATATGTATCTGAATCACCAATTACGATATTTTTTATTTTAATTATTTTTAACTACCCAACAAACAATTTTCAAAATTTGCGTGCATATTGTGTGCAAAATTTTTTCACCAGAATGTGACTTAAATGTGTGCATACAACATCGTTACAAAATGCGATTATTTCCCACAATGCGTGTCTTCAGAGCGCATACAGGTACACTAGATTTCATATATCTTTCTCACTCTTTCTAATATTTCTAATTGACAATTAAATTGTTTATTTTGGTAAAATAAGAATACGTATTTGTAGTTGTGAAAATAAAAACAACCAAACAAATACTATAACCATAATGTTGGTAAAAATGTTATCATCATGTTAATGTTTTCATTATTATTGAGTCACATGAGAATTAAATTAATGTTTTCGAACACTGTATAAACTAAAAATTACATGCCAATAAAAATTTATTCATATATGTTGCGCTTGTGCTTCGAAAAAAGAAACGGGCCACAATAATTTTTAAGATTAAACAAATATTTTATATTTTTAAAAATTTATGAAGATTTACCCCCCAATTCTACATAAGAGTCTCTTATTTCTCTTACTTCTCTAAACTTTTTATCATAAGAGATTTATTAGCAGAAATTGGTATTCTACATAGCAGACGTGTGGTGATAATAATGTGTAAGAGACTAAGAGGTTTTGAATTCACCAAAATCAGCTGATTATCATGACATTTGTTTGAATTTGAATGTACGAGTTTATGCCTGATTCGCTTTTAATACGGATTTTGGTTTACTCCCAATTTTATCTGCTATAAACTCGCTAATTCGGATTTTGGCTTAAGCCCAAATTATTGAAATGGTGAAAGTGAAGCTGTCACGTTCTTCTTCTTTTTTTTATGTGTAAGAAGAAGAATATGTATACTTTAAGTGTATAAAAGTATCAACGTTTGCATGTATTATTTTAATCCCAATTTACAGTTTATAGCGTACTCCCAATTTAATCCAAAATTCGGATTATTTTTGTTAAATAAAAATTTGAAATCATAGGTTACTAGATATTTTAAATGTTATTCATATAGCATAGTTTTTACTGATTTTTGATTAAACGGTTTTTAATTAACTTTAAACAGTATAACTCAACTTTTAAATAATTTGTAAAAAAAGAAAAAGTGAAAGATTTACATTTTTATTCCCGCGTATTTAGAAAATATATAATATATATAATATAAAATATAATACTATATTCATTTAAAATGAATAATAGTATTTCTTCCATTTTATTTATTATTTTTATTTTCTTTTATTAATTTTTTTTTTAAAATTTTGAATTTCTTCACTTTTTAAAAATTCCACTTCTACACAATAACAATAAGAGGACCTCACCAATGACCTGCTAAGTTAATAGACTTTCGAGGTTAGAAACGTCTCTTATCTTCTTATCCAGAATACCAAATTCTCTTAACTAAACTCACCACAATTTTTAAGAGATCAGCTGATTGATGACATCTCTTACCTCTTACCTAGAATAGCAATTTCTGCTAAGTGTCTGCTAATTGCATTTAAGAGGCTAAGAGTCTCTTAGTCTCTTATGTAGAATTGGGGGGTTAATTTACCATATAGGGTAAATGAACCAGTATATCAAGTTTTCAAAATAATTCTACTAATTGCTGTTAAAAAAATAAACCAAATAAGTTTAAGCAAATCATACTGGGCCTTATTAGTAGCATTTTTTTATAGTCGAATTTAACTAAAGTCTATTCTAAAAACTGAGTATGCTACTGTTTTACATTAATATTATATTTTTTGGTATAATTTCATGTGAATTTTGTATGAATAAAAAATTTGTAATTGTTATAACGTAATATTTTTTGCCGGTCTTTATTATGTTAATGTGACGAATCATCTTCCGACAAGGTGTTCCCAAAGAACCCCGCCCGGCTGAAGCAGCTGGAACCATGACCGGCGGGTACACCTGGAAGACTATTCAAGATGAACCCCTGTATTCATCAGAACATCGATATATAATTTTCCGTTACATAACATAAAAATAAGAAAATAAAGAGAAGGAAGTAATTTAAAGCGCATTTCAGTCAAGGTGCATGAAATAGTTTACAAGTGTTGCTCAAAAGCTTTTACAACCGCAACGACCTCTGAGTGAGACCGGCAGACTGTTCCAAAGACCGACGACATGTACAAAATACTGCTTTTTAGTAGTTTTAAAATTAAAAGGTGGCGGACACAGACAACTAGTTCTTCTGGATTTAGAGAAACATAATTTTTTAGAAAAAAGCTAGAAAAGCTATTCCAAGTAGGTGTCCAAAGTACAGCACAGAATCGATTTCCTATATGGAGATACATGGTCATAACGTCTTAATCTGTATATCCGGCGTTAAAGACCGTGTTAAGTTTACGGAGGGAAATTGAGTCAAGTTTGCAAAAATTATTGATGATAATTGCAACCAAGTTAAAAATCCTACTTTAAAAGAAGCCATACTTTCAATACATACACTTCACAAATTTGCAGAAAATAAAAGAATTGGGATTGAAGATGTTGAGGAACTTGAAGCTAAACTATTCAACTATCATTATAATTCAGAAAATGATGATGAATTTGAAGACGAAGAAAAAGAAAATACAAAATCAAAAAAAATAAAAGTATTATTACAAGAAAATGAAAATATGAAAAATGTTTTACATGAAATTAATAATAAAATTAATTCATGTCTAGAAGATAATATTTTTCAAGAAATAATTATGAATGAATTTATTATTAATGATGAAGAATCACCTGATATAACAACAACAGATAATAAAAATGAAAATATGAAAAATGTTTTAGATGAAATTAATAATAAAATTAATTCATGTCTTGCAGCAACAACAAAAAAACCAATCAAAAGAAAATTAATATGTAATGAAAAAGTTCAATATACATCACCCACAAAAATTAAAATTACAAGAACAACAACAAAAGAAATACTTGATCATAATTACAATGAGAAATATGATGAAGAAGATAATGGGGCTTATTGTGATTTTCGATTCGTAGGTTGATCGAAGAATCTTCTTCGATTCGATTGAATTTAATTTCGGTATTGTGTAACTCAATCGAACGAACCAAAAAGCGTTGCATCATACACATTGGTTACAAGCGTCATTATCGTGAATTATTGTGAATATTTTCTTTGTTAAACGATTTTTCAGCTGTTAAAATTTGAAGACATTTGAATAAATTGTTTTAAGTTACTAATAACATTTTTTTAAAGTCGAATTTAGCAAAAGTCGACTTTAAAAACTGAGTATGCTATTTCACAAAATATGTTGAAGATATTAATTTTTCAAGTATGTATTCGTGTACAGAACTTCAATGCATACTCAGTTTTTAGAGTCGACATTTGTTAAATTCGACTTTTAAAAAATGTTATTAGTAAGGCAAGTATTTTATTGTTTTGTAACAATTTTGGGGATTTCTGTGAGAAAAATTAATTTATGTCAGAAATTTCATGATATTTACTCTCTTAGCTCTTCTAATTGCTTCTTATTACCGTATTTTTCCTATTAAAATAATAATTAATGTATGTACAATGTACATAGTACCTAATTAATAAAAACACATTTAATTAGTATTATTATTACATTTAAAACATTGAAAGTTACATTTTCTTTGAAATATCCATCTTTTTTTAAAATTTTTCGTATTACAAATTGCGTTTCGTCAGTAAAAAAGTGATCGAAACAGTTGTTCGATTTAATCGAACAAAAAGAAAAAAATCGAAAATCATAATACCAAAATATGAAATCAAACGCTGTTCGATCATTTGACGAAAATCACAATAAGGGCCAATATTTTTCACAAAATTATTATGAATGAATTTATTATTGATAATGAAGAATCACCACCTGATATAACAACAACAGATAACAAAAATGATACTGATAATAAATCATCAACTGTATGATATGTCCACAACAATTTTCAAGAAAAGATTTATTAGAAAGTCATAGAGACAATCATAATAAAAAAATAAAACAATACCAGTGTGAATATTGTCATACATTGTTCAGCCTTGAAAATTCAATGAACAGACATATGAAAAATACTCACGGTAAATATTAATAGAAACTTCTATCTATCGTCTTATGGTTTTCTTATTTATTATTTCCTTTTTTTTTTGTCTATTTAGATGAAGAGCTTTTAAGATGTGATGTATGCAAAAACACATTTTTAACAACAACAAATTTAAACCATCATAAAACCACAAAACATACTGCAAAACACAAATGCAAAATTTGTAACAAAGTTTGCACAATTTTTTCTTTTTCATTATTCTTACCAAGATGATCGCGAAACTGAACAAGAAAAATTATTCATGAATATCGAAATTGCCGTTCACATTTCAAATTTTTTTAAATGTCATCTCTTGCCGTATTAATTAATTACAATAAAAAAAATGGCACACACAGAAGAATCACCAGATGATATAACAACAGCAGCTAATAGAAATAATAATAAAAATTATGTACTAAATACTAATGATACAGATACTAAATCATTCAATTTCAATATATGTCCAAAAAAATTTTCAAGAAAAGATTTATTAGAACGTCATACAGACGTTCATGATGAAAAAATAAACCAATACCAATGTGAATATTGTGATAAATTGTTTAACATTAAACATTCATTAAATAGACACATGAGAAATATCCACGGTAAAAAATGATAAAAACTTCATTGACCTCAATAATTATGAGAGGTCTATCGTCTTATGGTTTTCTTATTTAAATTATTTCATATTTCTTTTTCCTCTATTTAGATAAAGAGCTTATAAGGTGTGATCTATGTAAGAACATATTTCTAACAAAAAAAAATTTAGAACATCATAAGCTAACAACACATATTGGAAAACATAAATGTCAATTATGTAATAAGGTTTGTAGAATGTTTTCTTTTTCCAGTTTTCTAATAAAATTATTTTTCTTTTCTTATTTTTAATATATTTTTTTAGACTTTTACGTATCCATCTGGATTGCAACGTCATCACAAAATTAAACATCCTCAAATAAAAAAAAAAACAAATTTATATTTCATTTAAAGTAAATTTAATTATTATTAATTATAAATTATAAATTATAATTATTAATATTAAATAAATAATAAAATCAAAACAAAAAGTAAAATAAGATATTTTGTGATACCTCTTTTTTTAGTTTTTTGTTCTGTATTAGAATTATTTTCAGTATACATATGTTGTACAGTAATCCCCGTTTAAGTGCGCCCCTTTTTAGTAATACGACAACATTGTCACAAATTGTAAAAATATAATGATACCAAAAAATTTATAACAAATTGGACAAATTTACACCAATTAATCAAAATTATATATGTAAATGGTAATTTTGTGAGATAAAGTATTAGTATATTTCGTTTGTAATTGTTAGCATTTATATTTTTAATTTACTTCTACTTCATCCTCTGGTTATAATTTATTGCATTGTATCTGTGCTGCTAACATTCAATAATTTTCCAGAATTGTTAGTCTGTACGGTTAAATTTCGACTCCATATGGACTCGATCTCCGTCTTCATGTTTTTTAAGGGATTCAGACCGGATTAAATTAAGATTCAATCCGTCATGTATACGTAGTAAGATAGTAAAAAATTTTACTTCAAATTCTGGGCAAAGAGGCAGCACTGAGGAAATGAGTAATCAATTTTTTTTTTATTGTGTCGTGAATTCATGGTCAAGTCGCATGGAATTGGATTTTTAATAAATTTTAAATATTTTTATAGAAGTGGTTAAATTAATAATAATAATTAGTCAGTCAAACAAGTTTAAAGTTATTAAATAGTTTAAATATTAATTAACAATTAATGCGCTTGTGTGCGAGCACTCTTTTTTTAATATATGGGTAATTTTTCTCGCATAAGTGCGTCACATCATACTGTGAATTAATCATGAATTCATACCTCTTAATTTGATTCTTTCCCATCCCTATTTTCTAATCTGACATTTCACATCGATTTGACAAATCAAAACTTAAAACGAAAACGTTTTAGACAAAGCTCCTATAATGATGTTGACAGATACGCTTACAGGGAGTAATTATCACTGCAAATATGGTTATGAATAAGGCCAAGGAATTTACTGTTAAATTAAACAGTAATTTTTTTGGTTCTACAGGTGGCAAAAAAGAGAAAATATAAAAATCACAAAATTGCATGGAGAAAGTTCTTCAGCTGATGTAGGGGGAGCAGAAGATTTTATGAACAAAATATTGCCGAGCATAATAGAAAATTATTCTATTGAAAATATTTTCAATGCTGATGAATGCGGCTTATTTTATAAAGCATTGCCCAGTTCAACTTTAGGACGCAAGGGTCAAATATCCACAGAAAAAAAAATGCAGAAAGAACGAATGACCTTATTATTTTTATGCAATGCATCAGGTACTTACAAAGAAGTTTTTGTTATTGGTAAAAGTATAAATCCACGATGTTTTAAAAATAAAACTTTGCCACTGAAATATTTTGCAAATAAAAATGCGTGGATGACCAATGAAGTCTGGAACTCTATTTTGTGTGATTTGAATGTAAAAATGGAAAAACAAAATAGAAAAATTGTTTTATTTGCTGATAACGCCTCTTGCCATATAATAAATGGCACATTAAGCCATATAAATTTGCAATTCCTACCAGGCAACACCACGTCTATCATTCAGCTCTTGGATAAAGGCATAATTAAAAGCTTAAAATCTCAGTATAGAAGAATAATACTCAGGAAACAAATCTTGGCGTTAGAAGTTGATCGACAGCTACAAGAATTTACTAAATCCATAACAATTCTAAAAGCAATTTATTTTGTTAAACATGCTTGGCGGATGGTAACACAAACAACTATAAAAAAACTGTTTTAAAAAGGTAAGAAATACTCATACTTGTCTTATACCATTTACAAATGTACATATGTATCTGAATCACCAATTACGATATTTTTTATTTTAATTATTTTTAACTACCCAACAAACAATTTTCAAAATTTGCGTGCATATTGTGTGCAAAATTTTTTCACCAGAATGTGACTTAAATGTGTGCATACAACATCGTTACAAAATGCGATTATTTCCCACAATGCGTGTCTTCAGAGCGCATACAGGTACACTAGATTTCATATATCTTTCTCACTCTTTCTAATATTTCTAATTGACAATTAAATTGTTTATTTTGGTAAAATAAGAATACGTATTTGTAGTTGTGAAAATAAAAACAACCAAACAAATACTATAACCATAATGTTGGTAAAAATGTTATCATCATGTTAATGTTTTCATTATTATTGAGTCACATGAGAATTAAATTAATGTTTTCGAACACTGTATAAACTAAAAATTACATGCCAATAAAAATTTATTCATATATGTTGCGCTTGTGCTTCGAAAAAAGAAACGGGCCACAATAATTTTTAAGATTAAACAAATATTTTATATTTTTAAAAATTTATGAAGATTTAATTTACCATATAGGGTAAATGAACCAGTATATCAAGTTTTCAAAATAATTCTACTAATTGCTGTTAAAAAAAATAAACCAAATAAGTTTAAGCAAATCATACTGGGCCTTATTAGTAGCATTTTTTTATAGTCGAATTTAACTAAAGTCTATTCTAAAAACTGAGTATGCTACTGTTTTACATTAATATTATATTTTTTGGTATAATTTCATGTGAATTTTATATGAATAAAAAATTTGTAATTGTTATAACGTAATAAAATTAAAGTTTATTTTATTTATCATAAATTCTAAGTAATTTTCAACTCTCATTAAAAATCATATTTTCAAAATCCGATAAGAGGAACATTTACCTTAGTTCCCTAATATATATCGCCATGTTACGTCGATGATTATTGTGGAAATGTCAAAAAAAGCTGTCACTGTATGCATGCTTTTCAGTTACAATACACACGCATCATGGCGAAAAAATGATTGGTTCAAGCAGTATTGCCAGATAGTTTTAAAAAAGATTTCTATTTCTCAAGATTAAAAGACAATTGTACGTTATATATTTTTTCTCATTTTCTTATTTTTATTTTGATTATCTAATATGTTTTTATTTTCATTTTTAATAAAAAAAATATAGAAATATCAATATAAGCTACTCGTTATAGGTAATATAAAAATCTTACTGCACTCAAATCACTTTACACTTAACGAACATAAAATACAAATTGCATTGCATGATGCGATGTCATCAAAATAAAACCAAAAGCAGCAAGTCAGTAAAAATATTATACAAATTATTAGACTTGGTAACATCACAACTGTCATTTTTCTTTCTTATTGAAATGGTCTGTGTCGTCTGTGAAGTTATAAATTTCTTATTAATTTTTCTAAAATTTAAATTTTTTTGCGTATATAAAGGAGGTGGACTTAAAAAGTTATTTAATTTGAAAAAAGTAATTTTTATAATGCCTTTCACTTTATGTGAGACTGTGGAAAAGGGGAGTAAATATTTTTGTGCTGTTCCAAGTAAATGGGAACAAAATAATGTTCTGTTTTATCCCAGTGACGAGAAAAATGTGAAAAAATTAAAAAAAATAGAAAATTCCGTCCCAGAGGAAAACTGGAATAAATATAAATGTGTTGTGAAGGCCAATAATATTTCTTCATATGTAGAAGCCGTAGAGATGGAAAAACTATTTGCTGATAAATTCAACGACACTGATTCTGAGCAACAGTAAGTAATTATCATATACCTACAGCTTTTGTAAAACATGTACATATAATTGCAAATTTTTATGTTTTTGTTATTGTAGATACATTCAATTACAAGGAACAAGAAAACGTAGATGTGCAGTTCAGCATAAAAGTAGTATCAAAAGAAACACGGAATACGATCTTCTATTCAGTTCTGTGAATGTAGAGCAGTCTCCATCACCACTAATACAGGAGGTTCAAAATGTAGTTTCTGATCCAGTTGAATATTTTCCAAATGTTCAAAACACAACAAATGTCACTAAAAAAGACAGTCATACTACTGGTATTATACTTTTTTCACACCCCTTTGAGAATAATTTCGAAAAATTTTTAACTTTTTAGATGAAATATTTGTTTCTGAAAACTTGGAGGCTGTACAAGAAGCCGATAGTGAAAATCTTCTTGAATGTGATGAATCTCTCTTGCACATTACACCGACTGGTATTTTTTCAATAAATCTAGTATATTTATGTATTTTAGTTACTTTCATTTCTAGATCTAAACTCTAATTATGATGCGTTAAAATCAAAATTAGATTCTCAACAAAAGCAAATTAACGACATAAGTGAAAAAATGAACTTGCAAACTAAAGAAATGTCGAAGATGTTCGTTCTCTTATCAGAAATTCAAAATTTTATACGAAATATCTCTCACAAACCATGCAGTGCAACTCTTTCAAATACTGTAGAATTTTCAGATTTTTCCTTTATAAACTGCCCTTTTGCAACGGTATTTGAAGTGGATGATTTTGAAAATAAATTAGCAGATTCGGATTTCAGGTCAAAAGTAGTAAGTAATGGTATCTCAAAGTTTTTCAGACAATGTGTTCCTTCACAAATGCATCAGTACTATGTTGCGATGACAATGCAATGTTTTAAGATGGCGATGCAATGCTATTACATGATTTGATATGATGCTTTTTTGAAGGAACACAATTTTAAAATTATTATTAATATTATTCTTTTATCTAATAATTTCAGATCCAAACCCTAACGGCAATCGGCGGTACAACAGGCAACGCAGATCCAGTAAAAACAGCATATCAAATATCTACTTGTTTGTTCAAACCCCATTTAATAAATCAATTCACGTGGACCGGAAAAGGAGCAAAAGGAGCTACCAAGTTCGCTTTCCTGAAGTATGAACGAATTGTACAACTTTTTTTTGATATTGTTAGACAAGCTTATCATTTATGCAATCATATTCAAAATAAAAATTACTTCATATATACTTTGCTCAAATATAGCAATGTACGGTCTGACCGAGAAAAAAAAAAGAAATTACGTGAAGTAAATTTAAATTCTAATAAACTTGGGGAAGAACAAACAAATAAAGAAAATGGAATGGAAAATGATTCTATAGCTGTTGCTGTTCATCGCTGTAATGCGACCCTATCAATAGACGATATAAGTGTTCATAAAATACATTAAATGTGTACAGTGGGTCCAACAAGTGTCCGCACCCCATAGTAAACTGAACTTTAAAGAGTTAATTTACAGAAAAAAATAATTTAAATCAAATTTTGTTGAGTAATGATTTGATTTAAATTATTTTTTTTTGTAAATAAACTCTTTAAAGTTCAGTTTACTAATTTATATATTTTCTATATTCTTTAATTTTAATTTTTTGAATTTGATAAGATATGTTATATTTTTCTCTAAAGTTCCTTTTTATTTTTTGTTATATGTTTTTTACATACCTATTTATGTAGCTGGATATTTTTTTCTTTTAAATAAATAAAATGAATTGAAATGAAAATTATTATTTATCATTTAATGACTTTATTGAAAACATCTAAAGTATGTAACAATGGCATATAAATATTTTGGTTATTGTATTTCAATAATATTAATTTACATTTTATATTATCGATTTGATACGTTTTATACGTGCTTCGCTCTACGGAACCTACATAAATGTTTATTTGTGAGGAAGAAAATGGTTCTTCAAAAAAGGTACTTTGCTTCAAAATACTCAAACCATTAATAAAAAATGAATTATTACTTTTATAAACATCTATCAATTTGACAATTTCGTTGTCTTTAGTTAAAAACCATTTATTTCCTTCACTTGCACTTGAAAGCATAACATTTGATGTAATATAAAAATACACATATGTATAACCGTTCTTTTTTCGTCTTTGAATATACGGAAACTGAATTTCACATTTTTCTGCGTTTAAGTTTAAGTTTTCTAGTTCAACTATTCTCTTAGCAATCTGTTCTAAAGGCAATCTGCCTTGACGTAATAAACGTTTTAATAAACCCAAGTAACTTTCGAAAGGATATGCCGTTAATGTAGTTAAATCTCCAAACTTCCGGACATCTCCAACAATATGGCATAAATTATGTATATTGCTTTGAATTGAATCAATTCCATATAGTTCTACAAATTCTTCAATATACTCTATAAAAATTTTTTCGGCAATATCAAGGTATTTGAGATATGTTTTACAAGAACATAATATAACAGCGCATGTAAGTTTGAGAAAATGTGTACATATATATTTCATGTGATAACAGGTCTTTCAAGACAACCATTCCCAAGTACAAAAGAAAAGTTCTAAATTCAAGTCCTTTCCAATGTCTTATACATGATAACGACCTAATGGCACGATGTAGTTCACTAGGCATTTGCTTATTGTTTTCTTCCAGCGAAGTATCTATGTCTGTGATATCCCTACCTGAGAATTTAGTTCGAAAATTGTAATCTCCGTGTATCCAGCCAAGTAGACATCTTTTCATTACACCAAGATCCAATAAATGCAAGGAATCTGCTACAACGAAATCTTCCACTAGATTAATCGGTAGTTCAATTAAAGGTGTTATCTCTTTATGGTGATCTTCATCAACTTGATTGCGAAATTTTTCATCTGTCCTTAAGGGACAATGAATTCGCGGAAAGCTCATGTGACGTCCATTATTTATGTCAAATTCACCAACAACCTCACATTTTTGGCAGCCATGTGCACTGTTAAAATTTACAGTTCCTAAAACAAACAATTAAAAGAATTTAAATAATGTGGATCTTAAACATTGATAAGAACGTTTTAACCTTTAACAAAAGCTCTCGCTGGAGAATCGCAGATAAAACAACGAATAACAATTTTACAATTGTAACCATTAATTTGAATTCCGTTACAAAGAAGATGTTTCATTTCTTCAACAAATTTTTTAAAGTATAATTGTAAATTTGATGGTTTTCCTTCTCCACAATATATGGCTATTACCACAAGACAATTAATAACAGATACACAATTTCATATAAGCAAATTGTTGTACATTTGCTTGGCTATTGAAAATCTGATAGCCAAGTAAAAGCTTTTGTGTTTTGTTACTTGCCGTTCTTGTTCACCTAAAAGTTTGAAAATTCAAAATTTATATGATTTCACCACAGAACAAAGAATTACTTGGCTTATGATTCACCACTACTCGTGTTTCAGGCTGAAATTTTTTTCATGTACCACATATGTATGTATGTATGCATGTTTATTTAATATTTAGTTTTTGTTGTTGGTCATTCATAAATAAGTTATTTAATTTTTTTTTGTGAAGCAACTATACCTAGACCTACGTAATGTTGAAAATATATCGTCGGCCTAGTGCTTATTTGTTCAATAGATAATGCATCAAGTTTTGAGAAAAACGAAATTTTAGTTTGAAACAGTAAAATTCCTTACAAAATAAAAAACAACAGAAATTATTTTTTGGAAAAAACAATAGGTTAGCTTCATCCTAGTTCGTTTTTTTAAGTTTTAATTTCCGTTTTTCTAAAAGTTATTCATTAATATATAGAGAGATATACGTTTGGATATTGAACAAACTTCTATGAGCAACAAATACTTTTTTTAGTAGTGGGATATAGAACAAAATTGAATTGAATTAACACCATTCTTATAAAAAAAAAGTCGCAATAAAAAAAAAGATAACAAAAACTAAAATAATAGATATTGAATAAATAAGCACTAGGCCAACGATATGTTCTTTTTTTCTAACTAATTAATGTTTGAATTTGTAAAATGTAAATCTATGATAATTCGAGGTTTTTTTACCGTGTTGCACTTTATCTCAAAAAGTATGAGAAATACAAGAATTACGGTTTTTGGTCCACGGATTGCTGAGATATCACTTTTTCAGAAATAAAAATTAAAAATTTTCATATGAAATGTATGGTATACATTTGTATAATATGCACGGCCAAATTTGTGTTTTTACGTATTGCTTCCTTTTTAGCGTCTTATCATCCAAGTCACACCAGGTATAATAAGAATAGTATAAAATAATTTTAGCTGACTGTAAAAAAAAAAATTTAAAGAGGATGCTTTAACAAATATTTTAGTCAAAGAATTACAGTTTTTGGTCCACGGGATGCTGACATGATAATAAATTAATTTATACAATTTTTATTTTAAAGTATTTTTATTATGCTTATTATGTAGATTATTTATAGTATTTTTATTGTTTGAATAAATCTGTCTCGTGTGTGTGTGTGGGGGGGGGGGTGATCAGATCTCAATTTCAAACGAGGGAAAGCAGGTAATTGTGGGGAATTTGGAAAATTTTATAATATATGTTCATTTCCACACCACCTTGCGGTAGAACAAATGGCGCGTGTCATCTGCTATATTTATTATAAAGCAGAATTTTCAATTCAATGTTTAATTTATAATTAATAGAATTTTAATCAAAGTTCATTCAAGATTACATAAGGGCACAAATTCAATGTAAAAACAAATTCACAAATTCAAAGTAATTTTTAAATATTTAATTTACAGATCACTTGAAAATAATTTTCCGAATAACAACAAATAGCACTTGATCAAAAGCAGCAAACTAAAGTGTACTTCACACTTAACGACTTATCTTATGATTTATCATTTGTTTTTGTAACAACAACAAATTACATTAGTCAAATAATAAATCATAAGATAGATCGTCAAGTATGAAGTACACTTAAATAAACATGCATATATGTAGGTAGTCGATTCTCTGTAAAATGAAACCAAAATATTCGCATTCTTCAGAAAAGGTTTTGAAAGGAATAACTAAATATAAAAAATTTTGTTTTTTATAGGCAGCTGACCTGTTATCGGCTTTGATTTTTAGTATATTATTACAAGTACAATATACATTTTAATTTTTGATTTTAATTTCTTCATAATGTCTTCTGCGTTGTTGTTACAAAAACAAATGATAAATCATAAGATAAGTCGTTAAGTGTGAAGTACACTTTAGTTTGCTGCTTTTGATCAAGTGCTATTTGTTGTTATTCGGAAAATTATTTTCAAGTGATCTGTAAATTAAATATTTAAAAATTACTTTGAATTTGTGAATTTGTTTTTACATTGAATTTGTGCCCTTATGTAATCTTGAATGAACTTTGATTAAAATTCTATTAATTATAAATTAAACATTGAATTGAAAATTCTGCTTTATAATAAATATAGCAGATGACACGCGCCATTTGTTCTACCGCAAGGTGGTGTGGAAATGAACATATATTATAAAATTTTCCAAATTCCCCACAATTACCTGCTTTCCCTCGTTTGAAATTGTGATCTGATCACCCCCCCCCCCCACACACACACACGAGACAGATTTATTCAAACAATAAAAATACTATAAATAATCTACATAATAAGCATAATAAAAATACTTTAAAATAAAAATTGTATAAATTAATTTATTATCATGTCAGCATCCCGTGGACCAAAAACTGTAATTCTTTGACTAAAATATTTGTTAAAGCATCCTCTTTAAATTTTTTTTTTTACAGTCAGCTAAAATTATTTTATACTATTCTTATTATACCTGGTGTGACTTGGATGATAAGACGCTAAAAAGGAAGCAATACGTAAAAACACAAATTTGGCCGTGCATATTATACAAATGTATACCATACATTTCATATGAAAATTTTTAATTGTTATTTCTGAAAAAGTGATATCTCAGCAATCCGTGGACCAAAAACCGTAATTCTTGTATTTCTCATACTTTTTGAGATAAAGTGCAACACGGTAAAAAAACCTCGAATTATCATAGATTTACATTTTACAAATTCAAACATTAATTAGGTAGAAAAAAAGAACATATCGTTGGCCTAGTGCTTATTTATTCAATATCTATTATTTTAGTTTTTGTTATCTTTTTTTTTATTGCGACTTTTTTTTTATAAGAATGGTGTTAATTCAATTCAATTTTGTTCTATATCCCACTACTAAAAAAAGTATTTGTTGCTCATAGAAGTTTGTTCAATATCCAAACGTATATCTCTCTATATATTAATGAATAACTTTTAGAAAAACGGAAATTAAAATTTAAAAAAACGAACTAGGATGAAGCTAACCTATTGTTTTTCCCAAAAAATAATTTCTGTTGTTTTTTATTTTGTAAGGAATTTTACTGTTTCAAACTAAAATTTCGTTTTTCTCAAAACTTGATGCATTATCTATTGAACAAATAAGCACTAGGCCGACGATATATTTTCAACATTACGTAGGTCTAGGTATAGTTGCTTCACAAAAAAAAATTAAATAACTTATTTATGAATGACCAACAACAAAAACTAAATATTAAATAAACATGCATACATACATACATATGTGGTACATGAAAAAAATTTCAGCCTGAAACACGAGTAGTGGTGAATCATAAGCCAAGTAATTCTTTGTTCTGTGGTGAAATCATATAAATTTTGAATTTTCAAACTTTTAGGTGAACAAGAACGGCAAGTAACAAAACACAAAAGCTTTTACTTGGCTATCAGATTTTCAATAGCCAAGCAAATGTACAACAATTTGCTTATATGAAATTGTGTATCTGTTATTAATTGTCTTGTGCTATTACCAATGGTTTTATGTGTTTCATTCCATTACATATAGCTAAAATAGGCCAAAATTGCTGTCTTGAACTGTTGTAAATTGGTAATCCATCTATATTAAAAGTAAGTGAAATAGTTTGTGGGCCTTTTATTTCTGAAAATATAATCTTTAAAGATTTTTCCACTCCGTTGTACCAAAATTTTCCACTTCCCATTATTTCAATATTCACTTGAACGTTGGTTTTTAGAAAACTGCGACTATCTTTTGGCAAATATTGTAATCCATGTTGTCTCAAAATTATTAACAAGTCGTTTAGTGCTACGTGTCTTATTTGAAATTTTAAAGCCCAATCTCTTAACTCCTGTGAAATGCAGGGATTTGGTTTCTCTTCTGAATAATCACTACAGTTAGACTCATCACTTGAAGATTGATTCTGAATATCATCGTTTTCATTATCAATGGCATCAGAATTCTGTACTAAATTAGCGTAATCATGACCCACTAAAGATGAAAATAAATTTGTAGAAGGCACTAAGTCAATTTCTCCATTATTTTCACTTTCATCATTGTGTTCACGTCTGGAATTCAAATTTTCTAGTGTGTTTGTGTGTTTAAACCTTTCGAGATTTAATCGTTTTTTCAATCTTCTGTAAAAAGTTGAGCTATGTTTAAATAACTTTTTTTTCAACATTTTTTTTTTCCGAAAAATAAAATTATTTAATTACTGACACTATGTACGCAAACAATTTTATTCATTAGTAAATAAAATCTGACATATGGTTGTTTCAAAACTATTTCTAGCATGTGTGTAGGAATAAACCGTAATTACACTTTGCAATTAACCATAAGTATACAATTCAGTGACATTTTTTTTTATAAAACCATATAGTTATACTTCGGTGACATGAGAAGAACACATTTCAGTTTCAATTATAACCATAAATACATACTTTACAAAATTTTTTGTTTTCTTGAAAATCACCCAAAATCAACCTTATAGTGGAACTTTGTTTTTCAAGAAACTCTCAAATGACCAAAAGCACTCCTGGTGTGTCAAATGCAACTAAATTCTGTGCATTTGTGTGTGCAAATACCTACTTTTTGTTTGTTGGGTACATACATGTAGGCCAAAATATTTCATGATGAAGAAGATGTTGATGATATTTTGGTAGATAATTCATTAATACCATTTGAAAAATTTGAAGAATATGTCTTGTGCGACGAAGGTGTCGATTGCTATAAAGTATTAGATGATGACGAGATTATTGAGGATGTACTTTGGCAAACAAATAATGAAGAAGAAGTAACAATATCTTCAGACGATGGCGAAATTATTGATGAAAAAAATGTATCTTGTGAGAGCAATGAAAGATACATCTGGACCAAACTGTTATCTTTTCTCTTCTCTTTTTTTTTTCTTTCTTGAATTTAATTTCTTGTTTAAAATTTACAATTTTCATAAATAAATAATGAAATAAAAAAATTAATAGTTGACATATAAAATTAATCATTATTATAATTATTTAACAGTTTTGTCTTTTATTTGAAGAAAGAAGAAAAAAATATTGAACGTGATCATTTATTGATGACATTGAACAACCAAGTTAAAAATCCTACTTTAAAAGAAGCCACACTTTCAATATATACACTTCACAAATTTGCAGAAAATAAAGGAATTGGAATTGAAGATGTTGAGGAACTTGAAGCTAAACTATTCAACTATCATTATAATTCAGAAAATGATGATGAATTTGAAGACGAAGAAAAAGAAAATACAAAATCAAAAAAATAAAAGTATTATTACAAGAAAATGAAAATATGAAAAATGTTTTACATGAAATTAATAATAAAATTAATTCATGTCTAGAAGATAATATTTTTCAAAAAATAATTATGAATGAATTTATTATTGATGATGAAGAATCACCTGATATAACAACAATAGATAATAAAAATGAAAATATGAAAAATGTTTTACCTACATGAAATTAATAATAAAATTAATTCATGTCTTGCAGCAACAACAAAAAAACCAATCAAAAGAAAATTAATATGTAATGAAAAAGTTCAATATACATCACCCACAAAAATTAAAATTACAAGAACAACAACAAAAGAAATACTTGATCATAATTATAATGAGAAATATGATGAAGAAGATAATATTTTTCAAGAAATAATTATGAATGAATTTATTATTGATGATGAAGAATCACCTGATATAACAACAACAGATAATAAAAATGAAAATATGAAAAATGTTTTACATTAAATTAATAATAAAATTAATTCATGTCTTGCAGCAACAACAAAAAAACCAATCAAAAGAAAATTAATATGTAATGAAGAACTTCAATATACATCACCCACAAAAATTAAAATTACAAGAACAACAACAAAAGAAATACTTGATCATAATTACAATGAGTAATATGATGAAGAAAATAATATTTTTCAGAAAATTATTATGAATGAATTTATTATTGATAATGAAGAATCACCACCTGATATAACAACAACAGATAATAAAAATGATACTGATAATAAATCATTCAACTGTATGATATGTCCACAACAATTTTCAAGAAAAGATTTATTAGAAAGTCATAGAGACAATCATAATAAAAAAATAAAACAATACCAGTGTGAATATTGTCATACATACAAATGCAAATTGTAACAAAGTTTGCACAATTTTTTCTTTTTCATTATTCTTACCAAGATGATCGCGAAACTGAACAAGAAAAATTATTCATGAATATCGAAATTGCCGTTCACATTTCAAATTTTTTTAAATGTCATCTCTTGCCGTATTAATTAATTACAATAAAAAAAAATGGCACACACAGAAGAATCACCAGATGATATAACAACAGCAGCTAATAGAAATAATAATAAAAATTATGTACTAAATACTAATGATACAGATACTAAATCATTCAATTTCAATATATGTCCAAAAAAATTTTCAAGAAAAGATTTATTAGAACGTCATACAGACGTTCATGATGAAAAAATAAACCAATACCAATGTGAATATTGTGATAAATTGTTTAACATTAAACATTCATTAAATAGACACATGAGAAATATCCACGGTAAAAAATGATAAAAACTTCATTGACCTCAATAATTATGAGAGGTCTATCGTCTTATGGTTTTCTTATTTAAATTATTTCATATTTCTTTTTCCTCTATTTAGATAAAGAGCTTATAAGGTGTGATCTATGTAAGAACATATTTCTAACAAAAAAAAATTTAGAACATCATAAGCTAACAACACATATTGGAAAACATAAATGTCAATTATGTAATAAGGTTTGTAGAATGTTTTCTTTTTCCAGTTTTCTAATAAAATTATTTTTCTTTTCTTATTTTTAATATATTTTTTTAGACTTTTACGTATCCATCTGGATTGCAACGTCATCACAAAATTAAACATCCTCAAATAAAAAAAAAAACAAATTTACATTTCATTTAAAGTAAATTTAATTATTATTAATTATAAATTATAAATTATAATTATTAATATTAAATAAATAATAAAATCAAAACAAAAAGTAAAATAAGATATTTTGTGATACCTCTTTTTTTAGTTTTTTGTTCTGTATTAGAATTATTTTCAGTATACATATGTTGTACAGTAATCCCCGTTTAAGTGCGCCCCTTTTTAGTAATACGACAACATTGTCACAAATTGTAAAAATATAATGATACCAAAAAATTTATAACAAATTGGACAAATTTACACCAATTAATCAAAATTATATATGTAAATGGTAATTTTGTGAGATAAAGTATTAGTATATTTCGTTTGTAATTGTTAGCATTTATATTTTTAATTTACTTCTACTTCATCCTCTGGTTATAATTTATTGCATTGTATCTGTGCTGCTAACATTCAATAATTTTCCAGAATTGTTAGTCTGTACGGTTAAATTTCGACTCCATATGGACTCGATCTCCGTCTTCATGTTTTTTAAGGGATTCAGACCGGATTAAATTAAGATTCAATCCGTCATGTATACGTAGTAAGATAGTAAAAAATTTTACTTCAAATTCTGGGCAAAGAGGCAGCACTGAGGAAATGAGTAATCAATTTTTTTTTTATTGTGTCGTGAATTCATGGTCAAGTCGCATGGAATTGGATTTTTAATAAATTTTAAATATTTTTATAGAAGTGGTTAAATTAATAATAATAATTAGTCAGTCAAACAAGTTTAAAGTTATTAAATAGTTTAAATATTAATTAATAATTAATGCGCTTGTGTGCGAGCACTCTTTTTTTAATATATGGGTAATTTTACTCGCATAAGTGCGTCACATCATACTGTGAATTAATCATGAATTCATACCTCTTAATTTGATTCTTTCCCATCCCTATTTTCTAATCTGACATTTCACATCGATTTGACAAATCAAAACTTAAAACAAAAACGTTTTAGACAAAGCTCCTATAATGATGTTGACAGATACGCTTACAGGGAGTAATTATCACTGCAAATATGGTTATGAATAAGGCCAAGGAATTTACTGTTAAATTAAACAGTAATTTTTTTGGTTCTACAGGTGGCAAAAAAGAAAAAATATAAAAATCACAAAATTACATGGAGAAAGTTCTTCAGCTGATGTAGGGGGAGCAGAAGATTTTATGAACAAAATATTGCCGAGCATAATAGAAAATTATTCTATTGAAAATATTTTCAATGCTGATGAATGCGGCTTATTTTATAAAGCATTGCCCAGTTCAACTTTAGGACGCAAGGGTCAAATATCCACAGAAAAAAAAATGCAGAAAGACCGAATGACCTTATTATTTTTATGCAATGCATCAGGTACTTACAAAGAAGTTTTTGTTATTGGTAAAAGTATAAATCCACGATGTTTTAAAAATAAAACTTTGCCACTGAAATATTTTGCAAATAAAAATGCGTGGATGACCAATGAAGTCTGGAACTCTATTTTGTGTGATTTGAATGTAAAAATGGAAAAACAAAATAGAAAAATTGTTTTATTTGCTGATAACGCCTCTTGCCATATAATAAATGGCACATTAAGCCATATAAATTTGCAATTCCTACCAGGCAACACCACGTCTATCATTTAGCTATTGGATAAAGGCATAATTAAAAGCTTCAAATCTCAGTATAGAAGAATAATACTCAGGAAACAAATCTTGGCGTTAGAAGTTGATCGACAGCTACAAGAATTTACTAAATCCATAACAATTCTAAAAGCAATTTATTTTGTTAAACATGCTTGGCGGATGGTAACACAAACAACTATAAAAAAACTGTTTTAAAAAGGTAAGAAATACTCATACTTGTCTTATACCATTTACAAATGTACATATGTATCTGAATCACCAATTACGATATTTTTTATTTTAATTATTTTTAACTACCCAACAAACAATTTTCAAAATTTGCGTGCATATTGTGTGCAAAATTTTTTCACCAGAATGTGACTTAAATGTGTGCATACAACATCGTTACAAAATGCGATTATTTCCCACAATGCGTGTCTTCAGAGCGCATACAGGTACACTAGATTTCATATATCTTTCTCACTCTTTCTAATATTTCTAATTGACAATTAAATTGTTTATTTTGGTAAAATAAGAATACGTATTTGTAGTTGTGAAAATAAAAACAACCAAACAAATACTATAACCATAATGTTGGTAAAAATGTTATCATCATGTTAATGTTTTCATTATTATTGAGTCACATGAGAATTAAATTAATGTTTTCGAACACTGTATAAACTAAAAATTACATGCCAATAAAAATTTATTCATATATGTTGCGCTTGTGCTTCGAAAAAAGAAACGGGCCACAATAATTTTTAAGATTAAACAAATATTTTATATTTTTAAAAATTTATGAAGATTTAATTTAACATATAGGGTAAATGAACCAGCTATATCAAGTTTTCAAAATAATTCTACTAATTGCTGTTAAAAAAATAAACCAAATAAGTTTAAGCAAATCATACTGGGCCTTATTAGTAGCATTTTTTTATAGTCGAATTTAACTAAAGTCTATTCTAAAAACTGAGTATGCTACTGTTTTACATTAATATTATATTTTTTGGTATAATTTCATGTGAATTTTATATGAATAAAAAATTTGTAATTGTTATAACGTAATAAAATTAAAGTTTATTTTATTTATCATAAATTCTAAGTAATTTTCAACTCTCATTAAAAATCATATTTTCAAAATCCGATAAGAGGAACATTTACCTTAGTTCCCTAATATATATCGCCATGTTACGTCGATGATTATTGTGGAAATGTCAAAAAAAGCTGTCACTGTATGCATGCTTTTCAGTTACAATACACACGCATCATGGCGAAAAAATGATTGGTTCAAGCAGTATTGCCAGATAGTTTTAAAAAAGATTTCTATTTCTCAAGATTAAAAGACAATTGTACGTTATATATTTTTTCTCATTTTCTTATTTTTATTTTGATTATCTAATATGTTTTTATTTTCATTTTTAATAAAAAAAATATAGAAATGTCAATATAAGCTACTCGTTATAGGTAATATAAAAATCTTACTGCACTCAAATCACTTTACACTTAACGAACATAAAATACAAATTGCATTGCATGATGCGATGTCATCAAAATAAAACCAAAAGCAGCAAGTCAGTAAAAATATTATACAAATTATTAGACTTGGTAACATCACAACTGTCATTTTTCTTTCTTATTGAAATGGTCTGTGTCGTCTGTGAAGTTATAAATTTCTTATTAATTTTTCTAAAATTTAAATTTTTTTGCGTATATAAAGGAGGTGGACTTAAAAAGTTATTTAATTTGAAAAAAGTAATTTTTATAATGCCTTTCACTTTATGTGAGACTGTGGAAAAGGGGAGTAAATATTTTTGTGCTGTTCCAAGTAAATGGGAACAAAATAATGTTCTGTTTTATCCCAGTGACGAGAAAAATGTGAAAAAATTAAAAAAAATAGAAAATTCCGTCCCAGAGGAAAACTGGAATAAATATAAATGTGTTGTGAAGGCCAATAATATTTCTTCATATGTAGAAGCCGTAGAGATGGAAAAACTATTTGCTGATAAATTCAACGACACTGATTCTGAGCAACAGTAAGTAATTATCATATACCTACAGCTTTTGTAAAACATGTACATATAATTGCAAATTTTTATGTTTTTGTTATTGTAGATACATTCAATTACAAGGAACAAGAAAACGTAGATGTGCAGTTCAGCATAAAAGTAGTATCAAAAGAAACACGGAATACGATCTTCTATTCAGTTCTGTGAATGTAGAGCAGTCTCCATCACCACTAATACAGGAGGTTCAAAATGTAGTTTCTGATCCAGTTGAATATTTTCCAAATGTTCAAAACACAACAAATGTCACTAAAAAAGACAGTCATACTACTGGTATTATACTTTTTTCACACCCCTTTGAGAATAATTTCGAAAAATTTTTAACTTTTTAGATGAAATATTTGTTTCTGAAAACTTGAAGGCTGTACAAGAAGCCGATAGTGAAAATCTTCTTGAATGTGATGAATCTCTCTTGTACATTACACCGACTGGTATTTTTTCAATAAATCTAGTATATTTATGTATTTTAGTTACTTTCATTTCTAGATCTAAACTCTAATTATGATGCGTTAAAATCAAAATTAGATTCTCAACAAAAGCAAATTAACGACATAAGTGAAAAAATGAACTTGCAAACTAAAGAAATGTCGAAGATGTTCGTTCTCTTATCAGAAATTCAAAATGATATACGAAACATCTCTCACAAACCATGCAGTGCAACTCTTTCAAATACTGTAGAATTTTCAGATTTTTCCTTTATAAACTGCCCTTTTGCAACGGTATTTGAAGTGGATGTTTTTTAAAATAAATTAGCAGATTCGGATTTCAGGTCAAAAGTAGTAAGTAATGGTATCTCAAAGTTTTTCAGACAATGTGTTCCTTCACAAATGCATCAGTACTATGTTGCGATGACAATGCAATGTTTTAAGATGGCGATGCAATGCTATTACATGATTTGATATGATGCTTTTTTGAAGGAACACAATTTTAAAATTATTATTAATATTATTCTTTTATCTAATAATTTCAGATCCAAACCCTAACGGCAATCGGCGGTACAACAGGCAACGCAGATCCAGTAAAAACAGCAAATCAAATATCTACTTGTTTGTTCAAACCCCATTTAATAAATCAATTCACGTGGACCGGAAAAGGAGCAAAAGGAGCTACCAAGTTCGCTTTCCTGAAGTATGAACGAATTGTACAACTTTTTTTTGATATTGTTAGACAAGCTTATCATTTATGCAATCATATTCAAAATAAAAATTACTTCATATATACTTTGCTCAAATATAGCAATGTACGGTCTAACCGAGAAAAAAAAAAGAAATTACGTGAAGTAAATTTAAATTCTAATAAACTTGGGGAAGAACAAACAAATAAAGAAAATGGAATGGAAAATGATTCTATAGCTGTTGCTGTTCATCGCTGTAATGCGACCCTATCAATAGACGATATAAGTGTTCATAAAATACATTAAATGTGTACAGTGGGTCCAACAAGTGTCCGCACCCCATAGTAAACTGAACTTTAAAGAGTTAATTTACAGAAAAAAATAATTTAAATCAAATTTTGTTGAGTAATGATTTGATTTAAATTATTTTTTTTGTAAATAAACTCTTTAAAGTTCAGTTTACTAATTTATATATTTTCTATATTCTTTAATTTTAATTTTTTGAATTTGATAAGATATGTTATATTTTTCTCTAAAGTTCCTTTTTATTTTTTGTTATATGTTTTTTACATACCTATTTATGTAGCTGGATATTTTTTTCTTTTAAATAAATAAAATGAATTGAAATGAAAATTATTATTTATCATTTAATGACTTTATTGAAAACATCTAAAGTATGTAACAATGGCATATAAATATTTTGGTTATTGTATTTCAATAATATTAATTTACATTTTATATTATCGATTTGATACGTTTTATACGTGCTTCGCTCTACGGAACCTACATAAATGTTTATTTGTGAGGAAGAAAATGGTTCTTCAAAAAAGGTACTTTGCTTCAAAATACTCAAACCATTAATAAAAAATGAATTATTACTTTTATAAACATCTATCAATTTGACAATTTCGTTGTCTTTAGTTAAAAACCATTTATTTCCTTCACTTGCACTTGAAAGCATAACATTTGATGTAATATAAAAATACACATATGTATAACCGTTCTTTTTTCGTCTTTGAATATACGGAAACTGAATTTCACATTTTTCTGCGTTTAAGTTTAAGTTTTCTAGTTCAACTATTCTCTTAGCAATCTGTTCTAAAGGCAATCTGCCTTGACGTAATAAACGTTTTAATAAACCCAAGTAACTTTCGAAAGGATATGCCGTTAATGTAGTTAAATCTCCAAACTTCCGGACATCTCCAACAATATGGCATAAATTATGTATATTGCTTTGAATTGAATCAATTCCATATAGTTCTACAAATTCTTCAATATACTCTATAAAAATTTTTTCGGCAATATCAAGGTATTTGAGATATGTTTTACAAGAACATAATATAACAGCGCATGTAAGTTTGAGAAAATGTGTACATATATATTTCATGTGATAACAGGTCTTTCAAGACAACCATTCCCAAGTACAAAAGAAAAGTTCTAAATTCAAGTCCTTTCCAATGTCTTATACATGATAACGACCTAATGGCACGATGTAGTTCACTAGGCATTTGCTTATTGTTTTCTTCCAGCGAAGTATCTATGTCTGTGATATCCCTACCTGAGAATTTAGTTCGAAAATTGTAATCTCCGTGTATCCAGCCAAGTAGACATCTTTTCATTACACCAAGATCCAATAAATGCAAGGAATCTGCTACAACGAAATCTTCCACTAGATTAATCGGTAGTTCAATTAAAGGTGTTATCTCTTTATGGTGATCTTCATCAACTTGATTGCGAAATTTTTCATCTGTCCTTAAGGGACAATGAATTCGCGGAAAGCTCATGTGACGTCCATTATTTATGTCAAATTCACCAACAACCTCACATTTTTGGCAGCCATGTGCACTGTTAAAATTTACAGTTCCTAAAACAAACAATTAAAAGAATTTAAATAATGTGGATCTTAAACATTGATAAGAACGTTTTAACCTTTAACAAAAGCTCTCGCTGGAGAATCGCAGATAAAACAACGAATAACAATTTTACAATTGTAACCATTAATTTGAATTCCGTTACAAAGAAGATGTTTCATTTCTTCAACAAATTTTTTAAAGTATAATTGTAAATTTGATGGTTTTCCTTCTCCACAATATATGGCTATTACCAATGGTTTTATGTGTTTCATTCCATTACATATAGCTAAAATAGGCCAAAATTGCTGTCTTGAACTGTTGTAAATTGGTAATCCATCTATATTAAAAGTAAGTGAAATAGTTTGTGGGCCTTTTATTTCTGAAAATATAATCTTTAAAGATTTTTCCACTCCGTTGTACCAAAATTTTCCACTTCCCATTATTTCAATATTCACTTGAACGTTGGTTTTTAGAAAACTGCGACTATCTTTTGGCAAATATTGTAATCCATGTTGTCTCAAAATTATTAACAAGTCGTTTAGTGCTACGTGTCTTATTTGAAATTTTAAAGCCCAATCTCTTAACTCCTGTGAAATGCAGGGATTTGGTTTCTCTTCTGAATAATCACTACAGTTAGACTCATCACTTGAAGATTGATTCTGAATATCATCGTTTTCATTATCAATGGCATCAGAATTCTGTACTAAATTAGCGTAATCATGACCCACTAAAGATGAAAATAAATTTGTAGAAGGCACTAAGTCAATTTCTCCATTATTTTCACTTTCATCATTGTGTTCACGTCTGGAATTCAAATTTTCTAGTGTGTTTGTGTGTTTAAACCTTTCGAGATTTAATCGTTTTTTCAATCTTCTGTAAAAAGTTGAGCTATGTTTAAATAACTTTTTTTTCAACATTTTTTTTTTTTCCGAAAAATAAAATTATTTAATTACTGACACTATGTACGCAAACAATTTTATTCATTAGTAAATAAAATCTGACATATGGTTGTTTCAAAACCATTTCTAGCATGTGTGTAGGAATAAACCGTAATTACACTTTGCAATTAACCATAAGTATACAATTCAGTGACATTTTTTTTTTATAAAACCATATAGTTATACTTCGGTGACATGAGAAGAACACATTTCAGTTACAATTATAACCATAAATACATACTTTACAAAATTTTTTGTTTTCTTGAAAATCACCCAAAATCAACCTTATAGTGGAACTTTGTTTTTCAAGAAACTCTCAAATGACCAAAAGCACTCCTGGTGTGTCAAATGCAACTAAATTCTGTGCATTTGTGTGTGCAAATACCTACTTTTTGTTTGTTGGGTACATACATGTAGGCCAAAATATTTCATGATGAAGAAGATGTTGATGATATTTTGGTAGATAATTCATTAATACCATTTGAAAAATTTGAAGAATATGTCTTGTGCGACGAAGGTGTCGATTGCTATAAAGTATTAGATGATGACGAGATTATTGAGGATGTACTTTGGCAAACAAATAATGAAGAAGAAGTAACAATATCTTCAGACGATGGCGAAATTATTGATGAAAAAAATGTATCTTGTGAGAGCAATGAAAGATACATCTGGACCAAACTGTTATCTTTTCTCTTCTCTTTTTTTTTTCTTTCTTGAATTTAATTTCTTGTTTAAAATTTACAATTTTCATAAATAAATAATGAAATAAAAAAATTAATAGTTGACATATAAAATTAATCATTATTATAATTATTTAACAGTTTTGTCTTTTATTTGAAGAAAGAAGAAAAAAATATTGAACGTGATCATTTATTGATGACATTGAACAACCAAGTTAAAAATCCTACTTTAAAAGAAGCCACACTTTCAATATATACACTTCACAAATTTGCAGAAAATAAAGGAATTGGAATTGAAGATGTTGAGGAACTTGAAGCTAAACTATTCAACTATCATTATAATTCAGAAAATGATGATGAATTTGAAGACGAAGAAAAAGAAAATACAAAATCAAAAAAATAAAAGTATTATTACAAGAAAATGAAAATATGAAAAATGTTTTACATGAAATTAATAATAAAATTAATTCATGTCTAGAAGATAATATTTTTCAAAAAATAATTATGAATGAATTTATTATTGATGATGAAGAATCACCTGATATAACAACAATAGATAATAAAAATGAAAATATGAAAAATGTTTTACCTACATGAAATTAATAATAAAATTAATTCATGTCTTGCAGCAACAACAAAAAAACCAATCAAAAGAAAATTAATATGTAATGAAAAAGTTCAATATACATCACCCACAAAAATTAAAATTACAAGAACAACAACAAAAGAAATACTTGATCATAATTATAATGAGAAATATGATGAAGAAGATAATATTTTTCAAGAAATAATTATGAATGAATTTATTATTGATGATGAAGAATCACCTGATATAACAACAACAGATAATAAAAATGAAAATATGAAAAATGTTTTACATTAAATTAATAATAAAATTAATTCATGACTTGCAGCAACAACAAAAAAACCAATCAAAAGAAAATTAATATGTAATGAAGAACTTCAATATACATCACCCACAAAAATTAAAATTACAAGAACAACAACAAAAGAAATACTTGATCATAATTACAATGAGTAATATGATGAAGAAAATAATATTTTTCAGAAAATTATTATGAATGAATTTATTATTGATAATGAAGAATCACCACCTGATATAACAACAACAGATAATAAAAATGATACTGATAATAAATCATCAACTGTATGATATGTCCACAACAATTTTCAAGAAAAGATTTATTAGAAAGTCATAGAGACAATCATAATAAAAAAATAAAACAATACCAGTGTGAATATTGTCATACATTGTTCAGCCTTGAAAATTCACTGAACAGACATATGAAAAATACTCACGGTAAATATTAATAAAAACTTCTATCTATCGTCTTATGGTTTTCTTATTTATTATTTCATTTTTTTTTTGTCTATTTAGATGAAGAGCTTTTAAGATGTGATGTATGCAAAAACACATTTTTAACAACAACAAATTTAAACCATCATAAAACCACAAAACATACTGCAAAACACAAATGCAAAATTTGTAACAAAGTTTGCACAATTTTTTCTTTTTCATTATTCTTACCAAGATGATCGCGAAACTGAACAAAAAAAATTATTCATGAATATCGAAATTGCCGTTCACATTTCAAATTTTTTTAAATGTCATCTCTTGCCGTATTAATTAATTACAATAAAAAAAATGGCACACACAGAAGAATCACCAGATGATATAACAACAGCAGCTAATAGAAATAATAATAAAAATTATGTACTAAATACTAATGATACAGATTATAAATCATTCAATTGCAATATATGTCCAAAAAAATTTTCAAGAAAAGATTTATTAGAACGTCATACAGACGTTCATGATGAAAAAATAAACCAATACCAATGTGAATATTGTGATAAATTGTTTAACATTAAACATTCATTAAATAGACACATGAGAAATATCCACGGTAAAAAATGATAAAAACTTCATTGACCTCAATAATTATGAGAGGTCTATCGTCTTATGGTTTTCTTATTTAAATTATTTCATATTTCTTTTTTCTCTATTTAGATAAAGAGCTTATAAGGTGTGATCTATGTAAGAACATATTTCTAACAAAAAAAAAATTTAGAACATCATAAGCTAACAACACATATTGGAAAACATAAATGTCAATTATGTAATAAGGTTTGTAGAATGTTTTCTTTTTCCAGTTTTCTAATAAAATTATTTTTCTTTTCTTATTTTTAATATATTTTTTTAGACTTTTACGTATCCATCTGGATTGCAACGTCATCACAAAATTAAACATCCTCAAATAAAAAAAAAAACAAATTTACATTTCATTTAAAGTAAATTTAATTATTATTAATTATAAATTATAAATTATAATTATTAATATTAAATAAATAATAAAATCAAAACAAAAAGTAAAATAAGATATTTTGTGATACCTCTTTTTTTAGTTTTTTGTTCTGTATTAGAATTATTTTCAGTATACATATGTTGTACAGTAATCCCCGTTTAAGTGCGCCCCTTTTTAGTAATACGACAACATTGTCACAAATTGTAAAAATATAATGATACCAAAAAATTTATAACAAATTGGACAAATTTACACCAATTAATCAAAATTATATATGTAAATGGTAATTTTGTGAGATAAAGTATTAGTATATTTCGTTTGTAATTGTTAGCATTTATATTTTTAATTTACTTCTACTTCATCCTCTGGTTATAATTTATTGCATTGTATCTGTGCTGCTAACATTCAATAATTTTCCAGAATTGTTAGTCTGTACGGTTAAATTTCGACTCCATATGGACTCGATCTCCGTCTTCATGTTTTTTAAGGGATTCAGACCGGATTAAATTAAGATTCAATCCGTCATGTATACGTAGTAAGATAGTAAAAAATTTTACTTCAAATTCTGGGCAAAGAGGCAGCACTGAGGAAATGAGTAATCAATTTTTTTTTTATTGTGTCGTGAATTCATGGTCAAGTCGCATGGAATTGGATTTTTAATAAATTTTAAATATTTTTATAGAAGTGGTTAAATTAATAATAATAATTAGTCAGTCAAACAAGTTTAAAGTTATTAAATAGTTTAAATATTAATTAATAATTAATGCGCTTGTGTGCGAGCACTCTTTTTTTAATATATGGGTAATTTTACTCGCATAAGTGCGTCACATCATACTGTGAATTAATCATGAATTCATACCTCTTAATTTGATTCTTTCCCATCCCTATTTTCTAATCTGACATTTCACATCGATTTGACAAATCAAAACTTAAAACAAAAACGTTTTAGACAAAGCTCCTATAATGATGTTGACAGATACGCTTACAGGGAGTAATTATCACTGCAAATATGGTTATGAATAAGGCCAAGGAATTTACTGTTAAATTAAACAGTAATTTTTTTGGTTCTACAGGTGGCAAAAAACAGAAAATATAAAAATCACAAAATTACATGGAGAAAGTTCTTCAGCTGATGTAGGGGGAGCAGAAGATTTTATGAACAAAATATTGCCGAGCATAATAGAAAATTATTCTATTGAAAATATTTTCAATGCTGATGAATGCGGCTTATTTTATAAAGCATTGCCCAGTTCAACTTTAGGACGCAAGGGTCAAATATCCACAGAAAAAAAAATGCAGAAAGAACGAATGACCTTATTATTTTTATGCAATGCATCAGGTACTTACAAAGAAGTTTTTGTTATTGGTAAAAGTATAAATCCACGATGTTTTAAAAATAAAACTTTGCCACTGAAATATTTTGCAAATAAAAATGCGTGGATGACCAATGAAGTCTGGAACTCTATTTTGTGTGATTTGAATGTAAAAATGGAAAAACAAAATAAAAAAATTGTTTTATTTGCTGATAACGCCTCTTGCCATAAAATAAATGGCACATTAAGCCATATAAATTTGCAATTCCTACCAGGCAACACCACGTCTATTATTCAGCCTTGGATAAAGGCATAATTAAAAGCTTCAAATCTCAGTATAGAAGAATAATACTCAGGAAACAAATCTTGGCGTTAGAAGTTGATCAACAGCTACAAGAATTTACTAAATCCATAACAATTCTAAAAGCAATTTATTTTGTTAAACGTGCTTGGTGGATGGTAACACAAACAACTATAAAAAACTGTTTTAAAAAGGTAATTTATTTATTTATTTATTTATTAAAGCAGGATGTAAGGTAAACCTTACACCTCCTTGCCCACACCACGACCCGCCTGGGCCTTTTGGCGATCACCCATACTACTTTTACATAAATTCTTATAATCTAAATATACATCTGAAACTTAATTTACATTTTAAACTTACAACTATAACTTAGTGCTACAAAAATAAAATAATAAAAAATAAATAAAATAATAATAATAAAAAAAAATAAAAATAAAAAATAAAAATAATAATAAAAATATAAAAAAATAATAATAATAATAATAAGTACAATTATCCAATAAATGTATTATAACACTTATTTTACTATTTAATTAATTATTCTTATTTTGTTAATTTCTTTCTGCTTTTTTTTTTTTTTATAAATATACATTATTTTCCTTCTTTTTTTTTTTATTTTTATATGTACTAAAAAGAAAAAGCTATAATTTACAATTTTTACATTATTTTCTTATTATTATTTATAATATTTTTGAATTGAAAAAGAAATAAAGATAAAAATATCTATAAACTATACCTAAATTAAAAAACTATTTGGATAAAATAAACAAAAACAAAATTTATTAAGTTAACATTTGTTCATTGTATGTTTTATTCTTTTATTTTAAATAGTTTCATATTTTATTAAATATAGTTAATATAGATACCAGTTTGAATAATGTTGAATTTTTATTTAGAGGGGAACCAAAAATCAAAGCCAAATCGACCTCCTTAATACCCAAGGTAGTCAATTTCGCCCGAACCAAACTGCATTCAGTTAAGAATTGATAACTATTTTTGTGATTTGTATCATCACAGAAGGAACACACTGATGATGCACTACACAAAGGAAATGAGTGAGACAGTCTTGAGTGACCTGATCTCAACCTTAACAGACACGTCTGTTCAACTCTATTTAATGTCGAACTGAAAGCAGCAGATGCCAACTGCTTATTAAATTCAAAGTAAGTTGAAACAGTTAATGACTCACTCTCCCGAAATCTACTAATCCTTTTGTCATTTAGAGTTTTCATCCCAATTCTGAACATGGCCTGGGGACTTGGCAGGACGAAAATTGCAGATTCTTGTATACTCTGTATAGAAGACTTAGCGACTTGGTCTGCAATTTCGTTGCCTGCTATTCCGACATGGCCTGGGATCCAACATACTAAACTTTCGCTCTCTATTAGTAGATTTCTAACTATTTCAACTAGAAATTCCTTATTATCCGACTTCCTTAACGATCGCACAACCGATAAAGAATCCGAAAAAATAATTAATTTCTTGTTAACATTTTTACTTTTTAAATCAGCAGCTAACCAAACCGCACCCAATTCGGCATCAAATATGGTTGTATTGTTGTTTAATCTTTTCTTAATCAAGGTCACCCATTTACCAAATTTGTTCTTAAATACTACTGACAAACCTGTACCAATACTAGATTTACTAGCATCAGTATATATTTGTATTCTGTCAGCATATTTTTCACACATTTCCTCATGTGTAGCTCTATAAAAATAATCACTTGTGTTTTTTCTCCTGTGATGAGACAAATTATCAATAACTATTGTTTTACTAAAATCAATTATAGGATACTGTTTTAACACTGGAAGAGAAGAGGGGAATGACGCACCTAAAACTGAAATTAATGAAATAGAACGTCTAAGGGTGGAGAAACGATTTCTGAAGTCATTATTCAAAAAGTACTGAGCCTTATTATATAGTGGTGCTCTTGAGTCGATCAACTGCTTAGTAGCGAACCTCAGTCTTAACTTCGATGCCCTGTCCTCCACATTCC
Organism: Bombylius major; assembly: GCA_932526495.1. NCBI lineage: Eukaryota > Metazoa > Arthropoda > Insecta > Diptera > Bombyliidae > Bombylius > Bombylius major. The sequence continues at coordinate 20,781,648 of OW052042.1, read as the reverse complement.
AAATACCACATTCTGCCAGCAGAATGAGAATTGGTGTGGAACAGTATGCACCAGAAGCAGCCCGAAGAATCCTATTACAAGCTTTTTGTACTTTGTTCAAGCTGGTTATTGAACAGTCTCTAGTTAAGGTTAAACCGTAACCAGAAACACCATACAACAAACTTTTTGCAATAGGAATAAGAGCAGATGGTGGTGCTCCATTTCTACCTGCAGCCAAAATCTTAATCAAATTCAAGATCTTATCTAATTTAGACACTACCTGTTTGATATGAGTGTTCCATTTATGGTTTCTTGAAAAAGTAATACCGAGAATTTTTAACGATTTTACTGAACGAATTATTTTATTATTTAATTTAAGGGAATTAATGTTACATTTACGCTTTCGACATGTATGGAAAAATTCAACTTTATCAGTTGGAATATTCCCACCATTTTCAAGAGCCCACTCAACAGCGAACTCTGAAGCGATCGACAGTTCATTCAGACTCAATATTTGAATTGAAAGAGCATAACAAAATGTTGTCAGCATAGGCAAAAGGATTGATGGAACGATAATGTGATAGACCCATTAATAATGAGTCCATATATATCGTTAAAAGGACTGTAGATAATGGCGAACCTTGTGGAACGCCATTATCCAGGAAAAGAGAATTGGATAAATATCCATTGACTCTAACACGAATTTGTCTGTTAGACATAAAATTATAAATTGTTTTAACAAAACCTGGATCTATACCCCAAGTGATCATTTGTTGACACACAAATACAGATGGTATTTTATCGTATGCCTTTTCAAGGTCGAGTGACACGACACTTGAATGATTACCTAATGACAAGGAGCAGGCCATCCCCTCCTCTATGTCATGTAAAAGAGTTAAAGTACCTCTATGAGGACGAAAACCGTGCTGTCCAGGATGTAACAAAGATTCAGACACTTTTCGAAGACGTTGACAAATAATTTTTTCGAACGTCTTAGAAAGACATGAAATTAAAGAAATTGGTCTGAAATCTAAAGGAGATTTTAAACTATTGTTAGACTTTGGTATTGGTATCAACATAGCGGATTTCCACTCGTGGGGAAAAGTACCATTATACAGAATATTTGTATATAACTTAACTATTCTTTTCTTGAATAGAAGTGGAAGTTTGCTAATCATACGATAAGAGATTTGGTCTCTACCAGGGGTAGAACCTTTAAAAGAACTAAGAGTTTCCTCTAGTTCAAGAAGGGAAACTTCGTATGATAAATTAAATTTATGTTGATAGTCACTATTAATTGAAAAAGATAGTTTTTTATTTAAAACTGAATTTGAAAGATTTGTGTTACTGGACACTGAAGACCAGGCTATAGCAAACTCATTGGCAATATCAATTGGATCTGAAATGGCAATGCCATTTGATACAATTGATAAGATACTTGAAGATGGTTTGCCATAAAGGCGTTTAACCTTACTCCAAGCATCCTTCAATGAATCCGAAGGATTAATTGAACTTGTGAAGCAATGCCAAGATTTGAGTTTAGCTATTTTGACTAGTCTTTTTACGCGAGCTGTGAGTTTACGAAAAATCGCAAAATTCACAGCAGAAGGATTTCTCTGGTAAGTTTTCCAGGCCTTATTTTTACACTTTATAATTTTCTTGATAGAATCATCTAACCAGACAGGTTCAAAATTCTGTTTGATTGGATGGGAAGGGATTGTACTATATGCAGCAGATCTAATTATTTTCTTGATAGAGGCTGCTTCACAATTAATGATATTAGTACATGGAAATTTTAGGGAATGTCTTAACACAGCTTCAGAGAACTTGTCCCAGTCAGCATTAGTTTCGACAAGACGAGTTGATTTTTTCTGTATAGCTATTGCTATATTATTGGAAATAATAATTGGGATATGATCACTACCTTCCGGATTATCGTGAACGGACCAAGAAAAGTTATTAGAAATTGAACTAGAAGCCAATGATAAGTCTATTGCAGAAAAGGAAGAATGAAGAGCTGACACATAAGTCTGCTCACCGTCATTCAATAGAGAAAAATCTGAATTAGAAATGTAGCTCGCTATCAAGCTACCTCTTGCATCAATTCTACGGTCACCCCATAGATGATGGTGGGCGTTGAAGTCACCACACAAAATCGAAGCGTCAGGAAATTGATTAAAGAAATTTTGAATCAAAAGTGGGTTGATTCTAACAGAAGAAGGTATGTAAATTGAAGACACAGTCACTGAAGGTGACGTGTGTAATTTAAACGTGATGTTTAAAATTTCTGAATTAATATTCAAACAGGTATGACTAATGCCGGATCTGATTAAGATTCCGACACCTCTGCATGAATTATGGACGCTACTGTCCGAGAAATAACATTGATATCCTTTAAATCTATCAGGACCTTCATTATTATAAAATAATGTTTCCTGTAAAAGAATAACGTGAGGTTTATATTTAACAATTAGTATCTCTAAATTGTTTTGATTTGATCTAAAACCTCTTATGTTCCATTGAAGGAACGTTAAATCTCGAGAACAGTTAGATGATGTCGACATGAAGTTTGACCAAAATTATCTTATAAGAATAAAATAATTTTAGCCACTAAACCGAGGCTCAAAGGCTTTTTATTAAAAAATAAAAAGCACTAACCTTCTAAAAAGTCAATCGAATCTGGGAACATAACCATATCCTCAGAAATGTCGTCTACAAAGTCTACGTTAAAATTTATATCAAATTGTTCATATTTGTTAAAATATTGAGAAAAGGATAAATTAGAGTCTAAAAAATTGCCTAGATTTTCTTCAATAAATTTATCTACTAAAACCTTAGAGTTAGGAGATAATTTACACATGTTTTGTTTGGTTAAAGTTGTTTTATTTAAAGGTATATTATTTGAAAATTTGTTTTGGTTATTATTTGAATTTATAATTTTAATTGTTTTTTGAATTATTTGTTCTTGATTTGAAACGGGTTGAGATGACATTGAATCAATTTTTGGATTTGCAATTTTATTTGCAACACTTGGTTCTGTCATCGGTTTAATATTTGAAATTTTGCTTTGTTTGTTATTGTGTAAAATGGGTGTGTTATTTGAAATGTTATTAGAAGATGAAGTGGATTGTTTAGTTTCTGTTTGTTTGTTTATGGTTTGTTTGTTTATGGTTTGTTTGTTTAAGGTTTGTTTGTTAGTGATTTGTTTGTTTTCTGTTTGTTTATTGTTAGTTTGTTTAATTTCGGTTTGTTTAATTTCAGTTTGGTTATTTAATGTTAAAGGAATTGATTTGTTGTTAATAGAAATAGATTTTGATGATAAATTGGCAGCAGCTTGAGCAAAACTGTCCACCCTGTCAGCTATTAGGATAGAATTATTATTAATAATTGAACTATTATGAATTTGAGAGAAATATTCCTTTCTCGCTTGGAATTTTGTGCATTTTTTGTTATTCATTATTCTAAGAATCTCTTTTTCTCTCAAAAAACTAGGGCAATTACGATCATTTGATGAATAATTCGTAGAATCGCAATTATGGCAAAATTTACCAATACAATTATTAATATGTTCAGCTTTTTCATTACATATTGGGCAGAATTTGTTTTCATTTGTACATCTATTTTTGGTGTGTCCAAGCCTTTGGCACAAAACACATCTCATAGGGTTTTGGACAAATTCTCGAACGTCCACCCTTTGAAAACAAACGTCAACATAAGCAGGAAGGCGAAATCTGTTAAATGTTAAAATTATTGCCCCTGTTTTTACAAAATTATCACCCTCTTTTCTCGTGATATGTCTGGCTTCAACTACATTGTAATTGCCCAGACCATCAACAATTTCTACTTCAGTTAAATTCCTCAACATTGGAGAATAAATGACTCCTTTAACCTTATTCAATGAAGCATGATAATCTATATTAACTTTAATTTTAACAGAAGGAGATAAAGTTAAAACTGAATATTTCTTAAATGTATCAGCAACAGAATTATTTTTAGTTAAAACAAGAAAATTTCCATCTCGAAGGAAAGAGCCTCTAATTATTTCAGTTGATATTCCTTTGATTGCTGCAGAAATAAGAAACGGGTTGTATGAATTTAATTTTTTATATGTTACCTCTTTATTAATGTTGATAGATTCTACTTCTCTGCATGATATAACTAAGTATTTTGAATCTGGAGTATTATTTGAATTTTCCTTGAGCATAGGAAATTCAATTTCATCATTAACGTTTAATGGTCTTTTTCTTCCTAAATTTTTCTTTTTAGGTTGAGGGACGTTACTATCTGCCAAAATTTGGTAGTAGTTACCGTCCCCAACTGCCGTCCTTGAGGACGGCATATTAAAAAAAAATTATTCTAATATGAACACTTTTTTTTTTTTTTTTAAAACACCCTTTATTTATAAAAAATTTAATATTATAAAATTTAATGCACAAATTATATATAAAATATTTATTTTAATTTAACTGAATTTTTTTTTTTTTTTTTCAAAATTTCAAGTTTAAAATATTTATCAATTACACAAACCAATTTAACAAAAATTTCCTTTAAAATTTCCCACTTTAATTGGCTACTACTTTAACAATATTCTCAAATCCAAACACTAAACACAATAATCTATTAATAGGATTTCTTTTATTTCTGCGTTGCGCAATAGCGCACACTTTTCATAGGCTTGCGCCTAACAGCAAAATTTTTCACATATACAAATGATTTGTTTTTAGATTATATTAAGACACTTTAAATATTAAAAACTAAATTTGAGCGAAAATAACGGTAATTCAACCAATGAATTATTATTTAATTAACTTTTTAAAAGTTTAATGTATAATAATATTATGTGATTTTATGGCAAAAATCGAATAATTAATAATTTGATCACTTTATAGAACAAAATCACAATCTATAAATTATTTAATTATAATATTAAATATTACCAGATTGATAAATTCACGTAATTTACAAAATTCAAATTACCACCACCGGTCCTACAACGCGTCCGACTCTTGCCGCAGTTGACTGCGACCTGTTAAAAAGGTAAGAAATACTCATACTTGTCTTATACCATTTACAAATGTACATAATTATGTATCTGAATCACCAATTACGATATTTTTTATTTTATTTAATTTTTAACTACATACACGTAGGCCAAAATATTTCATGATGAAGAAGATGTTGATGTTGAAGAAATCAGTGATACTTTGGTAGATAATTCATTAATACCATTTGAAAAATTTGAAGAATATGTCTTGTGCGATGAAGGTGTCGATTGCTATAAAGTATTAGATGATGACGAGATTATTGAGGATGTACTTTGGCAAACAAATAATGAAGAAGAAGTAACAGTATCTTCAGACGATGGCGAAATTATTGATGATAATTGCAACCAAGTTAAAAATCCTACTTTAAAAGAAGCCATACTTTCAATACATACACTTCACAAATTTGCAGAAAATAAAGGAATTGGGATTGAAGATGTTGAGGAACTTGAAGCTGAACCAAAGAGTAGATACTAATAAAGAGGAATAACTTTCGGGTAACGGTATATGAAAAAGGACGCAAACAAAAAAAGAGTACAAATATATACTATTATCACTAAAAAAAAAACTAAATTAAAAAAAAAACAAAATCTCTTCAAGCGAGAATGAAATATCCCCTTTGTTTTTTCTTATAAATGAAAAGCAAGCATAAGACTGAAAAAGACAAGAAAAAACTAAGCCCAACCTTTTTTGTTATCTTACAAACATTTTTTACTTGTATAGGTTTATATTCTACACGCAAGTAAACACGTGCTCATCACTTTAACATGTGTTTGTTTATTTACTAGAAAAATTGCTCATCACTAGCACGTGGCTTCTAATTTTATTAGAATTTTTAGATCGCGCCAAATTTTGTAGGTAAAAAGCAAAGTATACGGTATGATATATGTGATTACCTTATCAATATCAGTTCTGTTGTGATATATTAAAGTTAGTTTTTCTAAGTGATTTTTAAAAAAAATAATATAAAGTGTACTAAATTAAAAAATTAAAAAAATATTTAGTGCGTAAATGATAATATTATAAAATATTATTATTGTGATTATTTTCATAAAATAAACTAGTGTACGAAAACAAATAATAAGACTATAAATAGAAAACCAAGTGCATTTATTTTTTAAAGATAAAGGAAAAAAAACCAAAAACTTTACTTAATTAAAAAGAAATAAAATTTAATAAAATTAATTTAAAAGAAATAAATAGTTTTAAAAAATACAATATTTTATTATTTTTTTTTTTTAAATATGGGTCGTCACTTTATTAGGTGCATTATATGTGGAGAAAAAAAAGATGGAGATGGAAAAATGTATTTCAATGATTTTTATAAGTGAATAAAAACACTAACTAAATTTACAAATTACGAAAAAGTCTTTTATTTATATTACTCGACGCAACTCAGGTGCTTTACCCTATATATTTCTCATCACTAATACAACTTTAACGAATCTTCTTTTTCAGTTCCTCATCATGATTTTTCTTGCTATCTATTTTTAACTCAGATACATGTGTATTAGTGCAGAAATTGCGCATTTATTTGAGATCTTATCAGTTCTTGTTCCTAGTTAAAACACTACCTTACACTATGGCTAAACTATTCAAAAAGTATCTAAAATGTATTCAAAAGAAAATAACAGAATATTTTCATACATAAGTATATAGTTTTTTATTTTATTTTGTTTATTTTGTTATACATACATACATATTTTATACTTATGTATATGTATGTACATATTTTTTTTGTATGGGATTGTTTTTTTTTTTGTTTTTTTTTCTTGTTATTTTTTTTTAAATGAATAAAATAGAAATAACTAAATAAATCTATTGTTTTTAAATTAAAAATAAAGTCTATTTTATTTGCATAAGTGCGCCATGTGCGCATTTAAGCGAGCACACATAAGAGCGCTGTATACGCATTTAAGAGGGTATTGATAAGTGCGTTCACCGCTTAAGTGCGTCAAAACCTCTGCATTTCTACCGACGCACTTCTTAAACGTATAATTAAATGATACTTAAAGTATCTTGTTGATTTCTCTTTACAAAATATGATACTTTTATCGCATCAGCATTTTTATTTTTCATTTGTTTTTTCAAAATACATGATAAAAAAGAAGCGAATAAGTACCTATAATGAAAAATTGATGATGAGAACAGTTCGACAGAAAAAAAAACGGAAACACAAAATTTTGTAGTCAGTATGTGTCCTTGATTTATGTCTTCTTTCTTTATATAAAATTAAAAAAACACTATATGTACACAAACACATACATATATACATACATTGCTGTAAGGATGCAAAAAAAAAAAAACAATAAAAATGAGATTTAAAAATAAATAGCAAAAAATAAAATTTTTTTTCATACAAACAACGAGGACAATCTTCAAAAAAGAAAGTACTTCATGTACTACGATTCCAAATTACATACATATGTATGTATAAATATGTATACAAAAAACAAACCAAAAACCTAACAAAAAATAAGAACAGAAGAACAAAATTATGTATCAAATAAAAAACAATAACTTTTGAATAAAAAAAAAAAAAAAAAAAAAAAAAAGATAACTAGAAGGAGAAAAATAGCGAGAAAAGAAAAAAATCCAAAGAATAAATAAAACAGAAATCAAAAGAATAATAATACAAAACTTGATCGTTTCTTCATAGAAAATGAAATAAATTGGAAATTCATACCAACTGCTCCTACTCATTTTGGTGGTATATGGGAAGCTGGAGTAAAAAGAGTTAAATATCATCTTAATAAAGTCATAGTTAACACACACCACACCTCACCTATTTCATTGTTACCCCAAATTGAAATCTATCTCAACTCCAGGCTTATTGGGGGTAATAACCCCCAATCACTTCTTAGTTGGCGGTTAAGCAATGCAGGTTCCAAAAATTCCAATAACCAACAGTGTTAAATATTTTTGATCGCGCTGGCAACATATTTAAAAACTGAAAGATGACTTCTGGCGGAGATGGAAAAAAGAATATTTATCTACCTTGCTCAAGAAGTACAAATGAATCATCAATCGTCAGTGCAATTATTTGAATTATTTGAAATTTGCATTTCAGATCAGTCAGTACTCAGTAGAAATAAATCGCGTTTTATTCGTGTGATCCCACCTTTTTTTAGTCATCGTTATATTATTTATAAAAACAATATGGAAAAAAATCAAGAGGAATCGAAAAAAAAAAACTCAAGACGGTCCCAATAAAATGAAATCTGTGATTGTTGTTGCCGAAAAAACTCCAACATCAAAGTCGAAAAAAGAAGTAATGTTAAAAATAACAACATTAATTATTTTAGCTTTATTTATGTTTAAAAGTCGATCCACACTATTATCGTCACACATACAAGATAGTTAACAATTATAGTCAATGCGTCAACAACAACAACAACAAAATCTCATGTGAGTCTGTTATATCGCGTACACATTTGTTATCGTAAAATTCTTGATTTTTCACAAAGATTTATTTTAAAAGTGTCAAAAATTCAGTTAATTTGATTAAAATGGATTACTGTGACAAAGTTTTACTCTTGAGTGCTTCAGATATGTTACTTATATCAATTACTGTTGAGAAAAAGAAAAAAATATTAAAGCGAAAGCGCATTTGGAGCCATAAGTGGCTTTTGCGAAGAAATGCTGAAGGAAGACGAGCAACAGCACTTCTTTTTAAAGAAATAACACTCATTTCTTTTCAAAAAATATTGCAGAATGTCGTTTGAGCTCCTAAACATTTTATTACAAAAAATTGGACCGAAAATCAAATATAAAAACACTCATTTAACCTCAATTTTATTTCTTTCTTAAGATTGAATCATACCAAAATTACTTTCGAGCGATAATGGTTTAACTTGTTAACGAACTTATATGAGTACTCATTAACGTAATTTGTGTGAGTACACATCATAAAAGTTACTCATTAGCGAACTTATTAACCGTCTCGTGTGTGTGACGACGATAATAGTGTGGATCGACTTTAAAACATAACTGTACCAAATAATTAAAATGCGCAAAAATTTACGATTGATGCGAGAATCAAATCTTCGGGTCATCAAATTTTGAGACTACCACCATTTGCTATTGCAAATCAAAATGACATTGACTTTCGAAGCAGTCTCAAAAGCGAAATATAAAAACATATTGATGAATGGGGAGTCAAAAATGAAGCAAAGAAAAGGGTACTTGGAAAGACCTATAAGGAAAAAAAGAAAGTCGAGAAGGCTGAAGAAATATGTACATTGCCAAGCCAGCCAGTAAAATTGTAATTGTGCCTTTAGTACTAAAGCCAATGTATCTTTAAGATGCAGAGTTTTCACTAAAGAAAGAAATATTTAATAATTTTGAAGATTTTTGGAAATTACACACTTGAAAAGAAAAAATAGTATATATTCAATCTGTAGAAGAAAATTGATGAAAATTAAAGACGTCAACGCACTTTAAAATTTTACTTAAAGAAACAAGGTGTAACATTCATAAACGATCATCATGAAACTTATGTGAGTATATATCTATATACTATGTATGTATATATATGCCATGAGTTCCTAAAATATGTAGAAATTATTGTATTTAAAGAATGAAATAAATATATGTAATAAAAAAATTATCGATCATTTAAATGAAAAATATAAAACTATCGCAATGAAAGAGTCATTGTTCGTTGATGAACAAATATGTTCATCAAAACATTCGCATCATTTAAAACAATATATGCCAGCGAAGCCTCATAAATAGGATTACAAATTGTTTATTTTTTGCGAGGTTTCTGACTTCGCATATATTTTAAATTCGAGATACATACTAGAATGGAAAATATAGTCCATAATTCATAAACGACTTGCAGATGAACCTGATCTTGGAGCCTCTACCAATGTTGTTGTCAGGTTAACTCGAGATGTACCAAAAGGATGTAATTACAAAATCTGTTTCGATAATTATTACTCCTCAATTCAACTACAAATATACTTAGCAAAACTAAGTGAATATTATATATTATCTACATACATATTTACTATATATTATATAATATAATATATTTAATAATCATAGGCATCCAAGGTTTAGGAACTGTTAGAAGAAATAGAATCCCTAACTGCAAACTACCCAAAAAGGATGAGTTAAAAAAGAAATCTCGAGGAAAGTCTTTGGAATTTGTTACTGATATCGATGATGTCCAACTTTCAAACGTGCTGTGGAAGGACAATAAGTCGGTTACGTTTCTATCATCATTTGTTGGTATAGAACTGTGAGTAAAATTATAAGTTACGATAGAAAAGTTAAGGCTAACATCGAAATAGATTGTCCGGCCGTGCTAAAAATTTATAAGAAGCATATGGGACAGGTCGACCTCTTGGACAGATGCTTATCTCGGAATACTGCTTTTCGCTAGTGTAAATCGGTCACACTACGAGCATACAAATGATTTATGTAAATCATGTGCAGATCCACTATACCGTGAATCAATAGGTAGTGATCAATTTTACACGTTAAGTCGCTTTATTCGAATTGACAACAGAGGCAGCCGTCAGAAACGTTTGCTAACTGCTAAAGCAGCATCAATAACATATATTTGGCATATGCTCAAAAGAAATCTCCAAAAATGTTATGTAGCAGGAGCTAATGTGACAGTTGACGAGCAATTTAATCCTTATCGTGGAGGTACTCGTTTTACTTATTACATGCCATCTAAGCCTGCTAAATACGGGATCAAAGTTTGGTGGATTTGTGATACCAATTCGTCATATCTCATGAGAAGCCAAATACATATATACCGGATTGGATGCTTCTCGAGAACGAGAAAAAAATCAAGGCGAACGAGTAGTGAAAGATCTGTGCTGCAATCTATTCAAAGGAAGTGGTCGTAATATTACATGCGACAACTTTTTTACGAGTCTTTCAGTATTGGGCATGTTCAACAAAAGACGACGATTTATTCCATGACAATTTGCATTAGCATAACGTCGGCAAATTCATTCAACAGTAATAACATTACTGTGTGCTCATTTGTCCCGAAGAAGAATAAAGTCATTCTTATGCTGTCTACAAAACACTATACTAAAGAAAAACCTAGGATGATAAAAGATTATAATAAGACCAAAAGTAGAGTGGACAATATGGACGAACTGTTGACGGAATATTCATGCAAGAGGCATTTTTTTATATCATTACACACGTGGCTGAATTAACAGCATTCATCATTTATACGAAAAATAATCCACATCTAAAAAACAACTATTCACAGACGCAAATTTTGACAACAATTTTGTGAACAACTAGTTATGCCAGTAGTTCAGAAACGATCAGGAAATCCACAAATAAATCACCACTTTGGTACCAGAAGAATTAAAGGTATCCTAGGACACAGTTGGAGAAGAACCTTTAAATAAGGAAGGACGCGATGTCAGTGGGAGAAATTACTACCTTTGTTCAAAACGAAGACCAACTCGCAAAGCATGTGGAAACTGTATAAAACCAGTTTGTGCTCAACATGCAAAAGAAAAAACATATTAAAAATAATATTTTTATGATATCGCTTCACAAAATTTACAAATTGATAAAAATTTATTGGAAAGCAACACTGATAAATTTTAAATCAGAGTAATAACAAATTTAGTCAATGTGGCAACACAGTAATGCTTTGACAGATGTAATTTGATTTAAGTAAAGAAAAAAAAATCTTAAATTTCTTTGAATTTATTGATTTTTTTCTCCTCTGGATTTACTGTTTTTGTGCAGTGATTGCTTTCTGTTTTGGTTGTTTTTGTTGTTGTAAAAAAGAATTTTAATGCTTTTTTATTGTTTTGTTTTAAATATTTGTTGTCTTTTTTCGCTTCTTTTTAGTAATAAAATTTTTTCAGGATTTGGATATATTTTAATACAATCTTCAGGTTTGGACACTAGTTTATTAAAATTCAGTGCTCAATTGGAAGTTTCTTTTATTTATAGCTCTTCATCAGCAATATTATCTTTATTTATTTATTTATTCCACTAATTTTCTTTCTTTTCAGGAAAACAGGAGGAGACTAAAGGATGGTGGTGTGCTGAACCTGATGTCGTATGTATTTTCTTTCCAGCATCATTTTAATAAAATTTATTAATAAAGTTTTTATTTTGTATTTTTTCAGGTTTTGCATATGCTCCCCCGCGAAAAATGCTCAAAGTTCTGACTGAGCATTAGTTTCATGCTCGCTAAACTTTATTTGTAGTAACAAACAAAAATATTTCTAGTCTGTGTATGTATTGTGTTCACTTTCTATATATATATATATATATATATTTTTTTTTTTCAACTAAAGTGTTTGTACTCTGGACACGGTGTTATTGGTGCTAATTTTTCGTTTGTGAGTCTTTGTCTTGCAAATTTACTCAGTTTCAACTTCGTTAGGTCTCTTCAACGATCTAAAGACATGAATCGCAAAGAATGTGTGAGAAATAATGATTAGTGCACTTGACAGACGTGTCTTTTTCCTGAACACTGTTTACAGTACTTTGTTTGGTATTTGTAGAGAGGACAGGGTTATCGATTCTCTTCAATATTTTCTGAAAAGAAGGTATTCGTTGCTAGATTTAGTAAACGTATGCTATAAATAAAAGAAACTTTGATTTAGTTTATTGGAGATAGTTGTTGAAGCGAGAATGAGAAAGAAAAGAGAAAGAGGAAAGAATGAAAAAGAACAACGGGAACACAAACCTGGCCAAATGAGCATCTTCTTCTTCACAACAACATCTCCAGCAACATATTGATGTCGCAATACCAAGTAAAAAAGTTCAACTTTTTCGTTGTTCCACTACGTCGACTGAAACCAAGCTAGTTGATATAATTAAAATAGTGAAAATTCCATCTATTGAAGGTAAAATGGATAAATATGCCTTCTTAGATATCCTTGAGGAAAGAATTTTAAAAAAAATCTAAAAACTTGAAGATTTTAAATAAGTTTAAACTCTATCAAGATAATGATCCAAAGCATAATGCTCAAATCTGTCGTCTTTGGACTCTTTATAATTGCCAAGACACCAGCTCTATCACCTGATTTAAACCCAATAACATAAAACATTTGTGGTGTAATTTAACAAAATATTATCAAAAAATGATCTTTTATGAGATTTATCGTGTTTTTTTATCAGTTTCTTTTCTAGTGCCTACCATTTTTAGTATAAAAAAAATTAATTATTTAGAAATATTTTGAATAAATAAATCAATTGCACTAAATTGTGAATAAATCAGTGTAATACTAAAATTCATTCATATAATGCATTTTTTTTATTCAAAATTAACGGTAATTTACAGAAACTCTTTACTTAAGTTTAAGAGTGCGGAGAATTTTTTGATTTTAATTTTCAAGAAAAACTAAATATTAATTTGAAATAAAAAGTATGTGAATTTAAGTGTATTGGAATAATGAAAAAATTTTGTTAACTATTGATTTGATTTAAACTATTTTTTTCTGTAAATTAACTCTTTAAAGTTCAATTTACTATGGGTGCGGACACTTCTTGGACCCACTGTACATAAATAAAATTAGAATTACAATATTATTATATAAGTTTTTTTTTTTAATAATAGAAATGGAATTAATATTACCATGTTAACTGAAACTTTTTAGCGTGAATTTTGGTTGAAATTAATAACTCCGTGGCACAATTATATATACATAGGTACTATATACGATTACAAAGTAAAAGCGTTTTCCATGTATTTATTTTACTTTGTATTATAACTTCATAAATAGTAAACACTCTGAAGAAGAAACATCAGAGGGGAAAAAATATTAACAAAGCCACTTTGTACTATTGACAATCATTTGTTAACGCTATTTTGTTGTTAAACACTGTAAATTTATTAAATAAGCCGATTGAGTCATAATCAAGTAATATCTGAAGGTTCAACCTTCGCATTTTGTACAAAATTGTTTAAAATATTACGTACGAGTACATCAGACTTTGGTACAAATCTACATAATTTTGTAAAGCGCCAACAAAAAGTTCCTGTTAACTTGAGAAAATTTAACAGGATTTTGTCCACTTTGTAAATTTGAAAATATTGGTGCCTATTGCGAATATCACCAATCGAAAAATTTGGTATTGCGAATATCGATTACAGTCGAACCCGTTTCGATTGTATTTTTATTCACGAATGTTATTCGATTGACAGTAGTTGTTTTATTTTCGTGGTGTATCTTTTGGTTTAAAATTTTTTTTTTGTAAGTTGTTGTTAATTTTTTGATTTTAAAATGATGTAAGTATAATTATAATTATTTATGAATTTTAATTTAGTTCTAGTATAAGAAATTAATAAATATTACTTTTTTTTTTTTCAACTAAACTGAAATGTTATTTATTTTTTCTTTTCTATTTAGAACAATATTTAATATTATTTTATTATTTTGAAAAAATATAAAAAAATTAAAACAAACATTTATACAATATCAATATTCATATATGAGTTCATGAAATGTCAAAACAAATCATTCACAATAATTTAGAAAATTAATATTCAATTTAAATTCACATGAGGCAATGATTTTAGGCCTATTCGATTGCGTTACACAGTACCAAAAGTAAATTCAATCGAATCGAAAAGAGTTCTTCGATCGACTGTCGAATCGATGACCGCAATAGACACCATTGTTTGTTAAAACAAAGAAAAATTTCGAAAATATTATTATTGACAAGATATTTTGTTTGTTTTGTATTTTTATTTAATTAAAAATATTTTTTTCAAGATAATATCAAGGCCTGTGAAATCTACAAAGATTTACAAAAACTTTTGTAGTTCTAAAATTTTTATTCAATATAAAAGGGTAACATTCAATACAACACAAATCTTTCAAATCTACAAAATATAAATTTTAATCTTGGCGTAAAATTAGCGTATTAATTGAAATGAAACATTTTGTTGCTCTACACATTGCTTTTGGTTATTTAAAATTTTCGAGGCTTAAACTTTATTGGAGTCCTTCGCTGAGAGTTGATCTTTTCCGAAAGTCTATGAACTGCAACAGATCGTTTCAACTAAGAACACAATTACACTTAATAAATAATTTAGAATTACCAAATAACTGTGAAGATAGGTATGTGAAAGTGAAATTATTAATAAAAACGATAAGAGAACGTTACTTAGAAATAAATGTCGAAGAACTCAGCATACACGAACAAACCGTAACCTTCAAAGGAAAACAGTCAGTGAAACAGTACATGAAAGGAATACTCAATTCTTTGGAGTATTAAAATTTATGTTTTATCAGAAAAAAGTGGCGAACCGTATGACTTTTTTCTATATCAGGGATAAACAACAAGTATTTCAAAAGCTTACCTGAAAAAATTTGGCTTTGCATCGGCAATAGTTTTACATTTAATCAAAGTTGTAGAAGTAGAAGATGCCCAAAGTCCATATACCCTCATGGAACTCAAAATTTTTGATCTGAAGCTTGATATCACACCCCGCAACATGTTGCTTATACGTTTGTTTCTAATAATCATGTTTATAATAATATTCAGTAGCAATTACCAACAATTTTTCTCATCTTATCAACATTTTATTCATGAACGAAAGGCAGTAGGATCGAGAAAGTTTAGAACAGACGCACAAGTGGAGTGCGGTAAAGTACAAATAAATTCTATACACAAATGTTGCTTAGTTTTAATTTTTTTACTATACATACCTATATTAAAATTAAAAACAATAAGTAACAATAATAAATGAATTGTTGGTATTCTCGCTATATAGCTATAGCTATCTTTATATATATAATTCTTCTGTGCGTGTGTATGTCACTGAACTCCTCCTAAACGGCTGGACCGATTTTAATGAAATTTTTTGTGTGTCTTCAGGTGGATCCGAGAATGGTTTAGATTCACAATTCGGTCTAATTTTTTCGATTCTCAGATGCAGAGGCAGTATTGGTTGAAGTTTTAGTATTTTTTTTTTTTTTTTTTTTTTTTTTTTTGAATACTAAAGAAATGACTACTAGATTTTGATTATGAAAAAATAAATGTATAAATCAATGTATACTGATGTTCCTAAATTTTTTACATGGAATAAACAATCAAAAAGTTGAAGACAAAACATTGATTATTATCAATGCGGAAAGGATCAAGAGATTCACCGATGTGATGAGAAAGGAAGATTAATTCATCAATGATTTTATATTTTTTGAAGACGATGATGACGATGATAGTGATATTGAGGAGGAAGAAGAAGAAGAAGAAGAAGAAGAAGAAGAAGGAATAAATTTTTTACCTGATGAGAATTCTTAGTAGAAGATCGTTATTATTATTATTATTTTTGGCATTCCAGTCCCAGAATTCGTCGACATATTTATGACAAATACTCTAGGCTGATTATATACAGTTTATCCCAAGCAACGCGAATGCTTTTTTCTGCGTTTGTTATTGGTTAACGTTCTTGGACCGACATCCTTCCAATATTTGCGAAAAGTCAATGGTACTTTATACGACACTTTCTTTGATGCGTGTCGTGAGTTACATTTATTGGAGGATGATAACCATTGGGACGTCACACTTGCAGATGCAGCACTGAGCTCATCTCCACAGCAAATTCCTCAATTACTTATTTTCAATGATATTGACAACGTGTTTTCCGTCTGAAGCATCTGCTCTGTGGAACAAATATAAAGACTCAATGAGTGAGGCTATGCTAGAATCCGATAGGTGGCGATGTAGTAAAGTTATTTGATATTTACATATTTTGTTAAGTCACACTGCGATGTTCTCATTAGAAAGCATTGAATGATTCAATATATGCTGGCATTTCAATCTAAGTAACCTCAATCAAAAACCATTTAATTAAATGAAGCGTATAATTCTAATAGTAAAGAGTAGAAGGGATATGCCTGTTCTGGATCACAGCTCCGGCTCAGTGACGTCATAACGTTATCAGTGCGGGGTCACGTGATTCAAGGTTACATGTTGTTAGTGAGAGTTTACAGGGGTCAAGGTTACGTATTATCAGTAAGGGTTGATAAGGGGCCAAGGTTACGTGTTATCAGTAGAGGTCACACGAGTGAAGATTTTTTTTATTATCAGTATGGGCTGGGTCACGTGGTTCAAGGTTACGTGTTATCAGTGAGGGGTTACAGGGGTCAAAGTTACGTGTTATCAGTAGAGGATCACATGAGTCAATTTTTTTTTTCTTATCAGTGTGGGATCATGCGGGGTTAATATTTTTTTTATTATCATAGAGGAATCATACAGGGGTTAAAATTTTTATTTATCAGTGAGGGATCATGCGGATTAAAATTATAAGGGTTATTATTAAAAAAGCAATATAAAATTGTTGATACATATTAATTAAATATTAAAAATGAAAGTTAAAAATGTTTCTAATTTATGTCAAGACACTATAAGACAAGGACAAGGACGCCACATAAACGAAAGGACAGAACAACGTCTGCCGGGCCAGCTAGTATACATAGATAATTCTAATCATACACACATTCGAGCCATACTTTTTCATTGTTTTCAAATTATGAGTAAAATTTTTTTAAACTATATATTATTGTACTTGAAGAAATTTGAAATTTTTTTCGTTTTTCTTATTTTTGTTGTTGTTATATTGAAATCAATTCAAATTTTGTCTTTCTTTTTTAACTTGCAGGTTTAAATTAATAAATAAACATTTTATACTTTTCTATTTTCATTGAAAACTTTTTTTATATTTGTAATATGCAATTGTGTTTGAAAAATTTTATTAAAAACCATACATTGAGTCTTTGATACTTCAAATAAAAAATCTGAAGGTGCATATTGCTAAATACCAATTTCTTAAGTATGTCAATATGAGAAAAGAATATAAAGGAATTTCTTAAAACAGTTTCTATTAAATACTGGAGGCTTCATCAAAAGCATTATGCTAAAAAATTTCGCACGTACTTATACTACTGTCTTTTAACTTGCCTTTTTTAATTTTTACATTTATATTTTTAATTTAACTATAAAAACCTTTTTTCAAAACATAGAAATTCCATACAGTGGGAAGCACAAAAATCAAATTTTGACTCTAAAGATTAGTTTATTGTCATTTAAAATATGTATGTATATCATATTTTTACACTAATATATATCTACTGCAAAAAAAACGACTATTGGTAAAAAGAATTTCAAAAATTCTCATATGTATGTAGGTACATATTTTAAAACTGATCTTTACAAAGGTATGCTGGAAAAATTGGGTAAATGCATAATTGGATTCACAATGAAAGAAAAAATGAACTTGCTTTTGAACTCAAGGACTGGAAGATCAGTTTCAAAGTCCAAAATATAATAGTTCAAAACTGACAAATTACATATCTTTCCACAAAAAATATGAAATAACTTTTTTTTAAAATTATATGCGAATTTTCAATGAAAATAGAAAAGTATAAAATGTATTTATACCTGCAAGTTTAAAAAAAAAAAAAAAATTTGGTTAAAACTGGATTTCAATATAACAACAACAAAAATAGGAAAAACGAAAAAAATTTCAAATTTCTTCAAGTACAATAACATAATATGGTTTTAAAAAATTTTACTCATAATTTAACCCTTTAATGCATCGTATATCACACGTGATACCTTTATTCAAATTGGATAGATTTCAATGTTGGTATTCATGTTTTTCAAATATTTCAGTTAAAAGAGTAAGTCTATTAAGTGATTTTCATATTTCTGTATTGGCAATAATGGTATAAAACAGTTTGACATTTGTTTTTCATATTTGAAGTGATGTAAGTCGTATTAAAGAGTTAACAGTGTGTAATTGATTTTTTAAAACTTAGTTTTTTCTTTTAATTTAGGAATTTATTAAAAGGTAAGTATATTTTCTAGTTTATTATCATATAATAAAAGTTTTTGAATTATAATTATCTTAATTATATTAAAATTAAAGCCTTTAACACAAAAGTTTGAAGCATATCATATATGATATATTATGCATTTACAAAAAACTTTATAAAAATAACAAATGTGATACATTATCATATATGATATATTGTGCATTGTAGAACATGGCTCATCGAAAAGCTTTATCAGAAAAAGAAATAACAGAAATTTTAGAAAAATGGTGCGATAGTGAAGATGATTTTGATTTTGATTTCAATGATGAAAATAATGATGGTTGTTATGACGAAGTAACGGTTTCTCATTGTCATGGATCTGAACCAGATGTTCAAAACAATGAGGAAAATACGGCTCCTGAAGATCAAACAGAATTATGCGATAATAATTTTTTACCTGTTGTATTAGAAGAAGCAGTACAACAACCTTTGATGAAAAATTCAACAGAACTGAAAAACATGTTTTCTAAATGCATCTGGAAACATAAATCACTTTTATACGATACCGAAAGTGATTTTAAAGGTAATGATCAGTTACCACCAAGTGTAATGGATCTTTCGACTCCTTATTCATATTTTAAATTCTTTTTCGACGATAATATTATAAGAAATATAGTAGATGAAACGAATTTATATACACAACAAAAAAATCCAAATAATAAATTTCATGTTAATACAATAGACATTCAAAAATATTTTGGTATGCTAACATCGGAAATTTGTATAAAAAATATACGCAGATTTTGGAGTCCTGTAATTGGAAATAGTTTGATCCAAGAGACAATGTCAGTGAACACTTACGAAAAAATAAGACGAAATTTACATTTTAATAATAACGAAAATCAACATCTAAAAGGACATGAACTTCATGACAGGTTATTTAAAATTCGTCCTCTTTTTAATGACCTAATTCAAAATTTTCAAAAAATACCTTATGAAGAATGCTTAAGTCTAGATGAACAAATAGTTTCAACAAAAGCTAGGAATTATTTGAAACAATACATGCCAAACAAACCACATAAATGGGGTTTCAAAATTTTTGTACTTTGTGGTGTATCAGGATATGCTTACAATCTAGAAATCTACACTGGTCAAGAAAATGATTGTAAATTTCGTCACCATAATGAAATTGATCTTGGTGCAAGCTCGAATGTTGTCATCAGGTTAACACGCGACGTTACTCAAAATATTAACCATCGATTATACTTCGACAATTATTACACGTCATTATCATTGATGTACGAATTACGCAAAAAAGGAATTCTAAACCTGGGAACAATGAGGAAAAATCGCTTACCCAAGTGTAAATTAGCAGATGAAAAATTGTGGAAGGATAAAAAAGAGGATTTTCCAGTGAAATTGTCACTACAGTTGACGAAATTGAATTCAGCGTAGTACAGTGGAAAGATACAAAAATTGTAACTTTAGCTTCAACTTTTGTTGGAGAAACACCTTTACAAGAATCTGATAGATATGAAAAAAATAAAGGATTGGTGAAAGTAAGTTGCCCAACTATTGTGAAAGAATATAACAAATTCATGGGCGGTACATTTTTCGAAAGAAATGAAGATACCAAATCGATGCAGAATCAATTGAGCCTTCTTTTTCTGCAATAAAAAATGAGGGTTAATTTTTTGAGAAAAACAGGGTGAAACACAAAAAATGGGTAAAAATTCACAAAATTTTGATTTTGAACGCGTTTAACTTTTTAACAGTTAAGAATAGAGGCACAAGTAAGGTATTGTTACAAAGGGCAAAGAGTCCTCTATGTTTTCTTCTAATACAAAGTGACCCTAGAGTGCTCCTGTAAAAAGTTATGGGGTGTTTAATGGAAAAAGTGCAAAAAAACTTCAACGCCCTCTAGCGGCCAAACCGTTAGGATTCCCCCCCCCCCTCCAATACGATTTTTTGTTTGTCTCGATAAGCCCTATCTATGGTATCCTTTTGGTCCTGGATAACGGAAACACCCTGTATATTCGTATTGTCCTCGTTATTTTACACCATGTAATAATTTTTTCATCTTAAAATAAAAAGTCATGCATTAAAGGGTTAAAAAGAACGCAAAGTATGGCTCGAATGTGTGTATGATTATAACTATTCATACATTTATAGCAATAGTAATTATAAATTTATGTATACTATACCTATAGCGAGAATACAAACAATTCATTTAATATTGTTACTATTGTTTTTAATTTTAATATAGGTATAGTAAAAAAAATTAAAACTAAGCAACATTTGTGTATAGAATTTATTTGTACTTTACCGCACTCCACTTGTGCGTCTGTTCTAAACTTTCTCGATCCTACTGCCTTTCGTTCATGATTAAAATGTTGATACGATGAGTAAAATTGTTGATAATTGCTACTGAATATCATTATAAAAATGATTATTAGAAACAAATGTATAGACAACATGTTGTGGGGTCAGGGGTGTGATATCACGCACCAGATCAAAAATTTTGAGTGCCATGAGGATATATGGACTTTGGGCATCTTCTACTAATACAACTTTGATTTAATTCAAAAAAATTGACCCCATCATTAGACGAAGACTTCGTGAAGCTGAAAAGAATAGTAGTGTAGCATGAAAACTACCATACATAAATAACGTCAACAGACAAAAGCGACTTGATTTTTATAATGAACATGCTTTGAAAGTAGAAAATTTTTGGAATAGGGTGCTGTGTATGGTTATGGCTTAAACAAAAGTTATCGAAGCAAACTCCTAAAGGATTGAGGGAATTTAAATATGTGATTGGAAATACATGGATCATATTTCCAACTGAAGAGTGCAGAAAATATGCGCTTACAATTTCACGTGGGTAGAGAAGAATGTCACATAATAATGGTGGACTCTGCGGTTCTCAATAGTTTCTGTCAACTTACTTTTGTGGAAAAAATGTTGAATACTTTTTAGTTTATTTTAAGTTTTTCTATAAAATGTGATATTTATAAGTTATTTTTTTTTTCTTGACAAAATAATATTTTTGTTAAAAATTTGAAGAAAAGCAATATATTTTATATTCAACAAAAAATACAATACGATTACTTTGTTTTTTTTAACTGTCAACTTATACATGAGAGCCACTATACATATTTAGTGATGAAAAACGGTTTTGCCTGGATGGACCTGACGAATACTCATTCTATTTTCATGATGTACGTCAAATAGAAAAGTATATATCTTTCAAGAACTTCAAATGCTAATGGATTTGTAATAGTTTGAAGCTCAATGACGTTTAATGGAGTGGTCGAACTAGAAATTTCAAAGGCACAGCAATACAGAAAATTATTACAAGAGCAGAAATCGATGATTGAGAGAGTAGTAAAAGACCAAAACTGGACATTTCAACAGTATCAGTTTAACGCGGCTATACACACTGCAAGATCAGTTAAACAATGGTTTTCATAAAAAGGAGTAAACATACTCAACTGGTCAGAACTGTCGCCTGATTTTTAGCTGATATGTATGACCACAGAAAGTATGGCAGTGGTAAGTTATAACTAAATTAACATCTTTATTTGTGACTAAAGTTAGAATTTCATAAAATTTTTAGAATGCCGTTGAAGAAAACGTGTAAATTGAAGTAGAAGAAGGGATAGGAGTAACCAGCTTAGATATGTCCTGTGGCGTGGAATGAAAGCAATTGTGTGGAGTATGTCAAACTCAAATACATAGTTCATTATCATTCGATGACAATGAATTGTGTTCAACATTCGTCAAAATTATTTTTGGCAATTCAATGTTACGTGGCTCTTTACACGGTCAAAAATATAGTTTATTTTTTAAACTTCTCTCTAAACTTTCTTTTGTTTAACGGCTTTTCTAGACTATTGTAGTTTGCAAATAAAACTTCTAATAGGTTTTATTTTTTAAAAACCATTTTCGTTTTGTATTAAAAACACCTAACGATTTAAATTTACTTTTAGATTATCAAGTTTAGAAAATAAACTACAGTTGTTTAGAGTGTTTAATTTGAAAACCGTAAAACTTTAACTTAGCAAATTAAACCTTGTTGAATTAGTTTTTAAACCTATAATAGTTTGCTCTGTTGAAATTTTAAACCACAAATTAGTTTAATTGAATAAATCAAACTGTGATTTATTAGTTTTTAAACCAAAAAAGTTTATTAGGTTTTAATTGTAAACTGTCGGAGTTTAAATAACAGAGTTCTAGTACGTATAGTAATTACTAATTAGTAAGATATTAAAATGTACGCGACAACAAGTGCCGGTTTATTTTTAAAAGTGAATTTTTTGCGAGAAAAGAAAAAATACGTGAATTTATTAAAAGTTGTTCAAGATTGTGAAAATATTAATAATATAATTACATATGATGATTTGCTAATGCCTTCGTTTTTATGCATTTTCCCGAATTGGTAAATTAATAAAATCGTATTCATGCATGATTATTTGTTTTAATTTTTTTTTTTACTCTAGACCATTTAAGTATGATTTCCAAATTTTATATCAAATAAACAAATATTATATAGCTAAGTATTATGTATATTGAGAAATAAAATAAATATTTTGAAATCAAAAACACGTTTTTAACTATAAAAAAATAGAAATTTCCAAATTTAAATTCAAAACTTTTAAAGTTTATTTTTTAATGATAACTGCTTATAATTAAAACCTACAATCGTTTTGTATCGAATTCTCGAAAGTTTAAATTTTAAACTTTAATTGCTAATTTGCATTAAAATTGAAACGAAATTATTTAAACGTTATTATTTAAAATAAAAACCTAATAGTTTTGTTTGAAATAGAAAACAGTGTTTAAAATTGAAACTTTTCAGTTTCAAGAATTTTTAATATTTAATACTTCTTAAATTTCAAACTTTTTTTGATTGGAATTAGGTATATACAAACGAAAAAGTTCAAAAGTAAAACCGATATTTTTACCGTGTAATCAATTAGTTTCAATTTAACTTCTTTAGTTAAAAAATTATGCAAAACACCATAAGCCTTAATAAATAATTGAATCTGTTGTTGCCAACTTAACTTTAATTGGCCTATACAGAATTCTAAAACTATTACTCAATCTTTCAAAAGCCATTTCAACACTTATCATAGGGTTTCAAAATGATTGTATTTCAGTTACTAGAAATGCAATTAGTAGGTTAGACAAAAAATCTCGCCAAGTAGTTTTAATTTTTTACGAGATGAATATTAGAAATGAGCGTCGACATAATGAAATGTACAATACGATAAGATGGATTTACTAGTGGTGTGCGGATAGTACTATCCGATCCGGTACTACCTCGTTTATTACTGGATCCGATTGGGTACCGAATCTAAAGCCTGAAAAATGTCGTTACTCGGTATATTTTTAGTTTAATAAATCGTTTTGAAATTACTATTTTATTTAAAGCGAAAAATAAAAAAGAAAAGAAATATCTATGATGTAAAGGTTTTTTACGAAAATAACAATATTTTTCAATATATTATCGGTTCAAAACTAAAGCATTCGATAACGACAGAGCATTAGAAAAAGTTAAAGAAAATATAATTGAAAGTATAAGCAGTGGCACAAATTTAAATTCATCTACATCTATGAGCCTTAACTCAGAAAACGATGAATATACGGAAATTAATGATCCAATATGGGGGGACTTTGTGCAAAAAGTCAAACATTCAACAAATTGTATCACGCCTTCAGTAAATGCAGTGTTACAAATTCGTCAGTACATTGAGGAACCATATTTAGGACTAAAAGAAGATCCTCTCTTATGGTGGAAAAATAGATCACATACATATAAATTTTTAATTGATTCAGTAAAAAATCATTTGGGTGTTTTGGCAACTTCCGTTTCAAGCGAAAGGGTTTTCTCTGCTGCTGGTCAGGTAATTTCAGACCGCCGAACAAGGTTGTCACCAGAAATTTTAGGATATGTAGTATCGGAAAAATTTATAGCAGCAGATAAATCAAAATTTAAATTTGTGTGATCAACTTAATCATAATGTAAGAGCTATAGTATACGATCAATCAACTGTGAATGAATCCTTATTCAAGAAATTAGATTGTAACAAAGACAATCGTTTTTCCTTCCATAATAATAGAAAAATTTTTGTATACCGTTTTCGATGCTCTTCATCTTTACAAATCTATAAGAAATAATTTACTTTCTCATCTTCTTTTGGTCAAAAATCTAAGATGCGCGCGTTGGGAAGTCCATGAAGAAGTTTTCAGAACTGAAAGTCAATTGAAAACACGGGTACGTCCTTCTTCACTATAGAAACATAATGAACCTTATAAAATACCTTTCAAAAAATGAATGTTTTATAATAGCAGCAGCAAAATTGTATATTTTTAACAAAACTTGAAAACAAATGCTAAATGCACAGCGGAAACTTTTCAGAAATTGGATAATTAATGAGATTGCTAGAATAGCAAACTCAGATGTTCTCGAATTCCCTACAGTTCACTCCTACGAAAAAATAATTTTCTTTGGAAGTATTTGCTGCTAATATGCAAAACATTTTACCTGACCTTTCAAACACACATTTAGCTCAGTTTTAAAGCTCATAGAAGATTTATCCAAAAAAGATATTACAGTATTCATGTACTATAAAAGTTGACGTTTAGTTCGTATGAGTATTTTTATTTATTCAAAGTTTAAGTGTGATTACAAAAATTTGAAAAACAAAAAAAAATAAAAATAAAAATTTAAAATGCTTAGCATAGAGGCTTAAAGCCTAGACAGACCGAAATATAAAGTACACGAATAAAGTACGTACTTTGCCTTTGTACTTTATTTTGGTGACACATCGGTGTTTGTACTTAATTTTGACGTTTAAATTTATTTTGTACTTAATTTTGACGTTTAAATTTATTTTGAATGAAAATTGTTCAGCTGCTGATAAATATTTAAATATTTGTCAAAAATTTGTAAAAATATAAAATTATATGTCACAATAATTTGTGAATTATATAAAAATCTTCAAAAAAGGTTTGTATAAGACATATTAATAAAAATTCGTTGGTGTAAATTGTAATACGGAAAATTTTTTAAAAATTATAGATAAATAAAATTAAAGGCAGAATGTCGCTTATTGCATCACAGGAAGATGCTAAGGTTTGTAGATAGAAATAGTGGCATCAATTTTTTTACAAATTTTTAAAATCATAATTGTTTTCTTATTAATATTTAAATTTTTTTAAGTGTTGTTAAATAATAATTATATTTATTTAAATAAATGATGAAAACCGAATAATCTTTATTTTTTCAATATGATTTTTATATTATTGGCTCGAAAATTAAAAATGGTAGCCACCATAATTAAAAGTATATCTGTCTCTATATTTCTATATATATAAAAAAGAGATACATAGATATACTTCTAGTTATTATGGCAGTTACCATGGTTATTTTTTATTTTGAAATACATTACTTCACACATTTTTTTAATGGTGCAAGGCTCAACACAAATTTTACTTCTACTATTGACAACAAGTGGCGCTGAAGATCTAAGCGTACGGTAGTGCGCGGCCATGTTCAATACATAGGCCGTATGCACACCGTATACTATTAACACGAACTGTTTCGAGCCATTTTTGACCTCTCACAGCTCAGTGTCTATTAAAGCTAAACAGAGAAAATTTAAACCACGTAGTAGTGTGCTTCCTCCCGCCCGCTGTATCAAATTTCATGTATAATAAGTTTAATGAGTCTTGAGATATTGACCCCAGAAAAAGCTAATTTTGGCACTTAATTACTGACCGGTAATCAAAACCTCTAGGGTACTTCTGATAAGCCTAGAACTATGAATCAAAATTTCAAATTCAAAGTCAAATTCATAATTATTAATACGTTCTGTATTGAAATTTTGTATGTGAAAAAGTTCTTTGAACTTGGCATTAATGCACATTTCATTACCTTTGCTGGCCCAACAGTTAACGAATAGGAACTTGGCCCCCTTTTAACATTTATGGTTTTGGTTGGATCGTACTTTACACCTAAAGTACATAAATTTTTGTGCTTAGCTAAAGTACATAAATGTATGGGGAAAGTCGATGAATTCGTACTTCGTGCTTTATTTTTGTACTCAAGTACGTACCTTAGCTTGGTCTGTCTAGGCTTTTAGTTTAGCAGCAGTGAAGATGAAACGGAGGATATGATTGCTGTAGTTCAAGTACGTAGAACTCTAAGAGATTCTTCGAATCCACTAGAGTTACCTAAAAGAATGTAAGTTTTTACTTATTCAAGAACATTTTGGATTCCTAATGTGAACTGATTGTTTTATGATTTTCATCAAAGGTTTATAAAAAACTTCCATGTTTCTAAGTTCCTCACTCAATAAAGTTAAATGCTTCTTTGAGATTTTTCGCTTCGCAACCAACTGTATCTAAAGTAATTTCAGATGTGGCGAATTTCTTTGAGTCTGAAATTTTTCCAGTGTATATAAAATTCCCAGCTTCAGATACATAGAAACATGAAATTCAAATGGAATTTTATGACAAAACAGGGTTTCCTGGAGTGATAGAGTGGTGTTGATGGCACACATGTCAGAATTGTTGCACCTTTAGGTGATGAAAACTATCTGCATATGAACAGAAAAGGTGCCTAAATGATATACTTGTAAGTTAATTCTGAATTCGTCGGCAAATGCAATATAAAATTTTATATATGAGTGGGGATATGCCGATCCTAACTAGGGTTGCCAGACGTCCCCCTTTGAGGGGGACTGTCCTTTTAGCCTGGGAAAAATGAGCTGTCCCCCTATTCCGAAAAGTGCCAAGGGGGACGCAAATGTCCCCCTTATCTGCTAAGTTTAAAACCTGCCAGTTCTCTTCAAAAAAACATTTAAGTTTGCAACATTTTTAATAATAATAATAACAGAACACTCCCGTACATAATTTTTACTTTGACATTTAACTTGACTAACTGAGCGCTTCCATATTATTCAAATGTCAAATTCAAAATAACATCATTGAAAGCTGACGGTTTAATATATGTATGTACATACAAATTTTTGGTATAAGGTACAATCTACGTGTTAGTCAAAAATTTAGAATATTTTAAATAGCATCGACTTTAATTACGTTTTGTGACCACATTAAAATAAGTAATAGTAACTTATTTTCAACAATTTTTCCAGATTCAAATATTGCAGGTTTGTTCTTTGTACTTGTACTTAAGTCTTAAGTTTTTGTTTCATATTTATTAAATACTTTGTTATACTAAAAATCTTACGCATAATATATTTATACATAATCGTGAATAATTTATGTAGGTAAATTTACATGTGGAAAAACCAAATGTCATCAAATAATAAAAGTTTTAGCAGAAGAGTCGAAGCAGAGGACAATCTCATGTTTGAATAACAATCATCCTTTTTCGATTCACACTGATGCATGATTGAATCTTTGAACGAAAAATTTCATTTTCTTTAGCGTGGCACCAGCCATCTTTGAGTGGATGAATCAATGATTATATTCAAAGGAAGAAGCTCACTGAAGCAATATAATCCAATGAAACCCATTAAAAGGGGGTACAAAATATGGTGCCTAGCAGACCAATATGGATACATAAAAAAATTCTCTATTTACCAAGGAAAAGATGAGGCATTAGAAGAAAAATATAAAAACTACGGTCTTGGGGAAAGGGTTGTTTTTTCAATGACAGAAAAAGAAAGAGAGAAAATAAAATAGTATTTTTTGATAACTACTTTACATCAGTAAATCTTCTCGAAAAGCTAAAAACAGAAAAAATTTTAGCCTGTGGAACGATTCGCTTGAATAGAAAAGGAAATCCAAAAAATATGCAACTTGATAAAAAAATGAAAAGAGGAGATATGGACTTCCGAGTGTCATCAAGTGGCACTAGCTTTTTCAAATGGATTGATAACAAAGTGGTTCTGCTAGCATCTAATTATCATGGCAATGAAGTCACAAGAGTAGCTAGAAAAGATCACATAGGAAATGAGAAAGATGTCAGTTGTCCCGCAATTGTTAAAGATTACAATACTTATATGGGAGGAGTAGACCATGCCGATCAACTTCGTTTTACTTATGGCCTTGATCGAAAATCAAAAAAATGGTGGCATAAACTCTTCTGGGGTATGCTGGAGATAGCATTTGTTAACTCGTATGTTGTATATTGCCAGGTAGAGAATAAAATTTCTCTTTTGCAATATAGACGATTTGTTGCTACAAGGTTAATGACGCAAAAAGAACTACATGTAGATAGAAGAATGTTGAAAACCAAAGCTCCAACCGACCAATCTTCTCCAGCTAGTGAAAAACGTAGAGGAAAAAATGAGGCTGTATCTGAAGACGTCAGGTTAGGTAATCTAGGAGTTCACTAGCCTAAACTTGTTGAAACTAAGGGAAAATGCGAATTGTGCAGCATAAATAAAATACAATCAAAACCGTTCTCCCAATGTACGCATTGTGGTATTTATTTATGTTGTAATGACAAAAAAAACTGTTTTGCAAAATATCATGGCATTCCATTGTCAAATTCTCAAAATAAAATAATGTTTATAACTTAAATAAAACTATAACTTTCAAACGGAATTTTTTTTTTTTTTTTTTTATAAACTAGCCTTCTTAAACCCGACGGTACTTTTGAGTACCGGTCATAAATTTGGTCCTTAAAGATCATTGACAGTAAAAAAATCGATAAGTTTTATTTTTTATACTTCTCAAAAACGCAATATATGCAAAAAAATACAGTGAGCGAAATTCAATTAGATCCACCTTGTTTTTCTTCGTTTTAAAACAAACCGTTACCTGTTTTTTTCAAAGGATTACTTGTTTAGCAAGATATTAGTGCCATATGGCTATTTAGTTGCAGAAATTCCCGTTTTAAAAATTTTTAGGAGTCGCAATTAGAAAAATTGAGTTTTCATGCATATAAAATGCGAAATTCAATTAGATCCACTCACTTTAAAAGTATCATAGTTGCAAATAACGTTTAATATTATATGAAATTTTGGTGTAGTTATTTAAATTGATGTTCTAAGTCTTGTTTTATTTTAAAATTTTTTAAAATTCCAGACACTAGTTTTCCATAGTATAGCAATGGGTAATGGTAATATCCTTAATTCTGAAAAACTCTGCAAAAATTGAAGCCTATAACTCATTTATAGTGCTTTATTGTTTTTTCGCCGTAAACTGCCCTGACTAAAATTCCCCATTACTTTGCGATGGGATTCAAGGCACGAGAAGTTGCTGGCCAGTCGAGAACTTTAATTTTTTTCTCGGTAAACCATGTTTTTACTGGAGATCCCTTATAAATGGCCGCATTATCTTGCTAAAAAATCCATTTTTTTTGTAGGTTTGTGCTCTCCAAAGTCAATAAGAACTTAATCCAGTAATTCAACTTATTTTTCACTTGTCAATTTTGTGGAAATCGAACATAATAAAAACGAAAATGGGACCCAAACCTGTACAGCACCTCCTCCAAAGTTTCGGCTCATATATATACATCTTTCTGTTTTCTCAAATCATGCCAATATAATTTAAACCATCGGGACCATTAATATTTAACTTTTTTTCATCTGAAAAAATTACATTTTTCCATTAGTTACCAAACGTGATGTACTTTTCCGCGAAATCAAGCCGCTTTGTCTTGTGATGATTCTTTAATGCTGATTTCATTGCACATTTCTTCCCATCTAAAGCGTTCAGAGGATGAAAAAATTTGTTGTACTCGACGATTAAAGTTCAGTGCTGATCGTATTTGTGATGATCTCATATTTTCTTTGCTTGCGAGCCCGAAAATGTCTCTTTTGTCATTTTTCGAGATCTTCTGGTTTCCTCTTGAATGACAGTTCTGCCCATAATTTTTCTTATTTTTAAGAAAATTATTTATGCATTTATTAGATCGCCCAACTTTTTTAGCAATTTGTCTATTAGAAAGCCCCACATTTTTATAGGCTTCAATTTTTGTAGAGTTTTTCAGAATTAAGGATATTACCATTACCCATTGCTATATTATGGAAAACTAGTGTCTGGAATTTTAGAAAATTTTAAAATAAAACAAGACTTAGAACATCAATTTAAATAACTACACCAAAATTTAATATAATATTAAACGTTATTTGCAACTATGATACTTTTAAAGTGAGTGGATCTAATTGAATTTCGCATTTTATATGCATGAAAACTCAATTTTTCTAATTGCGACTCCTAAAAATTTTTAAAATGGGAATTTCTGCAACTAAATAGCCATATGGCACTAATATCTTGCTAAACAAGTAATCCTTTGAAAAAAAACAGGTAACGGTTTGTTTTAAAACGAAGAAAAACAAGGTGGATCTAATTGAATTTCGCTCACTGTAGTAGTTTTTACATCATCTTAGGGTCTTGGTTCGTCATGTCATGTTTTTCGTAAAATCCTTACAAGTGTTTCCATGACTATAAAAATTCGCAATCACAAATTATCAGGATTATCAGAATGGGGTTAAGAATCTGTATGGAGCTAGGAAAATTATTTTATACCTTTTAGTCCGTCATAAAAACGTGCTATATTAAGAATTATTTTTTATTAAAATTATTATTTTACTTGAAATTATATTCTTAAATGTATTTACTTATATTTACTTTACAGAGATTTTTGCAAGTTAACGGGTATGAATGCCTCGTTATCATTCTTCAAAATCCGTTGTACGAGCAACGTCTGGTGAACCAATGAAGAAAAACAGCATATTCTCAAGAAGAGGAAGAGGAGACATGGTAGAGGTAAAATTTGAAAAAGAAAAAATGTAAATTTCATGTTTTAATTATTTTACTATTATGTATCATTAAATTTTAATGTTTCCTTTTTTAAACAATTTTAGATGTCATCAAAATTGAAAAGAAGAAAATAAGAAGAAAAAAAATCACCACGGTTCAAAAATATTTAATTAAAATTTAACATTCAATGTTACTTAAATTATACATAAAAAACCTAAAAAAACTTATAACACATTTTTATATAAATTATAAAAATAATAAAAATTTCAAAACTTTCTACATTTCAACAATGAGCCGAAATAGATTTGATGCTATTTAAAGCAAATTGCACGTGAATGAAATTTCAAAATTTTCTACACTTCTCTGAAATTCACTTTTATTTATTACATAAAATATTTTATTTATTATTGTATACTTGAAAAAAAACCAATTGTTTTATACATTTCTTTTTGTTAAAATTTATTAAAAAATGAGAGACTTCTCAGATGTCTTAAAACAAAGAATTTATTATTCTCAATTGGGCATACGACCTACACCAATAAAATTACGTTCAAAGTGTTTTATTGTTTTCAGATGATTTTTAAAGTTCTCAGCGATGTCAATGACCGTCATTTTTAACTGATGGAAAGGAATTTGTGCATAAAATACTGCTATGTATCCTAACAAAGAAACATATGTGGTATTATTGCATGTAAAATATAAGTACACACATATAAAAATTTCTATTAGATAAACTTTTTAGAACTGAATTCCAAAAATGTTAGGGTATTTATTTCTAATATATGTACTTATAAACAATTCACGCCAAATCATCAAGATAAAATAATATATACTTTACCTTATGAATTATGAACTACATATTCAAATTTATACAAAAGAGGACACAACTTACGAAAATCATTTTATTATAAACAAAATCTATTTTATACTCATAATTTAGAAGTATACCATAAAAAAAATGAAAAACTGTATTATATAAGTACATTCATAACCTACATACTCGTAAACAAATATTATATGAACATTTATTCACTTCTAGGTATGTACTTAGAATTAAAACTATGTAATGATAATCTTCACATTAGGTAATTATTATTTGAAAATCTTTATATCAATTTTACTGATCAAAAAAATACATACATAATTTAATTACAGTTACGGTGTAACTAAACTAGTTTCTGTGTAATTTTTATTATGTCTTCCTCAAGAAGAACGTGTTTAAACAGCCCTGACTGTTTTTGTGTTGTTTGTGGAGAATATATGTTCAAAAAATTCCGTTTGAACGTGTCGGACTTCGTGAAAAAAACATACTTGGACTACTTTGGGTTTCCATTGCCGACAAACGCCAAGCCCTGGATACCTAGTTTGGTATGTAAAAATTGTGTTGAGTCTTTGCGATTATGGGCAAACAAAAAAAGAGCCTTTTTTAAGTACAAAACTCCTATGATCTGGCGTGAACCATCGAATCATCACGATGACTGTTATTTCTGTGTTACGAAAATCATAGGAATAAACCATAAAAACTGCTCGAAATGGGTATATCCCAACTTAAAATCTGCTATAAGACCAGTCTTGAATTCTAGTGACACACCAGTACCACAGCAGCCATGTACATCTTCAGAACATCCAGACGAGTGTAGTCAACAAACCAATAATGACGACAGTAGTAGCGACAGTGATTTTGATTGCTTTGGTTATCCTCGACCACTAAATCAAGATGATTTGAATGACTTGATCAGGGACCTTGGACTATCTAAGGCTCCACTAGTATCCAGAGACCGAATTATATTGCCTCCTTTGCATATAAAACTGGGATTAATTAAACAGTTCGTAAAAGCTCTTAACAAAGACGGCCAATGTGTTCCCAAAATTGAGTAGTGAGAAAATTAAAGCTGGCATTTTCGATGGCCCACAAATCAGAAAGTTGATAGATGATACAAATTTTATCAACCATATGACATCTATCGAGAGATGTGCATGGGAAGAGTTTGTTTGGGTAGTGAGGAATTTTTTGGGAAATAAAAAGTCTGATGGCTACATTCAGCACGTTGAACAGTTGCTAATACACTTTCAGCAGCTTGGATGCAACATGAGTATTAAACTTCACTACCTTCACAGCCATCTAGAATATTTTCCTGAAAATCTTGGAGACCTAAGCGAGGAACAAGGGGAGCGTTTTCACCAGGATATTCGCACCATGGAGGAGAGATATCAGGGTTACTGGAACGTAAATATGATGGCTGATTATTGTTGGAGCATTCTAAATAGTAATTATAACACACCACACGCGAGAAAATCTTATAAAAGAAAATTTTATTCAGAATAAATAAATTTAATAAATTTTTATACCTTAAACTGTGTGTATTTTTAGTGAAAAATCCCGTCACTACATAGCCCCTAAATTAGAGCTGCTACATAAAAACGGCATATGTTTATGAAATC
Organism: Bombylius major; assembly: GCA_932526495.1. NCBI lineage: Eukaryota > Metazoa > Arthropoda > Insecta > Diptera > Bombyliidae > Bombylius > Bombylius major. Next base: position 20,747,663 of record OW052042.1, on the reverse strand, counting down.
AGCGTGGAAAAACTATTCAGATTCATGAAAAAAATTTCATGCAACAGACATGCTGTTGTCCTGTGTTATTATAATATAGTTGTGATGTTGATAAAATTCGAACCCGCGTTAAAAAATAGAAAAATTTTATGTATCAGATTTTTATTCATTTGTATGATAAAAAAAAAGATTGTGAAATAGTTGTAATGTTGATGAGATTCGAACCCGCGTTTAAAAATAGTAAATTTTATGTATCAGATTTTTATTCATTTGTATGATAAGAAAACAGATTGTGAAATAGTTGTGATGTTGATGAGATGCAAACCCGCGAATAAAAACGGAAAAATATCATACAAAAGTGACAGCGACATTTTAAATATGTATACGTTTTTGATTCATATGAATACATACATTTAAAACAATCTACACTAACATCACCATCTACAGCCAAAAATTGAGATTTCATTTCTCATTAATATAATACAATGGTTTTACAATTTAAATACTTAATTCTATAACAATGACCCAGAAACTTTGTTCACGTACAATATATGTGTATACACACAATTTAAACATATCTACATTATCAATAGCTCAAATGGCTACGACGGTTGATCACCACCGATAAGTCAATAAATCGAATTTATTTCATAATTTCTTTTATTATTTTTAATAATTTTATCATCAATAGCTCAAACGGTTACGACGCCTGATCACCACCCGAAAGAATCGAGGTTCGAATCCGCCACTCAGTGAAAAGAAGAAGACACTCTTTTTTGAAAATAGTGTTCACCCATTATGTTTTACAACTTCTATAACATCACACAAATATAGAGATACATGTCATCACGTCTGTCAATACATTTCAAAATTCTTACCTACCTCCACCATTGCTCTCACCTGTCAACAATAAAAATTCAAACGATTATCAAAATTCTCACCTACACTACCATATCTCACCTGAGCAACAATTGAAATCAACCCTATTCAAAATTCTCACCTGCACTATCATAGCTCACCTGACAACAATTCAAACTTCTTCAAACTTCCCAGACCGAACCGTCCCAATACCTTCTGACTACGTGCATTGCCCGTCTTTCATGTAAATCGTGATCTAATAAGAAAGCACTTTATGTAATAGCTTTTGGTAAAACTTATATCATCAATTTCACAGTACTTATAGTTATTAATGGTAATTTAATTCCATTAGATTCATCGTATAATTTTTTAAGAGCTTTAAGCCTCGTTCAGAAAGGAAGTTGCAAAGTCAATTTATTTCATATACTGTACTAACATTTGATTTTTTATATAGCGTCATCCTTTTTACACACAAAGTGAAATTGGAAACAGCAACGGCAAAGTAGGAGCTATTTCTACTTTGCATTTCTTAAATTTCGAAAACCTAAAACTATTTTCGAAAAAAAAAAATATAACAGATGACAATTTAAAAGTTTTTCAAAAAAAAGTTTTTAAAAAATGGAAAAAATTCGAATATTGTCTCAGCGGTTTCGAATATTTCATTACTTGTCATTGTTTGACGTTTGGTTGAAGATGAAATTAATTTATAAAATATTCATTTATTGTTTTTATTCAAATTGTAAAATGGATATGAACAAAAAATTTCAATTTATTGAGTGTGTTCAAGGCGAAGAATGCCTCTGGAATCTTATTTTCAAAGATTACAGAAATACACACAAAAAGGAAAAAATATGGAGTGAAATTGGAAAGCAATTTAATTTGTCAGGTATTTACTAATATATTTATTATTATATATTTTACATTCTTGAAAGCTATTATTATTTTCCAAGTGAAGATTCAAGGCAAGATTGAAGGCACTTTTAAAAAGTTTTAGGGAAAAGTATAGAAGGGAAAAGAACAAAATAGAGAATTTCCGAAGTGGTGCTGCAGCGTGTGCTAAGAGCAACTGGGCCTCTATTCTCGAGATCACTCGTAAAGTTACGCATACGTATCTTTACGAGTACTTTGTTTCGAATGGTTTATGTTACACGTATTCTTGAAATCAATCGAATATTTATTTACCATTCGAATAGATTACGAGTATGGTGAAAGTTCTAAAGTTCAAAACTGGTTTGTGTATCGGATGATTTAGACAAGGGGGATGAGGTTTAATGAATAATGAGAGAAGAAATATATATGACGTATATCATTTTGAGAATATCCAAGAGAAATTTATAAAATTACTCAAATTAAAAAATGTGTATGGTGGATGACATTAAACAAAGGATTGTATCAATAATTTTTATTTTTATTATTAATATAATATTTTTAATTCATAATTTTACTTTTATAGTTTTTTAATGTAATATATAATATATAGTATGAGTATATACATACATACATTATATTAAATAACTATTTATTTATTTTAGACAGTATTAACTTAGTACTCCTAAGTAGTTACGAGTGCAAATAGGCACTCGTATCTTTACGAATGGTTTTCATTCGAATATTTACGTATGCGGATCTCGAGAATAAGCCATATGTCAAAACCACTCGTAAATGGTGGATTTACGTATACTTACTTAACTTTACGAGTGGTTTCGAGAATAGCGGCCCTGGCCTTATTTTAATCACCTAAAATTTCCAGATAACTGCTATAAGAAAAGAAGGTACGAAAAAAACCGTATTAAATTTAGTTAAACCAAAAATCATATAACTACAAAGATAAACAATTGCCATATATCCTCATGTCACCATTAATTTTTACGTCTACACCTGATATCAGGTGGCTACATGTTTACTGAATATTATCAACATTTTATGCTTATACAACAATTTTAAAATCCAGAGCAAACCAAAAATACGTTGACGTTGCTAAACAATTTATGTACCCAATAATGTGTCTGTTTACCAAATATAAATAATGGTTGTTGCTACGGGAACATAAATTACGATTTATACTTTTGAATTTATTTTCATTTGAACTTAATTCAACTTGCAGAAGAAGAGAACGTAATGTTTAAGGAATTTCTTGAAGAATGCAAGAACAACAATTCCAAAAGAAATGAATTATTAGAAGAAAATAATGCTATACAAAAAGAAATTATAAAAATTTTAAAAGACAGAACAGAAGACAAATAAACGTTTAAACTTAAATTTTTCTTTAATACTAACCTAAATATTCCATTATTGCGTTCCGTATAATGTTTCCTTCAACTGATCTACTTCTTGTAGTTGTATTTCTATTATTAGATCGATTTTGATTACTTTTTGACTTGATTCCATCCAGCCAATTATTGTTTATTTTATTATTTCTATTGTTGCAAATATTATGTAATACGCAACAAGCTTGAATTATAATTGAAGTATTATTAATGTCGACTTCTAAGTTCTAGCCCTTTGCCAATTCTTCAGAATCGAGCTTTTAGATGACCAAAGGCATTCTCTACAACTCGTTTGCATTTGGACAATTTGTTGTTGAAATTACTTTCTTTTGCTGTTTGATCTACAGAATGAGCAAACGGTTTCATTAAATATTCCGACAGTTTGAATGCTGAATCTCCTATAAGTAGTACAGGAACAGAAATTCTGTTTATAGTTTTACTATTTGTTTTTAAAAATTTCATTTTGCTCATGTTGTTTTTTCAAACTACTGGATTCAAAAATTGTCGAATCATTGCATTTTCCTGGACTTCCGATATTAATATAGATGAAACGGCATCTATAATCCACAGCAGCAAATAATATGACTGAATGCCATCCTTTGAAATTAAAGTAATCCACTGCTTCATCTCTTGGTGGATTTATTTCTATGTGACATCTATCGATGGCTGCGAAGCATTGTGGAAAACCGAGCATTTCAAAGCCGCTAACATTTTCTACTATTTTTGTTTGTGATGGAGGATATACACTTAAAACATGTTTGAACATTTTCCAAATTTCTTGAGAAATTTCTAAAACAATTTCACCGACTGTCGTTCTTCCTACTCCAAATAGACTTGCAACTGTTCTGTATTCTGCAGATGAACCTAAAGAATATAGAGCAATAGCTAATCGTTTTTCCACTGAAATTGATTGTCTCCAATTAGTGTCTTGTCTTTTTAAATATTTCAATTCATTTGCCAAATAATCAAAAGTATTTCTGTCCACCCTGAAGGTATTTTTAAATTTGTCAGCGGAAAACATCGGCACCTCTTCTTCAAAAAACCGTGAATGTTCAACCTCAAACTGTTAAATAATAAAATATTTATTGTTTTTTATAAAAATTTTACACTCACATTTGTCCAAACTGTCCTTTTCTTCAGAATTTTACCGGATAAAAGTATTTTTCTGTATAAAGAGCACCTTTTTTTACATTTTAACATTGCAGCACACAGTGCAACATTTTCATTTTCTAGTTTTTAATTGTTTGTACATTAAGTAGATAAGAACACATTAAAATATCCAAGTCTGAATCCATTTTAATAATTTTAAAGTTGAATATTTACATACAAAATACACCATGAAAATCTGAAAACAAATGTCATTTATACAATACCATGAATTATGTCTGTCAGGGGTCGTTTTTTTCGTGGTATTCTTGAAACTATGGTATCAATACCATAATATGAAAATCTTCTGTCTGTCTAGGCTATAAGCTAACTCTAGCTTGGCTATTATTAAAGTGTGGAAAATTCTAAATCTGGACACCATTATCCCGAAAGAATTCTCTATCAATCTTCTTGCCGTTGACAGTTTCATATTGAAAATTTCTTTATCTGCAGTTAAATCTGCACCAATAAAATAGTGTGGAAATTTTGTTTCACTATTTGGAAGAAAACAATCTTCAGGTAAATCCAGTTCGTTCTTCAATAATTTATTTTCAAAGTCAGATTTTTTTAGAATGAAGTATGCATATGTTAAGAAATGAAATACTTTTTATTTTTCGTTACCATCTGACTCTGATCCGTAGGCTCCAATATCAAAATATGTAAAATTGTAATTTTCATCGCAAACTGCCATTAAAACAATAGAAAATTCTTTTTTGTAATTATAATAGAGGCTTCCACTGTGTAGAGGTACTTGAATTACACAGTGCTTGCCATCAATAGCACCAATACAGTTTGACATCCCAACATTTTTATAAAATTGTTCTGCAATTTCCTTTAACCTTTCTTTATTTGGAGTCGGAATGTATTTTTCTTGGAGGGCGTTCCAAATTTCTTCGGTTGTTTCTTTGATGATAGTATGTACTGTTGATTTTCCTACGCGGAAATCACAAGACAACGTACTATAGCTGTTTCCAGTGGCTAGGAATCTAAAAAGAATCAAGTCTCTGAATAAAAGTATCTTCTTTTATAAAAAAATTATTAGTATAAATGTATATTGAAAATCACCTCAGTGTTATAAGTAATTTATCTCTTTCTGATATGGGTTCTCTAAAAGAAAATTTCTTTATTTTTGGGCCAAGAATTTGTAAAAGATGATCAAACTGTGTTGGTGTTATCCGTGTAAAATTGAAAAAGCTTTCAGTGTCTTTTAACAACATTTCATTTATCAATGTTTTGCAATGTCCAAAAGCATCTCTATTTCTGAAAATATGCCGGATTGTCGGATTCTTGGTCTTCTTTGAGTACTGATTTTGTAAGCCGCACTCATCATTAAATAATATACCGCACATCCAGTTAACATTAACAAAGAATTTTTTGTTCTCTTCATGTTTTTTATTTAAATAAATTATTTATTGTTATTATATATTGTTATTATGTATTATTTAAAAGCAAAACAAATATAAACCAATGAATTCAAATACTTTTACATGAAAACTAATTTTCTAAAGAAACAATATCAGCTGATTTAAAATTCGAAATACTTTGTAGTTTAGTTCTGAACAACACTCACTTTACAATTCACTTTGCACTTCCTTTCTGAACGAGGCTTTAGATTTAGTTATTAACCTTTATTTCATATTTGATATAAAATATGATTACAATTTGAGTTTATTTTATAATTTTATTCAACACTATATTTATAAGATTCCGATAATGGTTCAGTTACATAGCACGCTTTGCTACACTGCGCTTCGCTTCGCTATGCTGCAATTTGATATCCCTTGTTACATAGCACGCTTCGCTTTGTGTTTGACATTTGACAGAATATCGTTGTGATTTGTGAATTAAAATTAAATTAAAAATTAAAACTATAAGTACTGTAATAAATACATAAATATACATAAATACTCATAAAATGGATGATATAGAAATCTTAGATATTTTTGTGGTGGTTTATCGAATATGTATATCAATATTGGGAAGAATTTCTGAGTTTAGAAAGAATTTGGGTGTATGTATTTCAATTTTTCATTGAACTGAATTTTAAAAAAAAAAGAGAATTAAGAAATGAAATTTCTCCACTTCGTACGTATATACATAAAAAGTTAAAAGTTGGTCAACTTTTGCTGCGAGACGCTTCGCTGCGCTGTACGGTGCTTCGGCTATGTAACACATTATATTTAAATACACGACATTCAACTTCTACCTGTCAAAGCAAAGCGTGCTATGTATAACTTCACTATAATAATTAATAATTTCTCCTTAATTTTTTTAATTGAAACTTTATTTTGAAAGTATATAAAAGAATAGTTCTTTTAAAAAAAATGTGATAGATTCTTTAAAACCAATTTAACGAAGTGCAAATATTTTTTAAAGTTCTTATTCTAATTAATTTTAAGTTTTTAAATTTAATTGTTTGTTTGAAGTAGAAAAAGTAACAATGGAGTATTTTTGTTTCTTATGTGATGTTCAATGCAGAGAAATATCTAAAATTTGTATTATTCATGTCTCGAAAGTCTAATCAAATTGAAGAAGAATAATATCCAATGATTAGAAAAACGCAAAAAAAAATTTTGAAAACTTAAAAAACAATACACAAATAAAATTGAAATATTTTTATGCACTACAGTTAAATTTCATAGATAATATTTTATCCTCTACGTTGAAATTGTTGCAAAACATTAAGATAACATGCAAAAAACAAACTAATAAAATGACATTTTTTAGTTTTTTTTAAGACTGAATTTTAGAAATAAGTAAATTCTAGTTTCATTGTAAAAGAAGTATGTTGTAAAAATAAAAGTTTAATAAAATATGTATGTACATTGTATTTAATATTTATTATTATTTTTTTAAATTGTGAGCAAATCAAATAATGTTTCAGTTTCGAAGATAACATTTTTGATTTATTGGAAATTGACGATTCAAAGTATGCTCAATCGTTTGAAGTGAAATCTTTATTGAAAGTTTGTAAAAGAATATCGTTTCTTGAAATGGATAAACAAAGCTTAGATAATGAATGGAGGATGCATGCACTTTTAGAATCACATGGTTTATTACCTACTTTTCCCGTTGATGTGTACTGGAAGAAAGTATTTCAACTTAGAAATGCTGAAAATATGCTTCTTTTCAAGAACTTAAAGAAATTTTTAAGCACTTCTAATCCAACCTTTTTCGAACGCTTGTGTCGAAAGAGTATTCAGTAGTCTCAGAAATTGCAAAATAAATCACAGGAATAATTTAAAGACAGAAACCATTTCTGCAATGTTTTCTACAAAATATGGAATAGACAAAACGAGAGGTGTTATAAAATTTGAATCTGAGCAAAATTTATTAAAATCATCAATATGGCATTACGAAAAAATTGTAGTAACTTAATTCTAATTAAGAAAGATATTTATCATTATAAAAACTGGTTCTTTAATCTAATCTAATCTAATCATTATAAAATGTTCAAAAATGTATTATTAGGTATAAGGGAAAGTTCTGTCGTTTTTGAACACGTGCACTTTTATGCGTTGTCGATCCTTAGCAAGAATTCTGATCCGACTGAAACCGGTTTAAACAGTTATAGCCCAGACAGACCAAAAGCTCTTTTGGGGTTTAGCTTAACCAGTTAAAAAAGAGCTTTTAGTTAAGAACGATTACTGACAGACCAATAACTGGATTTGTCATTTAGTATTTTGTGTAAGTTTTTATTTTCTTTAAAGAATGGATCCAAAACATTTTAATAATTTACACCAAGTAAATAATTTATATAAAAAAGCACACGGTTTGAAAGTTAAATCTGAACATTATAAGAAAAGAGCAATTTTTTATAAAATGTATGCTCAAGATTTAACTTCTTTGCTACTTTCTTCGAATTTTGTTGAAAGGAACCGAAAAATTTGGACATTGGTAACTTTGAGTTGAAAATTTGTTTACATTAATTATATTTATTATTAAAAAATTTAATTTTTTATAGAATAGAACAAGTACCTTTTGGGAAGTTGAAGTGCCTACTTATTCTGATGAACAGTTTAAAAATAACTTCCGAATGAAAAGAGACACTTTCAAACAATTAGTCAAAGATTTGAGCTGTCTAGAGAAAATGGACACTAATTATAGAAGTGCTATTTCGCTCCCTAAAAGAATTGCCATTTCCATTTATTCTTTAGCATCTTCTGCGGAAAATAGAACCGTCGCCAACTTATTTGGTATTGGAAGGTCGACTGTTGGAGAACTTGTTCAAGAGTTTTGCAGTGCGGTTTGTGAAAATCTTCAAACGAAGTATGTGAATTTCTATCCTCCTACAGCCTCACAAGTTCTTGAAAATGTTTCAGAGTTTGAAAAAAGATGGGGGTTTCCACAAACATTCGCTGCTGTTGGTATGTTAATGGTGTAGCAATGAATAACTCAAACATAAATGTATAATTTTCAGACGGCAGTCATATTGAAATAAAACCACCGTTAGACCAAGCAGTGGATTATTATAATTATAAAGGATGGTATTCCATTGTGTTAATGGCTGCAGTAGAATAAGAAATGCTATTAAAGAATATTTATATGAAAACCGTAATGAAACAGGTAAGCTGTAGTTTTTACATATTTATTTTGAACACTTTTTATTTATATATAAAAAACAAAAGTTCCCTAAACATAGTGCTTCTTCAAAAATGAATCGCTTTGGTGATTTTTTCAAGAATTATTTTTATTAGATGATACGAGTAATGACTTCTGAAATTCTAGCATTTCAGTTGATATTTCATTTGCTCGTTCCGCAATCATATTAGATTTTTCTAATAGGTTATTAGACACATTGACATTTTTTTCAAACGTTTTATTCGCTTTTTAATTTCATCTAATAAATCTTCCTGTATTTCATTAATTTTTCTTTTTCTTTGTTTTGTTGAAGATGATGAAATGGATGTTGCAGAAGTGGCACCTGCTGAGGTTGGTGAGGCAGATTCACTATCAGATGGTGATGATAATGGTGGCGGTATCGATGGTGTTAATGGTGATGATAATGGTGGTAATGGTGATGATAGTGGTGGTAATGATGATGATAATTCAGAAACATCATCATAATATGTAGGATATAAACATGCTAAAAATTAAATAAATATTGTAGAAAATAAAAAAATAAGTAAAACAAATATTGTGTTTAATTATTACATTCTTCAGCTTCTAAAATACTTTCGTTTAATAACGAATTATCATTAAACGGTAATCGTCCGATGACCTCATTAACAGCTATATAAAACTTCCAACGAGATGGTGAACTCCCCGATTTGTCGTGAATTTTCTTTTCTTCTCTGAAATTAATTATATTTGGAAAATATAAATTAACGATAATTTTAAGTAAACACAAATTATTCTTACCTGAATTTTGAGCTCAAATTTTTAATTTTGCTCTTAATTTCTTTGCCAGTTTTGAAAATTTGCCGGTTTTCGAGTTCTTTTTTAATTTTTTCATACACACCACAATTTCTTTTCGGTGCTTTTAAACTTTTTATATTACATTTCCACGATTCAATTAGTATATCAATTTCGTGGTCTCTCCACTCACACCGTTTTTGTGACATTTTATAAATTTATTTTTAAAAGAATAAACTTTTTGATTTATTGAAGTATTTAAAAGAAATAAATAATATTAAGCAATAAGCACTAATAACCGTACGTACACTATTATTTTTAATGACAATTATAATAACAAAATAAAACAAAATACAGAATAGAAACAAGCGGTGTACAGCCGGCGCTTAAAAATACTTTTTTATTGGCAGTTAATATGCAATGCAATGAAAAATATAAAAAATGCTGCTTATAAACGTTTTTTTTCACGAAAGCAGCCATTCTGTTTTGGGTTTAGAATTGTGTGGATTGTGTTGGATTGTGTTTTTTCTTTTACCACAGAGGTTGTTGTCTGTATATAAAAAAGCTTTAAGTGGCTAAACTACTAAAAATTCGTGGTTTGGTCTTAACCACTTAAAAAACGTTCTTATCCCAATCCATTGCTGACAGACCAAGGAGTTTATCCACTTAAACAGGTTTAGACAGTTTCTAAACTCCGGTCTGTCGTTAGTATTAGATTAGTATATGATTGATGACTTATACACATTTTTTCGTATTTTAGTCAGTTTTTTTATACTTGTAAAACTGTTAACATGAGTGAAGAAAAAGTGCACTTGAGACATTGTATGTTGTATGAGTTCCAAAAAGGGAGGCAAAGAAAAACTTATGTGACGTGTTTGAAGAGGACGCAGTAACAGCTCGAACACGCCAAAGATGGTTTGCGAACAGTGACGTGCAGTGGTTCTGATATCTAGGTGTGCAGATATGTGATCCTTTTTAACTACACGGAAAAAAATACTCGTTGTAATAATTCCTATAAACTACAGTAAGTGATAATTTAGGATTCATTGCTTCAAACCTTCAAACAAATGTATGATTTTTAAAACAATTTCTACAGAACGTAGTACAATAATTTTTTTGAACAATTTCCTAGAAAAATGAAAAGGATAATATATTGATATATGATTAGTTTACTACACCGAGAAAAAAAATATAGTTAAATTTAACTATTTTCTCTGGTTGATATATGAATTTGATGAATCAACTATTTTAATTTACTGTTTGGTTCAAATAGTAATGAAATAGTTGAAAATAGTAGAAAATTAGTATACAAAAAAAATTAACTAAAAATTAGTTATAACTAATACAATAACTAATTTTTAGTTATTCAATTTATTTTTAACAATTTCAACATTTCTTCAATGTACAGTAATTATTAACGATAGAATTAACGGTATTTTTGTGTTAAGTCTGAAAAAATATTGGAATCAATTAGAATAATAGTTGATTTTATGCACAAGGTTAACTACTTGTGAGTATTTAGTGTACGAAAATATTTTTAATGTAAATTATTGACTATTTTATGGTGTGTGGTTAACTAGAAAATAGTTATTTTAAAATTGTTCATTCTTAATACGGGTTTTGAACAGTTCAGAAGTTTACTTTAAAAGTGTAAAGTATAAGTGATTGTGAAATAAGAAATTTAAAAATAAATAATTTAAATTGTTTATAATAAAAATATATAAAAAAATAATAATAAAAATAGAGACATAACTACTCGTATGTATTTAGTTTTGTACGAAAGGAAATGAGATATTCATTGAAGACTAATAAACTTTTCTCTTGTATAAATCATAAATACGCACCTAGTTTAATTAATGTGAGATATTGACAAAACAAAACTGGAACGTTAAACATCGCCAGAAATAATTTTTTTTCTTTGTTTTTGGTACTATTTTGCCAAATATACTAAGATTGTGAGTGTAGTGACTTCGAAATGGACAATTTAAATGACGAAGAAAGTGGCGGCTCTTTACCTCCATTTAGTTCAATTCTAGATAGCATACCTGGTGTAATTGCACCAGACGCGGTTCAAGTGGATAATGCAAATAATTCTAATCAAAGTTACAATGATAATAGTGTACTCCATGTTCTAACTGCTGCACCGTTAGAGAAATCCATTAAAGCTACATATTTTAAAAGACTGGAATTTAGAACATCTCTATTCAAGATTTGAAGGTAGTTGAATCGTAGAATTGTTTATTACGTTCTGACACAATATTTAATTTCTTTATTTCGAAAATAAAACCCGGAAAATGACAAAAGTTATATGAAAATTTATATTTAATTATAGGGGTTTGCTGAACCAATTATAGAAGCATCCGAAAGTGATAATTTATCTGTTCCATCAAAAATATCATCGTGGTTGAAAAAATCAGATGAAATATTTTCAACAAGTTCCAGAGAAAGTTCACCATTACCTTACAATTTTGTAGGTTTTTGAAAACTGAAACTATTGTTTTTTTTTATATAAAAAAAAATATAACTATTGCTTTAAATTACTTTAAAAATTAGAAGAAGTTCTTCAAACAAATGCAGGAGAAGCGATTAAAAATTACTATAAAGTAAATAATAAATTAGATGAGTTCAATAGAACCCAACTTTTAAATATCATCATTGAAAATATTTTCATCACACGTAATGATTTATTACATGTGAAGGAAATTGAGCACTTAGCAGACCAAATTGTTAAGACTTTTCCAAACGAAAGCAAAGTAATAATGCATTTTAAAATTTATCTTTTAAAAATTTACTTATTTATATACTACATATATTCATTTCTAAGGCATTATATTTCATGAAAGGCAGTGAAAAAGCACCAACAAGAGGAAAATTGTACGACAAGTACAATAATCGTTTAAAATTGTTAAGAAAAAAACATTTAGCACCAGAATCGCCACAAGTAATCAACAAGAAAATTAAGATTCCGGAAATAATTAACTCAGAAAATTTTGATTCAACTAATATTGTTGGTATATGTAATTTCTCAAATTAACATTTGTTGCGACAGCAAATACCCCCCTTGATTTTTTTTAAAGATGTTTTCGTACGCCGCTGTATTTTTACAGACGGTTGTACACATAATTTTTAAAATGCTTAAAAACGTACATTTATTGGAAATTTTCAACAAAATATTCCAATAAATGAACTGTATGAAAAATCAATATCACCATGTGATCCATATAATTACATTATATGACCTATTTACCTAAAGTAAATAGCATAATGTAATACCCATCTTCTACTACACACACACCATGTCAACTTCCATAATCATAATACTCGTATACACTATTCATATAATAATGTATCGAATATTCTGGAATTTGTACACAATGATGATTGATGTACTCGCGCATTGCATATTGTATCATGTATATTACTGGTACATTAATTTTACCGCGCACACACGAATACAAAATAAAGTGTGTAAAGCGATTAGTATAATACCACGGGTATATAATTCGGTAAAAAAAATTTTTTTGAAGCGCTCTCGTTTTCTTTTTTTCGGTTTTTTGTTTTTGAAGTTTAGTTAGTTCCTGGTTTCTGGTCGGTTTAAGACGATTTTTTTTGAAGATAACGTCTCCAGTCAGCGACGGATTTAGTTTTTGTGGTAGTAAGAATATTAAAAAAAAATGTGATTTTTTTTATTTCAAGTATAGTTTTTTTTGAATCTTAAAATAATTAAGGTTTTCTTAGTAAAATCATTTTTTTATTGAATTAGCAAATAGTTAAAACGAGGAATAGTAAATTTCATATATCTCTATATAGAAAAAAAAAAAGAAAAAAAAAAGGTGCGTTAAAATATTATACCACACATTGTTTCTGTTGTATCGTGAGGATTCAGACTTAAATCACCTAAGTGGCTCATATTCTAGTATTCAAACACGGAAGTGAAATTCGATTTTGTAAAAGTATGTTTTTTTTTTTACTAAAGTGATTTTTTTTGTATTATTCCCAAGAACATTTTGGTAGAGTTCAATTAATTTTCAATTTTCCTTTTTTTTTAAATGTTAACGGAGTGTAGAGAAAAATCTTATAACAAAAAAAAGAAAAAAAAAATAATGAACATTAAGGAAAGAAAAGAAAAAGAAAAGAAAAAAAAGAGGTTAATAGAGAACAAAAGAATTTAATCAGAAGTGTGCAAATTAATCTAAGTGCCACGTGTTTCTGTACATGTAAATAATAGAAGACATGTAAATCTCTTGCAATTTAATTAAAGTAGAACAAAAAAAAAGGAAAATTTTTATTGAATAATAATATAACGAAAGAAAGGATATATTCCTGCAGAAATTTTTTTTTCTGAAAGAGAAAATATAAAGAAAGAAATAAACTGTTAGTAATGTCTAAAGAAAAAAAAAATATATAAAGTGTTAATTTAAATCAGTTAGTTCATAAATAAATTCTGATAATCAGTATAGTTGAAATTATTGTATTTTCGTAAAGATTAAAACAAGCAGTTTGGAAACTTACATTGTTAAAAACTCGAGGCAAAATTATAGTTAACTTCTGTAAATAGATATATGTATATACCACAAAGAAAAAAAAATATATCTATATATATATACACATAATAATAATAAAGAAAAAAAAAAAATAAATATTTCATTTGGAAAGTTTAGCAAAAAAAGAAAAAAAAAAAAAAAAAAAAAAAAGAAGAATTGTGAAAATTGAAAAATAATTTTTGTTGTTGCTGGATACATAAGCATGGATGTGATGATCAAGTAGAAACATCGCTGTACTAAGTTCATTAGATTCATAGGGTGTATTAAAATAAAGGTAGTATATGATGGCCATCATACCGGAGTTCAACGAGGGAGATTCGGAGGAAACTTGTACGACACATATGGTATCTTATGAATTTGTAAGTAGGTTAAATATGTTTTATTTTGTTTAAGAAAGGGAAAAATTTTAGAGATGAGAGTATAGAAATTTAGGTTGCTTCATAGTAAGTACGATCATATCAATTTAGTTAATGATATTTAGGTTAAGTAATGCCAGTATAGAAGAGCTACTATTTAATAGAAATTAAAGCAGATAAAAGAATTTTTTTGTTGTTTTTTGTATATCAATCATGAAATAATTAGAAGTAAATAATTAAAGACCGAATTACAGATTGTTATAATGTACAAATGGCGCCGACCACATGTATTTAGAAAAAAACAGAAATGAAAATGAAATAGGAATAATGAATGCTAAGTGAAATACTTCAGAAATAAAGATAAACTATAGATCGAAATTCTATATCATAAGCATAAATTTTATATTTGAAAGTTAATAATGATTATAAGTATGTATCTATGTTAGTGTATCAATGGAAAGGAAATGAAAATTGCATTTACGATGTTAAAGAAGAACAAGATATTCTATTGTAAAATTGTTCTGGCATCTTATTATTTGCATCAATTATTCATATGGTTGCGCGAAAAAAAAAATTGGAGAAAAACGTCACCTCTTCTTCCGGTCGTGATCCAATTTTTACTTCTTTTCTATTAAAATTTTATTATAGTTTTTGGTATCCAAGCATAAGTTACCATTATATTTATAGGTAGGAATTTTTTTTTGATTGTGAAATATTTTCTCTTTTTTATAACCAAATGAAATGAAATGAATTAAAGCAAAAAAATAAAAGAAATACAAAGGTGTTGTGATTCAGAGTTTCTCATCGATGGTCTGAAGATGGTCCACTTTGAGATATGAGTGAGGAAATGGTTTCCTTCCATCCATAGGAAAAATGGATTTCTTTTTTTGGTTTATCGTTCCCTTTAAGTCTATTCTTGATTGCTCCCTTCTTTAGTAATTTTGGATTTTGGATTCTGCCGGTCCTACTATGTTGCCATAACGGACCCGCTTCCGAAATGGTGTATTCAAAGAACCCACCCCGGCTGAAGCAGCTGGAAAATTGACCGGCTGGATACACCTGGAGGCAGTTCTAATTCAGATTCTATAATTTTATTAATAAATTTTCGTTATGCAACACATTTTAGACTTAGCTAACCATCGTAGTAACTTTTCACTTCTGACTTTAGTTTCTACGAAATACAAACAAATGTATGTACAATTTTATTTTTCAGAGAAAAAAATACAAAGTGACCTGATTTTTTTGAAATACAATCAAGAGGATTGGGTTTCGTGTACCAAGAAGTGGGAGCAGCTTTTTCAATACAGAAAAGCGAAATTTAAAAAATATATATCAACTCGTGAAATATTCACTGAATGGCCAATTTTAAGCCACAGTTTAGGATATACTTTGGTAAGATACATATGTATATTTCAAATAAATTCTTGACATTTAGAAGCTTTGTTTGTATTTTGTACGCAATTTTATTTTTTCTTATTTTTTAACATTTTCAGATTTGTAAAGATTTTGAATATAATTATGGAGAAGAGATTTCTCTCGGTTTGCTGCAAAACTGGGCATCATTTTTAAATAAATTTCCTATATTATTGCCGAAATTAAGAGATAAAATAAATAGAGCGCTGTATGAATCCTTGAATGAAACTGTAAATGAAGGTAATATATTGATAATACTTTGTTGAATAGTAATAATAATAATAATAATAATAATAATAATAATAATAATAATAATAATAATAATAATAATAATAATAATAATAATAATAATAATAATAATAATAATAATAATAATAATAATAATAATAATAATAATAATAATAATAATAATAATAATAATAATAATAATAATAAAAAACAAAACTGTTACATTTCAGATTCACGAAATGCTGTAATTGCATTAATGCTGCATTGCATATTTCAACCTACCAGAAAAATTAAAATTACAAAGGATAATAAAACCGAAAATTGGAAGCCCAGTATTTCAGCGTCTCAGTCCAGTTTTTTTATTAGAGTAACGACGGAAAATTATGTGCTACCAGCTGCCGAAAAAAGATCCAAAAAGTATGGAGAAATGCACCTAGGATGTCAACCATACATCATAGGAATAGGAAATTCATTTTTTGATTTAAATAAGTTTTTAGTGGTGGTTGAAAATAATCTGTATAAGGTAGAATCCTACATTAAGGCACTTGATATATGTTTTAAAATATATCTTGTTCTTAATATAGAATACGCATTGGAATGCGAACAAGTTTGGATTTTCATTGAAAAATATTTTTATTAATTAAAAAGTACTAATAAGTCAAAAATTTCACCAGCTGTATCAAGTGCTTTAATAGAATTATCTTAATTTCTTTACTTTTTCATAATGTATGCAGTATGCATTTAACTTCAATATTATAAGTTAAAATTACTTTAACGTTAAGTTTGAAAATTTATTAGTGGTACGAATCGTGATTGGAAACTTTTAGATACAGATATTTATACTGTTTTTCAACAATATAAAACTAGGAAAACTAAGTTGAAAAATTTTAAATTACAATAAAACTAAAACATCATTTGTATTGGGGAAAATTTCTATAATATCTTTTTTTGTTTCATAGTTTTTGTATTTATATTTTTTTTATCTGTTTATTACGATTCTTTAAAATGTTTTCATGCTTCATATGCAAAACATCTTTTGATGAAATTAACATCCTAATTTCACATATTAAATACATACATTGCATAACTCCTTCAAGTAGACTTATATGTGACCAAGAAGGTTGTCCACAGAGCTTTTTTAGTTTAAATTCTTACACAAAACATTTGACAATGCATGCTAAGAACTTAAGAAGGAATGAAAGTTCCACAACAAGTGCTTCGGGAACAAACAGTAATATTCCTGAAACATCTCATTATGTTCCAGAAAATGTAAGTGAAGAAGTTCAACTTCCAGAACAAATAAATTCTTTCGATATTTCTAATTTCAAAAAATCATATCAAACATCTTCATTAATGCTTTTATGTAAATTACATAGCAATGTAAATTTATCACGTAAATGTGTAACACAAATATCTCAAGATATTTCTCAATTTTTAATAAGTATAATAGCAGCTGCCTTAAAAGATATATCTTCAAGTACAACTTCAGATAATATAAAAGAACAACTTGAACTATTATCCCTCATATTTCAAAATCCATTCGAAGATTATCACACTGAACATAGATTAACAAAATTGCTGAAAGAAAAAAATTTAATTGCTAGTCCAACTCAATTTTTAATTTGTAATGAAACTGATTCTGTTATTAGACATCATCAACCTATTATAGATGAAAAAATATCAAAAGGTGTTTTGTTGCCAATTAAATTTCAGTTGAAACAATTTTTTGAATTACCAAACGTTTTTAGTCAGACAATGGAAAATATAAAATTTTTACAATCGCAACAAAATATTCAAAATTTTATTAACGGAAAATTATGGAAAACCAAAATTAATAAATTCAAAAACGAAATAGTCATGCCGTATTTTCTTTTTATCGATGATTTTGAAGTGAATAACCCATTAGGATCACATCGTGGCTGTCATAAAATAACCGCTGTTTATTATTCAATACCCGTATTACCTGCAGAGTATCTTTCTAAATTAGAAAATATATTTATAGCACTACTTTTCAAAGCCAAAGACAGTATAACTTTATGTATAAATAGTAATAAAATTAAAGTACATTTCATATTAGGCCTAATACTTGGTGATAATCTCGGGTTAAATGACGCTTTAGGTTTCACAACTTCGTTTAATTCAAACTACTTTTGCAGATTTTGTCGAAGACATAAAAGTGATCTTTCTCACGATTTAGTTGAACATAATGATTTTTTTCGGAATATTACTAATTATTCACAAGACCTGAAAAAAGATGTTAAATTAAGCGGAATTTCGTCAGATTCTTTATTCAATTCAATTGGAAATTTTTACGTTACAAATAATTTTGCAGTTGACATTATGCATGACATTTTTGAAGGCATATGTCATTATAATTTATGTAAAGTAATAACAAATTTTATTTGTGAAGCTAAAATATTTACGTTAGAGACACTAAATTCTAGAGTTCAATTATTTTCATTTGGTGAAACAGAAATTGGTAATATTCCACCTTCTATACGTCAGAGTGACTTAGCTAATAATTATTTCAATATGTCCGCTAGGGAAATGTGGTGCTTTGTTCATCACTTTTCGCTTATTGTTGGTGATCTAATTCCGCCGGGAAATACGGTATTGTTGCGACAGCAAATAGCCCCCTTTACTTTTCTTAATATATCTTCGTACGCCGCTGTATTTTTACAGACGGTAGTACACATAAATTTTAAAATGTTTAAAAATGTACATTTATTGGAATTTTTCATCTTAAATTTCCAATAAATGAACTGTAATTTTCAATTCCGCTGCCCACGCGCAACATGAAAATTTAATCTCGTTTTGTTCAAAAATTGAACAAAGAAATTTTTCAATAATCCTATGGATTTAGAAGAAATCACGCCACTTCGAGAATAATCTTAGGTAATTTTTTTTATAAAATACATAAGATTATTCCATTAATTCTCAAATACTTTTTTTACACCATCAAATTATTTTGCACTTCAGTGTATTTGTTAATATTCAAATACACCATATGAATTTCTCACACAACAACTGATTTATTCTCATATAAATCAATGTGTATGAAAAATCAATAATACCATATGATCCATAAAACTGCATTATGACCTATTTACCTAAAGTAAATAGCATAATGCAATACGAATTTTTATGTGCACACACACCGTGCCGATATCCAAAATCATCATACTCGTATCACCGAGCAATATATATAGAGGAACACTTAGTACTGGCTCGAATGTAGGCAAAATTTTTAAAATTTGATGACCTGTGCGGGAAGTGTGAGGGACGAAAAGCTTCTATCTCTCACGAAAAAATATATGAGAAAACTTTCGTTTATTACTCAGTTGCTTCTTACACAAAATATTATTTTTATTCATATAAGATAAATATATACATGTATACCTAATTCCTTATTCATATCGTTGCGTTCTAAAAAAATTTTTTCTGTATACATTGAAATATACGCATAAAGATATAAAGAAAAAAAATATTCAACTTGTAGGTACATTTATTTTCTCGATTCGAACAAAAAATTATACCCACTCCTTTACTGAATATGTATGTATGTACATACGTGTGTATATATTTTGCTGTTTGAGAAAGCAAATATCTATCCCTTCCGAAATTTTTTTTTTCTTTTTTCAAATTTTAAAAATCATTTTAAAAATATATTTTTATATTTTTCTAAATTTCTATATCCAGAAAATTTTCGTAGTTTGTTCATCTTCATTGACAAATATGAAAATTTTATTCGTGAAGGATCAGGAGATCAGAATAATCAATAGGCATGTTGTTTTATTTTCTTTTAGGTACATTATAAAATATCTAATACTAGTTTTTAATACATTTTAAAATATACACACAAGCAAACAAAAACAAAATTTCATGTATACATTTCTCATATATCCCTTCTAAAAACCAACAAAACACAAAAATATACCAATAAAGTGAAAAAAAAAGAAAAAAATGTACACGATCGTAAATAATTATGTATGTGTTGACGACATATTACGTTTTAACTATACGCATTGTATTCAATTTCTTCCTTCAAGAAAAATAAAAAATATTTAGTGTGATATATAAGGAAAAAGAATGTTGTTTTTTATTATTTTTATTATTATTATTTATAATACATACTTCTAATTGTTTTTTATATGTATATGTCGTCATTATATAATTTCAAGCAATCCTATATTGGCTATACGTAAATCACACAAATGACAAATTGATACTATTGCCTATTAGAGATGATTTTGTTGAAATTTTTGTTTGCTAAGAATTATGATTTCCTATTACAAAAACGATTTTTAGTACTGTAAAATTTAGAATTTTTGATCGAATTTATGAATAAAATTATTTTCTAAAAGTATCATTTTGATATTCGACCTGATAAACCATATGCAAATTAATAAATTTTAAATAAAAATCATTATCAGGAATTTTAAAAGTGGTAATATGCAAATTAGCAGTCTTTTAATGTATGTACATGATCATGAATGTTTTTTTATAACTATGTATCACCAGATCCTATATTAAATTTAAAAAAAAGAAAAAGAATCGTTCACTTTAACTTCTCATATACAGATGCACCTACATACATATATGTACATTCCCATGCCCATTCCTATACTCAATTTTGTATATTATTTTGTATATCAATGAATATTATTATAACAAAATATAAAAAAAAACCTGCTTTCACAAATACTATAAAATTCCCATTAAAAAATACATTAAATATACATGTGTATGTACATATACTGAATTTGAAATCCTTTAGAATCACTAAAGAAAATTACAACAATTTCTTATCCTCTTATATTGTAGAGCAATTTCTGTATAATTTGAACTGCTTTGAATTCTGATTGCCTGGTGTAAAAATAATTTTTAATGTTAGAAAATTAAGATTTTTTGACCGAGTTTTTCAATAAAATTATTTTTTTTCAATAAAATTATTATCAATATGATATCAACATTATATTTGGCCTGATAAACGATCAAATTTGATATGTAAATTATCAACAGAATTTATAAGTGTGCAGATCATATGTAAATTAGCTACTTGTATACTTCTTCTTCTTGGAATACTTGAAATATACTCTCAAATCCTATATTTTCAATTTCTCATACAAATTTTTATACTGAACCAAATGGTATGTATACTGAATATATGGAGAAAAGGAAAAGCTGTTTCCATATGATTCTGTATATTGTAGTGCTTGATACATGAGAATGATTGAGTTAAAAAATGTTAAAATTTCTCAAATTTTTTAAAAAATTTTGTATGTATTGCATGGAAAACATATAGAAAAGAGAATATACTTTAAAATCAGAGAAATTAAGAAAAAACCCTGAGAATAAGAAAGAGCTTAAACAGTGATAAGATTGGAGGTAAGCTTTCAACATTGGAGGTATTTTTGCTGTTTTAAAATTTGTTATTTCAATGTACTGCGATAAAATGTCTGGTGGTAATTTATATAGTCTTTGCTCGTATACAATATTCACCGAATAATGTAACGAATATTCTGGAATACACAATGATGATTGATATACTTGTGCATGGTATCATATACCAACAATGACCTAATTCCGCCGCGCAAATACCAACACCAATTAAACTTTGAAAATGTGCTTGGTGATTGGTACACGTAATCGGCATGTTTTTTTTCTAGATCTGTAACTTGTAAGTTCTTATTAAGTTTTTTTGTTGAATCAGTCATAGTTACTCAGCCAGTCAGTCTAGACTCATCTATCAAGCAGTGTAAATAGTCATAATGGAGAAAAGAATCAAAAGAAAAAAAAAAACCCAAAGTAAGGGACTTATAAAGTGATTTTTTTTTGAGAAATTTAAAATATATTTAATAAAAAATTTTTTTTACTATTTCGTACTTTGCGGACTCATTGGTGTTAAATTGTAGATTTTAAATTCACATGTTAAATTTCATTTGGAACATTTTTTTTTTTGAAATGTCTTTATATGGGGTAGACACACGAATATAAATTAATTAATTAATTATATTGTAACAGTGGAAAATACGGTCAAAAGTTTGTTTTTTTTTTATAATGTTGAGATGTATTATTAAATCATAGAAAGTTTTGACTCATTTCTGATTTCTTACACTGAGTAATTTGATTGAATATCATATCAGTATTTAGTTTTTGAATTATTATACAAAAAGGTAGATACTCGAATATAACGTAATTGATTTTGAACATTTACTATTTGAAATACGAATATTTTTTTTGAAATAAAACTTATACGTGCAGTTTAGATTAGAAAAAGTCAAAAGAAAAAAAAGAAGAAAAAAAAAAGAAGAGAAAAAAAAAAAAAAGGAAAAAGGAAGATTTTTTTTTAATACATGAAAGTGTTTGGATATATTCAGTTAATTAATTTTGCTATCGGAAAATATATTGCGTATTAATAAATTTTAAGTTTAATTTTTGTGATGTGTCAAGAAAAGAAAAGAAAAAAAAAGATATACAGCAGGCGGTTCAAACAAACGTAACATATTCCATTTTAACGCATTTAAAAGAAATAGTAATAATGCTTAGATCACATAATTAAAAGTTCAAATATTACAAAAAAAAAAAAAAAATGTAACAAAAATAACATTTGTGAAAGAAATATCATTAAAGTTAAATTGTAACAAAAATAACATTTGTGAAAGAAATATCATTAAAGTTAAATTGTAACAAAAATAACATTTGTGAAAGAAATATCATTAAAGTTAAATTGTAACAAAAATAACATTTGTGAAAGAAATATCATTAAAGTTAAATTGTAACAAAAATAACATTTGTGAAAGAAATATCATTAAAGTTAAATTGTAACAAAAATAACATTTGTGAAAGAATTATCATTAAAGTTAAATTCTGTTTTTAATTGGTAAAGTACAAACAATAAATTTGGCAATTTAATCTATTTTAATTGAAATTATGAAGTAACATAATAATTAACGTAAATTTATAGTGAAATATAAAAAGAAAAAGAAAAAAAAAACAAATATAAAAGCATCAAAGAAAAAAAATTTATGGAGATAAAAACACAGCAACTGCCTTGTGGTCAGAGAATCATATTCAATTTTGGAGAAGGTCAACCACACCATAGAGTAACAAGTCAAGAACAGATATTCAGACTGTATCGTAAGTAGACTGATTTTTTTTTATTGTGAAAAAAAAAAGAGGATTCGGGTTGCTGGAAAAAGAAAAAAGAAAGAAAAAAAAATTATGGAATTAAAATAAGGAGAAGGAGACTAATATGATTTAAATCTTTTTTTTTAAGTTTCTTTTTTTGTAATTAATTTAATTGTGGTAGGATTTTGTAAAGAAATGTAGAATGTAATGTATAAAGAAACATATCTAGGAGAGGTCTCAGAGTAAAGAAAAAAAAAGAAAAAAAGAAACAACAGAAAAAGTCATGAAAATTATCAAGTTGTAAGTAGAATAAGATGGTTACTAGGTTGAATGGTACCATTTATAGGTAGTTTGGTAATTAGCTGTAGGAATAAAAATAAATGTTAAGATTAAAATTGAAATAAATTGAAATAAGGAAATTTAACAAAAAAGAAAATAAAAATGATTTTTTTTTTACTTTTTTTATTGCCACATGACTCTTGAGTAAAAAAAGGGAAAAATGCGTTAAAAGGTTTATTAAACATAAAATGGTGTTGTGACTTGGACAAACAACGATGGGTGGAGATGGTCCGCTGCTTCATTTTTTTTTTGAGAAAAGTTAACATAATGTTCCTTCTGTCAATGAAGAGTAATTTTTGTTGGTATATCATCGTTCTTTCATTATGATCCCTTTCTGCTAACATTTCTTTTTACAAGTTCTTGAATTTTGCCGGTCTTTTTTTTATGTTGTCGTGACGGACCCGCTTCCGAAATGGTGTATCCAAAGAACCCACCCCGGCTGAAGCAGCTGGAAAGTTGACCGGCTGGGTACACCAGGAAGCAGTTTCAGCTAACTATTTTCATTTTCATTTTCATAATTATTTGTTACGCAACAGTATGGATATTTTTTCTTAAAATGCTAAAATTAATTGATTTAATACTAATGCCTCAATTTGATAATGAATCAATTTTATAAGTTAAGCATTTAGTATCTGAAGTAAATTCTATGTTCATTCAATTGTTTCAGGAAAAGCTTAAACCTAAACATCACTTTCTTTTGCACTATGCCACGATCATTCAAGAAAGTGGTCCTCTAAAATTTTTAGGTTGCTTTCGGTTTGAGGCAAAACATCGATCCTTGAAGTTATATACAAACAACATAACAAGTCGAGTTAATATATGTTATTCTATTGCTTTGAAATTTCAGTATTTAACAGCTTTTAGGGCACTTCAATGTTCTGGATTTTATGAAAAAGTGGAATACTCAAAGTTTCGTAAATTAGATATAAATTCCGAATTTTTTAATAATGTTTTAGAAAATGATCTGCTGCCCCAACAATATGATGATGCTTTTATAGTGAATGAAATTATTATTAAAAATACAAAATACAAAAAGGAATTTTACGTCTTTTTAAATGAATCTAATTTAAGAATTTTACAAATAGAATTTGTAATAGTTTTACCTAGAAAAGAAGAATTTATGTTTTTTTGTTTTGAGTATGAGTACGACTTTTTTGATGAACATCTAGAAGCTTATGCTCTTGGAAAAAAAATGAATAACCCAATAATTAATTATCAATACAAGAAGGTTCATGTGTCCTCCTATACATTCTCACAAAATGCCGGATGGTAAAACTGTAATTAGGCTTGAGTATTTTTAATTCAAAGTACCACGCCAAAAGTTTTGTCCCAAAAATGTATCTCTTTTTTTTTACCTATTTCTTATTCAGTTTACTCTAGTTTACTCCAGTTTACTACTCCAGCTATTAGGATTTTGGACTGGTTTAACTAATAATAAAAAATGTTTTTTTTTTGTTTTTGAATTTATTTTTTACTGCAATAAAGAAAACTAGGAACATAAGAAAATAAATTTTATTATTAGTACAAACCAGACTGAAATTCTGATAACTTAAACAAGAGTAAACTCAATAAGAAATAGATGTAAAAGAGATAAACCTTTGGCACAGAACTTTTGGTACGACATGTACATACATAAAAACTATCGCAAATATTCTGAATTTCGTTCGAATTTAAATGAATATTCACAACATTTTGTGTCATTCTCATACAAATGCTAATATATGAAATACATATGAATTTCATTAAAATATCTAGTGATCTATGACTTAATTTTTTATTCGATTTCAATCCGATGAAATTGTTAAACAAATATTAAAAATCATAGATTACTAGATATTTTTAATGAAATTCATATGTCATATATTAGCGTTTGTATGAGCATGACACAAAATATTGTGAATATTCATTCAAGTTCGAACGAAATTCAGAACTTGGGCGAAGTATGAAAAAAGATTCATTTTTAATTCAACGATAATAGAATTAATTTTATAATTTCATTATAAGTATGTAAATATGTATTTAAAAAATAAATAAATAATATATCACATTACACCAATATTACATTATTTAGTTATTATTTGGTATATTCTGGAATGGTATCTGGAATGTTCAGATTTGAGAATAACACTATTTTTTAGTTGAAATGCAATAGCTGATTGAGTTAACTATTGTAGGCGAAGTCTTAGATTGTGTATATTTTGTTGCGACAGCAGTTTTGCCCCTAAATTTCATGCATATATATTTTCGTACACCGCTGTATTTTTACAGACGGTTGTACACATAATTTTTTTAAATGTTTAAAAATGTACATTTATTGGAATTTTTCATCAAAATCTTCCAATAAATGAACTGTAAATTCAATTCCGTTGCACACCCGCAACATGAGAAATTAATCTTGTTTTGTTTAAAAATTGAACAAAGATTTTTGTACTAATCACATGGATTATTACAAAAATCACGCCACTTCGAGATTAATATTATGTATTCAATACAAATACATAAGATTAATCCATATTTTTCTCGAATATTATCTCTTTAAAATATTCTCTATCTTTTATTCCCACACTGCCAAAATATTATGTATTTCAGTGTATTTGTTAATATTCAAATGCACCATGTAAATTTCTCACACAACAATTGATTTATTCTTATATAAGTCAATGTGTAAGAAAATCAATAATACTATGTGATCCATATAACTATAGTTAATGTATACATTGTGACCCATTTACCTAGAGTAAATAGCATAATGTAATACCAATCGTCTACTATATACACACATCGTATCAACTTCCATATAAACTTCATACTCTAATACATTATACAATTTTATAATGTATCGAATATTCTAGTACATATACCCTAATGATGATTTATATACCTAGTGATGAAATTAGCATACCGCGCATTTTACCAACACTAATTGGATGTGCAATGGGATTGGTACATCGATGGGTATATAAGGCGGCAGAATTTTTTTCTGAGTCTTCTCTTTTTTGCTTTTTTTTTCTTTTTACTTTTTTTTACGTCGTTGCTTTTTGGGAATTTATTATTTGCAGAATAATCAAGTGGGCAAGATGCGTTCAACCGCCGTGTAAAATATAAGGAAATTAAAGTAAAAATTAAATTGTGTTTAAAATTATTCTAGGAAATAATAATGAAGAAGAGAAAAAAAAAATTATAAAAAAAAAAAATTAAAATCATTTTAGTTATTTGATGGTGTCATGTGGTTAGTGCTAAATTGGAAAAAAAAAAGAGTAATAATGAAAAGAAAGAAAAAAAAAGAAAAAAAATAGAAAACGTGTCTCAAGTGAAAAATAGAAAAATCTAATAATTTGTATTTTTTTTGAAATAGAAAAAAAAAAGAAAAAAAAAAACCAAAAAATAATCATATAAATTTTGTCGAAGTAAGTCAAAATCGTATAGTTGATTTAGAGCATTTTAATTTTAAAAGTAAAGAAAAAAAAATTGAGGAGTTAAACGTTTAAACGAATTAAAAGATAAAAATTATAGTTGTTCCTGGTCCGGTTTTTGCAAAAAAAAAAAAAAAGAAAGAAAAGTATCTTTGGTTTCCCCCTATAGAAGAAAAAAATTTAGAGTCAAAAAAAAAAAAAAAAAAAAAAAAAATAAATTGAGATTTAAGAAATGTCTAGTTTTACATCATATTCGGCAAGGTTATCGTGGAGTGATTTACTTCATATAACAATTCAAAAGATTCTTTTTTTGCAATAAACTCACATTTTGTCGTCATCCATCAAAATTCATTTAAATTCAGTGTTTCAATGATTTTTTTTTGTTCTAAGGTAACATAATGGTAACCTATAACACATGTATTCATAATATTACTAGGGTGAACAAAAACATGTGTAAATCCGATGGGATTATTATATCAATTTCAGTTGCAATAAGAAAAAGTGACAGAAAAGAATAAAAAAATAATTCGATAATTTGTACCAATGATTTTTTTTTAATTGCTTAAAGAGAATATATCTATATATTTAGTGTAAAGTTTATATATTTCAAAAAAAAAAAAGAAAAAAAAAATGAATTCGATAATTTGTAAAATAATTATTGTTATTGTTTGAAAAAAAAAAAAAAAAAAAAAAAAAAAAAAAAAGAGAAAAAAAAAGGGAATATATATGTAATATAAGAATAATATTTCAAAAAAAAAAAGAAACAAAAAAAAAACTGAGAATCTATAATAATAGAATTAATAAAGAACAATATCAAATTAAAGGCGTGATTAATTAAAAGAAGAAAACAATATATGATAACCAAAATCTATAATTGAATGAAAATAAATAGAAATAGCAGATATAACAATTTATCAACTCAAAAAGTTAATCATCAAAACGGACAAATAAAGTTATGTAAGTTCAACCACTATTTTCATCCACCGTGGGACGGCGTTGATGTTTTTAGTTCTTTTTACATATGAACATAATTTGTTTTGGATGTAGGCTACCAACTTTGTATGTATTATCACTTAATTTTTTTTTAGTATATAATTTTTTTTATATCGAGGGATGCAGAATTCCCCAGTAGCTATTTATTTTTTTTTTGCTATTAGATATAAGGATAAGTACATTTAAATATGTAAAAATACACATATTCTTGGCCATGAATAAAATGAAACAAACTACAAAAAAAAAAAAAACAGTAAATTCGGACAGGAGGATAATGCATTGATATATATATATATACACATATTCATTGACGTAGTTAAATGAATAACCTTTTTTTTAGTTTATATCTATAGATGTGAAAATATATGATATGGGTATATATGTACGTATCATATGCATTTACGTTTTGAGTTAAGAATTGTATTCCAATTTTTTTGTGTGATTAAACATCGATATATGATTTAATGTAATACTAGTAATATTATGGAATATTAAAACTAATTGTTCAATGAATTATAAAATGCTACTTGGATATCAATAAAGTGAAAGAAAAATATAAAGAAAGAAAAACTGAATTAAAATGTACGTCTAATTCAATTTAAAAAAGGTGTTTGTGGTTTGGCGGGGCTTCGTCGATGGTACGGGGGATGTCTGACCCTTGACGACAGAATCGGAGGCTCCTCGGAGTCGCTCTTGCTTATTTTTGCAGTTTTCAATTTCAGTAACATGGTGTACATTGATTTCTTTTCAAGATTTCCTCTGATTTTCCTTTAATGAAAACTCGTTTTTCTTTTACTTTTGCCGGTCTTTTTTTTTATGCTACGTGGCGAACCTCATCCCGAATTGGTGTTCCCAAAGAACCCCGCCCGGCTGAAGCAGCTGGAAAATCGACCGGCGGGAACACCAGGGAGTTTACCGTTCCGGTATAGGTGTATGTTTACACAATAAATTCTCATTCATTAATAAATCAAAAATGAATTTTTCGTTACGTAACAATTTATTAAAACACTATATGTCTTTACTCAATGACGGTTTATTTAAGAAGAAAGAATATAATTTTCACTAATTTCTAAGTATGTAACATTAATTATTATTTACTATAATTTTATAGAAAATTTAGAGAGAATTGCCAGACCTACACTATTTTATAGTTGATTTTTATCATTTTATGGTAAATAAAATTAATTATTTTATGGTTAAAAACAACTATTTTCTGGTTATTATGCAACCTTTTTCAATAGTTAAAAATAACTATTTTATAGTAAATACAAATAATTATTTTATAGTTGAAAACAACTATTTTCTGGTTATTATGCAACCTTTTTCAATAGTTAAAAATAACTATTTTATAGTAAATACAAATAATTATTTTATAGTTGAAAACAACTATTTTCTGTTTAATATGCAACCTTTTGCAATAGTTTAAAATAACTATTTTTTGGTTGAAAACAACTATGTTTTAGTTGAATATTTCACTATTTTGTTAGTCGATGTTAACCATTTTATAGTAGATTGACTAGAACTATTTAATAATTAAAATTAACTATTTTCCTGGTGTTCCCTGTTTCGACCACGAATTTGGTTAATAAATAGTTGAATTCAACTATTTTTTTTTCTCGGTGTACGTTAAATATTTAAAAAATTTATTTTGATTTTTTTTATATATGTATGTACATATGTATTATATACATACATAATAAGACATGTTTTTGAATTTTTCTACGTGGTTTGTTTGCTTATGATCTTTTATGCTCAAACATGTCAATAAGTGCACATACACTGAGAAAAAATTTGTTCATAGTATCAATAAATCATGTTCTTTGAGATTTATTCATCACATTTTTCCTTGAATCAATGAAATTTTTATTGATATTATGATTTTCCAAAATTGTAAAATTTTCTGATCAATGAACCTTTCATTATCTCAGTAATTCTATATTTATTGATTCAATAATTTTTTTTCGTTGTTTCAAGAGATAACTTTATTTATTTAATCAACATAATTCATTGCTTTCATGAACTTCATAAATTCTATTATTTTAAGTTTTTCATTTATTCTTTACTTTCAACATTACAGTACATTAATAGTATGAACAAATTCATTAATTTATTCATAGTTCATTATATGTATGAATATATTTTATTGACTTTCGTAAACAACCGTTAGAAATTTCATTTATTCTTTACTTTCAACATTACAGTACATTAATAGTATGAACAAATTCATTAATTTATTCATAGTTCATTATATGTATGAATATATTTTATTAACTTTCGTAAACAACCGTTAGAAATTTCAGACAGTTGTAAATCGTTCATTGGTTCAATGACAAAGTTCGTTAAAACTATGAAAAGTTGTAAGAAGCACGTTGCACTTGCACATAGTAATTCAGTATCAGTATCAATTTACTAGTACTCGTATACGGGTAAAGTTAGTGCGTGAAAATTGAAATTTTGTGAAAAATTTGTATATTTAAGGTGATAACTCTTTGATAACTATATGATTGCGCATTATTTCGATGACAACAATATTCATCTTTCTTTGTCAAATAGTTATAGTTTGGAAAAGCAAATTCTTGAACGATTTCCTGGAGAGAAGTTGGTAAATTTGCATTTTTCTTAAGAAATTTTAAAATATTAAAACGAAAAATCTGTTTGCAGGAATTTTATCGAACGAGTAAAAGAGGAAAGATCTACAATAAGTTTAATAACTTGAAAAATTCCTCAAAACTGTTTTCAAAAGCATTAGAAAGTTCAACCGAGAAGTCGTTGCAGGAGAATTTAGAAGAATTAGGTAATATTTTGTCAAACTGTAAAATATGTTACTGAATTTCATATGCAATATATTTACTGTTTCAGTTCCAGAGGTCGATTCTGAAAGATACATCAGGTCATTACAATATGATAACCTTAATTCGGAAGAGTTTGATTTCTGTTGGAGAGCATGCAGTCAGTGTAGATTGAATGAGATCAGGGGGCAAATACTGCGGATATTTTTAAACAATGGCCGCAGTATAAAACACCGTCAGGATACAGATTAGTAAGTTTCTTTTTTCAGGTGATGAAAAACAATGAAAAATTTTTGTGTCATTCATACAGGTTGAAATGGATTATAATACTTATTTCAAAACCGACTTATCTCTTTTGGATATTTGGCAAAACAAATCAGAAAAAATTTTAAATTTTCTGAAAATAAAAGAAAAAATTAAGGAAAAAAATGTAGGAATAATAATAGATTCTACAAAATTAGAGGACATAAACGAAAGTAAGTGTTACAAATTATTAATATATACGAATTTATCCACTCTACACACAAAAATATAGTTTAAATAAATTATTTAAATTATAATATATATATAAATATATATAAAATATATATAAATTATAATACGAAATATGTTTATTTTAAAGATTGACGAGATGCTGTGATTTTGTGGGCACTTCATGCTTACCTCATTCCAACGCAAAAATTGGTGATGAAGGACAATAATGGAAAGAAATCCACAACAAGATTTACCATAAAGGATTCCCAAGAATCCTTCATCTATATTGGAAAATCATTCCAAGAAATCCAAGATCATTTGGATTTCCTTCAAAAAAGGGACAGCAATATTCAACCATTTTTAATGGTGGTGGGAGACGACATACTATCATTTGAAGAAATATTTTTGTATTTTGATGGTATAAAATATTGATTTAGTAATTTTATTAGAGCAGTAGATATTTGTTATAAAATTTTCAATTTATTTAATTTAGAATATCCAGCACCCTCTGTAACATTTTGGTCTTTTATACAGACCTACTTTTTTAAACAAAATAATAAACTCAAAAATTTTCCTAAAGTCCACATATTAATACAAGAATTAGATAATAAAATTTGTGTAACTTGAAAATTTGAAATAAGAAAATGTGTAAAATAAGAAAAAAAAATGAAAATAAAAAAAAAAACTTGAATTCATGAAATAAAAAAATATATTCCACAAAAACATAAAATACTTTTATTTTTCTAAATCCTTTTTTAAAAGTACCTATAGGTTAAAAAAAAAAAAAAAAAAATTAATAATTCAATGATTAGGAGTTCTTATTTACATGAAGAATTTCATAAAATACATAAAAATTTTCATTTTTTCAATGAAAATATTTATAAAGGTTAACAACGTATTCATGATTTCAATGAAAACATTCCATTGAATTTATAAACTATAAATTAATTTTAATGAACCATCTTCATTAAATTAAGTAATAAATTTATTATTTTCAGTGGTTAATAAAAAAAGTGATAATTAATGAAACGTTTTTCTTTGTTCTAATGAAACTTTTCGTTGGACAAAAATTGATTAATTTTTCATTAATACAATGTAAAAATTTATCATATTCACGTCCCTTTTTCTTTCAGTGTAGGTACGAATAGTCGGGATCAAAACTAAGAGAACACTTTAAAAAGATCCATTTTTTCAATTTTATCTCAAAAACAAGCATTTACTTTTAAACTTGTTTACATTATTAAAATTTAAAGGTTAAATTAAGGAAAAAACAAATATTAAATCGAATCTTTATATTTTTTTAAAATCGTTATACTTTAGTTCATTAATTAAGATGATACAAATTTGAGAGGATAAAAATGTAAACAAATTTTTTAAGTACATTAATGTAACTGCTTGTTTCTGAAATAAAATTAAGTTAGCATTGAAAAAGTGAAACTTTTTAATGTGTTCTCTAAAATTGATCCCGACTGTACGTACCTATGTGCATTTATTGACATGTTTGAGCATAAAAGATCATAAGCAAACAAACGAAGTAAAAAATTCATGTAACAAAGACATTTGAAAAGAAGCAAAAACTGTGTGAAATTTCAACATTGACTAGCAATATTTTCTTTAAATAATTGAAACAGTTCCCATAGTTCATTGGAATATTTTCAATAAACTAAAAAATCTATTTCAATTTTTTATAAGATAGTTCCTATGGTTTACTGAAACTATTGCATTTTCCTTTAAAAGTTGAAATAAATAGTTCCCATAGTTCATTGCATTGGAATATTTTCAATAAACTAAAAAATCTATTTCAATTTTTATGAGATAGTTCCTAAGGTTTATTGAAACTATTGCATTTTCCTTTAAAAGTTGAAATAGTT
Source organism: Bombylius major (assembly GCA_932526495.1). Classification (NCBI taxonomy): domain Eukaryota; kingdom Metazoa; phylum Arthropoda; class Insecta; order Diptera; family Bombyliidae; genus Bombylius; species Bombylius major. Next base: position 20,714,507 of record OW052042.1, on the reverse strand, counting down.
CCCATATTTTATTTAGAATATTCCAAAAATTGTTCATTTTCAAAGTGTTTGTCGTAGGAGAAAGACGTTTTATTTAGTATACGGAAAAATAAAATTTTTTTAAACAGAATTATAAAAAATAAAAGTTGTTAATTTTGCAAGTGTTTATATTAGAAAAAAAAAGTTTTATTGTAGTATGTAAATGAATAAAACTGTTTTTTGTTGATATGGATCGCGATTTTATCGAAAATATTTTAAAAGAATTTGGCATTCAACATTTAGATGAAAAATTTATATAGGTGTGTTCTTTTAATAATCTTTTTAGAAGTGAACTTTTTAAAATTAGTTTTTATATATTAGAAGAAAAGTTCACCAAAGAAAGTTTCCTTAATCTTCAGTATGAGACAGTCAGTGAAATAATTCCTAAGGCTGGTCCCAGGAAAATCTTTTGGGGAAAATATAAAACGTATACAAAGAATAATAATAATTGAAAAAGTGAATTTAATAAATAAATAAATAACAATAACAAATACCTGATTACTAAATAAATATAATAATGTTAAATAAAATAAAGGATAATTGAATTAATTAATTGGTTAATAAGTGAGTCTATAAATAATAAAAAATAAATTAATTGATAAATTAAAGAGTGGATATTTATATAAATAAATAAATTATATAAAATATGTAGATGAATTATTAAATAATGAAGTATGTGTATATTTATATAACAACATGATTTTGTTTTAGACGTTACCAACTGCTTCAACTTTAAGCCAAACAACAGTGGGCTCAACTCTTTCTGAATCTGAATCGTTCAATTTTTCAATTTCTGATATAATTAATCTTCCAACTGTTTCGGAAAGTTTAACAAATGTAATTTTTTTAATTTGACTCTAGTCATTTATTTTTTTATTTAAAATACTGAAATAATAATTGTGAAGAAGAAACAGTAAAATGTTATAATAATAAATAATTATTTTAAAAAATACGGCAAGTTGGAACCGAGCCATAGAAATACTTTGGCAAATATAATTATTAATAAAGAATTTGAAAAGTGCAATAAAATTTCACAGCCATTTAAAATTTCAAAAGAAAGATTTTTAAAATTAGCAGAAGAAATAACAAAAATTTTTGAAGTAGAAAATTCCGCACTATACTATATTCCATATAATAATGTAACAAAAAAAAGTGCATCCGGTAAATTATGGGAAGTTTTCAACTATCTAAAAAAGCGTCATCGATCATCACTGAATACAAAAGAAAACAATCAGCCATCTATAGAAACATATGAGTATCATGAAGATAACATTACGGAAATTATAGAATTTTTAAAGAGAAATTTTGAACCATATGACAAAGTGAATATTGGCGAAAATCTTCTAAATACCGTTTACAACAGTTAAAGAAAAGTGATGACACTTTCATTAAAAATTATTTTGAAGATTTTCGTCTGCTCAAACAAGCAAATGGTCAATTTTTAATTGGAATAGATTTTGAAGAAATTTATCCTGAAAACACAAACAAACTTTTTGTTACCTGGCCTAAAATTAATAAGAATTTAATTAAACTGGCAAAGCAGAAAAAAAATAAAGATATAGAGAATTTAAATTTAAATTTGGGTGAACTTACAGGATTTTTCATACTCCCATATCTGTTACCATTTGCGTTTAGGGGAAAAAAAACATCGGAAGGAAAAAGAATAAAATTTAGCATATCAGAAATTTCACGCGCATTTATTTTTCATATCAAGGTATGTTTGATATTTCATATTAAATTAAATTTAAAAACTATGTGTATATTTTTTTTGCTTTTTTTTAAGGATTCTATTAGACTTTTGAAAAATTTAAGAGAAGAGAGGCTTGAATGCCAACATAAAGGACTACGGTTTCAACCAATAGTGGTGATAGTCGGAGAAGGCTTAGGTAAGTTTAGGTATCTGAATCTTCTTAGAATTTTGTAAATTATGTTTGTGTGTTTATCTTTTCCAGAAAGTGATAAAATAATGTCATCTCATGTTGTAATCGATGACATAGTTTGGACAACTTCAACCCCATTGGCAGCTGTGGATATATGTTTTAAATCGTATTTTCCTCTTTATTTAGAATATCCATCGCCAGCGCAGGTAATTTGGCAGTTTAAGGTCGATTCACACATTTCAGGTCAGTCTCAGTTCAGTCTCAGTTCCGATTATTCGGATAATATTATTGTATGGAGTTCAAATGTACATATTCACACATGTCCGTTCCGTCTCAGTTCAGTCACCGATCAGTCAGAATTTCTCGGTGTCAGAGATTTCCGACATCGTCGTCAACGTTATTTTTTGAAATGACTGACGGAGTTCTGATAGCTTTCAGTCTTTTTTTTGTACATTGTTGAGGTAGGTTGTGTTTTTTTATGTGAGCAAAATGTCTACTGACGAAAAATTAATTGAAAAAATACGGGAAAATACTGTGTTGTACGATTTATCAAATAAAAAATATATGGATAGCACATTTAAAGATACCATATCATCCAACAAAATTGCAATCATACACAACTCTTTTACTGTAAATTTATCCATTTTTTAACTCACAAGTCACAACTTTACATAATATTTTAACTCACACACTGATTGAACTGATATGTGTGAATATAAATCGACTGACACTGAACTGAGACTGACCTGAAATGTGTGAATATAAATCGACTGAAACTGAACTGTGACTGACGTGACGGAACGGAGACTGAACTGAGACTGACCTGAAATGTGTGAATCGAACTTTATTCAGACTGAGGTATATTGTATTAAAACGCCTTGGGACAAGCAACTCACCTCCGTTAATGGATTAAAAACTCTTCTTAAACAAGTTTAGGAAATATGGAGTGTTTCAAATGTAAGTACATAAGTAAGTCTTTTGAAGAACTTCTAAAACATACAAAACTCTTTCATCGATATGATAATGAATACTACTGTATATTTTGCAATGAAAAAAGACTTTTTACAAAATTTCAATGTTTTCTAAATCACTTGAATAAATTTCACAAATATTCTAAAAATGTTCATTCTTTACAATTAATTAATGGAAATAAAGATATAAATTTTGATAAAACTGAATCTTCAAAAGTTGAAAAAAATGTTCAATCCCTAATCAGAATTGTAATGAAAAACTTTTCAGAAAAAGAGTTGAGACGGCACAATTTGAATTTGAACAAATTTATATTCTAATGTTAGTGTTTGTAAAAAAAACTGTTCAAAACGGTCTACAATATTTCTATCAATACCAAAGTTCATTTTTTTCTATTGCATACGAGCATCTTCAACAATTACACAACACAAACCTTATGACCTTAGAAAATACTTTGGAATTTTTTAATTATACTGAAAACAATTTTTCTAATATAATGTCAGAATATAAACGAAAAAAGTTTTTGAAATCTAAGAATGCTTACACTTCTTCTAATCAAATATGTAGTTATTGGAAATAGAATTGAATCTTTGAAAGTTCCTGTTCCTGTAAAAGCCAATATCATTTCAATGAGGCGTTTATTGAAAGATTTTCTTGAATCCGGTAACACACTAGAAATAGTTCGTGAATATAAAAATAAACTTGATTGTGAAACGACATATACAGGGTGTTTTGTTTCTAAATACCAAAAGTGGTGCCACGATATTCGCTGTACTATTTCATGAAAAAAATTGTACTAGCGAAACTTTCGATCGTGTCTATTTTCGCCGCTAGAGGGCGTTCAAAATTATGAGTTTTATGCAAGACCTCTCAACACAAAATCACCTGTAACTTTTTTTGCACCCTATGTATCAAAATTTTTCTTTTCATTATGAATGCCTATTAAAAAATTACCTTTCATTTGGTGTATTACTTACTGTATGTTATAATTTCACTTTCAAGAAATGAGGTCATAAACTTGAAATTTATGTTTTTTTTTCCTAAAATTTTCTCAATTAATTGGGCTCCTGAAAAAAAATTCACTAACGAAAATTTTTTTTAATTTAATTTGAAAGCTAATATCATGTATAATCAAACAAAAAAAATTTCAGTTCAATACCGCTATCCGTTATCATGTAATTAAGGATCATAGGTGTGCGAAAAGAGTCAAAAGTGCTATTTAAACAAAGTTTTGTCACAAAAGATTGTTTGTAATTCAAAAAAGCTACCTATTTTTCTCTACTTTGATGAATTTGAGACAAATAATTGTCTTGGTTCTCATGCGGGTTTGCAAAATCTTGGAGGAACTTATATTAATTTTCCTTTCTTGCCTCCCTATTGGCGATCAAAGCTTGAAAATATAATTTTAGTTATGTTATTCAATAGTTTGGATAGAAAAAGTTTTGGTAATAAAATTTTTTTTGAACTCATTGAAGAATTTAAATACATATTTAGAAACTCATGGTATTAAAATATTTGAACGTGAAGTGCTGCTATCTTCATCCTACATATTTTAACGTCATATTTCATTTTGGCGGCTTTTTTTCGATTTGAGTTTTATAAATTTTATTAAAATTTTTGGTAAGTTTCTAGTTATGTAATTGAGTATTAATAATTTATAGCTATGTTAATTAATTTTTAGAAATGTCGAAAAGAAAACTTAAAGCCTTGACTTTTGCTGAAAAAGCAACAATAATAAAACGAATTCAGGAAGGTGAGAGAAAAACTTATATTGCTACTGAACTAAAAATTCCTGCAAGTACACTTTCGACAATTTGGAAGAACAGAAATTTTATTTTGTCAACATTAGATACGAACGACTATGTACAAAAAAGAAAAAGAATTAAACCTTGCCACTATAACGATTTGAATCATGCCATCTTACAGTGGTTTAAAACGACTCGAAGTAAAAATCTACCTTTATCTGGATCATTAATAAGAAAAAAGGCTGTGAAATATGCACAGAAGCTGGGATATAAAAAATTTCATGCAAGTTCAGGTTGGTTGGATAAATTCAAAAGTAGATACGGTATTGTTCAGAAAACTCTTTTTGGGGAAAGTGCTTCAATCCAAGAGAAAGATTGTGTAGAATGGAAGCGTAATCAGTTACCAAAATTATTAAAAAGCTATAAGCCGCAAGATGTGTTTAATGCAGATGAAACCGGATTGTTTTTCAAATGTTTACCGAATAAGACACTTACATTCAAAAACCAAAAGTGTTTTGGTGGAAAGCAAAGTAAAGAAAGAGTGACTTGCTTAGTTTGTGCGAATATGGATGGCTCAGAAAAATTGAAATTATTAATTATTGGGAAAAGTGCTAACCCGAGATGTTTCAGAGGTGTTAAGTCTATGAATGTTGATTATTTAAGTAACTTAAAAGCTTGGATGACCTCTCAGATATTTGAAAACTGGTGTATTAAGTTAGACATGAAATTTGCAGCGCAAAACAGAAAAGTCTTACTTTTCCTTGATAATTGTCCAGCACATCCGAAAGACATACAAGATAAACTTAAATGTATAAGACTTGCTTTTTTTCCACCAAATATGACATCCGCTTTACAGCCGATGGATATGGGTGTAATACAAAATCTTAAAACCTACTACCGGCAAAGAGTTTTAACAACAATTTTGAGTGGATTTGAAAACAATCAACAGTTGAGTCCTATCACACTTCTAGAATGTGTGCGCCAAATTTCTGCTGCTTGGGCAGTTGACGTCAAACCAGAAACCATTGAAAACTGTTTTAAAAAATGCGGATTTGGAACATTTGCAGAATGGGATGAAGAAGATTCAGTACCTCTCCTACATCTGCAACGTCGTTTTCAAGAAAAAGATCAAGAATTGAGAGAAATTTGGGATAAGTGGAATTTAACAATAGGACATATGTCCTCAGTAGATTATGCAGATTATATTAACATAGACAACGAAATTCAAGTCACAGATTACCCATCAGATGATGACATTCTTCAGAGTGTTTGTGGAAGTTCCAAAGCAATACAAAACTATGATGCTGATACTGATTCCGATGATGAAGAAATTGAAATTTTGAAACCATCTGCTAAAGAAACACAAGCTGCTTTAGAATGCCTGCGTAAAACTCTTGAAACTGATGAAACACCAGAGAATATATTTCAATGTTTTTTTAAGATAGAAAAGTTTTTATTCCAAAACAAATCGAAACATCAGTCCAAAATTACCAAATATTTTTCACAAAACTCATAAAAAGCTTATAGGTGTAACTAAATACATATGTAGTATGTACGTAATGAAGTTATTAGAATTAGGTAATGAAGTTATGTTTTCGTTTGAATTATATTTTGTCTAATTATAATTTGTTTTGTTCTGTTTTTTCAAGAGAAATAAAGACTTCTTTTTTTACTTTAAATACAGTCTCGATACGATTGCGGAAGAGGTAGAACGTATCTGGATTCTTGTGAAAAGTAATACTTTGAATAGTGTCTAAAAATCAGTGAATTGGTAGTAGTTTAGAGCAAATAGTTGATAAGTGGACAACTAAATTAGTAAACAGTGTTTTCTAATTGATTAAGTTATTCGTTTAATTTAAAAAAAAAAAAAAAAAGTAAAAATCAGGTTAAATAAACAACAAGTAGTGAAAAGCATAACCTCAAAAAAGTAAATGAGGTTATTGCAAAAAACCCGACTTTTAACCTTAAACTGTTGAAAAAAAAAAAAAAAAAAAAAAAATAAATTAAATCCCGACTTTCATATAAAATAAAAATTTTTTCAAAGAGAAAAAACCCGACTTTTTTTTATAAAATCAAAAATTTTCAAAGAGAAAAAACCCTACTTTTTTTTGAATTTTTAATTTTTTCAGTGAATATAAACATTTAGCCAAAAAATAGTTTCTAGTTTTTTTTTTATAACAAAAATCCGCAGAAAGTCAAACGGGGGTTTTTAAAATAAGAAAAAGAATTAATTAAAGGAAAATAAATTAAGAATTCTAGAAAACCCGGTTCTAAAATATATAGTACTGATATTTTTAAAGGGTGGAGTATACACCTAACTAGTAGGGGGTAACAACTTCCAAGATGTTGCCCTCAGGGACTAGTAAGGGGAATTACTATCAAATACTCGAAAATGCCTCCCAAAGTGTGCCAGCGTCGAAAAAGAAGGCCCCAGCAAGGAAAAGGCCAATGAATATCAATGACGAATTCGACTTTCCTATGCTCAATGAAACATCATGCAACGAGCCAGAGGCAAAATACATCATCATTTCCGGTAGGGAAGTGCTAGGTAAAGACGTTAATGGAGAAAATATCTACAAGAAGCTGAGCGAGTATAATCCGTTCCTGATCTCAGCGGCGATCAAATCAATAACATCTGAGATCGTAAGAGGCTCCTTCTTGAAAGACGGCAGCTTCCTAGTTCTCACCAAAAATCAGTCAGCAGCTGAAAATCTTGAGAAAGCAGACAAGATGAAACTCTCTCCCACAAGTGAAATAAAAATCAAATGCACTTACCATAAAACGCTCAATAATTGCAAAGGCGTTATATATTCTCAAATGCTGAGAAGTTTAACAGAAGAAGAGATTGTTGCAGGGCTAAAGGACGAGAAAGTAGTCGAAGCACGCCATATCTCGAGAAAGGAAGGAGACAGGTTTATACCAACAGGATCGATCATCCTCACCTTCGAGAAGTTCCGGCTCCCATCTCACGTCAACATCTGCTTCCAGAGAGTGGATGTCCGTGAATATGTGCAGAACCCGATGCGTTGCGTATTATGCCAGAAAATCGGCCACACCAAGAATCGCTGCGCAGAAGAAACAACTTTATGCTCCATCTGCAATTTGTTAGCAGGACACCAAGGAGAGTGCCCAGGTAAATATTGTGTTAACTGTAATACTTCTAACCATGCCTCCTCAGATAAAAGGTGCCCAACTTTCGTACGAGAAAGAGAGATACTTAGGATCATGAAACAGACCAAATGCACTAGGTACCAGGCTCGTAAGCAATATTTCTCTCTTCATCCTGTGATTCAAAATGAAATAAGTAGCCTACCAGAGTTGAATAAGCCAGTCAGCTTTGCCCAGGCCGCTGCAAGTTTAACCTCAAACAGTACGCCAAGTGTAACTAAACAAGCTCCAACTCCAAGTGTTAGCTCATTGGACACCAAACAGACAAACCTAACGACAAAACCAACCTCTACATTACCAAAACTACAAGAAAAAACCAAACTACCATCAACCACAACTAACAAAATTATCTTACCACAAAATAACACTCCAACACAACCGAAACTTGACAGAAATAAAACGAACCCCGTAATCCCCAACAAAACAAACAAACAAACAGACAATACAACCTCCAAACCTCCAACAACAACACCAACAACAATTATTACAAAGGAAAACCTAACCAGACTTACAAAATACTCAAAAGAAAAAACGGATGAATTCATAAGGAAAAATGAGCAAAACTTCCTTAATAGCAACATGACATTCACCCAATATTTCAATAAATTCAATCAATTTGAAATCCCATTCCAGGTAGAATTTTCAGATGCGGTCACTGATGACGTCGTCATGAGTGATGACATGACCCCATCTGACGAATTGTAATGCCCTCAGCCATCTTCAGTAGCCTCCTAACCTCTTACAGCGATTAGTTTATTCTAGTTCCTAGAGTAGACGGTAGTCTAGCTTCATGGTCGTAACAACAACTTGTCCTCGAGATTTAACTATCATACAATGGAACATTAGAGGTTTCCGTGCCAACCAGCACAGCTTAGAACTTTTGATAAACAGGTACAAACCTCATATCATAATGTTGCAGGAAACGTTGTTTTTTAACAATGAAGGGCCTGCAACGTTCAAAGGGTTCCAGTGTTACTTCTCGGACAGCAATGCTCAGAACGCTTCGCAAGGAGTCGGAATCTTGATCAGATCTAGCATCAGTCACACCTGTATCAACATTAACTCAGCGTTTCTCAATTTAACACTTTCAGTGCACACGTCACCCTCTGTGACGGTGTCATCCGTTTATCTCCCTCGTTCAGTTCGTATCACGACAGAAGAACTTCAAAACTTTTTTAACCGTCTGCCAATGCCTACAATAGTATGTGGGGATTTCAACTCTCACCACCATCTGTGGGGTGATAGTAGAGTAGACCACAGGGGTAGTCTAATTGCGGACTACATATCAAACTCCAACTTGTCACTGTTGAACGACGGTGCATCTACATATGTTTCAGCTCAATACCTTACCTATTCTGCAATCGATTTAACTATTGCGTCCGACACCATCGCGAACAGATTATCGTGGCATGTCCATGATAATCCAGAAGGAAGTGATCACTTCCCAATAGTTATCTCGAGCAGGATACCCATGGCGGTCCAGAATAAAACACTTCGGCTGGTAGAAAGTAGAGCCGACTGGGACAAGTTCTCAAAGGCGACACTGAAACTGGCAGAGGTGTTCCCTCAGTCATCGTTGATAAACCAAGAAGCAGCCAACATCAAAAAGATCATAAGATCTGCTGCGTTTAGTACAATTCCATCTTTCGTTACTAAACCTAACATAGAACCGGCCTGGTTAGACAACAACATCAAAGAAACAATCAGGGCAAAGAACAAAGCATGGAAAAAGTACCAAAGATATCCCTCTGTCGAGAACCTTGTAGCCTTCCGGAAACTATCGGCCCAGGTTAAAAGATCTGTAAAAATAGCGAAGAAGAAATCTTGGCAACAATTCACCACCTCCATCTGCCCTTCAGATTCACTGAAGGATGCTTGGACGAAGGTCAAACGCCTTTATGGCAAGCCCACTTCAAGCATTCTGTCAATCATATCAAATGACAAACCTATTACAGATCCGCTGGAGATTGCAAATGAATTTGCAATGGCCTGGTCGTCAGTGTCCAGTGATGCAAACCTTTCGGATTCAGTCCTGTTCCAGAAAACCAACTTCTGCATAAATAGTGACTATTTCTCTAAGTATAAGCTCTCATACGGAGTCTCCATGAAAGAATTCGAGGAAACACTCACAACCTTCAAAGGCTCAACCCCAGGTAGAGACCTTATCTCATACCGTATGATGAAAAACCTTCCATTCACATTGAAAAACAGGTTAATTAAACTCTATACTAATATTCTGTATAGAGGGACCATCCCCCATGAATGGAAGTCAGCGATTTTGGTTCCGATACCAAAAAAAACCAACAGTGTGAAAACCCCATTGGATTATAGACCAATCTCGTTGATCTCCTGCCTATCCAAAACGTTAGAGAAAATTTTATGCAGAAGGCTTCAAAAAGTATCTGAATCCATATTACACCCTGGTCAACACGGTTTCCGACCTCGCAGAGGAACCCTAACATTACTACACGACATGGAGGAGGGGATGGCCACCTCCATGGCGTCCGGTGATCACTCAAGTGTCGTGTCACTAGACCTTGAGAAAGCATACGACAAGATCCCATCCGTTTTCGTATGCCAAAGACTGATCACTTGGGGTATTGATCCAAGCTTTGTTCAAACCATCTACAGTTTCATGTCTAACAGACACATACGGGTAAGGGTCAATGGTTTTATGTCAAATGCATTCCATGTAGATAATGGGGTTCCGCAAGGTTCACCACTATCCACTGTTTTATTGACAGTATACATGGATGCATTACTTAATGGTTTATCAAAATTCACAAACGTAAGTCCATATATATATGCTGATAACATACTGTTATGTGCATTCAAGTGCAGCAGCGAAAGTATGAACAACCTAGTTGGAGCATCAGAATTCGCAATTGGATGGGCTCAAGACAATGGTGGCAAAATACCAACTGAGAAAGTTGAATTCCTACATACTTGTCGTAAACGCAAATGTACAATAAAAAGTATTTCAATTAACAATTATCAAATCAGATCCGAAAAGAAACTAAAAATCCTAGGAATTACTTTTACCAAGAATTTGAAGTGGATAGAACATACTAAACAGGTTGTGACCAAGCTGAACAAAGTGCAAAATCTCATTAAGGTTCTGGCCGCAGGAAAAATGGGAGCACCTCCATCCGCTCTCATACCAGTTGCAAGAAGCCTGATCAACGGTATCTCTGGCTATGGTTTAACATTAGTCGGAGACTGCCCATGGTCATGCAAGGAAAAGATTCAGAGAATATGCAACAGAATCTTACGCACAGCTTCTAGAGCTTACTGTTCCACTCCAATCCCCATTCTGCTTGCAGAGTGCGGACTTTGGGACGTGGAGGATAGAATTTTGAAGCTTAGATTGAGGTTAGCAGCGAACCAAGTAGGAGATTCTCGCTCACCACTATTCAGAACAGCCCACAATTTCGTTCAGAATAGTTTTAGAGAGAGAACCTCTTCCTTAAGAAGATCAATAGCTGTAATTTCGAAACTTGGAGGTCTCTACCCCAACCCTCCCCCTCTAATCAATGAGCTCGCAGTGTTAACCAAGGATAAAGAGTGCGTCTTGGATGATTTGGCGAAATACAGTAGGGACAAAACATGTGAAGCCGTCTTCAAAATTGCACACAAGGAAATATGTGAGAAGTACAAGGATAGGATCCACATATATACCGATGCCAGCAAGTCTGACATCGGTATCGGGTTATCAGTTGTTCGAAAGAACAAATCTGGTAAGTGGATCTCGGTCTTCTCAAAGAGGCTCGTAAAAAACTCAAGTATCTTTGACGCTGAGTTGAGAGCGGTGTGGTTGGCGGCTGGGTTATCAGGGAAAAATAGTAAGAAAATCATGATATTCACAGATTCTTTATCAGTCGTCCAGGCGGTAAAGAATGCTAATAACACCGAGTTTCTGGTTAAAATGGTGAGAAATCTATTAATGGAGCGCGAAAGTTTATTGTGTTGGATACCGGGTCACGTCGGAATTGCGGGCAACGAATTTGCGGACCAGGCCGCTAAGTCTTCTATACTGAGTATAGAAGAATCTGCAAGTTTCGTCCTGCCAAGCCCACGTGCCATATTTAGCATTGGGTTGAAAACCATAAACGACAGAAGGAGTAATAGATTTCGGGAGAGTGAGTCTGAAACCATTTTAAAATATCATGAGATTAACAGGCAGTTAGTTGCACCACCACTCAACCCATCGTTAAGTAGAGTTGAGCAATCCGTTCTAATTAGATTACGCTCCGGGCACACCAGGCTGACTCACATGTTTCCTTTGAGCAGCAGAGCATCATCGATATGTCCTTGCTGTAACGAGCCAAATCACGCTAATGCGTATGAGCTCTTACAGGATTGTGCAGCTATTAGGTCAAAGCTGGCTGGCTTAGGCTTGAGTGGTACCAGTGCAAACAAACTACTTGATATGCAACAAGATAAAAACCTAATTATACTAAAAATATTAAAAGAGTTAAATTTAATAAATGAAATTTGAAAAAAAAAAAAAAATGTTTAATAAATTGAGTTCAACTGCAAACTAGTATTAAGATAACTATAACTTAAATATATAACTTAAGGACTATAGCAACTAAGTTATATCTAGTATTACAACCCAGGATAAGCAAACTAATAAATAACTAACAATATAATATAAATAATATAGAAGAGTAGATAAGGACAGGCAAACCTGTAATAGAAATAAGCTAGTAATAAGAAACCTGTAATAGAATAAGAATAGCAATAAGTAGTAGTTAGGTATAAGTTTAATTAAGATTCATAGTACTTAAGTTTAGCTTCTAAAATTGTATGTCGTGTCGCCAAAAGGCCCTGGCGGGCCATGGTGCGGGCCTGGAGGCATCAGGTTCACCTGGTGTGCTCTTGAAATAAAAATCAAAAATCAAAAAAATTTACTTTAAATAAAAAATTTATGTTGTTTCTTCAACTCGAAATTTCTATAACTCGAAGAAATATATGGTGCTTTTGCGAATTCGAGTTATAGAAGTTTGACTGTATTTAGAAACTCATGGTATTAAAATATTTGATCAAAACATTTATTTCATTATGGCGCTTTTAATAGGAGACAATAAAGCAGTAAATTCTGTTTTGGGGTTCACAGACTGTTTTGTAGCAAATTTTTTTTGTCGTCATTGTAAAATGCAAAGAAATGAGGGAAAAACCACTTGTAGAGAAAACCGTTTGTTAAGAAGAAATGAAGAAAACTATAGAATAGATCTTCAAAAGAATTCAGTATCTCTAACTGGAATTAATGAAGACTGCATGTTCAATTATTTAAATTTCTTTAATAATAATGTCAAAAAATACTCAGTTGATCTTATGCATGATATATTGGAGGGTGTTCTCAATTATGAAATAGCGTTACTTTTAAAATATTTCATTTATGATGAAAAAACTTTTACATTGGAAACTTTAAATGAGCGAATACACTTTTTTGATTTTGGTACTTATGAACATATAAACAAACCTCAAGACATATCAGAAACACATTTAAAATCTATAAAACTGAAATATTCAGCTTCTGAAACTCTTTGGATTTCTAAATATTTAGGACTACTAATAGGAAATTTTGTGCCAGATGATAATGAAATGTGGCAAGTTTTTATTTTACTTCTTGAAATTCTTGATATACTTTTCTTAGAGCAGATTGATGAAGCAACTATTAATGTTTTAGAAATTTTAAGTGAAAACCATCATAGTGCATTCCAAGAAACTTTTAAAGTTCCGTTAAAACCAAAACACCATTTTATGCTACATTATCCTTTCATCATAAGACAAGTAAGTCCTTTGATACATACGTGGTCTATGCGATGTGAAGCAAAGCATAGAGTATTAAAAAATATTGCTGCTTCAACTGCTTCGCGAAAAAATATTTGTGAAACCATTTGTGATAAAATATTATTGAGTAATAGCCTAGACAGACAGAAGATATTGAAACTATGAAATATCAATATCTTATAAATACCACGTGTGTGTCATCAAATACTATACATAAACTACGAAGATTCCGTGGTATTTATCTGGTATTGAAATTCGTAATTTTTCGTAGTATTATTGTGGTATTGTGAAAACAACACCATCTACACTTGGGAACAATGTATAAATAATTTTTTCAACATGGCAATAAAAGCAGCTGTCAAAAAAAGGATATTTTAATAATGGTAATTTTTCAGTTTTTTTCCCATTGTTTTGTAAACATCCATCTTGAAAGTTGAAATTAAATATATTAATCATTTTTATAATTGTAGTAATTGTACATTTTATACAGGACAAAATTAAAAGAAATAATATTATTTGGATTATGGACACGAAGAAAAGGAAACTGTTGGCCTCCAATGAAATCGTTAAATTAATTGATATATGGAGGGAGTTCATAAATGAATTAAGAGGTAATAAAAGAAACTCACATGTCTTCAATGACATGTCGAAAAAATTAAAGGACGTACATCATATACAATTAACACCACATGAAATAAGAACAAGAATAAACAACCTCACTAAAAGATTTAGGTAATTAATATGAGTTTTTTCTTATTAAAATATTATGATTATTATATATTATTATACAGATTGAACTTTAATATAATTTTCAGGTTACAAAAAAAGAAAATGGGTACATCAGGAGGATCACCATCTCAATGGGAATTTTATGACCAGGTTAAAAGTATAATTGGAGGTTTCAAATCAAACAGGATTGAAGATTTAATAATAGAAACAATTGGTAATGTAGTTAATATAGAATATTTATTAATATTAGTTAAAATTCTTTTTTATACAGCAGACATATCAACTTCATCAACATCATCAGCATCGCCGATATCGCCGATATCACCAACATCACCATTATCAGCAGAATCAATGCTAGCAGAATTAACACCAAAATCAACAGCAGCGTCATCATCAAGATTATCAAAATCTGCAACAATTAAAAACAAGCAGAATAACACATCAAAATTAATTCAACTTGCAGACGAAGAGAACGTAATGTTTAAGGAATTTCTTGAAGAATGCAAGAACAACAATTCCAAAAGAAATGAATTATTAGAAGAAAATAATGCTATACAAAAAGAAATTATAAAAATTTTAAAAGACAGAACAGAAGACAAATAAACGTTTAAACTTAAATTTTTCTTTAATACTAACCTAAATATTCCATTATTGCGTTCCGTATAATGTTTCCTTCAACTGATCTACTTCTTGTAGTTGTATTTCTATTATTAGATCGATTTTGATTACTTTTTGACTTGATTCCATCCAGCCAATTATTGTTTATTTTATCATTTCTGTTGTTGCAAATATTATGTAATACGCAACAAGCTTGAATTATAATTGAAGTATTATTAATGTCGACTTCTAGCCCTTTGCCAATTCTTCGGAATCGAGCTTTTACATGACCAAAGGCATTCTCTACAACTCGTCTGCATTTGGACAATTTGTTGTTGAATTTACTTTCTTTTGCTGTTTGGTCTACAGAATGAGGAAATGGTTTCATTAAATACTCCGACAGTTTGAATGCTGAATCTCCTATAAGTAGTACAGGAACAGAAATTCCGTTTATAGTTTTACTATTGTTTTTAAATATTTCATTTTGTTCATGTTGTTTTTTCAAACTACTGGATTCAAAAATTGTCGAATCATTGCATTTTCCTGGACTTCCGATATTAATATAGATGAAACGGCATCTATAATCCACAGCAGCAAATAATATGACTGAATGCCATCCTTTGAAATTAAAGTAATCCACTGCTTTATCTCTTGGTGGATTTATTTCTATGTGACATCCATCGATTGCTGCGAAGCATTGTGGAAAACCGAGCATTTCAAAGCCGCTAACATTTTCTACTATTTTTGTTTGTGATGGAGGATATACACTTAAAACATGTTTGAACATTTTCCAAATTTCTTGAGAAATTTCTAAAACAATTTCACCGACTGTCGTTCTTCCTACTCCAAATAGACTTGCAACTGTTCTGTATTCTGCAGATGAACCTAAAGAATATAGAGCAATAGCTAATCGTTTTTCCACTGAAATTGATTGTCTCCAATTAGTGTCTTGTCTTTTTAAATATTTCAATTCATTTGCCAAATAATCAAAAGTATTTCTGTCCACCCTGAAGGTATTTTTAAATTTGTCAGCGGAAAACATCGGCACCTCTTCTTCAAAAAACCGTGAATGTTCAACCTCAAATTGTTAAATAATAAAATATTTATTGTTTTTTATAAAAATATTACACTCACATTTGTCCAAACTGTCCTTTTCTTCAGAATTTTACCTGATAAAAGTATTTTTCTGTATAAAGAGCACCTTTTTTTACATTTTAACATTGCAGCACACAGTGCAACATTTTTATTTTCTAGTTTTTTAATTGTTTGTACATTAAGTAGATAAGAACACATTAAAATATTCAAGTCTGAATCCATTTTAATAATTTTAAAGTTAAATATTTACATACAAAATACACCATGAAAATCTGAAAACAAATGTCATTTATACAATACCATGAATTATGTCTGTCAGTGGTCGTTTTTTTCGTGGTATTCTTGAAACTATGGTATCAATACCATAATATGAAAATCTTCTGTCTGTCTAGGCTATAACTGAACATTTTTCCAATTTTGAACGGTTAAAAGAGAAAATTGAATTTGGCAAAAAGGAATTTCAAAGGGATACACGTGGGTTTTATTTCAAAATAAAAAACTCAAAATTAGTAGTGTTCTAGAATTTTCAAATGAAGATGAAGACGAGCCGGTATTTCTTTTTATAGAAAACATTTCGAAAGAAGAGAAATGCATTATAATAAGAGTTAGACATCTAGAAGTAGGTACTTTATTTTAATTATTATATTTACGCTTATGTAGCGGAAAAAACAGATATAATAAAAGATATTGAATTGACTAAAATTGATACGGTTAAGTTACGTTATTGCCATAAACTAAACGGTGAACTTCATATTGTTTAATTATTTTAAGTATAGATTTAATATAATATAAGTATAAGATGAATTTATACCCGCACATGTATGGTCAAGTTGCAGTTGATAGAAAAATTATAAGTTGTATTAGCGTGAACTATATTTATAAGTTTAAAAATGTACTACATATATGTATATAAAAAAAACTAATATAATAGGTACCTACTTAGTAAGAAAAATACAATAAAAAGTTTTGTAGATTCAATATCTAAATAAGAGGAAGACGAAATAAATAACTTAATCGGAAGGTTTTTTACGGATGTAATATTTCGTTTAGCGTTATTAAAAAAGTAAAAAAGTCTTAACAAATATTAAAAACTAATTTCTTCTAACTTATTTTAGATTTTTATTATTCTTATAAATTTTTTACAATAATTCAGTCCTGTTATATAATATTTATGGAAATTTATTCAAGGTCTTATTTTTTCATGGATACAATAAAACAATTATAGTGATGTTTGTTTTTCAAGATCACTGAAACTGTTAAAAAGGTGTTTTTTTATTATTTAATATTACACTTGTAAGAAAATACTACTGGTAATACTATTTTGTAATGTAAAGAACTGTTTTTAAGAATAGATTAAGGTAATACTTTTTTTTTTGACATTACATTGTATTATGTTATGAGTCTTTGTGAGAGAAGGAAGTGGATTGTGTTTTTTGTGAAATTTAAGACGGCAAATAAAATAAAATTAACTTTGTGAAAAAATAAATATAATAATTTGTTTTATTTCAGACTATTGTTTTTTAAAAGAATAATATTTTTTGTGAATATACTATTATACACTTGTTTACTTTGGTTTACTTGGTAATTAGAAAACAAATGTATGATAATTTGAAATCAATTGGATTAAGTTTAATATTTTGAGTGACTTTTTTAACTAAAAAAACACAATAATGCATTTGGCTTGTGTTTTTAGATCTTTCTTTGTTCCTTTAAAATTTATATCACAAGAAAAAAAACATCAAAAATTTTTTGCAAGAAATACCTATGTATGTGGAAGTAAAATTTTACTTATGTACATTTTTTTGTAATTTTTTATTATAGCAATGAAACATTGAAAAAAAATCACTAAACTAATATCAAAAAAATTCCATTCCAGACAAAAACGAGAAAAACTAAGCAAAAACTGGTTCTTAACAATACCAGTTACAGACAACGACCATGATGCCTAACAAGATTCTTCATAACTCAAGAAACATACAAAAACAGCGAATATAAATACCACATTCATGCCTTTTTCGAATTCAGTATTAAGTGGACATTCAGTGAATTAAAACAGTTTATAAAACAAAATTATACAAGTGATAATTTTAATACACAAATTACTAAATCACCACGAAATATTTTAAAATATATTACAAAAGAAGACATCAATCCAATAACAAATGTAAGTACAGATCAACTAAACTTTAACTACACAGTTAAAAATTTTGGACGAATTTTTAATCCAAGCAAAGTATGAACGCCTATTTGTAATCTATGTATGTCCTATTAAAATTCAATCATTTCAAAATATTAACTTGAATGTTAAACTATTTTGGATTAAAAATTAATACAAAATGGTACAATAGTTTAAAATTGTATCATTTCAATTCATTGTATATTAAAAATTAACTGTATTGATTATATTATTGTTATTTGTATTACATATTAATCCAGGTGGAGTGAATAGGTACAATCTAAAGACGTATTAAAAGTTGCACTTGTAGGGATTAAACTGAGACATGTCGTGACAAGTTTATCGAATTTGATATTTTACGTATTAGATTGTAATCCCACTAGAGTAAAATTTAATCAATTGTGTGTTGATAATTCTACCGTACAAAGGCTAATCGCGTCAATTACATTTTCACTCATTATGACTTAGATATATTTATGATATAATATATAGTTATACATATGAACTAGTGGAAAAATTAAATTATATATATAATATATAATATATAGACATATTTTTTAATAGAGAATTTTTCCTTCAGTTCATATATATAACTATATATTATATCATAAATACATATATTTAACTCAAAATTAAACTATTCGGAATTAAACTGGAGACGTCATGTCGTGACAAGTTTATCGAACTTGATATTTTATGTATTAGATTGTAATCCCACGAGAGTAAAATTTAATCAATTGTGTATTGATAATTAAACCCCCCCACCAATACGATTTTTTGTTCCCCTCGCCGAGACCTATCCGTAGTTTCCCGGTCGGACACCGTAACGGAATCACCCTGTATATAACCTTTACTTTCAGATTGGAATACGGAAATAAAAAATTTTATATATTTATTAAAGCTGTTACCATCAACTGCAAGAGGATCTAAATCTAAAGAAGTCAAGAGGGCTAATCTTAACCACACAATAACAAAGCTTGTTAGATTCGAAAATGTAAGCTTTTTTATAATTGTCTTTAATATATACTGTAATATTAATGAAATTATATTTTTCTTTTGCAGTGTAATACACCAAGAACATCATACTGGATGAACAACCAACAACCATTTTTAAACGCCGTTGGATCAGATTCAAGGGCTATTTCACAGTATTTTGTTTGTTTTGATGAAAAACTTATTTGCTTACCTTTAAATTTCAACTTTGTACAAGCATTTGAATTCTTATTTAAAGTATTTTATGTTTTTAACGTTGAATTTGACATAGATTTATCTAATTTTTTCAATTTTTTTTCAACATTTATATATAAAATTCATAATAACATACCATCTCCTCGATTACTAGAAATTAATTCAAAGTTTCATGCAAAATTTAATGCTTAATAATGTATTTTTGCTATTTATGTAAAAAGAGGTTTGAAAATGCATCTTCAACTACTATTCATTTACGATACGAACACTTTCTTATTGATGGTAAATCAGTTATAAAATGCATTTCTAATGAACATTGTACTCGAGAATTCTATTCATTCAGCGGTTTACGAAGACATATAAAAGTATGTATTTGTAGCTCCGATAGTACTGTTTTGAAAAACTCTAACAATTCATCTACTCAGAATTCTTTTAATAATTACATTTCAGATTTAAATTTCACAAAACAAAATGAGAAGCTTGAAAACGAAACAGTACTAGAAAAAAATTTTAATATGAAAATAGTTGAAGATGCAATTTCAAACTTTTCTGATGATTTAATGACTATGAATTTGACACAAACTAATGTAACAAAAATACTTCAAATGCTTGATCAAATTTATCAAAAAATTAACAACCAGTTATTAAACTTTTTAATTGATCAAATAAAAAATTATGACAGAAATCAATTAGAAGAATATATAACAAATTTTAATTTAGGGATTTCAAGTAGAATAAAAAAATTTAATTCATCTTATAAAAGGAATGTAAAATTAAATTCAGATGATTTTTATGTAGCTCCACAAGAAAAAAGTTTAGGCGGAAGATGGGAGAAGCAATATAATGCAAAATTAATGATTGATGTACAACATTTTTCACAATGCTTCTTTCAATACATCCCTTTAAAAGATACTATTTCAAAACTATTCCAAAATATATCATTTAAAAAAGCTTTTTTTGAGAACAATCATATATGTAGTGAAAATAATTACCAAAATTTTTGTTGTGGCTCTTATTTCAAAAGCAAAGATTTTTTCCACGATTTAAAAAACATTATACAAATTCAGATATTTTACGACGATGTCGAAGTTTTAAATCCGTTAGGAAGTAAAGCTGGAATTTACAAAATAGGAGCAGTTTATTTCACTTTTCGAAATTTATTCTTAAAATATAATTCTTTGTTACAAAATATACATTTATTAGGTCTTTTTTTCGTAAATGATTTAAAAAATGAAAACGTCAACTTTAATTCGATTTTACATCCTATCGTACAAGAATTAAAGCAACTTGAAAAAACTGGACTCGAAATAGATGGAAAAATATTAAAGGGTACACTTATAAGTTTGAGTCACGACAATTTAGGTGCAAATACTGCACTTGGTTTTGTAGACTCATTTAGGGCTAATTATTTTTGCCGATTTTGTTGCATGCCTCGCGAAGAGACTCAGAAGGCAGTGAAAGAAAACAAAAAATATTTACGAACCTTAGATGACTATAGAAAATACTTCGATAATGATTTTCAAAAAGTTTTTTCCGATGTGAATCAATCAAAAGGAATTAAACACTATTGTATTTTAAATGATTTACAATTTTATAACATTTTTGATAATACAAGCGTTGACATTATGCACGATGTATTAGAACTTACACTTAAACTACTCATACAAGCAATTATAGATAAAAAGTTTTTAAAGTTTGATGATATTAAAGATCGAATTATTTCTTTTCATTATGGATACCTATATAAAAAGTCTGCTCCAACTAATATTGTAATAAAAAAAAATAGTGTGGGACTTTCTGCCTCTCAGAGTTTGTGTTTACTATTACACATTCCTTTTATTTTCTATAACCTTAATAATGAAATCTCATCTCTATGGGAACTAATCATTAGTCTCATAAATATTACATCAATAGTACTTAGTCCAGAAATTTCACATCAAGATATAATTCAATTAGAGTCTTTAATTTCCACTCACTTAACCTTAGTGAATTCAACTTTCGAACAGAATTTAATACCCAAACATCATATCCTCACACATTATCCATCTTTAATAAGAAAAAGTGGTCCTCCAGTATATACGTGGGCAATGAGATATGAGTCCAAGCATAAATATTTTTCAAACCTAATGTCTTTGAACAACAACTGTATAAATTTACTCAAAAGTTTTTGCAACAGACATCAACAAAATGCAGCATATAAGTTCAGATTTATGCAGTTTGATGAAAATTTTGATTATGGAAAAATAAAACTTTTAGATAAGAATTATATTAAACAAATAAATTTTGGAAATGAAATTACTGGGGAAGTATTTGAAACTCAGTGGTTAAAAGTAAATCCTGGTTACGATTATAGGTGCAACCATTTTTTATTTACTGAATTAATTAGAAACGAGTCAGAGTTCTCAAAAATTGCAAAAATATTGTACATCAATACAAATTTTTATTTTTGGTTACAACACTTCACAACAAAGAAATTCGATAAACTTTTAAATTGTTTTGAAGTGGAAAAATCTGATAATTTTTCTCTTCTTTCTTATGAAAATTTAAATATTAAACAAAGTTTCAATTTTTATATAAATAACAATAGAACATATATCTTAGTACCATGTCTTTTAAAACTAAATAAAAACTAGAAAAATTTCACTTCCTTTTTTTTTATTCAAGTTAAAATATTGAAAGAAGAAGTACAGGTATACAAAAATTTATATTTGTACACAAGTCTTAGTTATAAGGATTACTTTATGTATAAGATTTCTTGTATTTTTAATAATAAATAATATACTATTTTATGAATTAAACATAATGCTTTTTATTTACATATACAGTAATCCCCGGTTAATTACCCTTCGCTTATATACCTTTCCCGTTTAATTGCTCAAAATTGATAAATCTGAAAATTTCGCTACATAATTGTATGTAAAGTTACCCTTTTAATTGCGTTTTTTTAATTACCTTATCCCGATTAATTGCCTTCAAATTTGAACACTTTTTTGAAAAAAGTAGTACTAAAGTTCCCCCATAATTACCTCGTGAAAAATCGATGTTTTGAATTATGATTTTTTACAACCCTATTTTATTGCATTTCCTACACATGTAATTTACTACTACATTTTAGTTTAATATATGACGATATGTCATGTGTCACATTTTGTTTTGTCAGAGTGTGTGTGGAATTGAGTAAATTTTACTACAATAGTAAATTTTGACAGTACAACTGTCAAAAATTATACTAGCCCCAGAGCTAGAGTAAATTTTGACAGTTAAATTCACAACGTTTTATGTAAAAATTTACTATTGTAGTAAAAATTTACTCGATTCCACACACACTCTCAGTCAGATCACGCTTAAATTGAATTTGTTATTAATAAGGTTAGAAATTGTTCAAAGAAGGTAAAAGAAATTAATTTTCATTATAAATTTAAGTTGCATTTTAAAAATATTTTTAGATGGGTAGAAATAGAAAACATTGTGCTCTGAGTTTCAAGCAAAAATTAGAGATTATAAATGCTGTGAAAGACAAAAAGAATACAAAAAAGGAGTTGTGTTTACATTACAAGTGTGATGTCTCAACTTTAAATAGGATTTTGCGAAGTGAAACAAAAATTAGGGATTGTTTGAAGAAAAATCCAAATACAGTTAAAAATAAACGTAACAGAGAATGTAAAAATAAAAAAGTAGAAAATGCTTTAACAATATGGTTTGATCAAACTCAAGCAAAAGATGGCATTATTTCTACCACAATGCTACTTGATAAAGCGAAACAGCTAGCAGTGGCATTAAAAGTTGATTTTGAGCCGTCCAATGCCAATGGTTGGTTATGGAGGTGGCAAAAAAGACACAACATTCGAGTTAAAAAAATTCATGGGGAGAGCAATGCAGGAGATAAAACCAGTGCAGAAAATTATGTTGAGCACACTTTGCCCTTACTTTAAAAAAATTATAAGCCAGAAAATGTTTTCAATGCGGATGAGTGTGGTTTATTTTACAAAGCTTTGCCAAATTCGACTTTAACACGGGCAGGTTCTTCAGTTAAAGGATTCAAAACACAAAAAGAACGAATAACATTGTTATTTATTTGCAATGCTACAGGTGAATACAAAGACGTTTTTGCTATAGGAAAAAGTAAAAGACCTCATTGTTTTAAAAACAAATTAATTCCAATTAAATATCGATTTCATAAAAAAGCATGGATGAATACAGAAATATGGAATACCATTTTATCAGATTTGGATGATCAAATGATAAAAGAAGAAAGGAAAATAATCTTTTTTGTAGACAATGCTGCATGTCATAAAGTGACCACTGATTTGAAAAATATTGATGTACAATTTTTACCTGCCAATACTACGTCGCTCATTCAACCACTTGACCAAGGAATCATCCACTGTTTTAAAGCCTACTATAGACAAATTATTGTACGAAAACAGATTCTGGCTCTAGAAAGTGGTAAAACGTTGCAGGAATTTTCGAAATCAATAAATTTGTATAACGTAATGTTATATGTGAAACGTGCTTTGTGGCTTATTCAAAAAGACACCATTATAAGTTGCTTTCAAAAGGTAATTTTGAATTTAATTGCATTATTATTTTTAATCTAAGTTAATCGGTGTGCTTTCCTATCAGGCTAAATTTACCCAGTTTTCTTCAGCTGAGCTTGAGAAAGAGGTATCGGTACAAATGGATGAGGTCCTTAATTCGTTCGACTTTGAGAGCTATGTAAATTGTGATGACAATTTAGAGTGTTATGGAGAGCTTTCTAAAACCGACATTATAGAAGAAGTTTTGAATGAAACAGAAACTTTAAATCACGAAGAGGAGGAAAGTGATGTGTTAGAAGAATGTACACAAGATGAAAAAATTAAACTAAAAACTGCAATGGAAGCCATAAATTTATTACGAAAATATGCTCTACAAAAAATATAATCTAAAGGATTTTCTTCTGTTTGAAAATACTTCAAAAGATCAGAGGATAAAAAATTTGCGAAATGTATAAATTGTAAACGGAAATATAAAACAAGTGGAAACACTAGTAATTTAATGGATTATTTAAAGAGACTTCACCCCGACTTATGCAGAAAAAACGAGCCATCTTCATCATCATTACCGAGCCAGTCGTCCTCGACATCTACATCAACATCTGGATGTAATTCTGTTTCAAGAACAAGTATGAAATCAGTAAATTCATACTTTATGCGGTCAATTGAGTACGACGATGCATCATCTAGAAAAGCGGAAATTGATCGAGCTTTAACAAGAATGATTGCTGTTGATTACCAACCATTCAATATAGTTCAAAATGACGGATTTCGAGATTTGGTTTTTGTTTTGGATCCTCGTTATAAACTTCCTTCAAAAGATACTTTAAAAAAAGTTCATATTAGTGCCATGTACAGTAAAATTAAAGAAAAACTCAAAGTCCTACTAGATAGCGTGAAGTATGTGGGTATAACTTGTGATGGTTGGCAATCAGCGACCTGTGAACATTATTTGACAGCTACGTGCCACTATATAGAAGAAGATTTTTCATTGCGAAGTTCAGTTTTATCAACTAAAAAGCTAAAGGGTGTAACAAATCATTGTGAAAGGATCAAAGGCGTTTCAGCAGATGGAAGAAGAAAAATTCCTCAAGAAAAAGAAACTTGAGCTACAAACGGAGTATCTGGAACTAAAAAATTATAAAATGAAACATGAGATTTTAGAACTAGAAGAAAAACTTAATGTTCCTACTTCAAAGTATACTAAGGACTATAAAGGCAACCAAATGCAGGAAAATATACAAACAAATACTGAAAAAAATATTTTATTGTTTACTCAGGATAACATTGTTGTTACTGAAGATGGTAGTGAAACTATTATGTTTAGTGACAAATTATGATAGATTATTAATAATTTTAAAAGCAATAATTGTTATGAAATTATGTATCAGTTACATATGTTAATATCAATTTATGAGAAATATAATTCAATTTCTGAAGTAGTTCAAAATTCTTTGAAATCTGATGTTCCCTCTGTAATCCGCTTGAACTTCTCCTTCATAGAAATTATTTTCATCACTAGGCTCGCCTCCATCAGAAAAGTTACTCATGACATCTTCTTCAAGAAATCTTGAAAAATTACACAAAGTAAAAAAGCAGTTGAAAACATCACAAGCCTTTTTTGGCTGTAATCTCAGGTAGTTAAGACATGGAAATATTTCCTTTAGTATGCCAATAGCATTTTCAATAACTTTTCGCGTTGCTTTATGAGCTCTAAAGAATCGCATATTTGCGTCATCAGAATCAGTCACAAGAGGAGGAATGAGCCAATCTGTAAAAGGATATGCTGAATCTCCAAGAAGAATTCCATTTGAAATAGGTCTCCAACCACTTTCCATTTTTCGAAATAAACCACTGTTTCTCAAAACCCAAGAATCGTAGGTACTTCCAGGCCAATTAGCATAAGAGTAATAAAACGTCAAATCTGGGCCACAAACAACCAAACAGGTAATCGAGTGGTTGCCATGACGGTCTACGAAAACATCTTCATGTTTTTTTTGAAGCATCAATTTTGATTAGTGTGCCATCAAGACATCCACAGACCATTGGCATTCCATGATTGAGAAGAAGCGTTCCACAATTTCTTGTACATTATGTGACCACTTGACGTAACTTGCAAACATGATATTATTCACAGCATTTACAGTATTATGCACAGACCTGCAGACACTTGCTTTGCTTATGCCATGCATGTGCTTATCCAGTGTAAAGCAACTTCCAACTGTATTTCCGTAGATAGTGCTCTATTTTGTTGCGACAGCAAATAGCCCCTGTATTTTTTTTAGATATTTTCGTACGCCGCTGTATTTTTACAGACGGTAGTACACATATTTTTTAAAATGTTTAAAATTGTACATTTATTGGAAATTTTCAATAAAATATTCCAATAAATGAACTGTAGATTCAAGTCCGTTGCACACGCGCAACATAAAATTTAATCTTGTTTTGTTCAAAAATTGAACAAAGATTTTTGTACTAATCACATGGATTATGACAAAATCACGCCACTTCGAAAAAATCCCATATATTTAATACAAATATATGAGATTATTCCATATTTTTCTCGAAATTATTCTCGTTCAAATTTTCTATACTTTTCTCTATTTATTTCCCCAATGCTAAAATATTATGAACTTCAGTGTATTTGTCAATATACGAATACACTATATAAATTCTTAACACAACATTTGATTTATTCTTATATAAATCAATGTGTATGAAAAATACATAATACCATATGATCCATAATTGCATTATGACCTATTTACTTAGATAAATAGCATAATGTGATACAATTTTCAAGTTCACGCACACCGTGCTAACATCCAAAGTCTTAATACTCGAATACACCCAGTTGTCCAAAAAAGAACAGATTCTAAAAGAATTAATTCTGAACTTATTCCAAAGTAATCAATTGATTCCATTTCTGATTCTTAGTAATGCAAAGAGAATCAACTGATTCCATTTCTGATTCTTAGTAATGTAGAGAGAATCAATTGATTCCTTTTCTGGCTTTCTATAATGACAATGTAACAATGAGCAAAAAACATGATGGCACGTGTTACTATATGCTCGCATAAAAATATAAAAACAACGGTAAATTAAAATTTTTTGTTGTTGTTATTTTATTTGCTTATTTGGTTTTCACGTCTTTTTGGTTCATTCCACGACATACACATAACAAGGCAATGTAAGTATCGTAGTGACCGTTAGCATTGTGACGTCATCCTTGTCGTTTTATATGAAACAAATGAATAAAATTAAAAAAAAAAAAAAAAAAATTAAAAAAAAAAAATTTATATGCAAAGACAACCTGAGTGACGTCACAAAACAAATGAAAAAATTTCTTTACATTGCCTTGTAATGTGTATGCCGTGGGTTCATTCATTGTTAAAATTTTAGAAGTGAAGTTGTGTTTTATGTGTTAAGTTACAGTGGAAATACTTATCAGTATAAAAAAAATTAGTAAATTAATAATAAAAATTAAAATTAAATCGAATAATCATTGAAAGGTAAGTTTTTAGATATTAGAATTTGAGATACATATTAATCTTATTTCCCTAAGATTGCCTGATCGTATACAAATGTATAACATTCGGATTAAACAGTTTTTAATTAAACAGTTTACAAATACATAGGGGAAGATGGGTAGAAATGAAACAAGGGGTGAAATGAAACACGCTTATATTTTTTTCCTGGAAACAGCTGAGATGAGTTAGTGTGGATAATATGAAACCGGTTTTTACGTTCTATATTCTATTTCAGTTGTCTGCAGTTTGGCACGGCGTATCATGTTTAAACTGTTACTCGCTGGTTTTTTTAAGTAAAAGTAAATTTGTGGTGCCTGCAGTTTTTGTTTTTATTAGTTAAAAGGTAAGTTAGAAATAGACTTTTTCAATGTTAAAATAAATAGAAAAGTGTTTTCAATTAAAAAAAACTTCCTAAATATAATAAATGTAACGAGTTATTTAAAATATTTGTAAATAAATCTGTGAAGCTGCAGTGGGTAGAACTGAAACACTTATGTGTGGGGAGAAATGCAACACTGTTTCCGAAAGCAGGACAAAGAAAAAACGCCCGAAGAAGAAAGCCGGGAAGATCAATAATAGCAACCGACACACCAGAAAAAGAAGAAATTTCAAAAAAATCTACTAATTCCAAAAAAGTTAGAATTGTTAAAAAAGCTAGAATGCGTATGTAGGTAATTTTTGTTATCTAATGAATTGAAAAAGTTTTTTTCTTTCGTTTTGAATTGTTTTGTTTACTTTATTTTATTTTATTTTTTTTTTGTTATAATGAAATCGTTTTATTTTGTAATTGTATTTTTTTTGTACTTACCTTTAATAAAAGCATTGAATTTGAGACTGTTGTTGTTGTTTTTATGTCGTGTTTTATTTCTCCCCATACAGAGATTCATTTCTCCCCACTAGTGGGGAGAAATGAAACAATTCAACTACTTTTTATTTTTGTAAAAAAAAACCAAAATTAGCGGAAAATATTTTAGCAAAACGATATGTGGATAAAAGTACAAAGATTGTTTTATCGTTAATCTATTTGTCAATGTTTTTGGACTTTCAGTCTTTCTGAAATGATTGTAGGAAAAAAAGTGTCTCATTTCTACCCACCTTCCCCTACATATAAATAAATTATTTGCAAATAAATATACGTATACTTTTACGAGCTTTTTTAACCGTTTCAATAATTATATTTTTTCAGAAGCATATGATGGCCAGGACTACGTGAAAATGATAAGAAAATCTTTTAATTTAGTGAAAGCACGCATAAATAAGAGGGCATTTATGGAGCGCGAAAAATTGCGGGAATCTCAAACAAATTAAATTAATAAATAATGTTTTTGTCTTTTTTATGTTAAGTTTTATTGAATTAAATTTTTTGTTCATAGTGTAGTATAGAAAACATTTTTTTATAAATAAATAAGACGAAGAAAAGTTTTTGCTATTTTATTATTTTAAAAAATTTGACTTAGATAGTTTTGTAATGTTGATTTATGCCACTTTCAAAATTAACTGCTCACATTAAAAATAGATCCTCATCGATTCAGAATGCATTCTGCGGAATTAGTTCAGAATCAATTTTATTGAATTGATTCAGAATTGATTCAGAATAATGCAGATAGGAATCAATTCATTACTGGCCTATGACATGCCCATGTAAAAAGAATCAATTCTTTTCCCATTTGGTAATCTAAAGTGGAATCAATTCGGAATCAATAGAATTCATTCTGAATTAGTTCTGAATTGATTCGTTTCACAACTGGGCATTATTCACTTAATAATGTATCGAATATTCTAGTATGTCTGATGATGATTAGTATACTTGTGTATCATGTACTGATTTGAATTGATTGTGCCGCGCATTTACGCATACAAAATAAAATGTGTATGGAGATTAATGCATATTGTTGGTATATAAGCCGGCAAAGTGTTTGATAGTTTTTTTTTCCTTTCTTCTGCTTTTTACCTTTTGGGTGAAGCAATTTCAGTCTAGACTCATCTATCAAGCGAGGTGGATTCCTTTTTCTTGACTTTAGTTCTTAGTGTCATCAGTCTTGTGATAAAATTTTTTACAATGAAAAAAAAAAAATGTATGTATAGTGCTACCTACTTGGGGAATAATTTTTTTTTGAAAAAAATATTCAGCCTAATTTACGTTTAAAGAAAAAAAAATTATATAATATAGATATACGGAAATTGCTTAGTTTCTTTATTGTCGAGAAAAGTAAAAAAAATTTTTTTTTTGTGAGACACCTGGTTATTTATGAATTTTGAATATAGAAGTTTTAATTCTAGTTGAATAGTGTTGAACTAAGAATAGTGCAAAAAAAAATATATATATGTATATTTGTTCAGAATACGTTCGTTAAATTTGACGTTTATTATTTTCTATTATTTTGAATAACGATTCGTTATATTTGACGTTCATTAATTATTATTTTGAATGACGATTCGTTGTATAACTTTTTTACCTCACTTCAAGTCAAGTCGTCGAGATAAATGGTTTGGTGAGTTAATACATCCGCCTGGTATACATTGGTATATATATTGCTGAATTTGGTGACCATTAGACATACAGTACATTTAAAAAAATTGTGGTAGCCATTTTGTTGCATCATATTAATTGGATATACGTTGGTATATATTGCTGAATTTATATTGCTTATACACATCAACAAGTTAATTGTAAATATAACTATTGTGATTAGATTTATAAAACTTACCACCTTTATTGTGAGTTGAATTACGAAAGAGGTTGATTGTCATTGTGAATGCCCTACTCACCATACTCATCATTGTGATTGTGAATTATACTGAATTTGAGGTTAAGGAATTTTGTTTACATTGATTCGATATGGAGAATTTAAAAAGAAAACGCAAAGTTATAAAAACCAATTTAACTAAAGTATAAACTCAAGTTAATGAATATATTGGAAATGAGGATGTATTAGTGGATGAATTCGTGGTACGATTACAAAGAATTGAACAGCTGTTTAAGGACTTTGACAGTACTCAATCTGAAATAGAATTGTTAGTGGAAGAAAATGATTTAGAGACTGAATGTACATATAGACAAGAAATTGAAGTAAAATATTTTTCGTTGAAATCTAAATTAACAAATGTAATTAAACAAAATCAAAATGTTCAGGACAGTATTAATACTAATCCTATTAATAATGACATGTCAGTAACACTTAATGTTCTTTCTCAAAATCAAACACAGCTTACAGATATTTTGCGTAATTTAACTTCAAATGTTGATCATTCCACACCACGTTCAGAGAATTTATCTGAATTACAATCAAAAATACCTCTTCCAGTAATGAATATTCCAAAGTTTAATGGAAATTATAAAGAATGGAAACCTTTTTTCGATATGTTTCAATCAATAATACACTCAAATACTAGTTTGTCTACTATTCAAAAATTTCACTACTTAAAACAATCCCTTGAAGGTGAAGCAGCTTCAATTTTGAAACACTTGAATATTACAGATGTTAATTACGAAGCAGCATATCAATTATTACAAAAGAAATACAATAAGGAAGACCTTATTATTGAAATGCATTTAGAAACACTAATGCATTGTACACCACTAAATCATGTATCTATTGATGGTCTCAAAAATTTGCTAAATATTTTTGAAGAAACGTTAAGAGCTCTTACAGCGTTGAAATTGCCAACAAATCATTGGGATTGTTGGGTTAATTTTATGTTATTATCTAAATTAGACAAGGAAACCCAACAGCTATGGCGCAGAGAGTCTGCAGAGTTATCACAACCGAAGTATGAGGTTTTGTTCAATTTTTTAGATAAACGTATATTCGAGTTATCAACAGTTAAAAATGTTATATCAAATAAAGATAATAAAATGACAGTTTCAAAGTTCACTAACATTCAACGTAATAAATTTGTACATGTAGCTACATATTTTGCATGTTATAATTGTGGAGGTAATCATCCTATGTATAATTGTCCATCGTTTCTCAAATTGAATGTCCAGGATCGGCAGAAAACTGTGATGAAATTAGGTTTGTGTTTTAATTGCTTGAGAGGTAAGCATTTTGTGAGAGAATGTAGAACTATGTCTACATGTCAAAAATGCTCCAAAAGACATCATACAACTTTGCATTTGGAATCAATAAAAGAGGTGCAAAAACCCACTGTAATAAATAAAGTTCAAACATTATCCATTACTCATCATGTAAATACTTGTATTGTTCCTACGGCAGTAATATTAATTAAAGATCATTTTGATAGATATCAACCCTGTAGAATATTGTTAGACTCAGGGTCTCAAGTAAACCTTATTACAGAACAGTGTGTTCAAAGATTAAATCTTAAACGTTCAAAGGCACATTTGGTGATTTCTGGCGTAGGTGGTAACAAAATAAGTGATAATTCCACTCAGGGAGAAGTTAACATTCAAATTAAGTCTAGGTATAATTCAACCACTTTTGATATATCAGCATATATTTTATCAACATTGACAAACGAACTACCATCATTTTCGTTATCAGAAGAAGTATTACAATTTTATAAGTCAATTGATAATTTAGCGGATGTAAAATTTTATTTTCCTTCAAAAATCGACATGATACTTGGATCTGATATTTTCTTTAAAGTTTTGTTAAAGGATACAATATCTGATGGAATATCAGGGTTAATGGCACACGATACAGTATTTGGATGGGTTATCGCAGGTGGTCTTAATAATCAGGATAACGTATCTTGTTTACATGTTTCATTAGATGTTGATAAAACTCTCAAGCGGTTTTGGGAAATTGAAGAACCTAGGACAATAATCGAATTAACTCCTGAAGATAAAGAATGTGAATTACATTATCAAACGAATCATCAACGATTGTCTACCGGTCAATATATGGTAAGATTACCTTTCAAAGTCTCAGAGTTAAACTTTGGAAATTCAAAACAACAAGCTTTACAAAGATTATCTGCAATGGAAAAACGTTTTAAAAGGGATCTAAGGTTATATGAAGGCTATCATGCATTTATGGATGAATATATCAAATTGGGTCATATGGAGTTGATTTCAAATGATCAAGGTGATAGTTTTCATTTACCACATCATGGTGTCTGGAAGGAAAGTAGTTCGACCACTAAGTTGCGAGTAGTGTTCGATGGATCTTGTTCATCATCATCAGGAATTGCTCTGAATGATATGCTACATGTTGGGCCAAAAATACACAATGATATATTTGATATTCTTTTACGATTTCGTGTTGGAAAGATAGGTTATATTGCAGATATAACAAAGATGTATCGTCAGATTTTAATTCATCCTGATGATAGGAGATTTCAACATATATTATGGAGAACATCTGAAGATCAGACAATTAATGAATATCAACTCAATACGGTTACATATGGTACTTCATGCGCACCATATCTCGCACTACGAACATTAAGACAACTCGTCGAAGATGATGGATCAAAATATCCTCATGCAACTGATCTCATACTTAATAATTTTTATGTAGATGATCTGATGGCATCTAGTGATACATTGAATGACGCTATAATGAAACGAAATGACATTATTCAACTTTTAGATAAAGGTGGTTTCAAACTTCATAAATGGGCTTCAAATTCTTCTGAATTTTTAGTTGACATACCGACAGATCTACATGAATTACAAAGTTTATATGATAAGGAAGAAGATTCTCTCGTCAAAACATTAGGTTTAAATTGGTCGCCTAAAAACGATACTTTTTCATACACAGTTAATCATGAAAAATTACATATTGTATCTAAACGTGTTGTACTTTCTGTTATAAGCAGAATTTTTGATCCTCTTGGACTCCTTAGTCCATGCATCATTTTGGCAAAATTGTTGATGCAACAACTTTGGATCGCTGGTGTATCATGGGATGAATCTTTATCATCTAGATTCATGCAACAATGGAATTTATTATATGAACAATTGTCTGAGTTAAAGACTTTGAATATTCCTCGATGGATTGGAATTACAGATGCAGCATGCTTAGAACTTCATGCATTTTCGGATGCTTCTGAAAAAGCTTATGCTGCTGCAATATATGTGAGAATTATTGAACAAAATGATATTAAAGTACAATTAATAGCTGCTAAAACAAAAGTTGCACCTGTGAAACAGATTAGTTTGCCAAGGTTGGAATTATGTGGAGCTTATTTGCTCACAAAATTGTTCCTGCATGTGAAGACAACTTTAAAATTAGATTCTGTATTATGTACTGCATGGACAGATTCAACGGTTGTATTAGGATGGCTCAACGATCATCCTAGAAGATGGAGTACATTTATTGGTAACAGAACTTCTTTTATTCTAGAAAACATTCCAAGTAATTGTTGGCGACATGTGTCTTCAAAAAACAACCCAGCAGATGTAGCTTCGAGAGGAATAAGTCCAGAAAAGCTCGTGTCATGTCATATATGGTGGAATGGTCCAAAATTTTTATATTCGAATGATATAAATAATCATTTAAAAAATTGGGATTATCAAACTGAAGAAGAAAGAAGAAAAGATATTGTGGTTTTGACAGCACAACAAGGCGTTAATGATAATGATTCCACATTGGGTCAAATTATAAACAAGTTTTCAAATTTGATGTCTGTATTAAGAATCACAGCTTGGTGTATAAGATTTGGAAAAATCTGTTTAAGTAAAATCAAGGACACGGCTTATACATATCCAAGTTATATTATGGTTGACGAAATCGATATGGTTTTCTTACTGTTCGTCAAAAGGGCTCAGATGCTAAGCTTCAAAGATGACATCAATAAAATAAAGAAAGGTGAAAAACTATCGAACAGATGCAAACTATGGACGTTAGAACCATTTTTAGATAAAAATGGAATTCTCAGGGTGGGCGGACGTTTACAATATGCTTCTTATTTGTCTTATGAACAACAACATCCTATAATTTTACATAAAAATGAACGTATTAGTTACCTTTTAGTTCAATTCTATCATCATAAATTTCTACATGCAACAGGCCAATTATTAACAAGCAACTTAAAGCTGAAGTATTGGATTATCGGTGCCAAGTATTTAATTAAACATATTGTAGGAAGTTGCGTCATATGTGTTCGATATAAAGCTCAACCGTGCATGCAAAAGATGGCTAATCTTCCTTCATCTCGTTTCAATATGGAAAAGCCATTTGCCAATACGGGCATAGATTATGCAGGTCCACTTACTGCTCTAAGTTGGAAGGGACGTGGAGCTAAACAAATAAAATGTTATATTGCACTATTTGTATGTATGTCAACCAAAGCATTACATTTAGAACTGGTTATGGATTTATCTACAGAAAGTTTCCTTGCTGCATTTAAACGTTTTATTGCTAGAAGAGGCACAGTTCGTAATATTTTTAGTGACAATGGTACCAATTTCCATGGAGCTGTACGTCATTTGAAGGAAGTCTATGAATTCTTCAAAAATAAACAAAATAATACTATACATCAATTTCTAACGAACAATGAGATTAATTGGAAATTCATAGCACCATCTTCCCCTCATTTTGGTGGCCTCTGGGAGGCTGGTGTCAAAAGGGTAAAGTACCATCTACGAAGAATTATGTCAAATGCTCGTCTGACATACGATGAAATAAATACTTTACTATGTCAAATTGAATGTTGCTTAAATTCAAGACCATTGGTTCCTATGTCTAATGATAAGAATGATCAAGGGATTCTGACACCAACTCATTTACTAACTGGAGGTTCAATTATGCGCTCACCAGAAACAACGATAGAAGCTACAACAAAATATTTTCGTACTCGATGGCAATACATTCAAAAGTTGCATCAAGATTTTTGGCGTCAATGGCAAAAGGAATATTTGTCCACATTGCATCAGAGGTTTAAATGGGTAAATAAACAAAGAAATTTGCAAGTTGATGACATGGTGTTAATCATGGAACAGAATCTTCCACCTGGAATATGGCTTTTGGGACGAATAATGGATGTGCATCCTGGACAAGATGATCTAGTAAGGGTGGTATCTATTAAGACTAAAAATGGTATTATTAAAAGGCCTGTAACAAAATTAATTTTATTATTTGATAAAGAAATACATAATGTAGATTGTATTAATTAATATGAATATGTAATTTAATTTGCTATGTAATTTTTCGATTTAATGTAAATATTGTAATGTAATATGTATTGAAAAGCATAACTTTTCAAGGTGGGCGGAATGTTCAGAATACGTTCGTTAAATTTGACGTTTATTATTTTCTATTATTTTGAATAACGATTCGTTATATTTGACGTTCATTAATTATTATTTTGAATGACGATTCGTTGTATAACTTTTTTACCTCACTTCAAGTCAAGTCGTCGAGAGAAATGGTTTGGTGAGTTAATACATCCGCCTTCCATTAAAAAGTTTTTTCTTTGTGCACTAGTATTATAATTTAAATATTTTTGGCTTCAAGTGAAATATATAGATTGGAATCGATAAAAACTATAGTATTTTATTCTGGCTTTCTTTGTATACAGACAGGTTAGGGCGAAAAAAGTTTTATACAGTACTAGATTTGAAAAACGGCTTTTTTCATGTTCATATGCACGAAGCATCAATAAAATATACTTCATTCACTACCCCACTAGATCAGTTTGAATTTTTTCGAATGCCTTTTGGTTTGAAGAACGGTCCTTTAAGGTTTCAGAAGTATATTCAGAAAATATTTGAAGAACTAATAGACTCAGGTGACATGGTTATTTATATTGATGATATAATGATAGCCACCGATACAATTGAAAAACATTTTGATGTTCTTATCAAAGTTTTTGATTTAGTAGTCATGCCACAAAATGCTCATGAAGTACAAAGATTCTTGGGATTGTGCTCCTATTTTCGAAAATTTGTGCCAAATTCTATATATGTAATTTGATTAAGAAAAATGTTGAGTTTAAATTTGAGGAAAAAGAATTGAATGCATTTGAAGAGTTGAAAAATAAGCTTATAGAAGCTCCAATTTTATTAGTTTACAACCCTGAAAAAGAAACAGAGTTGCATTGTGATGCAAGCTCTTATGGATTTGGAGCTATTCTATTACAAAAAGGGGATGGTAGAATGCATTCAGTACTATATTTTTCAAAGCTTACTACAGATTGTGAGGGCAAGTACCATAGCTGTAAGTTAGAAACGCTGGCGATTATCTATGCTCTTAGAAGGTTTAGAGTACACTGAGAGAAAAATTTTAGTTATATTGACAAAATTTTTTCTGTTAAATTTTAAATAATAAATTTTGTTGTTTTGACTCAATTTCTTTCAAATTTACATTGAATTTTATCAAGTTAACTGTACTTTTAATTAAATTTACAACAAACTTGCCTTATCAGTGCGCAAATCACGAAAGTTTTGTTAATTCAACCATTATTCTGTTAAACTGTCTTAGTTTTTATAAATTTGATAATGCAAATTGTAATTTCAAAAAATAATTTTTCAATATGACTGATAAACAAAATACAGAAAAAGTACAAATACTTACAATGATATTAACAAAAAATCTTTAACATGTTTAACAAACATTTTGTTAAATCTACAAAAACCTTTTATCAAAATAACAAAGTTCTATGAATTTTACCGAAAGCGTTGTAAATTTGATAAAGTAGTTTGTAATTTTGTTAAAAGAACAATACTTCTTGTTGATTTTGTTCAAACCTTGTTGTATTTCATTTCATTCTTAACCAAAGCGTTGTACAGTTCAGTTTAAAAAAAATTGTGAAATGGAAATTGTGTTAAAGGAATTGAAAATAGAAAAATTCCTAATTGATAAATATAATTTAATAGAACGTTTAAAAGGTAAGTACTTAGTTAATAAATAAATATTTAAATTAATTATTATATAAATATATGTACATGTTTAATTTGTTTCTTTTTAACAAATGTAGATTGCGATATCGATGAAGAAGTGCTAAAATTCATCACAAGTAAGCATCTAGCAAAGTTTTTTTGTAAATATCTTATACCAGTTGGATTTCAGTGCTACTTTGAGAAACAACTTTTTATTTGGCAAAAAATACAAAGTATGTAAGTCAAAGTCAATTAAAAAAATTAATATACAGTGGTCTACAAAATTATTCAGACTAGCTTATGTTCAGTTGTGGTTTTAAAAATTCGTTGTTTTAGCTTTATTTATCACATTTCTTGTTTTAAAAACATAAAACAAAAATTGAATTAAATAAATTTGTTTTCACTTTATTATTTTTGAAACCAAAATTAAAAAATTACATACGAGTACTTTTGTAATCGACTATACAATATGTTATTGAAACTGGCAGTAGAAGAATTATAACAGTATATAGTATATACAGAATGTCACTATATGAGCTTTTAAAATCATGGAAGTTAGAATGTTTATATCAAACTTGTTTGGGTAAGATTTTCAATTCACAGGTACACTTCCAAACTACGAGTTCGGAGTTGCAAAACATGATGTTTGCAAAATGGTACTAAATGCTGATTAAAAATATGTACCTCTTTTGGGAACTCCAATAAAAACTCGTAATTCGGAAGTATAGCCAAATTTACATTGACATGCTTGATTTTCTTATTTTTCATTTTAGCTCAAGATATTACGGTAGAAGTTTCAAAATTTATCACCTTAAAACATATGGACCTTTTAACTCAAAATTGTACAATTGGTGTTATGGCTACATTTGAATATAATGTGATAAGGTGGCAAATACAAGAAAAAAGTACAATTTCCACAACAGAATCTTCAGAAAATATTATATTAGAACCTTCGAAAGCTGGAGATAAAATACCAGTTTTTAAGGAACCGCAAAATATCAAATTAATTGAGATTTTAAATGAAACGAGTACTGGACGGAACATACTTCAAAGTTATAAAACATTTCAAAAGCTGGCTGAAGGTCATAAGAACTCCTTGGTTGATATCATTGTAAATTACTTAATACAAAGTGATATTAAAATGAGTGTTAATCTTTCTGAAAAAATTGCTGACCAAATTATAAATATTTTTCCGACAGAACTCAAGGTGTGCCAAGATTTTTTAACCCACTGTATATAAATGAATTTCTTATATAATAATTTAAATTCTTTTGTAGGATGTATATTTTTTTAAAGTCAATAACAAGGCTCCAATGGGAAAACTTTATAACAAATATTTTAATCAACTTCGTTCCCTACAAAAAAATGGTATTTTAAAGAAAAAAAATCACACCCAAACTTCTGATAAGATTCAAATGTTGGAAAATGCTACAGGTAAATATTTTTTTCTAATTTGAAAAACCTTCTATGTCTTTTATGTATATATTTATGGACTTATATATTTTTTTCAGAATGTGAAATTGAATCTATTAAAGAGAATATTGAAGCTCTGAATAATAATACTTGCTCTTGGGCAGAAATAGAACAGCATTGGTCTGCTACTTCAAAGTACAGAATAAATAACAATTTACAGTCTTCATCAACTACTGATATCGTAACAAAGTGGAAACATTACAAGCAGCCGCTAGGATACAAACTGGTAATTATAATATTTGAATTGCTTTAAAAATAAATAAGTATGTATCAATATTCAAACGAGAACATAATATAATTTCAGATAAACATTGATTTTAAAAATTTATTTCCAAACGCCAGCGATTTTGTATCACAATTTCCAAAATATGAGAAAAAATTTATGCAGATCTATGAAGAAAAACTTAAAGACCAAAGTAGTTTAATTATGTTTTCTCAATTAAAAGATCATACTGGCCTATCTGAAAGTAAGTATTTAGAGTTATTTAAAAATTTTAATATAAAAATTATGCAATTTTTTTAAATAAAAATCATTGTGCAATTTATTTTTTTAGATGGCCGTCATGCATTGTTATTATACCTGCTACACGCTGTTTTAGTTCCAACAAGCCGTCAAGTAATAACAGAGAACGGAAAAAAAATGCATGTTAAATTTTCTATTAAAGATTCACAACAATCTTTTATTTTATATGGTTCCAATATCATTGTAATTGATGAAATGTTGGAAAAATTGAAAGCCAAAAATCAACCAATACAACCATTTGTTTTGGTTGTTGGATCTCTTGAGCAGCCACAACAAATTTTGGTACATTTCGACAATATAAAATACAAACTTTTTTCAGTTCTCCAAGCAGTTGATGTATGTTTGCAAGTTTTTCATATTTTGCATTTGCAATATCCTCTTGCTTCTGATCTGTTTTGGACATTTATACAGAAATTTTTTTACAAAATTTTAACAAAATTTGATAAAAAAAACACCAATATTAAATTGGTTAGAAAATGAATTGAATAAAACTATATAAAATGTATTTTTTTGGAAGAGTAACATTTATGAATTAAATTTGTTTTTTTAAATTGTTTAAATTTTATTTAAACTACAAATATTTGAATAAAATAAATGAAGTTTCCACGAAAGAATATCTTTTTTTAAAATTTTTTCCAAAGACGATTGAATTTTCTTATATTCATTGAATTTTATTAAAATTAAATAGAACCATATTATAGGTATACAGACTTCACAGTTAATTATTGCACAGTTTGATTATATGGGAATGTAAAACTTTTATAGGATTGCATCGTTCAGTTAGCATCGCAGACATTCAACGTTACTAATAAGAAGTTTGTCTGTGAATTCAGACTTTTTGTTAAATAAAAAAAAATTGAATTTACTGATAACAAATTTTTAAATTAAAGATAATAATATTTTATGCTTAAAAAATTGGAAACGTGAAATTCAAACGCAAGTTCCAATTTTTCAAGCATTAAATGTTTTTATTTTTAATTTAGTAGTTTGTTATTAGTAAATTTAATTTTTGTGTATTTAACAAAAAGTTACAGGGAAATTACACATAGATTTTGTTAAAGCTACAGAAATTTTACTTACATCAACAAAAAGATTCTATCAATTTAATGAAGATATTGTTCATTTTGATGAATATATTTATCAAATCAACTGAATAATTCTTCAAATCAACAATTGTTTTATGTTGTTTTGACTTTGTTTTTCTTCAAATTTAGTAATTACATTTGTCCTATTGACAATAGCATTAGTCATATTGATTAAAACTGCATTCAAATTTACAAATTTGATTTATCATAATAAGAAACAGTATCCTTCAAATTGATCACGACAAAAAATTACCAACTTTTGTCAATATAACAACTGGTCTTTGTTGACGCTATATTAACAGAAATTTTGTCAAACCAACCCTCAATTTAGTCATTTTCACTAAGACTTTTCTTTCTGTGTATACTTGCATGGAATTAAGTTTAAAATAGTTACTGATTGCAATTCATTGACTTTAACGTTAAATAAAAAGGAATTTCCCGTTGGGGTCTAGAGCTTCAGTCATTTGATTATAGTATAGAACACAGAAAGGGTGATCGAATGAGACATGTAGGTGCCCTGAGTCGAGCTACTAATATTCTTATATTAGAAGAAAACACATTTGAACAAAATATATCAATTTTGCAAACTAAAGATTTAAAAATACGCAGCATTTCTGAATTGTTAGAGAAGAGTGAACATAAGTTTTATGAGTTAAGAAATGGTTTGATTTATAAAAAGGAAAAGGGTCATGTTATATTTTATGTTCCTGAAACAATGGAAAACAACATTATGAAGAAATATCATGATGAAATGGGACATATAGGAGTAGACAAAACTACCGAAGTTATTAAGCGCAGTTATTGGTTTCCAAAGCTGAAAGATAAAGTAAAAAATTATATAACTAACTGTTTGAAATGTGTTGTATATTGTTGCGACAGCAAATATGCCCCATTATTTTTAGGTTCATATATTTTCGTACGCCGCTTATTATTTCAGACGGTTGTACACATGTTTTTTTTAAATATTTAAATTGTACATTTATTGGAAATTTTTCATCAAAATCTTCCAATAAATGAACTGTAATTTTATTTCCGTTGCCCACGCGCAACATATAATTTAATCTTGTTTTGTTCAATTTAAATTTTTGAACGTTTTTCAGAGTTAAGGATATTATACTTACCCATTGCTATACTATGGAAAACTGGTGTCTGGAACTTTAAAAAATTTTAAAATAAAACAAGACTTAAGGTACGTCTTCACTTATACACTTTTCGAGTGGAAATGTAGCTATCTACTAAATGTAGACAAGTGTATAAATATAAACTGCAAAATGTAACCGTACACTTAGTGGAGTGTTACATTTTTTGTGAAATCCTCCACTTAAAAGTGTATATGTCTAAACACAATTCTAAAGAAGTGGAGATAAATGTAGCGAAGTGGAAAAGTGTACAGAATCTGACAGTTCACTTTTTGGTGTATGACTACATTTTGGTTTGTTTTCATCAGCAGTTCTTGTGTTTTAGTGAGTAAAAAAATTGAAAAAATTAAACAAACAAAATGTCTACAATGTGGTCAAAAGAAATGACAATTAAATTAATAGAATTATGAAAATATATTATGGAACGTTACATCCCCATATTACAAAGATAAAATTAACCCAACACTTTCTTTTTTGTCTTTGTATCTGTTGTTTTCTAATTCTTTTGCGAATTAAAATCGCAATTAGTTCATATGCAGCGATTTTTGTTAAAGATAATGACATTTTGTTTAATTATTATTTTCTTACTTATTTAACTTCTCTAAATAAATACACGCGACAAAAT
Source organism: Bombylius major (assembly GCA_932526495.1). NCBI lineage: Eukaryota > Metazoa > Arthropoda > Insecta > Diptera > Bombyliidae > Bombylius > Bombylius major. Next base: position 20,672,446 of record OW052042.1, on the reverse strand, counting down.
CACAAAGTATATTATAAATTTTACTTGACCACTTTAATTTATAAATGTAAACACATACTCCACTTTAATGTATACACTCGAAAAAGTGGAGGTCAAAATATGGAGACCTACACTTTTTTCGAATGTAGTACTCCATTACTGTACAAGTCTAAACTGACTCTCCACTTTTGTGGAGTTCTACACCTATTTTCATACACTAAAGTGTATAAGTGAAGACGTACCTTTAGCTTTAGAACATCAATTTAAATAGCTACACCAAAATTTAATATAATATTAAACCACCGAGCAACATATATAGAGGAACACTTAGTACTGGCTCGAATGTAGGCAAAATTTTTAAAATTTGATGACCTGTGCGGGAAGTGTGAGGGACGAAAAGCTTCTATCTCTCACGAAAAAATATATGAGAAAACTTTCGTTTATTACTCAGTTGCTTCTTACACAAAATATTATTTTTATTCATATAAGATAAACATATACATGTATACCTAATTCCTTATTCATATCGTTGCGTTCTAACAAATTTTTTTCTGTATACATTGAAATATACGCATAAAGATATAAAGAAAAAAAATATTCAACTTGTAGGTACATTTATTTTCTCGATTCGAACAAAAAATTATACCCACTCCTTTACTGAATATGTATGTACATACGTGTGTATATATTTTGCTGTTTGAGAAAGCAAATATCTATCCTTTCCGAAATTTTTTTTTCTTTTTTCAAATTTTAAAAATCATTTTAAAAATATATTTTTATATTTTTCTAAATTTCTATATCCAGAAAATTTTCGTAGTTTGTTCATCTTCATTCTACGTGTTTATGCCTGCTCCGAATTTAATACGGATTTTGGTTTACTCCCAATTTTTTGTCGTATAAACTCGATAATTCGGATTTTGGCTTAAGCCCAATTTATTTCGGTTTAATCCCAATTTTTTTATATGTATGTGTGCGGTAAAATGCAATATGGCGGATTCTAATTTTTAGTGTGAAAGTGAAGCTGTCACGTTCTTCTTCTATTTTTTATGTGGAAGAAGAATAATATGTATACTATAAGTGTATAAAAATATCAACGTTTGCATGTACTTTTTTAATCCCAATTTTACCGTTTCTACGCTACTCCCAATTTAATCCAAAATCCGTATTATTTTTTCATCGTATAAACTGTTAAATTGACAAATATGAAAATTTTATTCGTGAAGGATCAGGAGATCAGAATAATCAATAGGCATGTTGTTTTATTTTCTTTTAGGTACATTATAAAATATCTAATGCTAGTTTTTAATACATTTTAAAATATACACACAAGCAAACAAAACAAAATTTCTGTATACATTTCTCATATATCCCTTCTAAAAACCAACAAAACACAAAAATATACCAATAAAGTGAAAAAAAAAAGAAAAAAATGTACACGATCGTAAATAATTATGTATGTGTTGACGACATTATTACGTTTTAACTATACGAATTTGTATTCAATTTCTTCCTTCAAGAAAAATAAAAAATATTTAGTGTGATATATATTTTTTGTAAAATTTTTCTCAAACACATATACACATTTTTATGTACGGTGGTCGGTGATTATAGTCAAAATAATATGAGTTGGCGAATCTCGCGCATGTCTTACATGTGTTACTGATCTTCTTGTGTATACATATACGAAGGAAGAAACCTACTTTCTTAGAATTTACTACTACAAAAATGCATGTTTGTAAGTATCTTTTTTTCTGCGCATAGTTTTCTAGTACAATATAATACGATTAGGCATCTTTTTTAAATCGAGCTATACCTACATATATATTTTTGGTCTTTTGCATTGAAAAATGTGTAGAGGTAAAGGAAGAAGGGTAATAAGGAAAAAGAATGTTTTTTTTTATTATTTTTATTATTATTATTTATAATACATACTTCCAATTGTTTTTTATATGTATATGTCGTCATTATATAATTTCAAGCAATCCTATTGGCTATACGTAAATCACACAAATGACAAATTGATACTACTGCCTATTAGAGATGATTTTGTTGAAATTTTTGTTTGCTAAGAATTATGATTTCCTATTACAAAAACGATTTTTAGTACTGTAAAATTTAGGATTTTTGATCGAATTTATGAATAAAATTATTTTCTAAAAGTATCATTTTGATATTCGACCTGATAAACCATATATGCAAATTAATAAATTTTAAATAAAAATCATTATCAGGAATTTTAAAAGTGGTAATATGCAAATTAGCAGTCTTTTAATGTATCTGATTAATGTATGATCATGAATGTTTTTTTATAACTATGTATCAGCAGATACTATATTAAATTTAAAAAAAAGAAAAAGAATCGTTCACTTACTTCTCATATACATATGCACCTACATACATATGTCATTCCCATGCCCATTCCTATACTCAATTTTGTATATTATTTTGTATATCAATGAATATTATTATAACAAAATATAAAAAAAAACCTGCTTTCACAAATACTATAAAATTCCCATTTAAAAATACATTAAATATACATGTGTATGTACATATACTGAATTTAAAATCCTTTAGAATCACTAAAGAAAATTACAACAATTTCTTATCCTCTTATATTGTAGAGCAATTTGTGTATAACTTGTTTCTTTGAATTCTGATTGCCTGGTGCAAAAATAATTTTTAATGTTAGAAAATTAAGATTTTTCGATCGAATTTTTCAATAAAATTATTTTTTTTCAATAAAATTATTATCATTATGATATCAACATTATATTTGGCCTGATAAACGATCAAATTTGATATGTAAATTATCAACAGAATTTATAAGTGTGCAGATCATAGGCAAATTAGCTACTTGTATACTTCTTCTTCTTGAAATACTTGAAATATACCCTCAAATCCTATATTTTCAATTTCTCATACAAATTTTTATACTGAACCAAATGGTATGTATACTGAATATATGGAGAAAAGGAAAAGCTGTTTCCATATGATTCTGTATATTGTAATGCTTGATACATGAGAATGATTGAGTTAAAAATGTTAAAATTTCTCAAATTTTTTAAAAAATTTTGTATGTATTGCATGGAAAATATATAGAAAAGAGAATATACTTTAAAATCAGAGAAATTAAGAAAAAACCCTGAGAATAAGAAAGAGCTTAAACAGTGATAAGATTGGAGGTAAGCTTTCAACATTGGAGGTATTTTTGCTGTTTTAAAATTTGTTATTTCAATGTACTGCGATAAAATGTCTGGTGGTAATTTATATAGTCTTTGATTAAACGTTATTTGCAACTATGATACTTTTAAAGTGAGTGGATCTAATTGAATTTCGCATTTTATATGCGTGAAAACTCAATTTTTAATAATTACAACTCCTAAAAATTTTTAAAACGGGAATTTCTGCAACTATATAGCCATATGGCACTAATATCTTGCTAAATAAGTAAACCTTTGAAAAAAACAGGTAATGGTTTGTTTTAAAACGAAGAAAAATAAGGTGGATCTAATTGAATTTCGCTCACTGTATATTGAGTATGTGTTAATGTATAATTATGGTTTATATACCTTAAGTACATAATGCCCATGAGGTAAATTTTTCGCTCTAATCACTACCACATAGCAACTGTGCAAGGGCATTAGCAGCGAGGATGAATATAAAAGGCAACAAAATGTCTAAGTCGGTGATAACTTCTCGTCGAGAAAACATTTGTTCTGTCTGGTTTTGAGTTCTTCTGAGTTAAGTTGCAATATGGCCGCAGATAATTGGATTTACTTTTCTAGTTCCGGAATTTTTTTTTTTTTTGTTAAACTTAGTATCTTAATTTCATTAAATTAAATTCGTGAAGTGCAAATAATTTACTTGAAATCTATTTGAGTGTGATATAAGTAGACAGATATGAAATATTGTTTATCAAAATGTGGAAATTATTATACAGGTGAATCGCGCTAGAGTGAAATCTCTGTATAGTTAACAGCTCAGTAGAGTGAACGTCTAGAATTTTCTATTGACTACTCTATAGAGTGAACTACTAAAAACTGTCTACCACTCGGTAGAATGAACAATTTAAAGAAAATACCATTTTCCGTTACCAATTTTTTTTATGCAAGTTTCATCATGTCCGTGCTAAAATAAGAAGAAATAAAATTATCGGCGATTAGTTTTTGTTCTATCACGGACCATTTATTTGTCTATTGGTCATTGTCACTCACATTTTAATTTGTGTTTATTAGTTCACTTGGGTTGTAAATTTAAGTGTTTTGTAAGTGCAGTAAAATATAGAATAAACAGATTACGTTTTTTCTTAAACGCACATTTTTATTTCTGTTATATGGACAGTGACGCACGAAAACCTTTTGCAATTCTAAATGTTCACTAAACCGAGTTCCCTTGATCAGGCTTGATGCAATGAACATGCCTTGTTTTTTTGGGTTCACTGTATCGCGATTCATCTGTATTAAATTCCTATGAACGTGATTAAGCAATTATGTCTATAAAAGTACAAGAAGAAAAAAAAACTTTTATATAAAAGAACAAAGGAAGAATTATAAAAAAACAAGAAAAACAATTTTTTTTTATAGAGAAAAAAAAACAAGTGGTATAACAAAATATATTTAATAAAATGAAAACAAAACAAAAAAAGAAAAAAAGATATATTGGTGTGAAAAAAAAAAGATATATGAAAAAAAATGCCCAGGAATGAACAAAAAAAAAATAAAAATAAATTTTGAGCAAATTAAAAATTATAAAATAAAATTAATTTAAAACTATTGGGTTGTCGGAAAAGTCATGACGCATGACCAGCTGAGGCTGATGACGGCAAAATTAAGGGCATTAATTGAGTCAAACCAGCGTTACACGACACGAGAGATTGCAGACACGTTGAACATCCACCATTCAACCGTTCACGACCATCTGAAGAAGCTGGGATACATAAGCAAGCTTGATATTTGGGTTCCTCATGAACTTAAGGAAGTTCACTTGACAGCACGCATTAACATTTGCGACGTGCTTCTCAAACGTGAGGAAAACGATCCCTTTCTGAAGCGATTGATAACTGGTGATGAGAAGTGGATCGTTTACAACAATTTTTGAGCTCCTGCCGCAGAATCAAACAGTCAATTCAGACGTGTACTGTCGGCAATTGGACAGTTTGAACGAATCCATCATCCAGAAACGTTCAGAGCTCGTAAATCGTAAAGGAGTTGTGTTCCATCACGACAACGCAAGCTTGTCGGGATGTGTTATGACACCCACCGTACTCGCCTGACCTTGCGCAGTCAGACTTCCACTTGTTTCGCTCTCTTCGAAACTCCTTGCATGGTGTGACTTTTGATTCAGATGAGGCTGTAAATCAGCACCTTGTTCAGTTTTTCGCCAAAAAAGACAGGTCTTCCTACGAACGAGGAATTATGAAACTGACTGAAAGATGGCAAAAGGTTATCGAGCAAAATGGACAATATATCATTGATTGATCTTTGTTGCTTGTGTAAATAAAAAAACTTTTTATAACATAGAAAAATGCGTCATGACTTTTCCGACAACCCAATATATGTTAAAATTCGAAAACAAAAAAATTATATATAGATATATTAAATATTATTAATGAATATACATCAAAAGTATGTATATGAAAAAAAAAATGTGCTTTAAAAAAAAAAATACTCAGAATATATCATATATTTATTAAAAAAATAAATAAATAAATATATACAAAAAAAAAATTGAAGATACCTAATTTAATCAATTAATAAAATTTTATTATATATAATATGTATAAACGGCGAAAATAAATTAATTAACTAAGTATTAAAAGGAAATAATATTACTTAAAGAAAGATATAATTAATAAAAGAAAAAAAAAAGTGAATATGAATGAATTTTTAAATTTTTGTGGTTTTTAGATTAACATTTTTAGATGAAAATTGAATTTTCAAAATTTTGTAGACACAAAAAAAAAAAAAAAAAAAAAAAAAAAACTCTGGAACGTGGTATAATTCGAAAACGCTACTATTACAGGATGTATCATCTAAAGTTTGTACTGGCAGATATGTAGAACTATTGTAAGTTGATTATGTTAGATGTGTAATTTTTTTTTTGTAATTAAATTAAATAGTAATGATGCAACATTAATATTTAGATGCTAAATTCAGCCCAGTTAAAAAGAAAACAAAAAAAAATAAAAAGATTCGAGTATTTTGATATATCTATATACATAGGTATATATGAATGGTTCATCATTATTATTCGATTCATTTTTGCATGGTGATAAAATTTATAATTAGAATTATTGCATTATTGTTGAGAAAGAACGAATAAAAACAAAAACATATAATGGAAAGAACAAAAAGAGAAAAATAATATTTGTAACACTAATGCCCAGTATTTCAGTGTAAATTTAAACTGGGTTTAAACTCTGATTGAGTTTAAACTCACGTTTAAGACAAAATGGTGTTTTTCAGCGATAGTTTAAACCTGATGAAAGTTTAACTCGAGTTTAAACTCAGTTTAACTTAAACGTTTGCCGATGACGGTTTAAACTGTCAAATGACACTAATGACATGACAGCCGTAGTGACATTTTTCATATAAACAAAACAGACGCTTTTTATTTGAGTAAATTTGTTTTATTTTACATTAGTTTTGTAATTAATTAATCTTGTAGTTTATTATTTTGTTTTAATTTATTATATACTTTGAATAAAATGGACTCAGATATTGAAGATTTGAGTGATATGGAATATGCTTCTATTATTATTTGTGTACCCCAAACAAAAGTCATTCGTTTGAGACTAAATCATTTTAACGTATGGAATGGTGCAGAATTCTTCGATAGATTTCGTTTGAGCAAACAAACAGCTCGAGTTGTTATAAATCTAATAGCATCTAGAATAGAAAATAAAACAAACTGGTAAGTATAACAATAAGTTAAATTTAGTGAATAAATAGACAGTAATTAATTAATTCAATTACAGGAACTATGCTTTATCAGCTGAATATATGTTTCTTTTAACTCTTCGATTTTTTGCTAGTGGAGGCATGCTGATAGCATCCGGCGATTTTTGTGGTGTATCTAAATCTACAGCATCGAAAGTTATAAAAAAGGTATCCTATGCAGTTTGCATGCTACGAGATCAATTCATAAAATTTCCTGAAAATGAGGAGGAAGTCAATGCTACAGTAATGAATTTTTATCGTATTGCTCGATTTCCACGAGTTATTGCAGCATTAGATTGCACACATGTCAAAATTCAATCACCAGGTTTGTTCCTAATACTTATTTTAAAAAAAACAACAAATTAAATAGTTTTTTTTTCAGGTGGAGAAACAGGAGAAATATTTCGTAATAGAAAAGGTTTCTTTTCTTTGAATGTCCAAGCAATGTGTGATTCTAGTTTAAAAATTATGGATGTCGTTTCACGGTGGCCAGGATCATGTCATGATTCGACAATCTTCGCAAATTCCAAGATCTGTGCACGATTTGAATCAGGCGAGTTTGGAGACAAAGTTATTGTTGCTGATGGTGGTTATCCGAGCAAATCATATATTATGACTCCTTTACGCACTTGCGTACGTACGGCGCAACAATCATACAATCGAGCTCAAATTTCAACCAGGAATCCTGTAAAACGACTTTTTGGTGTATGGAAACGTCGCTTTCCAGTTCTGGCTTTGGGCTTACGTTTAAAATTGAGCACAGTACAAAGTATTGTCGTAGCGACAGCTATTCTACACAATATTTGTCTTAAGCAAAATGAAATTGATTTACCACAGCTAGATGATTTCATTGAAGAACAGGTACAATACACATTGGATGTAGAAAACTGTGATTTTACCTCATCGGATGATGTAGGTACACACACGAAGGGACACAATGATTGAATATTTCAGACATTTTTTAGAAAGTCCTGAGCTTCAGATTTCATAAATCACTTATAATAATTTTAACACAGTTGATAAAAATGTGCTTCTTCAAAAATGCATCGCTGCTTTGGTGAAGCTAATGCTTTTCTGTTTGTGATGCGTAAACACAACGATGAACTGCTATTACATGACAGCTGAATATTACAAGGAATTTTGAATACTTGATTTGATGCCATGCTTTTTTGAATATGTGACAAAGCGTCATAAAAGTTGCGTTGCATTTTTGAAGATAAGTACTTAATGTTATTAACAAACTAAAAAAAAAATCACAGTATACGAATCAGTGTGACCATTTTAACCGTTTTCCGGCTAAATTTAGCAGGATTTCATCCCGTTTAGCAGGAAAATTTTAGAAAATCCTGCCAAAATTTTTTTAGCTGGATTGCTACTTTTTGACAGGATTTTTAGCAGTTTTTTATTTTAAGTCAACATCTTTTTCAAAAACTTTTTACATTGATTCAATAAAATTATTTTTAAAAAATATGTCGTTGTGAAATGTGGAAACACTTTTAAAAGATTATAAGCCTTCCTTTCTATCGATGAGTTATAAAAGATTAAGTAATCTTATTATAGAGTTATAAAGATTTATGTGAATTTGCTTTATCACTTCTAATATTACCTATCTCTAACGCTGAAGTAGAGCGTGTTTTCAGCCAGATGAATCTTGTTAAAAATAAACAAAGAAACAGAACAGAACTAGAGTTGATAAATGCAATACTCATGATTAGAAATAGATTACAGGAAAAATGTTGTGATAAATTTGATATTCCAGATGAAATAGTAAAGCAGATAGGAAATGCCGAAAAATATAAAATAAATGATGATAACGTGGATATACACGATGACGAGATTAACATAGATGATGTGTTTGCTATTGACAGTAATTGAACCATTAAGTTTTCGTTTTTGTTAAACTTTTTTTGTTAATTTGAATGAATTTTTTATGTTTGATTTTTATTTTATATGTAATTTATTTTATTTTTTGTTTGTTTTTTTTTACTTCTTTTAAATTTTTAATTTATGTAAGACAATTTATAATATAAAAATAAATTGTATAGCATTTCTTAATTGAAACCGTTGTTGTTTTTATTTAGCTGTAAAATTTAGCAGGAATTCATTTCGGAATATTTTTAGCAGGATTTTTTAGCTGGTTTTGAGTTAAAATTTTTCGGCTAAACCTGCCAAATTGACAGGATTAAGAAATTCGACCTGGTCACACTGATACGAATTGTAAAAAAATATTGAGGGTATTCACGATGTGGTGTATTTGTTAGGTGTACTGTTGTACTGTTGTTAAATTACGCGAACATAAACTAATACTGTTTGGACAATTCTCTCCACAAATTACTCACAAATCCAAACAAGAAAAATGGGAAGAAGTGCGCCAATGTGCCCTTGCACTAGGCCTCATTACGCCAGACAAAAATTATACATTTGTTCGCAACAATACGTAAGGAAACTTAAGAAAAAGAACTTTTGTAAGTATATTTTTATATTGTTACATGATGTGAAAGATTAACACTTTACTCCTCTTTCGTTGCAGACAAAAATGGACAATAGCAAAACCACAGGTTCAAGTGGCGGCCCAATGTGTGTTTTAAACGAAATAGATGAACTATAATTGGATATTGTGGGACAAGAATCTCCAATTATAGAGGGATTAAATGTACCAGATTCAATGAGCAAGCAACTGCTTCCGTTGTCAGAATCTTGTTCTTCCTCAGCGAAAAGTGAAATGCAAATGAAAAGTCCATTGTCGGACAAACCACCTAAAAAAGGAAGATAGTGCAACGTTGTGACACTGCATATAACAGAACAAAAAAAGTTGAATTGCAGATTGAGCATTTAAGATTAATAAATCATAAAATAAACTACAAATAATGGAAAAAGAAAAACAATTAAATTTAAAGCCCTCTAAATTTACAGAGGACCTTTATCCTCCTGAATAAAGTAAAGACGATGACTTCGTTAACATTATTGAATACAGTACATACATATTATGAGGCTCAGGTATTTTATGAGTAGATCAGGAACTGATGATATTTACAATCCCCAAGCATATTGTTTTGATCAAATTCAATTTTTGTCAGAACACGTTACCGTCAAACAAGAAAAAACAACAAATTTCGAAACACCAAATGGTAGTATTCTGTATGTTTTTCAAAGTATTATTTGTAACAATTATAAAATTATTCATTACAGAAAGACAAGTATGAAAAATGGTTAAATTCGTATATAAAAGTGCCAAAAAGTGCTTCAACATCTATCTTTGAATGCAGGTCGACCTGCAAATCAATTTTAGTTTCAATCTAAAAAAAACACAGCAAAAAGAAACCCTTAATTTGAGCCGTGTGACAAACAACGACCCCTTTGAGCTTTTATTAGCAGCACATGAAACCGCAAAAAATAAACACTTGAAAGACCTTGCCTCGGTCATTAAGTTGTTGCTCCTGTCCAAAAAGAACTCATCTGAAATTAACAGACATTGAGCGTGTATACTCCGTAGTACCAAACTAGTACTAGTACTGTTTTGGTCCCGGTATATACGCATGGTACCGAACTATTTTAGGCCGACCAGTTTGATGCGAACCAACTAATTTGGTCCTCCTTTCTTTGTTCATTTCCAATTAATTTTGCACAAAAAGAAAAAAATTATTGATAATTGACACTATACACAAATAGAAACTATTAAATCAATTAACAATGAATGAAATATGTATTTGAGTTTGACAAGTATTTTTTTCTTTCTTTTTTCATTATTAGCACTTACGGTATATACAGGCAGTACTAAAATGGTTAAGTCGTACCAAAATAGTACTAGATTGGTTTGGTACTGCGGAGTATACGCGCTCATTGTGTTTGGTGTTACAAGTTCCTTATCAAAAATACAGGATGATGATATTGTGGAATTCACTTTTTCCAACTATGATATTTATTCAATCTATTAACAAGCTTGTTACTCAAGCTAAGTTGGCTTGCAGACCTCAAAATGTAGTGTTTACTGAAACAGTCGCTGAAGTTCCGATACAAGAGCTTTCAAATCACACTACAAAACGAATTCTTAGCGTTCATAAAGTCATTAATTCTTTATGTTTAAACAAGAAAAAAAAACAGAACTAATTATAACCAAAAGCGTAAAAAATTTAATAAAGATAACAATTATAGTGATTTGGTTGTAAAATTGATGTGAAATTTAATCTAACATTTTTAATGATCGATATAAAAGTATTAGCAGAAGGAGGAGACTGACACAAAATCAAGTCAAGTTTGTCCAATACAAGCATGCAAGTCTACTCCGAAAGATTTAATAATATTTAAAGATTTATTATTTGGTCTGTACTCTGTAGTGGAAAACACTATTCATTTTGTAAATTTATATAATAACTATGAAATTATTATATTAATAAATAAAATTATATAGGCAAAACAAAAAGAAATTTGGTAACATTATCCGGAATATCTGAACATTTAATTGACAATAATCATATGACCAACATAGATAACATGGAATTGTTACATAACAAGGCCCATATTTACAAAAATTTTACAATCGCAAATTTGACATACTGCTGTGGTAAAAATTTCATATTTGCGATCACTGTTAACATGAATTTGCGATCGCAAAAGTTGCGATTAGTAAATTCCACTGTTAAATGACAATAGAATTATAGATAAATATGAAATATTTGAAATTAGGAAAGCAGAACACTTAGGATTAAACATTGTAAATGACCAAATTGATTTTAATAATAAAAGTCCATTGCTTAATCCATCCCTGTTTAAGTTATAGCAGATTGACTTTATTATGGCCCCCATTGTGATTGTCGTGACGTCGTCGACATAGAGTCGATTGTCGAATTTGGTATTGTGAGTGTCGATTTGAGTCGATTCAATCGTCATTTTTAGACGATGACATTTACTTTGACGACTCACATGTGTTTACGTTTTCTTCATACATTAGCCACGTGCTGTAGGGTTTATTTGTTATTTTGTTATTTATTTTTTCAAAAATGCAAGTAATAATTTTTATTTAATAAGTTGGATTTGATGAGTCTCGTATTTTTCTCTTTCTACGAGCTCTTTCTACAATTCCACAATTTCTAATGCAGTGAAACCTCCTAATTGGGACACTCTCTAATTGGGACAACCTCTAAAATTGGGACACTATCATAAAACTAGTTTGGCCTGCCTATAAATCAACCTCTGTAATCGGGACACTTCTGAATTGGGACTGGGACAGTAGTGCTCCGTACTTTTTATCGTTGTATATTATGTATATTATATGCGAGAAAATACAATTTATGGTAGCTGTTGTTTCATATGCAGGTGTTCACTTTGTTTTAAATATTTATTTGTATATTGTATTTACATACACATGTGCATATGCTATGTACATATGAACTTTACTGAACCCAATATATGTGTACCATTTTAACAGCGTTGCCGATTTGCGAGTAATTCCTCAAAATTTGAGGAATTCTAAAATTTTTGAGGAATGCTTTGAGGATTTATATAATTGAGGAATTTTGAGGAATTTAATAGAATTTACAAATTATAACTTTAAATTAAACAAGTTTTAATAAAAATATTTAATAAACAAAATTGTGCTCTAACTGAACTAATTATATTTAAATTCTTAAGCATTCTTAAAAATTAAATGAGTTGTTATCACAGGATATGTGGTGATGCCGTGATGGTGAGTTAAAGATAATTAAATCATTTCAAACTTCATCCTAAACTTCGGTTCGACATAAAAAATTGAATACATATCACTGTCAAATGTCAAAGTCAATTCAATTTTCACTGTCAGTCTCAATTATTTCAATTTATTTCGGCGATTTCCCGGTTATTTTATTTATTTCTAAAATGGACGAGTGGCTTGGGAAGAAAAAGGTAAGAGAAATCTTTTGTTTTGTAATTGATTTTCATTTTTCATTACGTTTTGTTTTTTGTGTTACTATAACTTTTAGAGTATTGAAAAAACTGAAAAAAACGCAATAAAACAAAAGCATAAAACATCTTTTAAATTTAATCCACATTGGCTTGAAATTGAAAATTTTAAATTATGGCTTGTTAAAGGGAGGCAAGAAGGCAGTGCATTTTGTAAGGTTTGCAATCAAAAGCTGAATGCACATAAAATTGATATAAAAAGACACAGCAGTTCAGTGAAGCACACACAAAATTTTAAAAAAATAGTTAACAATATAAATTTACCAAATTTAATCAGACATTTGTCAGTGGGTGAAGAAAATTGCAGACGCGCCGAGTTGAAATTAACCGGTTTGCTTGCAACAAATGATTTGCCTTTTCTATTAATGGACACATTAACCCCAGTTCTAGCTGATATATTTTCTGATTCAGAAATCGCAAAAAAATTGGCTTTACGACGAACAAAATCAACTTCTGTTATGAAAAATGTTCTTGGACAACATTTTTCTGCAAATTTAAATGACAAAATCCAAGTTAGTGGTAGTTTTTTTTCATTAATAATGGATGAAACTACTGATACCAGTGTTATAAAACAATGTGCTTTCACTATTATATATTTCGAATTAGTCAGTCAAATTAAGGCTCGTTTTGATTTTAATGATGAAATTTTCGATATTATAAATATCTTAGATCCTGAGACTGCCCAATCTTTTCAAATAAAGTCGTTGTCAAAAGTATTTAAACGATTTCCGTTTTTTGATGTCGATGTGCAATTGGTTGAAAGTGAGTGGAGAAGTCATGCTCTTCTTGAACATGAAAAATATGGCCTGTATAGTTCACTAGACGCAGAAAAATATTGGAAAAAAGTGTTCGAGCTAAAGAATGCAGCAGGAATACCAATGTTTCAAAATTTAAAACAAGTAATAAAGTTACTTTTGATACTACCATTTTCGAATGCATCTGTAGAAAGAGTATTCAGCGCTTTAAATAACTGCAAGACATCTGCAAGAAACAAATTGGGAACAGACACCATTGCTGCAATTTTGCATTCTAAAGAGGGCATAAACCAAAAGGGAGGAATTATTAAATTCGAGCCTTCTAAAACTCTACTCCAGTCCAAAGTGTGGAAAAAATGAAATACAAGACTGTATAAATATGTAATTAAAACTACAATCGTTAATTTTTTTCTTTGTTTTTTTTTTTTAATTCTGAAATATATAATTTTCGTTTTTTTGTTTGTTAATTCTTATTTTTTGTTAATAAAGTGAACTGAAAACTTAAAAACACTTTTAATTCTTTGGTATCACGCTTTTAAAACAGAAAAAATAGTTATTTTGTTACGTGGGCATAGATAAAAACTGGTAATTTTTATTTTGAGGAATTTCATAGGAAAATGAGGAATTTGAAGTTTCAAGTGAGGAATAGTTGAATTTGAAATCGGCAACGCTGCGATTTTAAGAAGTTTAAAAAGTGTATACTATGTTATTTTTTTAACTGAAGCTTATACGAGATGTATATGTAGTATTATTCCGTTTTATTTTTACAACATAAGTAACTTCTCGTAAAAGGCAATGAGTAAACCTATGATTGATATCTGATCACACTACAAAAACGATAGATTTATACAAAAATTACATGAAAAAATATGTAAAAGCATGCTTATCTTTCCTACATTGACTTCGAATTTAAAAAATAGTATAGTAATAAACATGAAAATAAAAATAAATAATCGAAAAAAAAATGTTACTAACATAACATAAATATATAAACTACAAACGTGATTTACATATTCGCGAATTAAATTGCTTACTGGAATGGTTTTTCAAAGCTACATCACACGTGTGATTATCTAAACTTTTTGTTTAGCTACAGTTAAATAGACTCGCAGTCTGTTGAATTTAATTGATGAATTTAGACGAACAAATTACAACTGCTGAGTTTTGGTAAGCTATTTTTTGAGTAAAACCGAAAAATATGAAAATTTACAAATTTTATGTAAAACTAACGTTTTTGCTTTTTTAACGCTCACGTGATAGAAACAAAATAACTAGCGGAAATTTGGTTACATACATACGTAGATATTGTTTCCATTAAATATGAGTGAAGTTAAGAAAAATACAAAGAAGCTGATTTTTCTAAAAAAAAATGGAAATTATCAAAGTTAAAAAACAACAAAACTTAAGTGTTTGCGAACTTACGAAAAAATTTTGCATCAGCAAAAGCCAGATTCAAAAGATATTGAAATCTGAAAAAGACATAATGAAACAATAAGAGAATTTTACTCCAATTTCAAGAAAGCGCATTAGGAATTTTGAAAATGCTGCAAATTTGGACCAAACTTTATATGATTGGTTTTCATTGGCTCGATCTAAAAACCTTCCAATATCAGGTCCAATACTTCAAGCAAAATCTAAAAGAATTGCAGAAGGTTTTGGTCTATCAGATTTCAAAGCATCAAATATATGGCTTGAAAAGTTCAAAAAACGATACAATATAAGTTACGTTAATATATACGTTGGGTGTTGAAGGTGCCAGCACCGATATGACTGTTGCGAATAGCTTCAAAGAAAATTTTAAACAATTGTGCGAAGGATTTCTACCCGAAAACATTTACAACATGGACGAAACCGGAGTTTTTTTTTGTGCCACACCATCAAAATCTTTAACCCTTAAAGGTGAAAAGTGTATTGGGGGTAAAATGTCGAAAGAACGACTTACTGTTGCTGCATTGTGTAGTTCTTCTGGTGAAAAAGAAGATTTGCTTGTAATTGGTAAAGCAAAAAAACCAAGGGCTTTCAAAAACATGAATATTGAAAGTGATGCAGCCATTATTTGGAGGCACAACAAAAAAGCTTGGATGAAGTCAGAAATTTATACTGAATGGATGATTCAGTTTGACAAAAAAATGCAACATCAAAGACGATCAGTTCTTTTGTTTGTGGATAATGCTCCATGTCATCAAATTAAAAGCGGTTACTCTTTAAAAAATGTGACAATAAAATTTTTACCACTAAACTGCACTTCAGAGGTTTAACCTCTTGATCAAGGCATTATACAGAATTTAAAATTGTTTTTTAGAAAAAACTTGATGAAAAATTTGATTTGCATGATGGATAATGAAGAAGATGCTGCATAAATTGCTGCTAAAATTAATGTTTTAAGTGCTTATAGGTGGCTAAGTCAAGCATTGAATTCTGTAGATAAGGTGTACCAGCAAATAAATTTATTATATAATATCGATTATCGATAGATCTATGGCTTTACTCTAACGTCACTAGTTGTCATTTTAAGTATTAGAAAGAACATCGGAAGCAACAATGGAAACACCATCAAAAGCAAATATAACAGAAACAAGACCAGAACAAACAACAAAACCAACAGGAACAACAAATGAAAAGTATGTTTCTTACACTGCCCAAATATATTTTTATTAATAAAATAATGTTATTTCCGCGCATCTAGGAATAAAAATGAAGATAAACCGCAGAGACAACGTCAATTTCGGGACGAATGGAATGAAGTATTTCCCTGGCTTAAAAATAAAAACAATCAAGCTTTTTGTAATATTTGTCATGCTACTATTACGAATCACATGACCCATTTGGAAAGGCATCAACAAACTTCTTCATATATTAAAAATATGGAGCAAAAAAAAATCAGCTATCTATAGATGGATTTTGTGTTGACGAACCAAATCATTCAGGCAATTAGTAGAAGAAGCAGATAAGAAACTAGTATTGTTCTGCGTTTCAAATAATTTACCTTTCACTTTCAATCCGAAAATTCGAGGATTTGTAGACTTTATGAGTCTATGGAACATAATTTTATCAACATTTAAGGTAATTTTCTCAACAAAAATTACATTAAAAACCTAAATAACTTGAATGAAGTTAATTTTGATTATTCAAGTTGATACCTTAAAGTTACAGAAATATATATTGGTTTAGAAGCTGAAGATGAAATTCTAAATTCCAAATTATCTGAAGAAAAAGTTTATGAAATTAAAGAAAATACACTGAAAGTTTATATTGTACTTTGTAAACAAATCGGTGGACGGTTTAATTTTAAAGACGAAATTTTTAAACATTTTTCAGTTTTTAATGCAGAAAAAATCCCAAACGCACAAGCAAATTGCATTATTCCACTACTTAATGCATTTCCTAATTTCTATGAAAAACGGAAAAGTGTTTATGAAGAATGGAAAATGCTTTCTTTTCAAAAAAAAGTTAATTTCAGCGAAGATATCGAGACATTTTGGTAAAATCTATACACAATTAAAGATGTGTACGAAAAGCCTGCTTTTCAAAACTTATGCAATTTTGTTTTTAAAATCATTAGTTTGCCTCATAGTTCTGCAGCGGCTGAGCGAGTATTTTCTCAATTGAATTTAATAAAAAATAAAAAATCGAATAGGTATCTATTAGAAACTGTGGAGGCTATAATTTTAGCTAAGAATTTAAAAGATAAATATTTATAAATTGTGATTTGTGAATTGTGACTGATTTATTTTTTTATTTTTGTTATTTTGTTATAACAAAATTGTTATCTCAAGAAGAGAATTATTTTTTTTATATATACTTTTTTTAGACTTTTTTTTTGATAATTTTTGTTATGTGGGTATTTTATATTATAATAAAATTGTATGAATAAATTTGTCTTTTTATTCATGGTACCATTTTGGTACGCACCAAAAAATGAGTGGTACGTTTGGTACGTTGGAGCTTCCGAAATGGGAACGAAACAAGTCAGGCTAAGCGGCATCACTGGCCCTATGTTAGTTTTAACGCACTAATAATATGTATTTAAAAAAAATTTATAATTAGTTTAAAATACCACCTTGATAATGCCACAGTAAGGCGAAACCGGTCGGTTAAAATTTGTTAATTAAATTAAAATAAAAAATAATTTTGTGGAAAATTAAAAAATAAGTATTTTATTTATTAATATAATAATTTCATAGTTAAAAGTTAAAAGAAATTTTCATGAAAAGAAAACAACCCATACTCGTACAAAGGGAGTTAAAGAACAAAATGAGACTAATTGTCCATCAGCCTTGTTCAAGCGGAAGTGGAATTCTTTATAGAATGCTTTTTTGGCATATTTTAAAACTGAATTGGCATTATTAACATTTCCCATGAAAATCACTTAAAAACTTTTATTCAACATTAGAAACGGAAACAGCAGCTAACTAAACTAGTTCAATCGAGTTTTACTTTGAAATTGGAACCTATTTCAATTCAACCATTTTTGAATTCACACATGTATACTTGATCACTGTGTGTCATAATAACTCATAGCTGAATGGAACGCACCTTTTATGTCACATCCACAGGGTCAATTTATAATTTATCTATTGTGCTGTACCGAAATATGACGACATTACGTTTTATTACTTTTATACATATGAAATATATGAAATACTTGCAATCAAACAACAAAATAAACTATCTTTTAATGAGAAAAATATACGGACAAATTGTGTTAATTTTCTTGAAGCGCTTATTTCCGAGTTACGAGGACGTCTTCCTGATAACATTGAAATATTACAAAAATTGATACATTCTCAGTACAAAATATTTTAAAGGCGGTAAAAGAAACTATTCTCGATATTTTACTATTCTTCAAATTAAAAGAGGATCTTGTATCTGAAATTCAGTCACAGTGGGATAATTTGACTTTGCAAAACTAGCAAAATGTATCAGATACTACAGCATTTTGGATAAAAGTCAATTCATTTAGAAATTCTGTGGGTGATAATCCTTACGGACAGTTGTCAAACTTTGTTATATCTTTACTTGTACATACTTCCATTTTCTAATGCAGAAGTTGAACGATTATTTAATAAAATGAACATTATAAAAAGCAAACTTCGAAACTCGATGGGAAATAAATGATTAAACAGTATGTATTTTATATATCAGAGAAAAACTGAAATTAAAAGAAAAATGTTGTTGTTCGTAAGAAATACCAGAAGCAGTTTTAAAAGAAATTGGAAAATCTGACAAATATGAAAATGAAAACGATGAAGATGTAATAAATATAATGGATATATTATAAAATAATATAAGAAATGTACCGTTTTAACAAGAATCAAAGAATACGAAAAATAGACTAAAAAAGTCAAAAATTTAAGTTCTTTTTTTTCATAAAAAAGTTTTAGTTTATTTAATTTTAAATTTTAGTTTTTTACAGTTTTTGTTACTTTCTTTTGTTAACTTGAATTCTATTTCATTTTGTTTACTAATTTTTCAACAAAATTGTTTTTCATTAAAATTGAATAAAACATACTTTAAAATAAAATTTCTTTATTTGGCAATTTTTGATTTTGTTTTCCATACAAACGGCATTTTCTTATTTTCCATTTAGCATTTTTTGATCAAGACCATCTGGCACCACTGGTCAGTATAGTATTGGCGTCTGTCAAGAATAGTATTGTCGTCTGTCGTGTAGACTGTAGAGTACATATGAAACATTTGTTTTCTTCATACATTGTACATTCTCTTGTTCGCCTCAAAGAAAAAACCATCAAAGATGGGTTTACACAGTTCTTCCCCGCGACCAAGTTCGGTAGCCAGGGGAGTAGTGCGGTTTCCTCATCTTTCTCCACTTTTTCAACCAAACTGATTTCTATTTAACGAAGTGAAGATACTAACACATATACACAAAAACACGTTTTTGAAGAATTTAAAATTCAAATACATTGAAAAATTTGTGTATGTACAATGAATTGAGAAGAAAGAAAGAAGACTAGTGTAAAAGTAAAAAGAAGAGCTGTGTAAAACGGCACAAACAGAGTAAATTAATTTTGAAAATATTTCTTTTCATTATGAATGGCTATTAAAATTACCTTTTATTTGGTGTATTACTTATTGTATGTAATAATTTCACTTTCAAGAAAAGAGGTCATAAACTTGAAATTTATGATTTTTTTCTCCTAAAATTTTCTCAATTAATTGGGCTCCTGAAAAAAAAATTCACTAACGAAAATTTTTTTTATATTTATTTTGAAAGCTAATATTTTTATTATAAAACAAAAAATATTTCAGTTCAATACCGGCATCCGTTATCATGTAATTAAGGATCATAGGTGTGCGAAAAGGGTCAAAAATGTTATTTAAACGAAGTTTTGTCACAAAAGATTGTTTGTAATTCAAAAAAGATACACGTATATTTTCTCTAAACTTTGACGTCATTGGTTTTGAGAGGATTTTTTGACGCCATACATTATGATTGCCTTGATCATGTTTTTGCATATTTATGTTAAAAATTTTCATTTTTTACAAATGTACCTAAAACAAATTAATATTTATCATAATTGCATTGTTGCTATGGCAACAAAACAAATTACGATTTACACTTTTGATTTTTTTTTCGTTTTGAATAAAAATACATACCTATTTGCTTTGAAAAAAAAAATTTTTTTATTTGAATATAAAATATTGTTGGCTATTCTACAGAAATTCTTTAGTTAGCGAATTTTTCTGCTAAAAAAGTTAGCAGATTATGATGTTAGCAGATTCTTAAAAGTTCGTATTCTGATTACTAAGATTTTTCGAAATCTTTATGAAGCTGTCAACAGAAATTCGAAATCTGCTAACAAATGTCACTTTAAAGAAATTTGCTGTCATTTTATTCTGTTTACATTTGGCCAGAACCAGACCTGTCTTCTTTCAGCTTCAATAACCGGTTTTTTATCCCAACTTTTGGATAAAATGTACTACAACTCGCCTTCTGTCTTCAAAAAAACCGGTTATTGAAGCTGAAAGAAGACAAGTCTGGTCCTGGCCTTTAAATGATTCATGGTTGCAAATTAAAAACAAATTAAAAACTTTAGAATAAAACAATAAAATAAAATAAATTAAATAAAAAAAAAATGGAAAACAAAGAAAATCAAGGTAAGTATGTACATTTATTCGGTTAATAGTTTAATTTAATTATACGGTTTTCGTTTATGTTTTAAATTTAGTGTTTTGTGTTCGACCTGTAATTTTAATAAAATAAATTACTTACATTGCAATTCTACGAAGTAATCTGCGAGTTCTCAACGCTAAAACATCATCTATTTTATTAAATTCACTATTTATCTACTAAAACTTAAAAATGACAGAAGTTAGCCGAAAACTTAAACAATAACGAAATCGAAAATAGGACCTGCTAAGTTAACGAAAAATTAGCAGATTTTTCTGTTAATTTTTGGTACCAGAATACCAATTTTTGTCTTAGCAGGTTTTTTTACCAGCTGTTAAAATTTTGTATGAGAGTTAGCAGAATGTCAAATTAGCAGAAATCTACAGAATAGCTCCCATTATTTTTCTCTATTATTTTTATTAAACCTCTAAATAGTAAATAGTATATGTATATACATACATATGTATATCATATATTATTTTGTTCTGGTAATTGAAAACTGTGGCACTTACAGAATTAATGTACAAGATAGCTTTTAAGAAATACTTCAACAAATATTTACACCCAAATTTATTAGTTTTTGGTTCAGAGGATGATGAGATACAGATCTTTGAAATTAAAATTTAAAAAAAAAAAAGCCAAAACTTTGACAATGTCGATTAGGCGGTCCTAAGGTTAAAAACTAGCATTAGATATTTTATAATGTAAAAAAAATAAAATAATACGCCTATTGATTCTGATCTCTTAATTCAGTACGAATAATTTTTTCATATTCTTCAATGAAGAAAGGATTCTATTGAACATTATTTGATTGGTAATATTTTCAACAGTACCCACAGAAAATTCAAGAGAATTATATTTGGTTACTTTGTTTCGTTTATGAAAAAATATTAAAAAATAAGAGAAAGGAAACTTATTTTATCCTTCAAATAATAATGCATTGTGTTCATATTTTGACATGAACGTTGTTGTTTTCCTTTCTATTTGTTAACTTTTTTATTTGAAGAAAATTAAATTTAATAAATTCAATTTCAATTAATTCAATTTATTTATTAGAGAATATTTCATATTGTGTGTGTTTTGTGATAAAAAATTTGCTTGAGTTGAAGCTGGACGGTAAGATATAAATAGACAGTTTTTTTTCGGGGTAAAAATAAAAAAATATTTTCGAATTTTTAACGGATTTTTAATTTTTCTTTCTATTGTTTACACAATTTTCTCCTTAGGGAAACCGACCACACATATCGGTTAACGTTCTCACCTCTTACGTGGAGTTGAAAATCTTGTTTTAAATTATTTTGAATAAAAACAAAATATAACTTCAATTTCTTTTAAAAATCTGAACATCCGGAAAAAAACTACTGGCTCCGCCACTGATATACATACATAATTTCATAAATTTTTTATTACAAAATTTATTTTGAATACATAATAGAATTACTTCTAAACTATATATGATATATAAATATATGTATACAGGGTGTTTCCGTTATCCAGGTCCAACAGGATACCATAGATAGGGCTCATCGAGACAAACAAAAAATCGTATTGAAGGGGGGGAGGGAAATCCCAACGGTTTGGCCGCTAGAGGGCGTTGAAGTTTTTTTGCACTTTTTCCATTAAACACCCCATAACTTTTTGCAGGGGCACTCTAGGGTCACTTTGTATTAGAAGAAAACATAGAGGACCCTTTGCCCTTTGTAACAATACCTTACTTGTGCCCCTGTTCTTAACTGTTAAAAAGTTAGAGTCGTTTAAAATCAAAATTTTGTGAATTTTTACACATTTTTTGTGTTTAACCCTGCTTTACTCAAAAAAGGCTTAAATTAACTCTCATTTTTTATTTCAGAAAAAGAAGGCTCAATTGATTCTGCATCGATTTGCTATCTTCCAGTTTTGCAAAAAACTCATAGTTTTCAGTGCAGATTCAGTTATGCATTTTTCGCAAAAATTGAAGATAGCAAATCGATGCAGAATCAATTGAGCCTTCTTTTTCTGCAATAAAAAATGAGGGTTAATTTAAGCTTTTTTTAAGAAAAACAGGGTGAAACACAAAAATTTGGAAAAAATTCACAAAATTTTGATTTGGAACGCGCCTAACTTTTTAACAGTTAGACATAGAGGAATGAGTAAGGTATCGTTGAAAAGGGCAAAGGGTCTTCTACATTTTTTGTTAACACAAAGTGACCCTTAAGTGCCCCTGTAAAAAGTTATAGGGTACATCGTGAAATAAGAGCAAAAAAACTTCAACGCCCTCTAGCGGCGAAACCGCTGTGATTTCCCCCCCCTTCGATACGATTTTTTGTTTGTCTCGATGAGACCTATCACTGGTATCAAGGTTAAGCAAACCAAACGGAACACCCTGTATATAAGTTCAATGCGTCTTGAGATATTGACCCCAGAAAAAGCAAATTTTGGCACTCACTCACTGACCGGTAATCAAAACCTCTAGGGTACTTCTGATGAGCCTAGAACCATGAAACTTTACACGTAGGTAGTGTCTAACGCGTAGGTCAAGGAAAAATTACGAAATCTGTCGAATGTGTGCTGGACAAAATAAATATTTCTATAATTGTTACAGAAATTGAGCGTTTTATAAAATTTTTCTATCATTTATAACTCTAAATTTAGCTTCCATTGTAATTTTGTATGTGAAAAAGTTTTTTAAACTTGGCATTAATGCACATTTCATTACTTTTGCTGGCCCAACAGTTAACGAATAAGAACTTGGCCCTCTTTTAACATTTAGATATGTTTTTGGTTGGATAAATTTAAATGTAAAAAATAGCAAAATATATAGACTATTCACTTGAAAATATTGAAAATTAGTTATAAACACAACAAAAACAAACGTGATTTGACAGATGTCTAGTAGAAAATTTTTCCTTTCAAACGGTAACTCTTTTTTAAAAAATCTATAGGCTTACATCAAGATAATTAGAAAATAGATGGTATACTCACTAGAAAATCATCACTAGATTCTATTCGCATCGACTTACATAATAAGGGCCACAGTTTTACTGTAAAAAATGTAAATTATCATAGATGGCGTAAAAAATTGTAGGAAAAGTAATAAAGGTAGGAAAGTGTATATAACTGGTAATTTTAAAATTAATATTTCAATTTTCAATATAATCAATATTAATATGCACGGTAAA
The DNA here is from genome assembly GCA_932526495.1 of Bombylius major. Classification (NCBI taxonomy): domain Eukaryota; kingdom Metazoa; phylum Arthropoda; class Insecta; order Diptera; family Bombyliidae; genus Bombylius; species Bombylius major. Next base: position 20,648,544 of record OW052042.1, on the reverse strand, counting down.
AAATTTTGTGAAATTTACAACATTAAATATTGTAAAATATTACAACGAATGATGGTGAAATTAAACTGCATTAGTAATTTTACCAGAATGAAGTGGAAAATTAAATATTTGTGTGAAAGTAAATAACGTTATGTAAAATTAAACTGCAAGAATTCAAAGTTAAATAGAAGTCTTGAAATGTATAACACTTTAGTTTAAAATTAAACATTTGCATGTAAAATTAAATTTTGTTTCTAATTTCACTACTCTACAATTTAATTTCTACGTTTCATAAAATTATTTCTGATTGTTTGAAGAAGTCGAAGAATTTCGTTTGGTCCGACGAAGCTCAAAACTCTTTTGAAAAGCTCAAGATTTGTATGACTTCCGCGCCCGTGCTAGGAAATCCGGACTTCACGAAGGAGTTCTTCATACAATGAGATGTGTCGAAAGTGGGCGTAGGAGGAGTCCTATTCCAACTTTCGGAGGCGGGTGATGAAAATCCCATCGCATTTGTTTCGCAAAAGCTGAACAAAGCTCAGAAGAACTACTCCGTGACAGAGCTGGAGTGCTTGGCCGCGGTGTTGTGCGTCAAAAAGTTTAGAGCTTACGTCGAAGGATTCAAATTTACAATTATTACGGATCACGCGAGTTTGAAATGGTTGATGTCTCAGCCAGATTTAAGTGGTCGTCTCGCCCGTTGGAGCTTGAAATTGCAAGCTTTCGATTTTGCAGTACAGCACCGCGAAGGATCACAAAATGTGGTTGCTGATTCGCTCTCGCGCGCGTTTTGTGATGAGATTAGTACGAACTTAAATCTGACTAAAGTCGACTTAAATTCAAAAAGCTTTCGCGATGACGAGTATGTTCAATTAATAACGTTCATTTCAAACAATCAGAGTAAGTTGCCGGATTTAAAAATTCGCGACGGTAAAGTGTTCAAACGTTTCCGTTTTCGTACTTCGGAATCTATCGACAATCCTTGGAAACTCTGGGTCCCTAAATCCCTTCGTAATTCGTTGATCCAAAACGTTCATGAATCTGAAGTTACTTGCCATGGTGGCATTACAGTTACTTACCGATTTTTGTCTGAAAAATATTATTGGCCCAAAATGTGTCTTGAGGTACAAAATTTTGTTAACAATTGTGAAACTTGTAAGGAGAACAAATCCCCTAATTTTCGAACTAGACCTCCTATGGGATCTAGGTTCATTACTGAAAGACCCTTTCAACGTCTTTACATCGATTTGCTTGGTCTATATCCCAGGACTAAAGCAGGAAATTCGCAAATTTTGATCGTTCTTGATCACTTTTCTAAATTGGTGTTTCTTAAACCCCTCCGTAAAGCTAATGCCCCTGCTATTGTGTCTTTCTTGGAACACGAAGTCTTCTCTATTTTTGGCGTTTGCGAATTTCTCCATAGCGACAACGGTAAACAATTTGTTTCGAAAGATTTTCAAAACTTTTTATCTTCTTATGGTGTCCAACATATTCGCACTGCTTTATACTCACCTCAATCAAATGCATCTGAACTCGTAAATCGGGTCATTTTAGAGGCTGTAAGGTCTTATGTTCAAGAAGACCAGGCAAACTGGGACAAGGCCATCCACCGCATAGCTGCCTCCCTTAGAACTCGATACCATAGTGCTATTGAGCGCACACCTTACCAGACGGTATTTGGTTTCCCTATGGTAAGGCATGCCTCAGCATATCGAGTTCTGAAGGAGCTAGACTGTGTGATGGATGGAGAGGTCGTTGATCTGCCTGAATCTGCCAAGCTTCAGCAGATCCGTGACCAAGTCTCAGTTAACCTGAGGAAGGCTCACGAACGAGCAGAAAGGTCTTACAACCTCCGGACCACCACAGTGAAATTTCGACCTGGTCAAGAGGTTTATAGGCCAAATTTCACTCAAATCGATTTCGCGAAAGGTTTTAATTCGAAATTGTCAAAAAAGTTTACTAAATGTCGAATTGAAAGATGCATTGGTGGAAGTATGTATGAAGTAGAGGACCTACAAGGTAAATATGTAGGGACTTTTCATGCGAAAGACCTTAAAGTCTAACACCATTTGTGGTTTACCATGTCACCTTTAATTGTCTGTACTTTGCTTCCTCTAAATCTTGTAATCATGGGTCTATACTGTTTTTATTATATCATTTTGTTCTTAAATAAACTTTACCAGTTTCACCCTAATTAGTTCACTTTACCCTCCTAGGTGAAGAAAATGTAATGATTTATGAATCAATTTGTCTCCAAGATCTATTTTTTGGTCCAATTTTAATATTCTCTCCTGGATTTGCCATATAATACACGGTTGTGACAATTTTATGTACAGGTATATACAAGTCATCATCGTGAAATAGATTTTTTTTTGATTTTGGAATTTGGCTGTTGTGTGTGGACCTAACTCCCTGTATTTTTTTTTGTTCAGCCCGGCTTGCCCACGTGTTCCGGCATTGAGACTCTTCTCAGGGTGTGGACGAGCCCCACGTTGTTGTAATAAGGCAACACAGACCAATTTTCCTTTCTGGTCGAAAATTTCCTAGTGGGACTTTATTTTGTTCATGGATCAATGTCCTTTACGGACTTCACATTATGTTTTTTTTTTTTTGCTGCCGTGTTCCAACCTTTTCCACTTCGACAGATTCGTGGAAAAGTTTGTTTTGTTGCGACAGCAAATACATTTCATCATTTTGATGTCCATATATTTTCGTACACCACTGTATTTTTACAGATGGTTGTACATATTTTTAAAATTTTCAAAAATGTGCATTTATTGGAAATTTTCATCAAAATCTTCCAATAAATGAACTGTAATTTTAATTCCATTGCCCACGCGCAACATGAAAAATTAATCTCGTTTTGTTCATAAATTGAACAAAGATTTTTGTAGTAATCACATGGATTATTTCAAAAATCACGCCACTTCGAGAATAATCCCATGTATTTATATAAATACATAGAATTATTCCATATTTTTCTCAAACATTCTCATTTTTTTTTCATACCACCAAATTATTTTGTACTTCAGTGTATTTGATTATATTCAAATACACCATATAAATTCCTCACACAACAATTGATTTATTCTTATATAAATCAATGTGTATGAGAAGTACATAATGTCATATGATCCATATAAATTATATTACGACCCAGTTACCTACGTAAATGGCATAATATATGTAATTTCAATTTCGAGTACACACACACCGTGTTAACCTCCATAATCATATTTACTCAAACATAATATTATATCCATTAAAATAACATGCCGAATATTCTAGAGTACATGATGATGACCCATATACTCGTGCATTATTTAATGATGGTAAACTAAGTTTACTGCGCACTCACTAATACTAAGTAAGGTGTACAAAGAGATTAATGTACACATTTAGTATATAAGATAAGTCTGTACAATTATCGATTTTTTTTTTGGGTTTTTTTCGTCTCATTTTTAGGTTTGGAATATCAGTTGGTATCGTGAACTTGAGCTTGTTAGTCAAAAAAAAAAAGAAAAGAAAAAAAGAATCATGGGAAAAAAAAAAAAAAAAAACGTGTTTTTGAAGAAGAAATTAGGAATTCTGAATTAAATAATTTTGAATAATTTTTTTTTGAATATATAGTGTAATTTTTTTTATGGAAAATTGGAAAAAAAAAAACCAAGAAAACCGATTAAGATGAAACTAAAAAAAAAAAAAATTTGCTTAAGAAAAGAAAAAAAAAAAAGAGAAAAATGTGTTTTAAGAAGAATTTAGGAATCTTTAACTTAATTAAATTTTATTAATTATGGTCTAGTTTTTATGGAAAATTTAACTTAAAATTTTGATAAGAAAGAGTGTATCTTGATGACTTAATTTTATTTCATTGAAAAGTTGCTTAAGTGAGAAAAAAAAACAAAAAAAAATTTTATTCAAAGAAAAAAAAAGTACAGGGTGTTTGTAAAGAAAAAAAAAAAAGAAATAGAAAAATAAAAATATATATATTTTTTAAATTTTTTTCTTGGACGTATTAAAAATGTGAGAATTTAGGAAACGTGAAAAGAAAATAAAATCAAAAAAACCTATTCGGGTGATAAAGTGAAAATTTCTCAGAATAAGCAGTACTTAAATTTGATAAAGGAAAGGCTCGTGTTCATATTAATGAAAGAACACAAAAAAAAAAAGAAGACACCATTTTTTTTTTGATACCAACTATGTATATGTATTAATATAAAGATACATTCATATATCGATAATCATAGTTTCAATTCAATTCAGTTAAAGTATACGGATTTAAATTTGCCTAGTTCCCCTGGTTCTATGCAGGTTAAAGTCAATTATAGTAACATTTGTAATAATACACAAAAAAATAGGGTGGAAATTTTTTTTAATAAGATTTGTATAATATATATGTGAAAAAAAAAAAAACAGAAAAAAAAACAAAAAGGAAGCTGATGCAACCGACAGAAAAAAAAAAAGAAAAAAAAAACACAAATTGGAAAAGAATTTGCAGTAAGAAGAAGGTACCACAACGGATTAACCAACATCTTCAAGTAAGGTTAAGAATTTTGTATATTTTTTTTTTCTCGAAGTTTTATTGTATATATAAAAAAAAAAGAGAGACAAGAGAAAGAAGCCTGTAACGTAAACTCAACTCAGGATATATATATTGTAATTAAAACATGCATTGATTAAAAGAAAAACAAAAAAAAAGGAAATAATAATTATTTTGTAGTTTATAGGAAATAGTATCATTGTAAATTTTTTTTTGGGGCCCAATTAGGTGATTAGAAATAGGAAAAAAAAATACATATATACATTTTATTTGAACATTGCTTAACTTTTAATATCTACAATTTGAGTAAAGTATAAAAAAAAAAAAAAGGAATTTATAACAAATAAGAAAAGTAAATTGATAAAGCTAAAAATAAAAAAAAAAAAAAAAAGGTTAGTACTTTAGGTTAACATGAAGTTAAGAAAGTGTAAAAATAATGGTAAAACTATAATTATAAATGTCTATGTTGTTTTTATATATATAACAAAAAAAAAATTAAAGATAAAATGAGATAAATTTTTATAAGGATAGAATAAATGAATAAATGGAAAAAGGCAAATTTAAAGGAACATGGCAAAATTCTTTTTTTTTGAGTTCAGTTTTTTGTTTCTCTTACCCGAATGGAAATAGGTCTTCTTAACATGCATTGCTAAAATGATAATGGTGTTGTGACATGGAGAGGGTCAACGTGGGGTGGAGATGTTCCTCTCATGGTTTGGTTTGGTTGGATATTGCTCAGGACTCCCCTCTATCAATAAACATTTTTTTTTCTAGTTCCTTGTGATTTTTCTCTTGAACAGTTTCTTTTTTTTCTTGCCGGTCCGATTTATGTAGGAATAGTGAATTACTTCCAAAAAGGGTGAACCCAAAAGAACCCACCCAGGCTGAAGCTGCTGGAAAAATGACCGGCTGGGTTCACCCGGAAGTTCGGTCAAGCACAAACCTCAATTAAAATTTAGGTTGGACCAATCTGAATTTTCAATATTCACTACAGTTTTTAAGTATAATAAATAACAATTATTATACCGCTAACCGCGTCATTTCTTTGTTTGTCATAACGAAGCCATACAGCATAACAGCAGGTAGTGTGTATGTGGAAATACTTCTTTTTTTTCAAATTTAATAATAATTAACAAATTATAACATACCTATATTTGAATAAATAGCATAATATTAAAATTTAAAAATAAAAGAATAAAAATATATAAAATAATAAACAAATATTATAGATATTCGTAAAAATTTACCTAAACTAAATAGCATGCTGAAAAAATGTTCAAGTGTACAGAGTGTTGTGTAGAATTTTATGATTTAAAAGACTATAATAAACATCAATATATTCATAGATTCGAAAGCAATATAAAATATAATTGTTTGTACGAAAATTGTGGTAAATTTTTTTCAAATTACTCATCATTCAAGTCACACATATTTAGGAATCATAATACGACTGGTGAAAACAAAAAAATTCAGTTTCAAAATAATAATTCTAATTCATTAATTCCATCAAGCAATCCTTCTTCTTTTGAAAAAAATATTTGCAATAGTTCACAAGAATTCGAAAGAAAATTAGAAAATGTTGATGAATATAAAGGTAAGTATTTGCAGAATTTAGCAAAAATGTTTTTAAAATTGAAATCATTTCATAATGTGTCGGAAGAGGTGATTCAGTCTTAGAACTTTCAAAAGAAATAAATTTTAATGATGATTATTTCTGCAAATTAGATACGACTTATAAGCGAGTAAATTTTTATAAGAATGCATTTCATTATGTATCACCTGTAGAGCCATATTTTGGGAGAAATAATGTCCACAAAGAATGTACATTTCATTACGTTCCTATTTTAGAAACATTAAAAGCTCTTTGTTTTGATTCTGAATTTCAAAAACAATTTCTTTTCCCAGACTTAAATAAAACAAACTCTTTCGCAGATTACACGGATGGCCTTCTTTATAGACAAAATCATTTTTCCAATGATGGAGAAAAAAAATTAGAATTAATTTTATACCAGGATACATTTGAAATTTGTAATGCTTTGAGTTCATCCAAAAATAAGCATAATTTGTTAGGAGTGTACATGTCCATTGGAAATATACATCCATATTATAGGTCCAAGATTCATAATATTCAATTAGTTTTATTGTGTAAACAACAGCATGTGAAGTATTTTGGGATTGATCAGGTTTTTAGAAAATTAATTGATGATTTATGTTTTTTGGAAAAGTATGGGATCAGTGTTGAAATTTTCGGAGTTTCAAAAAAAATCAAGGGATCATTAGTTGCTGTTGTTGGTGATAACTTGGGTAGTCATCATTTAGGTGGCTTTGTAGAAAATTTTAGTAAAACGGAATATTTATGTCGCTATTGTTACTATTCTCGCGGTAATTTAAGAAATAAAGATGTTGTTATTGCGAACTTAAGAAACCCAAATAATTACCGTTCATCACTACAGTATCTTGAAGAAAATCCTGACTTAAAGATATTTCAAGGTGTTAAGAGAAATTCTGTACTGAATAAATCACAACATTTTAATGTATGTAATCCTGGATTACCTCCATGTCTTGCACATGACGTGTTTGAAGGCATAGTAAAAAAAGATTTTAATTTAATAATTTCAGTTCTTGTTCATGAAAAAGTAATAAGTTATGATTATTTAAATATGCAGTACAAAGCTATAGCGAGACAGCTTAAATGTAAACTGAATTTTCCAAATCTTTTGAATAGTCAAAAGAGTTTACTAGGTACTGCTTACGAAAATATGTATTTTATTATATTTTTTCCACTTGTCATGCGCGAAAAAGAATTTGATCGTGAATGTGATGTTTGGAATATGTTTTTAAAGTTATTAGAAATATGTCGCTTTGTTCTCGCGCCAAAAATCTCATCGGAGCAAATAGATTATTTGTCATTCATTATTAAAGAATATTTCATTACTCGCAAAAATGCATTCCCTGAAACTAATATCTTACCTAAGCACCATTATCTAACACACTATCCCAGCTTAATAAAACAATTTGGTCCTTTGATTGAAGTTTGGACACTACACTTCGAACAAAAACATCAATACTTTAAAAATGTTATTCACAAATAGAAAAATTGGAAAAATGTCAGTAAAACACTTGCAGAGAGACATCAAATGTTTCAAGCATTTTTGTTTAATCATAGATTTCGTGGTGAAATAATATGTGATAAGGTCGATTTACTAACACCTGGAATGTTTAACGTGTCATTTTCTGTTAATTGTAAATTTGTTTCAAAATTTGTCGAAATTCGTGGCGTTACTTATAAAGAAAATGATTGCGTAATTGTAGATATTACAGAAGAATGTTATATAAAAGTTTTGAAAATAAAATACATTTTTCTTGAAGAACATTATTCAAATGTATATTTCTATGGTTCATATTATTTGATGTTTTATAATTACAAAGAAGGATTGTATGAAGTTATTAATAAACTAAACATATACAAAACAGTTTCATACAAAGACCTAGTTAGTTTTTTATGTTGTAGGTTCTTTAAAGTTAACAATCAAAAATTACTTTCACTGCCGTATTCGATTTGCAAATAACTTCTAAATCATACATATTACAGGTTCAGAATTCTACACAATCATCTGTACACTAATTTATATTATTTTATCTATAATGAATATATATGTATACATTATTAAGACTTCATAATTAGAACCTTCAAAAACGAAACTTTTAATTATTTAAAAAAAAAACACATACATACATACCATATAATATCAACAAGCTACAACATTATTACAAAACATACATATACTATCAGCAATGTCTATTTCTAATGAAAAATTAATTTTTAAAATTTGGAGTGCTAACCGCAAAACTAGAAAAACTATCTTAGCGGAACCTACATTTGAAAAAGTGCTTGATGCAGGTATGTTAAAGACCGGAATATTGATTTCTGACTTATTATTATTTTTAATTATGGTTTAATTACAGCTCATGCTAAAGGTTTAGAAGGAGCAAAAATCGTCTTAGAAGAGGACGGTTCAGAAATTGATGATGATGAAATTTTAAAATATTATAGGGAAAACGTATTATTGTTGCTAAATGACAATGATTGTTGGGAACCAGTTGCATCAAACTCAAATAAAGAAAACCAGCCAGAAAATAATGACCTTCTTTACATAAATAATGCTTGGGAACCAAATGCATCGACCTCAAATGCCACCAATGTGGAAGGCCAGGTAGAAAATCATGATGTTTTTGTATTACGACAGAATCAAGGTGATATAGTTTTATCCGATCTTTCAAGTAAAAATTTCCTTGATAGCACTTTGTCAATGACTAGTGGTTTTATCATCTGAAAGTGACAGTAGCAATGTATACATTTCATTTGCTGTTAAAAACAGTTTTGATAACTTCAAAATACCATGGGAAAAATTTCCAAAACCTGCCATAGATTTATGCAATAATCAACAAAAATTGGGTATATATTTGAAAGAAGTTGTGCATATAATTGTGAATGAACTCAGAACAATCTCATTTTATATACCGGTTAGAGTTTTCCGTGATATAGTTTCAAAATTAATAGAACGTTATCCACAAACATTTATGTTTACTGACATTGAAGGGAATTCTATTACTACACGAAACTCTCCATTCTCGTTTATTCAACGAAATAATTATCTCAATCTCCCATCAATGTCGCCTAGAAAATTATTATCGAATATTCCTTTGAAGAAAAAAAGACTATCAAAAAATTTCGAAGGAACCTGCGTTAACTGGGAAAACTGTAATACAAGTTATGGAGACGAAGAAAATATAGAAAATTTCAAAAAGAGATTATTAGAATTGAGTTTAAAGAAGACTTGAGAAAAAGAAGAATATCTTGAAATAACTCAGTTAATGCAAAAGTGCTATTACGTACAAAGAGAATTTTTAAACAATTTTGTGAACGTTCCTTCATTTAATGATATTAAAAATAACTGGCCCTTTTTATTACACAAAGCATTCATTTTTAAGCATTTTGAAAAACTAACTGAAACGGACATAAATAAAGTGATTGAAAATTATGGTCATAAGACACAAGCTATATTGGAATATGGAAAGAAAAATAAAGTTAAAATTTTCCTCGAATCTGTTGAAAAAGCGCACAATGACGACAACGCAACGTTTTGGCTTTAATTTGGATAACTAAATATTTCAATGAAAACTGCGAATTCTTATTCAAAATGTTTCCGGTAATAATTATTTTATTTTACTATGATTCAGGAATATAATATCAGAAAATTCGATTTTTTTTTTTTTTTAGATTGGTACATTGCTTAATAATATCACACCTCCTGGACCGTGTCCTTGGATCGCTGCTGTTGGTAAGTATTCCATATAACAAATGGATATTTTGTTCATATCAACTGTTTTTTAAGGATTGTTTTTCATTTATATGTATGTACATATAATCAAAGCAATTTTTTAAATATGGGCTATTTGTTGATAAGAAAAACTTTTGACATTGAGTGACATCATCAGTACCAAATTATAAAATAAAATTATAGCCAATCCTAACTTTTCTATTTTTCTATTTTTTGATTTGATCCTTATGGTAATAATTAAACATTTATAATTAAAAAAGCATTTCTTTCTTATCGACGGATAGATTGTATTGAAAAATTTCTTTTGATCATGTTCTGGTCCACTCAAATAAATATAATTTGATTTTATTTTCTTTTGCAAATTGTTGTATTCATATAAACTCACTTTTTTTCAGCTGTAGATAATACAGAAATTTTCTATGTATACACCGAAAATGAAATAGTGAATTCAACATCACACAATTTAAAAGAGGCTCTATGTCAAGCATTTTCTTTATATTTCAATTTAAACATTCAATATCCACGAGAAATATCTCAATCTCTCGAATTTATTCAGAGATATTTTTTCACTATTTACACTGAAGTTTCAAGAGGAACAAAGAAAGGCTTAACAGCTATGGCTAAAGTTATGCGGTTAGCACAAAAAATTCAAGATTTAGAAAAATAATATATTGTAATTATTTTTCTAATGAAAATTCTTGAGTATAACCGACATAAAAAGAATAATTTTATAATAATATAAGTATGTAGTAACTAGTATGTACATAAATAAAAACTTAATAAATGTAAAAATTATCATAAGTTTTTATTTTCATTGTTGATTTCTCCAATTTGGACTGCAACCTATACATATGTGTTAAATATTTGTCCTAGTAATGCTAGATACTAATATGTATGTATGTATTTAATAAACTGTATTTATATCTTACTCTATTATGACTAAAAATTATCAAATAATTAATTTGATGTCGAAAACTAGTATAATATAATATAGTTTTTTATGTATTTAACATCACTAAGTCAAATATTCTCAATAAGTGAATCTTCCCCTAAAATTTAAATTCTGCATGTAAAGCGAAAAAATCAAAACGTGTAATTTTACAACCGTTGTGGTAAATGTTTTAAATACTTATGTATTAATATCACACTGGTCTATGGAATTGAAAAACATACGCATGTAGTAATTTTACATACAAAATTTTCTATAAATTTCGAATGGAAAAGTTACAACATTGAAAGTTGGCAACAAATTCACAACTTATATATTCTATATTTTTATTTTTATATTTATTTGTATTAAAGAAGATTCATGGAGTTCAAAACAGATTAAACTTCTAATATCAATTCGTCTCAAATATGAAAGCGAATTTACAGCTGGAATAAATAATTCAAAACTTGTATCATTAGGAATTTATGAAACATGGATAAATATTTTCAATGACATTAGAAGAATTAAACTTGTAGTTGTAGATGATCAAACCATGGAGTTTGATGTTATTATTAGAAAAGATTTCTTAAATAAAATTGGATTAAGTTTGAAATTTGATGAACTGAAAAAAGAAGAAACTTTTATTTTCAGTATAAATGTTATTGATACAGAAAAAAATAATGATCTAAATTTTGATAATAATGTTAATTATACCTCTAAGAAAATTGTTACAGAATTATATCAAGATTAAGTATTTGTTAAATTTGTCTGTGAGTGAGAATCCGAAGGTTAAATGTGAAATGAACATTGTTTTGCAAAAAAAATGAATATTTTAGTACGAAACTGCGTAGGTTGTCATACCATGAACGCGAGGTATTATCAAAAATTTTGGATGAACTTTTACAAAAAGGAATTATAAGGTCAAGTCAGTCTCCTTATTCATCCCCCATTGTGTTAATTAAAAAGAAAAACATAAACGAATTGGTAATGATCGGTATATGATAAAAGATGTGGATGGTTTCCAAGTAACACAGAAAACATTCGAAGGTATTTTTGATGTAACACGCATTAAACCATGGATTTCTCAATCAGACAATGATATTGAAACCTAAAATAATAATAAATTGAAATTTAATAAAACTTGAAATGTAAAAAATTAAATGTTTTAAAATGTACCTATATATGTTTTGATTAGTTATAATAATTATTTGAAATAATAATATTGAATTCGAGGACGAATTCGGTCAGGTTGGCCGAATGTAAGGTTAATTTGAATATAAAGTAAATATGAGGCGTTCCATTTCAAAACTTGTCTTCTCCTTAATAAGTGATTTTCCAATAAACACAAAAAACTTTTTAACTCTTTGTTTTAAAACGAGAAGTTTCAAAGGATAAGGCAAGTTTTGCAAAAAAAGTAATTTTTAATTGAATGAATCTGAAGGATTAGACAAATTTTTATGTGATAATATTTTGGTTTTTATTTGAGTTCTCTTCAGAAGAAACCGTTAGTGCTTTCAGTTAAAATTTTGAGCAGGGTGGATAAGACGAGTTTTGATATGGAACGCCTCATATGTGAATAGTTACTGAAATAAAAAAATAAAATAAAATGGAACAGTAGAAAAGTAGAAGTCAGATAGCATAGATAGTAAATAAGTGCTCTTTGTGAAAACTAAAAAGAATAAAACTTTGTGAATTAATAAAACTTTGTGAATCACATTTATATTATCAACAAAATAACAAAGATTAAAAGAATAACTATTTTAATTGAATATTTAGTAGAACAGTGCCTACTTTTGTGTGTATAAATAAATATTATTCATCGAAAGGCCTTATACAATAAAGCAGAATATTTGTGCACAGGTATGTTTAATATTGACTTGCCTAAAGAATATGTATTTGTAACAAAAAAAATTTCATATTTAGTTAAGTTTATGAGCAAAATAAATATATATACTTGTAGATTGTAGTGAAAATGATGAGATAAATGTACTTAATATTCAAGCTATTTTTTTTAAATGTAACATATGAGAAAGCAATTTTTTACGGCAGTTCAATAAAAATGTGGTACAATGAAAATAATCTGCTTTATGAAAGTTATAACATTGAAGCTTCATACAATTTAGTTAAACTCAATGATATTATTTTAAAACAGCCAATTTACTTATTAAAATATAAAAGCAAATACTACTGTTCTTTATTTTCTTCATTTATTAATAAAACAAACCAATAATTATAAGTTACACATATTATCAAAATTATAAATAAACTTAAAAACATTTAGTGTACAAATAAATATAAATTATACATTATAGTATATAGACATAATTATTATGTAGTAAAAATACAATAATTACAAATACATATAGGTTAACATTGCACAAAAATGGAACGACACCTTGTAAAAGTTTGGAGCTGTAATCGCCAACAAAAGAAGTCCTTTTTGTCCTTGCCAACATTAGAAAGCATAATCGAAAAATGTATTTGATTATGTGGAGAAATAACTCTCTGATGAGTTAGTTCTAGAAGAGATCTCAAAGGTGAACGACGTGCCGACGAGTGATAGACGAAAAAGTTGAAGACGTGTACGACGGGCGATATTTTTTTACAATTAAATATTACTTTTTTGCTTAACTAATAAAACATTGTACTTTGCGTAATAATTAATAATCTTAAATAATAAATAAATAACGAGTGAAGAATTAATAAAGTTAAAACATTGTATAAATTTTAATGAATAAAACACTGTGTAATATTCTTTCCCACAAAATGGGGGCTCAGCCAAGATTAAACATTGTGAAATTTTAAATGTGCGGTTTTAATAAATTGAAAAAAAAAAAAAAAGAAATAATACATATACATATTTCGTTACAATATAAAAAAAAAAAAAAGAAAAGTGTATAAATTGTGAGCATAGTGCATAATTGAATCATTAAAATCATAAAATTACCGGCATTTTGAATTTCTTTTAAAAAAAAAAAAAATTATAAAATAAAGAATTAAACAATTAAAAGAAACACGAAGAAAGAAGAGGGAGAGAAAAAGAAAAAAAAAAAAAAAAAAACAGTGTGAGTGAAAACCTAAAATAGTTAACAACAGTGTTAGCAACACATTGAATAAATCCCCAGTATTTGTGTATATACCCATAGACACTAAAATAGGAAGATAACGCAGTAAGTAATTTTTTTATTTTAATTTGAAATTGCAATTCAACAAGATGGCGTCGATTGCTGCATTTGAAACTATCGAGAAAAACATATCAAGAGCTAAAACAGGTTCTATAAAAGCATTACATAAATTTATTTTTCAAACTGAAGGTGATAGAGGAAATAGAAAACGATTAAGAAATTTTAAAGGATTTAACTTTAAAGCTGATGATCAGAAATATAATGAGATAAAAAGTTCAGTGCAAAAAAATTTGTCAGCAGGAGATTTGGTATCAATATGCAATATTCTTGAATTGAATTACGAGAAAGAAGATTTGATTCTTTTCATATTCGAGAATTTATGTGAAGGAGATTTACTGAAAGATAGAGAAACAAACAATGCAGATGAAGATGAAGAATAATACTTCTCACGCAAAAACTAAATCACAAAAAGACGACAACGAAGAGAATCTATCTAAAAATGATGACGAAAGTATTTTGAGTGACATATCGACGTCCAAAAGACAAAATATAGAAAGTAATGTTTTACACCGGTTTGCTATAGGCTTCAAAGACTTAGAAGATTCAGTAAAAACCTTTGATGGAACTGAGTATATGTCAATAGAAGCATGGGTCACTGAATTTGACGAAACGTGTGAAATGATGGGTTTGGACAGTTTTCAAAAATTTATTTTGGCAAAAAAATCCCTCAGGGGAATTGCAAAATTATTTATTCAAAGTGAAAAGAATATTATGTCTTGGACTGTACTTCGAAATGCATTATTAAAAGAATTTAGAAGTACAACAAACAGTGCAAAGTTACACAAAATGATGTCGGAAAGAAAAATGCGCAAAGATGAAGGTGTTCGAGAATACTTTTTTTGTATGAGAGAATTGGCTTCCAGAGGAAATATAGAAAATAGCGCACTTTTTCAATATGTGATAGATGGAATAAAGGATATGAATATTAATAAATCAGTTTTATATGGAGCCAAAGATGTCGAAGAATTTAAAGAAAAGCTGAAGACATATGATACAATCAGAGAAAAGAACAAATTATTTGAATTTAAGAAGGTTGAAAATAAAACCACCATCACAAAAGAAAAGAAAGAATCAAAATTTGAAGTTTTTTGTTATAATTGTGGAATGAAAGGACATAAGTCCAGAGATTGTGTTAATAAAGACAAAGGTACAAAATGTTTTGCTTGTGGTAATTTTGGCCATATATCTAAAAATTGTACACAAAGAAAAGATGATAACTCCAAAAGTAATATAAGACAAATTATTCCTGTTGCCGATGATATAATGATTAAAAATATTAAATTACAAAATCATAATTTTAGAAGTCTTTTTGATACTGGTAGTAACCACAATATCATCACGCATGATGTTTATCATAAAATTGGTAGACCTGAGTTAATGGAATCAAAATTATTTCTTATAGGGTTTGGCAACACCTCAAGTAAAAGTAAAGTCAAACCAATCGGTTATTTTCAAAGCATGGTAGAAATTGATAAAGATTCCTACAATTTAATATTCCAAGTAGTACCATCGAATTGCTTAGATGTAGATATAATTATCGGAAAAGACTTATGTAAATATGCTGAAATAAAAATAAATGCTAATAGTCTCATTATACATAAATCAATTCAAAATGAAGATGAAAATGAAGTTTATAAAATAATGAATATTGGCGAATCAGAACAACTAATTGACATCGATATTGACAAGAATGCTAGTGAGAAAGCCAAGAATATAGTATTTAACATGTTCACGAAGTACGAACCTAAAAAGACAAAAACTACAAGCGTAGAAATGAACATCATTCTGAAAGATGAAACACCAATTCATAGTCGACCCAGACGTTTACCTTTCACCGAACGACAAATTGTCGAGGTACAAATTGATGAATGGATCAAGAATGGTATAATTGAGCCTTGTGACTCAGAATATGCCAGTCCTGTGGTAGTTGTTAGAAAACGTGATGGCTCACCTAGAATTTGTGTTGATTACAGAAAAATTAATAAAATCATGGTTAAGGACAGATTTCCCTTGCCGTTAATCGAAGATCAGCTTGACAGGTTACAAGACTCTAAAATTTTAAGTACTATTGATTTAAAAAACGGATTCTTTCATGTTGGCGTCAATGAAGCTAGTCGAAAATATACGTCTTTTGTTACACACAGTGGCCAATATCAGTTTTTAAGAGTTGCTTTCGGGTTATCTAATTCTCCAGGTGTATTTCAGCGTCATGTAAATTGTATATTTCGAAAATTAACCAACGAAGGTGTAGCTTTACCTTACATAGATGACATAATTATTCCAGCTAAAAATGAAGAAGATGCAATTCAGCGGTTGACTGAAGTACTTGAGTTATGTAAAGAATATGGCTTACCCATAAATAAAAAGAAATGTCATTTACTGAAAAGGAAAGTAGAATTCTTAGGTCACGTTATAGAGAATGGTCAAATATCATTATCAGAGGAGAAGATAAAAGCAGTTTCCTATGCCAAAAAATTTGAAAAATGTGGAAAGTTTTCTTGGTCTAACAGGCTACTTTCGTAAGTTCATACCCAATTATTCGCTCATAGCTAAATCACTCAGTGATTTGAGAAAACAAAACAGAAAATTTGTTATGAGTTATGAAGAAATCAATGCGTTTGAAAACTTAAAAAAATGTCTAATTCAGAAACCAGTTTTAAATATTTATAACCAGTCCTACGAAACAGAAGTGCACACAGACGCTTGTGCAAATGGTTATGGAGCAGTACTTTTACAGAAATTCCCAGATGACCAACAGTTACATCCAGTTTATTACATGTCAAAAAAAACAAATGATCAAGAGAAAAAGTATTCAAGTTATGAGCTTGAAGTGCTTGCGGTAATTGAGGCGCTAAAAAAGTTCAGGGTCTACATTTTGGGCAACAAATTCAAATTAGTTACAGATTGCAACGCTTTCACTAAAACTTTAGAAAAAAAAGATTTAGGAACAAGAGTAGCCAGATGGATATTATTTTTGGAAGAGTATGATTTTGTTGTAGAGCATAGGAGTGGTTCAAAGATGAAACATGTTGACGCTCTAAGTCGAAACGCTGTAATGGTCATATCAGATGATGGTGTGCATATGAAAGTTAAAAAAGCACAGAATACGGATGACGAAATTCGAACAATTAAAGAAATTTTGAAAATTAAACAGTACGAAGATTATTTTCTCAAAAATGAAATATTATACAAGTACAAAGATGGACGTGAGTTGTTAGTTATACCCAAAGGTATGCATGGAGAAATCATCAGACAATCACATGAACAAGGACATTTTGCTTTGAAAAAAACTAAGGAACTTATCAATAAAGATTACTACATACCTGTGTTGGACGATAAAATACAACGATGTATCACCAATTGTGTCACTTGTGTAATTTCAAATAAGAAGCGTGGAAAACAAGAAGGCGAACTTCATCCTCTACCTAAAGAAGAAACCCCGCTGCATACATACCACATTGATTTTTTGGGTCCATTGGAGTCGACAAACAAGAATTACAAACATATTTTTGCAGTAATCGATGCTTTCACCAAATTCACTTGGTTGTATCCAACAAAAAGTACCTCATCGAAAGAAGTTATTGCTAAGCTTGATATTCAAAAAATTGTTTTTGGTAACCCAGTACTAATCATCACAGATAGAGGTTCCGCTTTCACATCCGAAGATTTTCAAAATTATTGTACAGAAGAAAACATAAGGCACATCAAAATCACAACCGGCTTGCCACGTTCAAATGGACAAGTACAAAGACTAAATAGTGTCATAATATCAGTCTTGTCGAAGCTTTCAGAGAATGATCCTGCTAAATGGTATAAATACGTGAGCCAAGTTCAACAGATCATAAATTCAACATTTCAACGAAGTATTGGCACTACCCCTTTTGAGTTGCTCATTGGAGTAAAAATGAAAACGAAACAAGACGTTAATATAAAAGAATTAATAGAGAAAGAATTGACAACATATTTTTGCCAACATAGAGACGATATGAGAAAGATAGCAAAGCAACAAATTCTTAATGTCCAAAACGAGAATAAAAAGACGTACAATCTGAGAAGACGATCGGCTGTAAAACACAGAAAAGACGACCTCGTAGCGATAAAAAGAACTCAACTAGGAGGAGGTTTGAAGTTAAGGTCAAAGTATTTAGGTCCATACCGAGTTACGAAAGTGAAGACGAACAATACGTATGACGTAATTAAAGAGGGTAACGGAGAAGGTCCTAAGCATACCACGACGTGTGCAGAGTTCATGAAACCGTGGCCTATGCCTATCACGATGGAAGAAGCATTCGAGACGAATGGGATTCAGGATGGCCGAATTGTGGAGAAATAACTCTCTGATGAGTTAGTTCTAGAAGAGATCTCAAAGGTGAACGACGTGCCGACGAGTGATAGACGAAAAAGTTGAAGACGTGTACGACGGGCGATATTTTTTTACAATTAAATATTACTTTTTTGCTTAACTAATAAAACATTGTACTTTGCGTAATAATTAATAATCTTAAATAATAAATAAATAACGAGTGAAGAATTAATAAAGTTAAAACATTGTATAAATTTTAATGAATAAAACACTGTGTAATATTCTTTCCCACAATTATAATCTTTTATCATCTGGAAATTTTGTAAACGTGTATTATTTTCAGCTCATTTCTATGGCCTACGCGGTTCAAAAGTTGTATTGGAAGTAGATGGTATAGAAATATGTGAAGACGAATCACTGGAACATGTATTAAGAGAAAAAAGTACGTTATTGCTTTTAGATGAAAATGAACAATGGTTTCCCCAAAATATATTAAGCACAATTTTGGATGACAGCTATATTGAAACTAATCCAGAAAACAATGTCAGGACTCTAAATCTATCGCAAATAGAATGTTTGCCACCTATAATGAACAATGATGAGAACGTACGGCCGTCAACATCTTCAGTAGTCGTCAACAGCATTATAAATTACTCGGAAGCGTCGTTAATTGATGAAGTGACTAGTCCTAGACCACCAACATCAGATACATTATCGATGACCAGTACTGCCATGTCATCAGAAGAAAATGTAGAATGTACTAATAAATTGTTTTCAAATTTTCAAATCCTATGGGAGAAGCTACCTTCAAGTGTACTTAAGTTATTTAATGAGAGAAAACCACTTGGAAAAGCTTTAAACACTCTCGGAAATGTACTGATTGATGAATTACGGAATTACTCATTTTACATTCCAATGACAATTTTGAGGTCAATTGCAGAACAGGCCGCAAGGAAATATCCAGAATCGCTTACGGAAAAGGATTATGAAGGAAATATAATATCACATAGTCCTCTAGCTCTTATAAGCATAATGAAAAACAGAAATAATTTTTTAAACCGAAAACCAAAAAGATCAAATTTAGAATTAGAGCCCAATATTCCTCTAAAAGAAAGAAAAAAAGCAAATATATTAAGAGATAGTTGTCGAAACTGGCAGCCAAAAGAAGGGGTTTCACAAAATACTATAGAATATATAGTATAAAAACTTCATTTCAAAACGAAAAAACTAAAATAATAAAACTGTTTAAAATTTCGAAAAAGAAAAACTTATCGGCGAGCTTACACAACGAAGATGACGAAAATATAATTAAAACAATTTTTTTATATTTCGATGAAGACCATTTGATTGTGTTTAAACATTTCGAAATCAGTGTTTTTAAATAAATTTTTTTATTTCAAACTATGTTTCATGGCAAATTATTTATATTTCAGTCCGGGACAACATTAGACACCATAAAGGACGAAATTCCAACGAACACTACTTGGTTGGCAATTGTTTGTGAGTTTTTACGATTATTTTCAACACATAACAGATCATTTTACATATATGTATATTTAAAATCGTTTTACTTTAATTTTATTCTATTTCAGATTTACCAGAGGAAAATTCAAATAGGAAATATATATTTTTTGAAAAAAACCTTATTTCAACTCCCAAAAATATTGATTTTTTAGATTCATTTACAGATATTTTGTGTCTTTTTTACAATTTAAATATAATGTACCCCAAAAATATTTCACAAAGCATGGAATTTATTGTAAGATTTTTTTTTTAAATGTTATGCTCTGAAAATGTTAGAGGATTAAAAAAAAATATTAATAACGTAATGAAAATTAAAAAACAAATAAATTTTTGTATAATTTGTTAAATATAATTATGTACATTAATGAAATAAAATGTGAGTACAATTTGTTTTTTTTATAAATGAATGTATTTTTTTGTCTTCTTATTCGCTATGACCTGAAGAAAGTATAAACGAGGAAAAAAAAAGGTTTAAAAAGTGTGAAATTACTTTAAAAAGAAAGTCTTTTTACAAGTTGAAAGTATGATTTTCTTACTATCCATTTCCATGCTATCAAGTGTATAATTACACATTATTTGGAGGAAATTTACAACTAAAAATAAGTATTATTTTTGTAAAATTTGTCTGTGTAAATTTACTATTATAATAAGGTAAAGTGTTACCTACTATAAAAGTAGTGAATTTACTTCAATTTTTTTTAGAGTGTATTTATATGGCAAAGAAATATTGGTTGAATTTAGAAATTTCTAAACATTATAAAATCAGAAACAATTTAAGTGCCCATTTATTTTATATTCATTCTGAATTATCATTTAGGCTACATTATATTATTTTCGATAATTTACAAAAACAATTTCATTTTGAAGCTAATAATTTGTCTTATATACAATTCAGAAAACAACAGATCAAAATACAAAAATTATTATTTAACAAATCCAAAGTTCAACAACCCGTAACAAAAAGTACTACCGCAACAAAATTCCATCAACGCATTTTGAATTTATCGAATTCTTCGTTGTCAGCTGATGAACACTGTTTACTTTCAAAAGGCATAAACTATGCACCAACAACTTTAACTAACACTAAACAGTTGGTGGATTTTGCTACACATGTTGATGCAGCAATACCTAAAGATGATTTTCTAAATAGAATAGAATGTGAAAAAGTTATAAAAAAATTTAACAAAAACTCAATACCGCAAAAGACAAATAACGAAATGAAAATACTTAAATAAGGGAAAAAATCAATAATAAAAATTTAATTTTAACTAAATCAGATAAAGGTAATACAATAACAATTTTAAACAAAAATGATTATATCAATAAAATGTTTGATTGTATTAATTTATTAAATGTACATAAGCTAAAAAATGGACCCAACTAACAACTTTAATAAAATTGTAATAAAAACTGTAAAAAATTGTAATACATTGTTTAATCCTATAGATTACAAAAAATTGATTATAGATAACCCATCTATACCAATTTTATATGGCCTTCCTAAGGTTCATAAACTTGACATACCGGTGAGACCAGTTTCTTCTTCGTTTAATGCTCCCGCTCAAAAAATCGCAAAATATTTATTCCCTCAAAAATTCACTACAGCTAATAGAAAAAATAAAAAACATTAATTTACAATTAATTAAATAAATTAAAAGATCTGATATACAAAAAAATACACAACAATATTAACAACAAACAAAAAGCTGGACAATTATACAGTTTAATTGATATTTGTTTAAAACAAAATTATTTTTCATTTAACAACAAAATATTCCAACATAATAAAGGCTTAGCCATGGGATCTGCTCTATCACCGCTATGAACAACTTTGAAAATTCCTTTTTCCATAAACACAAGAATCTTAAGAATTATATCTTCAGATGGTACAGATATGTAGATGATGTGTTTTGTATCTGGACAGGTACAGGGCCTCTATTCTCGAAACCACTCGTAAAGTTACACTCAGAAAAATAAACGTAATTATTTCAAGATAAACGTGGAATTGATTCAAAGACCTCAAATTTTTACTCAAAGCAAAGAATTTTTCTTTAGTTTTAAGTAATGTTACTTGAATTGAAAAAAATTTCCATAAATCAATGGAATAAATTTATCAAAAATCAAAGACGTTATAATTATATTGAGTACTTAATTTTCCTAAAAACAAAAATAAATTTTACTTGACAGAAGGACTTTGGGGTTTGGGATAATGAAATGAGTATTTAAATCAAAGAAATTTTTATTTCAAATTGATAAATTGTTGTCTTATTTTAATGTTATCTTTCTATCAATAATGAAATTGAGTTAATGTAAATTATTATAAACACAAAATAATGTGTATTTATGTCAAGTAAATTTCCATCAAAATTTTCATTACAACAACGTAGTTTGGAATTAGACGAATAAAATATTTCTTTGTTTCTAATTACATTGAATCAATGTAAGTGGTTATAGGAAGAAAGCAATATATTTTTGCTGTTAGTAAATACCTTCAAATTTTCATTGCAACAATGTAATTTGTAATTATGCGAAGAAAACATTTCTTTGTTTTTACGACGCATTTACTTGTTTAGTTGATACATATATCAGTTGTAAAATTATTTGTTCATTTATTTAGAATCTGTTCTACGAATAACT
Source organism: Bombylius major (assembly GCA_932526495.1). NCBI lineage: Eukaryota > Metazoa > Arthropoda > Insecta > Diptera > Bombyliidae > Bombylius > Bombylius major. Next base: position 20,626,106 of record OW052042.1, on the reverse strand, counting down.
TGTCTGAGTCAGTGAAGTTTAAAATTTGAAATGTGTTTTGAAATAAATAAAAATGGAAAGTGTAAGTGATACTTCTTTTAGCAATTTAATAAGTGAAGTTTTGAATGATGAAAATATTGATATTACAAATACATTAGAATATAATACAACAAATATATCAGTGAGTGAAAATATAAATCAAAACAATATAAATATAATTGTGTCGGACGCGTTTTTGGAATTATTAGGAAATCTGAAGGGTGAAATTTTCTATAAACTCTTATTAGGTTTGACAAATTAAGTTTAATGTATAATAACATACATATATTAGTAAAAAAAAAATTTTTTTCTAGAACACGGATTTGACTGCGAAAGCTTAAAGTATATTACGCCTGCTCATTTAAGCGAAATTTGCCCAAAAATATTATACGGACCAAGAGTGATTTTTGAATACAATCTTCGTGCTTGGCAAGAACAATTGGTATGTTAAATTTCGTTTTGTTGTTTTAAATTGTATGTTTTAAATTAATTTTATGTAGGGAATTGTTACGACGCATACTACTTCATCTCCTTCTTTATCTCCTACATTGTCTTGCAGTTCAAGTTTTGAAAATTTTTTCGACGAAGCTGATGATAAAGTACTTAATTTAATTAAATTACAACACTGAAAATTATTTATTAAAACTAGTATTTTAGGTTCTTCCAAAAAATATAGTAGATGAGTTGAATAAAACTGTAAAAGGAAAACATGTAATAGAATTTTACAAAAAAGGGAATTTTTTAAATGAGAAATACAGACGAATGTTAGGAGAAGTAATAATTGAAACTATAATTGATAAGAAAATTCAAGCAAACCCAAAATTTTTTAAAAAAATTTCTGAGGAAATTGTAAAAATATTTCCAACTGAAGTCGAGGTATGTACTTATGTAATTTAAAAACTATAATCGAATTACTATATTTTCAAATGAACTCACAGTATTGTATATTTATAATATAAGTATATATATGTATGTCTATTACACGATATAGGAAACTTATTATTTAAAGATACCAAAACGTCGTCCTGCAGGTATCTTATACGCCAAATATCATAACGTCTTATCAAAACTAAAAATTGAAGGATTAGCAGGAAATCAATCAAAACCAATGAATCAACCTTCAACCAGTTCTTCATGTTGTAAACAGCTGGAAGAAGCCTATGAAATACCAGGTAATTCCAGAAAGTTATTTTTAATAATTAAAATTTAAAAAAAATCTTCTTATAAGATGCATCGAATGAAACAGATAGAACATGGCTAAAATATAATATAGAACCTCTTGAGACTGTTATGGAAAAATGGAAAACAACTACAAAATATCGTTTGACTTCTTTAGAAAAACATAAAACTATTACTGAAACGTTGGAAGAATGGCCAATTTATAAACAGTCTTTCGGATATCAATTGGTAAAATTTATTTAAATATTAATTTTAAAAATTTTCTAAATTTTTTTATTTCTTAAAGATAGAAAGAGATTTCATGCATATGTTCCCAGAAAAAGAAAATAAACTTTATCAAAATTGGAAAAATTTCTCCACACGTGTACTACCATTAATGAAAACTAAAATTAAAGATGATTACAGCAAATTATTATTGGAAAAATATAATAATGAAGAAAATTGTTCAGGTAATTGTCAAAGTTATTGTGTTTTTAAGATATTGATATTTTTTATAAATTTTATATTTCAGATACAAATAATTTAATTATATTGATGCTGTTATCATCGTTAATCGTCCCAACCTCAAGAATTTCAACTGGGAATGCAAAATCGAGAAAATTAAAAAAAACATCGATCAGTGATTCCAGAAATAGTTTTATCTTACACGTAAACGTTTTAAGTGATTTATATGTAAAAATAAAAAATTTAATTGATTTTAGTTTTGAAAATAGTACCACAGTACAACCAATCATATGCATTGTTGGGCAGGATATTTTAAATATAACAGAATTTTATGTTTATTACTTTAACACTTATTACAAATTGCAGAATATTATGAAATGTATTGATATCTGCTTTAAGATATTTCATGTTTTCAATTTAAAATATCCTGCCGAATGTAAATTAGTTTGGAGTCTAATTCAGAAAGATATATATGAAATTCATACACAATACGACGAAAAAAATTCAACATTATTAACACTCTTAGCTGATTTGAAAAAATAATATTTTTAAATTTTTGAAATAAATAGTTTGTTAAACAATAAATTTTAAAACAAAACGAAAAATATTAACATATTAAACTAGGACTAGAAAATAAGATAAAGGAAAAAAACTTTTTTTTTAATTTATTAATATACTAAATGAAAAAAAATTATTATTATTTTGTCAAGAAATTCAAATTATTAAATATGAAAAGCATTTTTGTAGCTATTATGTAGGAGAAAATACAAGTAATTTTACTTTAAAAAACATTAAATTTTATGAAAATCCACCAGTACATCTGTATTGTTTACCTTCAGGAGATAAAGTAATAAGAGTGAAAAATGCATTCTAATAAGTTGTGTAAAATATTTTTATTTTGAATTTTTTTATTATACTACTTAATACATAAGTATATGTACTAATTTGCTGAATTTTTTTAAAATTGAAATACATGAAATAATAAATCCAAAAAAATAAAAATTTGTTTATTATTTTAAAACCTTATTTGATTACCCTAAGTATAATATTTTCTAAAATGTTTACTTGATTTAAACAAATTTTGGTAATTTGTTTCTTTAAATTGATGAAAAATTATTCATATTTCAAAATCCTTTTTCTTTGTTCTAATGAAATAACTTTTAAAATAGATTAAATATTTACATTGAATTAAGAATAAAACATAATTGACATAAATAAATTTTTTATCGTTTTAAATCCATATTTCATTGTTCTAAGGCAATTATTTTAACGAGTTTGAGTATAATTTCATAATTATTTCTTTGAATTAATGGAAAAATATTCTTGGTTCAAGAATAATTGGTTATTATGTTAAAGAATTTTATTTATTGAACTATGTAAATTTATCTTTGGGAGTATGAAACTTTTTACTGTTTTGAGAAACATCGAATTTCTTAGCTTATGTTAAACGGCTTACTACTTTTAAGAACATATTTCATAGGCTCCAAATCATTATCAATTTTCACTAAATTTTCATTAATCTGAGTAAATTTTTTTCTGAGTGTACGCATACGTAAATTCACCATTTACGAGTGGTTTTGACATATGGCTTATTCTCGAGATCCGCATCAGGGGCTCCAGATTGGGCGAAATTTCGCAAATTGGGCGATATTTTTCCGAGTTTTGCGACAATATTTTATAATTTGCGAATATTCTAACTGTTGGGCGATTTGGGCGAATTTTGATGATGATCCTACAATTTTTAACAAGAAGAATTTTCCTTGCTACGTGAATTAATTTCTACTATCACAATTAATTGTGATCTACTATAATTTTTATAAACTTCATAATATTACAAGGAAAACATTAATCGCTGTCAAAATTTAAAATATTGGTTGGTTACTGGGGTGGTGGGCATGGTAAATAGAAAAGGGAGGTATGCTGAAAAGCTCTATATAACCTAAAAGACAAATTTGACAGCTAAATTTGACTGTTACGGAATTGGTTCTTTCTAATTTTAAAATATTTTGACTCATAAAATAATGATCGTTACAAAATTATGTTATAAATGGATTTATTTAACTTATTCATTTTATGTATAAACACTTTTATATTAAATGATGATGTAATAATTGTTGAAAATGAATTATTTTTATAAAAAATACGATTTTACATTCCTTAAAAAAGTCAGTAGATTTTTAAGTTATTATTTTGTTTATTTTTTCGTTATGTTTATAAATTATGAATTGTTAATTTGATAAAGCCTTTTTAGCATTTATTTTTGTACATTGCATTATAGGTATATAAGTAAATATTAATTTCATTTATTATGTTTTTTTTTTCATTTGTAAAACCCTGGAATTAAAAATAAAGTACAAGAAGATTGAAATAAAGTATGGTTTTGATTTGACTTCGATGATTTACTGTATGCACGTAATACGTATTCAAAATTATTAAAAAATAGTAGGTAGTCGTGAGATCAGTTACAAAATTAAGATAGCAGAACAAGAAGCTACAAAAATATACACATTTACGAATGCATATACATTTTTACATTGGGCGAATTTGGGCGAAATAAAAATTAGGTTTGGGCGATTACTTCATTGTAAAAACTGGAGTCCCTGATCTGCATACGTAAATATTCGAATGAAAACCATTCGTAAAGATACGAGTGCCTATTTGCACTCGTAACTACTTAGGAGTACTAAGTTAATACTGTCTAAAATAAATATATAGTTATTTAATATAATGTATGTATGTATACTCATACTATATAATATATATTACATTAAAAAACTATAAAAGTAAAATTATGAATTAAAAATATTATATTAATAATTAAAGCATAGTACTTAGATCGACCTGAATTCAGTTTCTTATTTTTACTATTTATTTCTACACGGAAAAATTTTGTGTATAGTGACGTAGAAATATTTGGAGAAACGTAAATTAAACGACATTTTTGTTTAAATTTAAATTTAAAAATTAAAAAAGCATCCATAAAAAATGAAGCAGGTGTTGTTTTTTAAATTGTTGTTGACAACAACTGTCAAATTTACCACATCGCTTGAACGGAATAAATTTCTGTACATTTATTTTGTTTCAATGGTTGCGGAAAAGTAGTGGAGAGTGATCGTCAGCGCCACCTCTTGAAAAGTTTTAGAAATTTTAGCAAAGACAATTTAAACTTATTTTCCGTCTCGAACTCAGTACTGCAAAACAAAAAGGGAACGGAATATTTTCTTGACGGAATTCAGTCACATTTTTTTACATGTATTTTGAATAGGAAACTGAATTCAGGTCGATCTGAGTACTATGCTTAAAATAACAATTATTGATACAAAACTTTGTTTAATTTCATTCACCATACACACTTTTTTAAGCTGAGTAAATTTACAAATTTCTCTTGGATATTCTCAAAATAATTATTAAATGACTTACGTCATATATATTTCTTCTCTGATTATTCATTAATCCTCATCCCCCTCGTCTAAATCATCCGATACACAAACCATATTTGAACTTTAGAACTTTCACCATACTCGTAATCTTTTAGAATGGTAAATAAATATTCGATTGATTTCAAGAATACGTCTAGCATAAACCATTCGAAACAAAGTACTCGTAAAGATACGTATGCGTAACTTTACGAGTGATCTCGAGAATCGCGGCCCAGATAGACAGTTGGATATTTCCCTTAATAAACATTTAAATAAATTTGATGATTCCATAGACTTTACAATAGAATCGGGCCACAATAAAATCAATTTTTTAGACTTTAATATCGCTATGGACAACAACAAAATTTCTTTTGACATTTATAGAAAACCAACAACTACAGTCACAGTAATACCAAATACATCCTTACATCCAATTAATATCAAAAAATCTTCTTTTTATGCTATGATTAACATACTTCTTAAAGTACCATCAATTCGCGATAATTTCCATAAAGAATTGAATACTATATGTGATATAGCTTTAAATAATAGTTACTCTAAGAGGATTGTTCATAACATATTAAATACTCAAAAACAAAAAATATTCAAAAATTCGATATAACTATCCTGTACAGCCACAAGACTCACAAAATATTTGGAAAAAAATTCCACATCTAGGAAATAAATCGGAAGATATAAAAATGATTCTAAAAAATATTAACATTAACGCAGCCTTTTTTAACAAAAAAACTGTTAAAATTCTTTTATTTAATAATAAAATTAAACCCTCAAAAAAACGTACAGATTCAAGCGGTATTTATAAAATTAAATGTAATGATTGTTCAGCTGTTTATATAGGCAAAACAAGAAGAAATTTGGTAACTAGATTCAAAGAGCATTTATCTTACGCAAAAAATAATAAACCATTATCCTGTATATCTAAACATTTAATTGACAATAATCATATGACGAACATGAATAACATGGAATTGTTACATAACTTAAATGACAATAGAATTATAGATCAATATGAAATATTTGAAATTAAGAAAGCAAAACACTTAGGATTAAACATTGTAAATGACCAAATTGATTTTAATAATAAAAGTCGATTGCTTAATCCATCCCTGTTTAAGTTATAGTAGATTGACTTTATTATGTTAGTTTTAACGCATATGCATTTAAAAAAATTTTATAATTAGTTTGAAATACCACCTTGATAATGCCACAGTAAGGCAAAACCGGACGGTTAAAATTTGTTAATTAAATTAAAAAAAAAATAATTTTGTGGAAAATTAAAAAACAAGTGTTTTATTTATTAATAAATTAATAATATAGTTATTGTATAAATTTACAAAATGTTTCCTTATATTTTAAAAATAAATAATTCATAAACTTTTTGATAAATTAGTCAAAAATTCAAAAACGCGATTACTTTGCAATTGACTGCAAAAATTTGAGCAGCAAAGCATTCAGTTTTAAGTAACTGCAAATTTGCTGTTGTCAAAACTATTAGGTGTGAGTGAAACGAATTTTAATAATTTTAACAATTTAAAAATTTTTTTAAGTTTTTGAAAAGTACCTTATTACTTATAATTTATTCAAATTAAATTGGAAGTAATCGACGCACACGAAAAAAAAGGTTTAAGTCAAAGAAAACTTGCCGAACAGTAGTGATGTACGATACGATACGGATATCGATATTATCGCGATATATCAAGCCTTTTAAATGATATTTATCGGCGTATCGTTATGGTCGATATATCGCGTATCGCGTATCGAAAATGTTGCGATATTCGATATTCAACGTCAAAAAGTTGTTGATTTTTGATGAAAAATATTATAGGTTGCTCGTGTGAAGAAGGTTTAAATAGCTTCTTGTCATCTTGTTAAATCAATGTCACTTTGACAAATGACAATTGAATAATACGTATTACTGTGCGGTGTGCCGTTGACCGTTGTGCGTTCTCCTACTTGTCTTTCATTTGTAATTTGTGTAAATTCTTGATTTGATATTTATTTGCTGTTTTTGAAATTATCAAAAATGAGTGATATATGGAAATATTTTGAAAGAAAAAAAGTAAACAAAAACGAAGCTAAGTGTCAGTTATGTAACACAGTTATAAAAACATCCAATAATACATCAAATGCAAAGTCGCATTTAAAAAGAAAGCATACTGTAGATGAAATTGAAAATTATAACAGAAAAAGGGTCAAGTATGTTAATATTAATAAAATAAATTACCTAAATATTCCTGCAATGTTTAAGAAATACACGCAAGTTGAAATTTTTTTTTCATATAACACATAGCACAACACAACAAGTACAAATACAGCCCGAAATATGTAATTACCTTACTGAAAGAGAGAAAGAGATATTGGAGGTGGAGGAAGGTTCAAGTAGCCATAGCCAAAGTAGACAAAGTGAAAGTACCTTTACCTTAACGATTGATTTATGTTTTGAAAAAATTCAATCTTTTAAAGGTAAGTTTCTTTTTTGTAAGATTTGCAATTAAATACTTTTTTGAATCGTTTTTTTCTCTATTGTAGACTGCAAAAACAATAAGCTAATACTGCGCTGCTTCTCTTACAAGTAGGTAAGAACGCACAACATTTTCACCTTTTTATTTAATTTTTTTGACTATTGTGCACTTTAAAAATTAAACACTGTTAATTTATTATATTTTAAAACTTTTATAAACAATATTTTATTTAAAAAACCCAAAATATTCAGCTAAAACACTATTTCTTTACACTAATATTCCACCACTCTTATTAAGAAACCATAAGAAACTAAAATGTCAAAACAAAACATGGCACTTCTTACTAATACATACAAAACTCCAGTAGGAGGCTTTTATTGTAGAGGGTTTTGAATACACCACATAAATTTTTCACACAACATTTGATTTATTCTCATATAAATCAATGTGTATGAAAAATCAATAAAACCATGATCCATACATTTACATTATGACCTATTTACCTAAAGTAAATAGCATAATGTAATACCCATCTTCTAATGCACACACACTTGGCCATCATCCATAATCATATATTTGCTCAAACATAATATTCATTAAAACATCATGTCGAACATTCTGGAATATATAACAATGACTTATATATTATATACCAGCTGTATATTATTTTACTGATGATAAATTCATTTTACCGCGTAGGTACTCACTAATACTAAATAAAGTGTGCAAAGAGATTAGTGTGTATTCTGGGGTATATAAGACGGTAAAAATTTTTCATGTAGCTTTTTGGTCTTGTTATTTTTTTTTTTTTTTTACTTCTTTTTTTCGCTTCACTTCTCTGATTTTGGTACTAGTGAGTCTGTTTTTGTTATGGCTCCAGACAGCGATGGTGTTCTTTGTATCGCAAAAAAAAAAATATTGAACCGTATTTTTTTTTCTATTTTTAAAATTGGTTAAAATTTAAAACTTGGAAATTATAATGATAAAGTGTAAAATAAGTCTAGATATATTTTTAAAAAAAAAAAAAAAAAAAAAAGTCGTTTTTTCGGAAGTTTTTTTTTGAGATATCTTACTCATAAGTGGTTGAATCAAGATTAATATTATAAAAGTTTAAAAATAAAAGAGAAACAAATAAAGAAAAAAAAATGATGCAAAAAGAAAAAAAATTTATATATATTGAAAAGTGTATTTTTTTTTTGGAAATTTTAAGATATAATACAACAAAAAAATAAAGTTGAATAATCGAAAAGAAAAGAAAGAAAAGCCGTATGTTCTATATAAAATTCAAGTTATTAGTTACATGTTTTTCTTTATAAAGAGCTTTAATTCTATAGTAAAGTGATGGGTGAAGATGGTCCTCTTGTCAAATTCTCTTTTTTTGTGAAATTATGATGCAGCAAATTTTGCCCCTGTCAATGAAAAATGTTTTCTTTAGGACTCACTGTCGATCTTTTGTCGGTTCCTTTTTCTTCACTCGGTTTATTTTAGCTTTGGATTTAGCCGGTCCTTCTTATGTTGTCATGACGGACCCGCTTCCGAAATGGTGTATCCAAGAACCCACCCCGGCTGAAGCGGCTGGAAAATTGACCGGCTGGGTACACCAGGAAGCCGTTTCAGTTGTCTCTTTTATATAAATTTTCGTTATGCAACATATCATCGGTAACATGGAGATTTTCTGTTTAATGGCAACATTGAGCAGAAAATCTACCATCCCACGCGTCCTCTCAGATCATCCCCAATAACCCGGTTTAAAAAAATTTAATTGACAATTATATTTCGTGCGCGATATAGATATATATATATATTTTTTGTTGTGAGTAATAAATTCTCGAACACGGTGACGTAAGTCCAAGATTTTGGGTCGGTGTAAATCCCGAAATCTTGTTGCGATGGCACTGTGAAAATGTTTGTAGTTTCAGTATACAAAAGTAGTTGAAAAATTCGATTACTTTCGCTATTAAATATTGTAATTAACTTTGTACAATTTTCCTTTCGGTCTGAATTTTTATTTGAATTTCCATAGTAAATTTTTTTCTTCCGGTTTATTCAACTTACCTTGCCTATTGATGCTTAATAACTTATCTTCGGTTCGAAAGCTTACCTGTTGGGATAACATAGTCGATTGTCAGGACGATTTTGCATGTGCAAGATCGAGCCTTTGCTCGCTATGTGTTTTCAACATCGTGATTTGTTATATTCAGATCCTGTAGTTTCAATTTTATACTTTGCAACCTCCGACGTTTGTCACAGGTTTTGGGGCATAACCCGAAATGCTGTTTGCACGCGGTAGTGTTTCAAAGTATACGCATGTTTTATAATGAACCATTTTTTTTGAGGATTTAAAATATTTATAAAGGCAATCTATTTCGCGCGATTATGTACATTGAGATCACTTATGCTCTAGGTTTTATTGAAATATGCATCGGTGATTCCTCAAATGCATAATTAATATGAAATTTAATCCGATTAATTTTTGAACAACCTTCCGTTTTGACTTTTGGATTGAAAGATGAAGTTCACTCGTGTGGCCATGCACTCGTGGTTCTCGTTTCGTAAAATTTCGTTTGTATAAAAATCACTTATATTTTAGGTTTAAGAATTTCGGTTTAGTAAATAAGAAAGTTTAAAAGTTTAATAAAAAGTTTTTGATTAAGAAATTTGAGATTTGCCCCTGGTCCGGTATATTTTATGATTTACGCCGTTTGTCAGAACGTTTTTGGTACATCCGGGATCGTCTTCTTTGCACGGGTACGTCGTCTTATATACCACGTGTGGTTTATTGTTTCCTTGATTCGCTTGTACTCTTGATGTGTAGAGAGACTACGCGTTTGTCAGAACGTTTCTGGTACATCCGGGATCGTCTTCTTTCCACGGGTACGTCGTCTTATATACCACGTGTGGTTTATTGTTTCCTTGATTCGCTTGTACTCTTGATGTGTAGAGAGACTACGCGTTTGTCAGAACGATTTTGTAAACACAGGATCGTCTCTTTGCACGAGTAATTCTTTCTACAATACCTCATGAGATAATCGGACCAAGTTGTATGTTTGAATGGTGGTGACATGTAAAACGGATTACACCGTTTGTCAGAACGATTACTGGTATTCACCGGATCGTCTTCTTTGCACGGGTAATTCTTTTCATGTGCATCATGCTTTTTTTTGTTAGTGTAAACTCGAGAATTTTTACGTTCAGTTGCATCGAAAGTACGCGTAGTGTTAATTAAATTTTGACACTGAATCTTTCTTCCAAAGTGGTCCCTTTTGGACTTTATTGGTAAATTCCCAATCTGACTTTGAACCTTTTGTTTATTGATAGAGGAAACCATGTTTTTGGTCCATTTTTGGTAGGATGGAAAGTCGTCTACCATGACGCCTCTCTACCCTCGTTGAGGTTCTCCAAGCCACAACACCTAAATAAACATCATAAAAGCTAAATTTTTCTGGCATGATATAATTTTTTTTGCACCATGTTTTTTTTTGATAAAATTTTTTTATTCATGATAAAAATGTTTTGATTTCTAGATTTTTTTTTTTTTTTGATAAAAGAATTTTGATTTCTTTTAATAATAAAAATATATTGATTTTTTTTTCTTAGTTTTGGTAGTAAAGCTATTTTGATTTTTTTTTGAGTTTTTATTTTTTTTCGATTTCTTTTGGTGAAAGTATTTTGATTTTTTTTTAAATTTTGTTAATGATGGTATTTTGATTTTTTTTTGAAAGAAAAAAAAAGAAGAAGTTGAAAATACCAATAAAATGAAATCTAATGAAAATCCAGTTTAACTTTAAATAAATTGCCGACAAATCTACCTTTTCCTGATTTTTTTTCATTGCACTTTTTTTTTCAAATTTTCATTTTTTTTTGGAAAATTTTGTTGTTTACAAATAAGATTTTTTTTTTTGAAAAAAAAAAAAAAAAACGAAAGTGCTTTAATTACTTTAAAATTAGGCTTTGTGTAAAATTTGATACAATTTTGAAAAAAAAAAAAAATATTTGGATAGTTAAAATAAATCTAGAAGTATGTAGGAATTTTCTATGCTATAAATTAATTTTTGTGAATAGGTATAATGGGAAATGGAAAAAGAGAAAATTTTGAAGAAGCAATTCAATTACAAGGTATTGTGTTTTGATTATACTAAGATAAAAAAATTATTAATTTGAGTTAATGGAGACTTTGATAAAATTTAAAGTAAAAAGTGTGTTGAAACGAAATTAAGATAAGTGAACACATGCATATAACTAATCAAAAAATTTCACGATTTCAAAAAAAAAAAAAGAAAGAAAAACAAAAAAAAAAGATACATAATACTAAGGTGTGCAACAATGCCAACTATTTGTCAGCTAACGAAAGCCAAGGATGCTTAAGGGCCAGTAAACAGCAGTTGCTGAAGAATATAACTATCAGGAAAAACAGCGATTTATATAAGAAAAAGGATCATAGAAAATAAGATAAGTAAAGAAATTTTATGTATATTAATGAAAAGGGAAATTATGTAAAAAAAAAAAAGGAGAAAAAAAAGGAGTTTTTTTTTGTATTAACCATTTTAAATTATTGTATAGGAAATGTATTACAATTTAACCGACATTGTATCATATAAATATTTAAAGTCATTTTTTTTTTTTTTTTTGGGCCCAGATAGGATAGTTGAATAGATATGTATAAGAAATTAAACGGTAAAGAAAAAGATTTAAACATAATAATAAAAGAAAAAAAAAATTTTATTTGAAAGTATCTGGTACAGAGAATTGATACATGTGTAAATAAACAAGCTGTAAAACAAGAAAAACAAAAAATGTTATATAAAGAGAAAGTAAAGTATTAGATTATATAGTAAAATTGAACATTGTTATACTACACTCATCTCAATTTATTATTTAATTAGAAAAAGAAAAAAATCAAAGAATGAAGCTTAAACCTTTTAATTTGTAATTAAATAAGGAAAAAGGATAGGTTAGAAACATAATTATAAAGAAACAAAATAGAATAGTAAATAAAGCACCTTCTTTTGTTTTAATTGATTTTGTTTGAAAACAGATTTGAAATGAAAAAAAAAAAGGAAACTAAATAAAAATTTAGGGATGTGGTGATTGCGTTTTAAAGGTGATGTGAATTGGACCCTCAACGTTGGGTGAAGATGGTTCTCTCTGTGTTCCCTTATTTAGAGTGCCTTATGGATCAATAGTGTCCGTAGGGGAAAATAACCTCAGGTTTCCTCTGCCAATGAAGATTCTTTTTTTTGTATCAAGTGAGTTTTTCGACGGATCTCTCCTTTAGCTGTCTTTCTACAATATCTTTGGATTTTGCCGGTCTTTTTTTTTATGTTGGCATAACGGACTAATTCCAATAGGGTGTTCCCAAAAGAACCCACCCAGACTGAAGCGGCTGGAACCATGACCGGCTGGGTTCACCCGGAAGTTCCTTTTCGTTCCTTGCTCGTTTCTTTTATTTTCATTAAATTAAAAAAATTCAGTTTCATTCTGAAACTGAATTTTTCGTTATGCAACATATGGCGCCCAACGAAAGGCAACCGTCATCTTTGCCTTCATAATTTTTTTTTCTGTTTTTAGTATTTAGCTTCATCGGTAACATGGAGATTTTCTGTTTAATGGCAACATTGAGCAGAAAATCTACCATCCCACGCGTCCTCTCAGATCATCCCCAATAACCCGGTTTAAAAAAATTTAATTGACAATTATATTTCGTGCGCGATATAGATATATACAGGGTGATTCCGTTACGGTGTCCGACCGGGAAACTACGGATAGGTCTCGGCGAGGGGAACAAAAAATCGTATTGGTGGGGGGGGGCAATCTCAACGGTTTAGGAGTTAGAGGGGGTTAAAGATTTTTGGTACTTTTTTCATATTTTACCCTATAACTTTTCACAAGGGCACGCCAGCCTCACCAACTCTTCTACATAATTGTGAAGGACTCCTTTGCCTTTCCATCAACATCTTACCTGCTGCTGTGTATCTGACCATTCAGAAGTTATAAGGCCTCAAAACCATAGTTTTGTCATTTTTTCACAGATTTTTGGACTTTAACCCTGCTTTACTCAAAAAAGACTTAAATTAACCCTTATTTTTTATTGCAGAAAATGAAGGCTCAATTAATTCTACATCGATTTGCTATCTTCCTTTTTTTCAAAAAATGCGCCCGTGCTAGGAAATCCGGACTTCACGAAGGAGTTCTTCATACAATGCGATGCGTCGAAAGTGGGCGTAGGAGGAGTCCTATTCCAACTTTCGGAGGCGGGTGATGAAAATCCCATCGCATTTGTTTCGCAAAAGCTGAACAAAGCGCAGAAGAACTACTCCGTGACAGAACTGGAGTGCTTGGCCGCGGTGTTGTGCGTCAAAAAGTTTAGAGCTTACGTTGAAGGTTTTAAATTTACGATTATTACAGATCACGCGAGTTTGAAATGGTTGACGTCTCAGCCAGATTTAAGTGGTCGTCTCGCCCGTTGGAGCTTGAAATTGCAAGCTTTCGATTTTGCTATTCAGCACCGCAAAGGATCTCAAAATGTGGTTGCTGATTCGCTCTCGCGCGCGTTTTGTGATGAAATTACTACGAACTTAAGTCTGACTGAAGTCGACTTAGATTCAAAAAGCTTCCGCGATGAGGAATACGTACAGTTAATAACGTTCATTTCAAACAATCAGAGTAAGCTGCCGGATTTGAAAATTCACGACGGTACAGTGTTCAAACGTGTCCGTTTTCGTACTTCGGAATCTATCGACAATCCTTGGAAACTCTGGGTCCCTAAATCCCTTCGTAATTCGTTGATCCAAAACGTTCATGAATCTGAAGTTACTTGCCATGGTGGCATTACAGTTACTTACCGATTTTTGTCTGAAAAATATTATTGGCCCAAAATGTGTCTTGAGGTACAAAATTTTGTTAACAATTGTGAAACTTGTAAGGAGAACAAATCCCCTAATTTTCGAACTAGACCTCCTATGGGATCTAGGTTCATTACTGAAAGACCCTTTTAACGTCTTTACATCGATTTGCTTGGTCCATATCCCAGGACTAAAGCAGGAAATTCGCAAATTTTGATCGTTCTTGATCACTTTTCTAAATTCGTGTTTCTTAAACCCCTCCGTAAAGCCAATGACCCTGCTATTGGGACTTTCTTGGAACACGAAGTCTTCTCTATTTTTGGCGTTTGCGAATTTCTCCATAGTGACAACGGTAAACAATTTGTTTCGAAAGATTTTCAAAACTTTTTATCTTCTTATGGTGTCCAACATATTCGCACTGCTTTATACTCACCTCAATCAAATGCATCTGAACGCGTAAATCGGGTCATTTTAGAGGCTGTAAGGTCTTATGTTCAAGAAGACCAGGCAAACTGGGACAAGGCCATCCACCGCATAGCTGCCTCCCTTAGAACTCGATACCATAGTGCTATTGAGCGCACACCTTACCAGACGGTATTTGGTTTCCCTATGGTAAGGCATGCCTCAGCATATCGAGTTCTGAAGGAGCTAGACTGTGTGATGGATGGAGAGGTCGTTGATCTGCCTGAATCTGCCAAGCTTCAGCAGATCCGTGACCAAGTCTCAGTTAACCTGAGGAAGGCTCACGAACGAGCAGAAAGGTCTTACAACCTCCGGACCACCACAGTGAAATTTCGACCAGGACAAGAGGTTTATAGGCGAAATTTCACTCAAAGCGATTTCGCGAAAAGTTTTAATTCGAAATTGTCAAAAAAGTTTATTAAATGTCGAATTAAAAGATGCATTGGTGGAAGTATGTATGAAGTAGAGGACCTACAAGGTAAATATGTAGGGACTTTTCATGCGAAAGACCTTAAAGTCTAACACCATTTTTGGTTTACCATGTCACCTTTAATTGTCTGTACTTTGCTTCCTCTAAATCTTGTAATCATGGGTCTATACTGTTTTTATTATATCATTTTGTTCTTAAATAAACTTTACCAGGTTCACCCTAATTAGTTCACTTTACCCTCCTAGGTGAAGAAAATGTAATGATTTATGAATCAATTTGTTCCCAAGATATTTTTTTTGGTCCAATTTTAATATTCTCTCCTGGATTTGTCATATAATACACGGTTGTGACAATTTTATGTACAGGTATACAAGTCATCATCGTGAAATAGATTTTTTTTTTGATTTTGGAATTTGGCTGTTGTGTGTGGACCTAACTCCCTGTATTTTTTTTTGTTCAGCCCGGCTTGCCCACGTGTTCCGGCATTGAGACTCTTCTCAGGGTGTGGACGAGCCCCACGTTGTTGTGTTAAGGCAATACCGACCAATCATCTTTCTGGTCAAAATTTCCCAGTGGGACTTTATTTTTTTTGGATCAATGTCCTTTTACGGACTTTACATTATCTTCTGCTGCCGTGTTCCAACCTTTCCCACTTCGACAGGTCCGTGGAAAAGTTTGTTTTGTTGCGACAGCAAAGAACCCCCCTTGATTTTTTTTTAAAGATATTTTCGTACGCCGCTGTATTTTTACAGACGGTTGTACACATAATTTTTAAAATGCTTAAAAACGTACATTTATTGGAATTTTTCAACAAAATATTCCAATAAATGAACTGTAAATTCCAATTCCGTTGCACACGCGCAACATAAAATTTAATCTTGTTTTGTTCAAAAAATTGAACAAAGATTTTTGTACTAATCACATGGATTATGACAAAAATCACGCCATTTCGAGAATAATCCCATGTAATTAATACAAATACATGAGATTATTCCATATTTTTCTCGAATATAATCTCGTTTGAATTTTCTATACCTTTTTATCTATTCTCACAATACTAAAATATTATGAACTTCAGTGTATTTGTCAATATACAAATACACCACATAAATTTTTCACACAACATTTCATTTATTCTCATATAAATCAATGTGTATGAAAAATCAATAAAACCATATGATCCATCCCCGTAGGAAAAATGGATTCAATTCTAAGAGAATCAATTCGGATCGCATTACAAAATAATCAATTAATTCTAATTTTGATTCTTAGTAATGCAGTAAGAATGAATTGATTCCACTTTTGATTTCCTGTAATGCAGAAAGAATGAATTGATTCCAGTTTTGATTCCTTGTAATGCAAAAAAAATAAATTGATTCCACATTTGATTCTTAGTAATGCAGTAAGAATGAATTGATTCCAGTTTTGATTCTTTGTAATGCAGTAAGAATGAATTCATTCCACATTTGATTCTTAGTAATGCAGAAAAATAATATGTATAGAGAAAATTAAAAAAACGCAATTAAACTTATTGAAATTTTCCATTCGTCATCGAGAAATATTAGTTGCGTATTATTAACTAAAGTCTTTGTTATATTGTTTTATTGTTCTTTGTTCTATTTTAAAGTGAAGTTATATTTAGTAAAGTGCAGTTGGATCTAGTGTATGAAATAAATTATAAAGTAAATTATATTAATTATAAGTGAATATTTAAAACATTTGAAATTAGAAAAATTAATTCAAAGGTAAGTTTTTGAAAATTTTATTATATTTAGTTCAATTAAAATTGTATTTATAATGTAAGTAGCAGAAAAAATGTACAGGATAAAAGGTACGAGTAAAAGACAATTTGCGAGGGATATAAAAAAACACAGAGAAATTTATGTGAAAAAATATTTAGTGAATAATAATATTGAAAATAAAACAGATTTTCAAAAAGAATGTGAACTCTTACTAAAAGTAAACTCAAGATTTCCAATTAAATGTAAAAAAGAATTGGAAAAATTTGACAATCAAATTGATGACGAAAATATAAACTTTTATTATTATTAAGTATTTAAAATTATTTATTTTTGTTTCAAAATCTGTTTTCTTTCTAAGGTATCCGTAATAAAATAACTAATTTCTGCCGATTTGAAGAAAAATCTGGAAAGACCACGGGAAGCTCGCTTTTAAGCAGTTAAAAAATGTTTATCTAATACTTGAAGGTAAATAAACTTATTTAAAAATATTCTATCATTTTAATTCTTATCTTTTTTCAGAAGCGTATGTCGGCGAATATTACACAAAAACAATTAGGAAAGCCTTTCACGGCTTGGAGCCAATGGAGCGAAAAACATCAAATTCTATGACTTAATTTATATTTTTAAAAAATGTATGTTTTTATTTTTGAATTTTAATAAATATTTTATTTTTTTGTTATTAAAAAATGTTTTTTCATTAAAAAATTTCATTCAATTTGCGATCAATTGAATTTGGAATACATTCTTTTTCATCAATTCTGAATACCTTACATATAATCGATTTGGAATACATTCTTTTCCATCAATTCTAAATGCCTTCCATATAATAGATTTGGAATATATTCTTTTTCATGAATTCCGAATATCTTCTATATAATCAATTTGGAATACATTCTTTTTCATCAATTCTAAATGCCTTCCATATAATCGATTCAGAATTCATTCAAAGTAATGCAGATGGCAATCAATTCATTACTGCCTATGACATGCCTGTGTAAAAGTTATCGATTCTTTTTATGGATGGTAATCAGAAATGGAATCAGTACTAATAACAAGAATCTATTCTGAACCAATTCTGAATGCATTCATTTTCCTACTGAGATACATTTACATTATGACCTATTTACCCAAAATAAATAGCATAATGTACGTAATACTCATCTTCTAATGCACACACACTTGGCCATCATCCATAATCATATTTGCTCAAACATAATATTCATTAAAACATCATGTTGAACATTCTGGAATATATAACAATGACTTATATACAAAACCCTCTACAATAAAAGCCTCCTACTGGTGTTGTGTATGCATTAGTAAGAAGTGCCATGTTTTGTTTTGACATTTTAGTTTCTTATGGTTTCTTAATAAGAGTGGTGGAATATTAGTGTAAAGAAATAGTGTTTTAGCTGAATATTTTTGGTTTTTTAAATAAAATATTGTTTATAAAAGTTTTAAAATATAATAAATTAACAGTGTTATAATTTTTAAAGTGCACAATAGTCAAAAAAATTAAATAAAAAGGTGGAAAATGTTGTGCGTTCTTACCTACTTGTAAGAGAAAAAATTAAAGTATGACTACATAGTACATACCTATCTATGGTGAGGTTATATTATTTATATGCAATAAAGTGAATAAATTGATTTGATTTAATAGAATTTAATTTATTAGTTATCACAAATTAAGTGTCTATTTGCCTTCATTACACAATAAAGATTATGTACCAAATTATTTACTTTTTTATAGACTTTTTTTTATATAAATTTTTGTGATTATGTTATGATGTGAGAAATTGATTTGATTTAATAATTTAACAATAAATACAAACTTATAAATAAAATTTTAATAAATTAAATGAATTTGTTCTGTATTTCGTTCACTTTATTTATTTTTTTTATATATTTGTGTTTACATTTCATTTCAATTTATTCACTTTTATAATGTAACCTCACCATAGGTAATGTAGTCATTAGTCACATGTCAATATATAGGTATAGAAGAAAAAAGTTTATATTATTTATTATTCTTTAAACTTTAATTATTCATATAAATACATATATGTATCAGAATTATTATAAATTAAATTTTATTAAATCAAATCAATTTATTCACTTTATTACATATAAATAATACATATAACCTCACCATACTTTAATTTTTTCTCTTACAAGTAGGTAATAACGCACAACATTTTCCACCTTTTTATTTAATTTTTTGACTATTCTACACTTTAAAAATTATAACACTGTTAATTTATTATATTTTAAAACTTTTATAAACCATATTTTTTTTAAAAAACCAAAAATATTTAACTAAAACACATTTTCTTTACATCACTATTTGTACTACCAGCAGTATTGTTTTGAAAAAATTGACACTTTTATCGTGTTTGATTGTGTTAGTGACAGCTGTCACAGCTAGGCTTTTATTGTAGAGGGTTTTGTTGGGGATCCCTACAGTAGGAATACATACATGTCTTAGGATTTTATTTGATTTATAGATTCATTCAAAGGGTAATATTGTAAAAAAAAAAAAATAATAATAATAATAATATATATGTATATTTTAGAAAAGTTTATTTTTATAACCCGAAATTTTATTTTAATTATGAATTTATTTATTTATTTATTTTATTTATTTATTTAAGCAATTCTGTACAGCAAGAAGACAAAATTCTTTTTAAATAGTACAGTACTGAATAAATTAAATTAAGAAAAATTAATTATGTACAAAAGAGAGAGAAAAAAAGAATACAAAAGATGAGTAGAATAATAGTAGTACATAATAATAATAAAGATAATAATAATGATAAAAACAATAAAGTTATATAATAATATAAACAATAACAATGATAATAATAATAATAATAATAATAATAATGATGGTAGTAGTGATAATTAAGTTAGATTATGCATTGATGCTAGAATTGATACATAAATAAATAATAATAACGAATAATGAATCAAGAATTAGAGATAATACTTAATGAAGGTAGTTCCGAAACTTTGTATAAAGAATTTCTATATAGAACATATTGTCTTGAAATGTAATAGATGAATTCACATATAAAAAATTATAACAAGGAAAAAGAAACTAAATGACTAAATAAAAATGAATTAAACTCAAAAAGGAATCAAGGTGTTGTGATTTGAGACCCTCAACGATGGGTGAAGATGGTCCTCTTGTCAAATTCTCTTTTTTTGTGAAATTATGATGCAGCAAATTTTGCCCTTGTCAATGAAAAATGTTTTCTTTAGGACTCACTGTCGATCTTTTGTCGGTTCCTTTTTCTTCACTCGGTTTATTTTAGCTTTGGATTTAGCCGGTCCTTCTTATGTTGTCGTGACGGACCCGCTTCCGAAATGGTGTATCCAAGAACCCACTCCGGCTGAAGCGGCTGGAAAATTGACCGGCTGGGTACACCAGGAAGCCGTTTCAGTTGTCTCTTTTATATAAATTTTCGTTATGCAACACCTGTTTGAGTACAATGGTAGAATATGTATAAAAATTATAAGTAAAAATCTTTTAGAATGGATGACGAAAATTATAGTGAATATCTTGCTAACGCTTTTGATGATCTGAAAAATGGAGAAGAGTGTCAGATAAATGCTGTAGCAAAAATGGTGGTGGCCTCCTATTCACATTTATGATTAATTCGACAGTTGTCAACGCGTGGAAAATATATAAACAGGTACACAAAACCAATGATGATCTGTTATCTTTTCAAAGAGCTTTGGTCAAATACTACCTCCGTAATTATAGTTTAAAATCTCCGTCCAAATTATCAGTTCCAGGAAGCGTTGCTATTTCTACAGGTCCACATTTCCCTAAAAGAATAGAAAAACCTTTGCGATGTCGTGAATGTCGCCGTAGGATAAGATGGATATGCGAGCTTTGTAATATTGCACTGTGTGTGGGAAGAGTTTGTTTTAAGAACGCACATACAAAAAATTAAATTTAAAGAAAAATACAAAATAAATTTAGTACATTTTCAACCGTTGTACCTTTTTGGGTACAGCTTAATTTACATAGTAATTAATATCCTAATTTGATAAAACACATGTATTTTTTTAATTTGTTATCTAATAAAAATAAAATATACAAAATTCTAAAAGTTTTGTTATTTTTAGTGACCATGGTATCTAATGGGCTAAAGTAAAAAAAATCGTTGGTTATTTCCATAAGTCTGTAAAGGCGGCAAATTTGCTGCGGGAACTGCAATGTGGTTCTGGTTGTGATGTAGAGGATAAGGTAAAACTACATTTAATACAAGAAGTTTAAATTGTTACAATTGGAAATTTTATTTTAATGTAATCCAATTGAAATAGGTGCTACTGAATCAAAATCATTATCATTAATAATTGCTGTCTCAATTTGTAGAATTTTATTTTGTACATATTCGAAAAGAATATAAAGACATATTATAGTTGCAGTTTAAACATTACACTACGAAAAAAAAAAAAATAAGCAAAATATTGAAAAAATTAATTAAAAAAGGATAATATAAATAAAAAAAAATAAGTGTAATATGAAAAAAAATGTATGAATTATCTTACAATGATAAATGTTTTCCAATTTATTGAAAATATTCCTAAAATTTTAAATGGATTCTCATTTTGTAAAACTTTTTTAATATTTTCTAAACAATTTCTGATATTATCACTTAATTCTGTTTAATTTAGATATTTATGGATTTCTTTTAAAAATTTATGTTGCTGAAAATATAAAAAAAAAAAAGAAGAAGAAAAAAAATTAAAAATTTTTCATTTATTATATTTATGATATCACTGAAAAGATACAGAAGTCACAATTCGTATGTTATATGATGAACGACATATAGATTTCATGCATCAAGGACACATTAAGTGATTAAATCGGTTATTTAACGCTGATTGTAACAATAATGGTATCGTCTTTTACTCACACTCTCGTTACAACTCGTTGTGCCACCTTCAGATGTAAATTAAGCAGTTGTAAAAACATGTTTTGTGTCGGTTGTTACAACCACCTAATGTCTACATGGTGATAGACTGACAGAAGTGCAATCTCGTATTATTGCGCTTACTTAATACTTTGGTAAATCACCGAGATTTTCTGAAATTTATCCAAGTACCTACATATTATGAAAGTAAACCAAATATGTACAATTGAAAAAAAAAGAATCAAGTAATATGCCTATGAAAAATTTCTCTGTTTAACTCCTAACAGAAATTTTTTTTACAAAAATTTTTTTTTTCGTCAATCGTCACTGACCGACACTCATATCAAGTCATAAACCCTGTTTTACATAAAACAAAAAGATTTATTGTCTATTTTTTATTACTAAAATAGTTTGTTATTATCAATAGATAACTTTTTTCTTTAATTCTAAAAAATGTATGGCCTTTATTTATTTATTAGGCTGTCTGGCACAGCGAAAATGTTTTTACAAACAATAAGTATAAGTTCATTTAATCAATTAAAATTGAAGTTAATGGAAGAATTTAATAGAAGTGTGTCCAAAGCGCAAGTACATAATAAATTAAGACAGAGAAAAAAACAAAGAGATGAGACTTATCACCAATAGGTCTTATCGATGCAGAAAATAGCCACGTTCGCCGACATTGATGAATATGACGGCATCCGATACATTGTTGCAGGTATTTCAGATTTAGAAACAAATAAAATCATATTATATTAAGCTAACACATATATAATCAATTAAAAGATGCATTACAAAAATATGAATTATTAAAGTTAAATCAAAACCTATCAAGAAATACTCAATACATGAGAAATATAAATGATCACAAAAATCGTAACGATTCATTAAACTTAAAATGTTATAATTGTAAATCATATGGTCATACGACATATAACTGCAAAAAATCTAAAGAAAAATTCAATTGCTACCGTTGCAATCAACCCGGTCATTTGGCATCCTCGTGTCTCAATATAAGAAATGTAAATGTAATAGGTGATTCTCAAACTTTTAATTCAATTAAAATTAATGAACCTACAGCTGATCAATCAAATATCAACAAATATGAAATCAACAAAAGAGATAGCTCATTGGGTAAAATCTATAAGTAAATAAAAAAAAAAATAAACAAAATTTTATCAATTAAGACGTATATAAAAAAAAATATATATATATATATACATGTATATACAGGGTGTCCCGTTTGGTTTGCTTAACCTTGATACCATAGATAGGTCTCATCAAGACAAACAAAAAATCGTTTCGGAGGGGGGGGGGGGGGGGAAATCCCAACGGTTTCGCCGCTAGAGGGCGTTGAAGTTTTTTTGCTCTTATTTCACGATGTACCCTATAACTTTTTACAGGGGCACTCAAAGGTCACTTTGTGTTAAGAGCAAAATTCGTAAAAGTTTAATTTGAACGAGACAGACGGTTTTCAGTTCTACTGGCATTTTCGAATCAGTTCTCTCATTTCTATGTAATTACACTTGTTTTTTTTATAAAATAAAATATTTTATAAAAATTATAATGCTGCCTTTATACGAATTTCCCCCCAAAAAAAGGGTCAAAAACTATTCATTTGTGGGTAAAATTACTACGTTGTAATGAGTGGCCAGAAACTTTCTAAATTTAAATGGCAGACAATATTTTCAATTCAATTTCTAAGTTGCAGAAATAACTAAAAGGTTTAAACAGAAAAAAAATGTAAAAAACTGTAAAAAAAAATGAGTGCCTTTATAGGAATGTCCTCCATAGTATATATTGTATATAAACTAATGCATCGAAAACTTAGCGCAGATAATTTTTATTATTTAGCTTTAGTTTTGTTTGATGAAAATTACATGTCGACTTGTGTTATTACAGTTGATTGCTATTTGTGTCATAAATATTTTAATTTTATATTGACATACATACATTTTTCTAAAATTTCAAGTGAATTTTAATTTAAAATCAAAATAAACTCATATAACCATAATTAGCTTACTTTTGATATTTTAAAATGAAACTCCCATAATATGGAAATTTTTAAACTCTTCAGACTTCAATCACTAAAGTAAGCACATGTGCTAGCCTTCGCACTACCTATCGAACGCTAGCAAACGAAGAAACATTCGTTCGTTACTGTTTGAAACCACGTCCAGATTATCAAAAACATCAGCGAACGAATGCAAACAAACATGACCACATACGCTATGATTTGCAGCTAGCTGCGAATGGTACCAAACAGCAGCGAATGCCTTCGTTTGCATTTGCTATGCCGTACACACTTTGCAAACATTGTTCGTTTCCTCCCAATCGTTTGCCTTCGTTTGCTAGGATTTGAAATGCCGTCCAAATAGTAAGCACACGCGAACGAATGTTTGTTTGCATTCGTTCGCTAAGTCTGGATGCGGCTTAAGAAAATTTAAGTAACTTTTAAAGTTTTGAAGCGTGTCCTCCGTTTTTGACGTCATTACCCTGTGACAACCTCAACTTCCTCTTAAATTCGTTCGGCTACTCCCAAAAACCTTTATGTTGTCGTGAGAAGTGAGATTTTACTCAGCAATGCGCGTGAGTCTAGTTTTGAATACCATGAAGTCAGTGCTGGGACCCCTACTACAATAGTAGTAGTTTTACTACTTTTTGTTGTTAAAAATACCGTACTACTTTTTAGCTGAAATTTGCTACCTTATACTACTTTCTACTAGCTTTTATTATGAATATTTGTGTTGTTTTACTCAGTTACACTATTTCGACCATTTGACATTTTGAGATTAAAAAAACAAAGATACTAGGTGCTCGGCTACACTGATGACGATTCTTTAATTTTGTTGTTCTTTTCATTATGTTGGTATAACTTGTATGTTTTGGTAATTTAAATTGTGCGTGAAGAAGAAGAAAAATAAATAACTGTCAATCATGTCATGTCTTGATTGTTTTGTTCTAGTTTGATTATTAATTAATAAATAATCAATAATCAAATAAGCATAATTATGCTGGGATATTTTAAAAAACTTTCTTCTAAAAGGTAAGTGAGGTTTTATAAACAAAACTTTTAAAAATTTATAAACTGTAATGTTTTACATCATAAACTAGTACTCCTAGTAAAGAATTTGATAAAGCCGGTGACAGCGTACCTGCTAATTGTACTACTTCAACTTGGAATAGCAACGAAAAAAATTCAAAGTAAGTTCTAACTGATTTTATTTAACTATAGAAAATTAATTTGTAAACAAATTCTAGAAATGAAACCAATAGTAACAGCGATAACAATAACAGCTTGAAATCAAAAAAATACAGTCAAAAATTTAAAAAAGCGTGGGAGAAAGAATTCTGTTGGGTTCAAGAAAGAAATGAAAAAGCGTTCTGTATAGTTTGTGATAAAGCATTAGTTAATAATAAAACCTTATTAAATAGACATGGAAACCGATCTTATCATAAACGCAAAATGGAAGAGAAAAATCAGAATAAAACTATAGAAAAGTGTTTCGCAAAGAAGAAAAGCGGAGAAAAAATCAAACTAAAAACTGAAATAATGTTGGTTATGAATTGTATCTTACAAAACCTTTCATTTACCCAAATGGAGTTCTTACCTATGTTTATGAATACTTTGTTGAGGGAAAGAGGTATTATGGAAGATATTAAGTGTAGTAGGAAAAAGGTGACATCTATGGTTAATAAAATTCTTGGACCTTTTGCTTTGAAAGAGATTTCAGAAGATTTAAGAAAAAATAAATTCAGTATTATAATTGATGAAACAACAGACATTTCTACAAAAAAATGTCTTGTTTTAATAGTACGTTATTTTGATAATAATCAAAAATCAATTAAAGACAAATTATTTAGTTTGATTGAATTGAAAGAATATACTGCTGAGGAAATATATAGAAATATTATTAGCAAATTTAATGAGAATAATATTCCCATTGAAAATATCATAGGACTCGTGTCTGATAATGCATCAGTCATGGTTGGAGAATTATCTGGAGTAAAAACAAGATTAAATAATTTAAATTCTAATTTGCTAACACTCAGTTGTACTTGCCACAATCTTAATTTATGTTCTTACTATGCTGGAAAAATGATTCCGAAGAATATTGAAAAAAGCTTAAAAGATATTTATAAATATTTTTGTCATAGTAGTAAAAGATTATCTGACTTTGAAGAATTTCAGGAATCTTTTAATATAGAAAAACACAAAATATTACAATATTGCCCAACCAGATGGTTGTCATTAGAAGCAGTAATTAATCGCATTTTAGAACAGTGGCAACCTCTTCTGCAATATTTTGTTCTTCACAGTTTCGAAGATTATAATTCTGAAGGTGCAAACAACATTTTCGAATTTTTAAACAATGATAAAAATAAAGTGTATCTGAAATTTCTTTCTAATAATTTGGAAATAATTAATAGATACAATCGAAAATTTCAATCTGAGGATATACAAATACATATTTTAAATGAATCTATTGAAACACTTCTATTGGAAATAATGAAAAATTTTATAAAACAGGAGTATTTAAATCCACAAACTGATGTCACCGATAATCGGTATTATCTTAACAGGTCTGAAATTTATTATGGCTTATATTTTGAACAGTCTGTGCTAGAGAAAAAGATAAGTCAACAGGAAATTTCAGAAATACGTGAATTCTTGCTTAAGTACTACGTGGAGTTATGTACGCAAATTAAAAAGAGATTTAATATATTTGATGCTAAATTTAAAATGTTAAGATTTTTAGATCCCAGAAATATAGCTACAGGATCAATGTCGTCAATATTGCCATTTGTAATGCAATTTCCATAAAACGATGAAAATATTGAAATATTAAATGAACAATGGAGGAATATAATTGGCAAAAATTCATTATTCGATGAATCCTGTGAAGACATTGTTCAGCTTTGGCTAAACATAAGATATAAGAAAAATGCAGTTGGAGACTTTCCGTATAAAGAATTAGCAGAATATATGTTGCAACTTTGTTGTTTACCGCATAGCAGCGCGAGTGCTGAAAGGAAATTTTCTCAACTTAAAATAATCAAAGATTTTAAAAGGAATTCCTTACGAAATGAAACGATTAATAATATTTTATTATCCAAAGAACTGATAACTAACAACGAAAAAATTTTCCAACCAACTGCTGCTTTGATGAAATATGCTAAAAGATTCAATTTCGCAAGAGGAAAATATAGACTCGAAATGTAAAATTTTTGTTTGTTATGTTATACTTTATATTTTTGTTTTTGTTTTTATGAATTGTATTTGTTTTTATATAATTTTTATATATTTTTTTATATTTTTATTTATAACTTTTTTTCAGTTTAAAATAAAAGAGCATTTGAATTTTATGGCTTATATAATTTAGTTTTACTACTTCTTTTTTCTAATCTGCTACTTTTATCTGAAATATATGCTACTCTTTTAGTCTTGAAGGGTCCCAGCACTGCATGAAGTATATATGTAGTAAAGTAGAAAACTAAACTTATAGCATAAACTAAAATACCCAGATGAGTAAATGCTGTATAAAAAAGTTGGACAAGTTGTTTGTGTTTCTAGTAGCAGACAACTCACTAGCAGACAAAAAGCTATTTTCTTCAAAGCAATCATCATAGCAGACAACTACGGCATGTACACACGGTGTATACACAATATTGTGTTCTCAATTTATCTTGGGTGTATACTACTTACCGTAGTATGTAGTATGGTATGGTAGTAGCAGACAGCAACAATGATTTCTATTGCATTGTTCTTACATGCTCTTTCAATTCGAATAGTATATATTGTATATTGAGTTATATAAAGTTATTGAGCATAATTCAAGGGCAGTTTTCTCAAAATCGGTTAAACTTGTTCTTGTGAAGAATTACTCAGTTTGCCTTGGTATGTTTCTTTTTTTGTTTTTTTTTTTGAGAAAACTGCCCTTGAATTATGCTCAATAACTTTTGAACGAATGAAGATAATGCAATAAAATAAAAACAATATTAGAGTAGATAAAATAGGCTTTTGTTTAAGCTAAAAAACTAAAAAAAATAATAAGGGAAATTTTCGAGATATTTGACCTTGAACATAAAAATGACGATTTTTTTTCAAAATTTTTTGACTTTGAGCTACAATAACTTCTCAAGTATTAAACATAAAACTTTATAAAAGACATTTTCTGAAAGGTCTGAAGGTTCCCTATGGAAATAATTTAGCTCCCTATATTGCACGAGCGCTGAAATATGTTGCAAAAAGTGGAACTGGTTACTCGCCGAAAAAAATTTTGTTTGACCTTGAATATCTCGGTAACCATTGAGAATAGACCCCCCCTCCTCCCCATACGATTTTTTTCATTTCTCGCCGAGATCTACCACCCATTTCAGTTTGGCACACGAACTGTGAAACACCCTGTATATATGTATATATTATTATATATTTATATATCCCTATTCTCATACAATGTTCATTGTACATTGTATGAGGATAGGGATATATAAATGTAGTACATAATGAAAATATATGAACATGAATCATGAATGTTATATCGTTATTTTTGTTAACTTGTCATTTAAATTCATTTGATTTTGAGCTGCGCTTATGGTTAGATGTATTTTTTAGAGTTGAGGAGTTTTTTTGAGATTTTAAATTTGATTTTGGATATTTTGTTTTTAAATTTATAAAATTACAAACATTTATATTGACTTGGCTTTTGATTTTGATTACGATTTTGGACACTGAAAATTTTTGTTGATATTTTATTGATTAAATTTTGTTGACAACACATCTTCATTGAGGACTTTCTCTTCTAAATTATTGAATTTTCCAAATTATAGATAAACATATCTCACTTGATTTTTGATTTTATTTTTAATTTTGGATTCTAAAACTTTTAAATTTTATCAAAAAAATTCTATTGACGATTTTAAATTAAAGTTTTTGAATCAATAATGTCTTGGAAAAGAACTAAGTGTGTTATTGATACATGCGGGGCAACTTGTTCTCAATTTCCTGGTAGAAAGTTTTTCCGCTTTCCAAAGAAAGAAAAACAAAATTACAACAAATGGTTAGAGGTTATGGGTCCTTCAGCAGAGAAAATTAAGGCTCGAAAGGTGCCTTATATGTATATGCGAAATACATTTTGAAAAATCTTGCATTGGAAAACGACTTCTTAAGAAGAATGCCATGCCATCTTTATATTTGAGCAATTCGTTTAAAACTCCGGAAAACTGCACTTCATTTGAAGGAAAAACTTATGTCGAAAGAAACACTTCAAGCGAGGGAAATGATTTCACCATTGAAGAGCTAAACAGAGCTTCACTTCACTTCCTTACATAAGAATAAAAATGATTTTGAATCTGATTATACTTGTTCAAAATGCATAAATAGTATAAAGAAAACGCGGTATTACATCACAAAGATAAATAAATTAGAAAAAGAAATAAATTACTTGAAAGCTGCTAGAAAAAAGGATGCTGTAAAAAACAAAAATTTAAAAAGTAAAGTTTTGAGGTACTCAAAATTAAACAGATTATTTAAAAAGAAAACCCTAGACGAAAGTATTGATACGGTTAATGGAGTTTCTTCACATGCAAAGACTTTGTCTAAGTTAGTTCTCAATAATAATCAAAAAATAATTTATAATGATGAACAAAAATGGCTTAGTCAGTGCATCTTTTTCAGATCGTCTACAGATTTTTAAGAAACAACTTAAAATTACATTTACCTTCCACATCATCGTTGCATAAGTGGGTAAAAATAAAGAGCCTTTCTGCTGGAATTGATACCTCAGTTTTAAATGAAATTGGTAGCAAATGTAGCGAAATTGACAAGCAGGGAAAAAGATGTAGTTTTATTGTTTGATGAAATGAGCATTCAGAAAAATCTTACTTATAATGAAGTAAAAGATAAAATTGAGGGTTTTGTTGATTACGGCGATGAAAGGAATAACATATGTATATGCAAAATCGGTAAATGTTTTTATGGTAAGAAGTCTACTTGGAAATTTTAAACAAGTCCTTTATTATGTTGCTTGTCCTGGATCTATACCAGCTGAAATTTTAGAGGTCGAAGTTGAAAAATGTGTTAGAATCATTAGTAAATTAGGGTTAAACGTGAGAGCTATTGCATGCGATCAAGGACCTACTAACAGAAAATTTTTCAATAGCCATAAAGTTTCTTATGCAATTCCAATGTACATGCCTTGTTTGACGTTCCACATCTTTTTAAAAGTGTAAGGAACAATTTAATGAAGTCAAATTTATTAACAAAAGATGGTGTGGTAAGTTGGAAAATAATTGCAATGTTGTATTCAATAGATGCATCTAGAACTACCAGAGTTTGTCGCAAATTGACATCAATACACATTACACCATCAAATTTTCAAAAAATGAGTGTACGTTTAGCTGTCCAGGTATTAAGTCGCAGCGTGGCTGTTGGCATACGGGTATTATTAGAATACGGTAAATTCCCTGAAGAATTAAAAATAACAGCACTATCTACCTCAAAATTTATTGAAAAAATGAACAAATTATTTGATATTTTGAACGGCAACCCTGCAATCACCCGTAACTTGAATGACTTAAATTTTCTTGAAGAAATGAAGGATTATGTTCTACAAATTAAAACAGATACTAAGGATAACAAAGCACATTGTTTCAAGGGATTAGCTTTAACAATCACCAGCACAATGGGTTTGTCTAAGCTTCTGTTTTCCATTCACGATGATATGAAATTTTTCAATCTTAGAAAACTAAATCAAGATCCTTTGGAAAATTTCTTCTCCCATATAAGAAGTAGAAATTCTAATAAAAAAAATCCTTCCTTATTTGAATTTGCACAAAAATTTGCAAAAATAATGTCCATAAAAATAATCTTTTCTTCAAGATTTTCAAATTGCGCAAGGATGATGACAACATTCTTGACATTGATTGGAGTGCAGTTCTAGAAGATAATACTTTGCAAGAAGATTCATCATCAATAGAAGAAATAGATCATGTCGAATTTGCAGATTTTGAAGAATCAATGGAAAACCAGGATCAAGCAATTGATGAAATTGATGTAAGCGATGCAGCCACAAGATATTTTAGTGGATATTGTTATCTAAAAACAATAAATAAACTCCGAGAACCATGTAAAATATGTGAAAATGAAATGGTTGATAGGAAAATAAATGAAAGGCAAGATATAAGTGAAGTTCTCATCAAACTAAAACAATATGAAAACATTGAGAATTTTTCAGCTGGTTTGATTCCACCTTCAAATAGATTTTTTGAAATATGTGAAAGACATGCAAAAATATTTTCTGCAATTTTTAATAGCACTCCACAAATATCTAATTTGAAAGTACACATAGTAGATTGTTGCATACAAGATATTGATAAAATATATCCTGACTGGTTTAGTAAACAAAATCAATGTTATGATCATCGAGTTAGTTGCTTGAAATTTTTCATCCTTGTTTTATTAAGAAAGCATAGTAAGTGGTCAACTGATGCTACAAAAAGTTTTAAGATAAATGATAGAATACAAAAACTAATTAATGTTTCAAATTCCTAATCTTGAAAAAAAAACCTCCAAAAGAGAGAAAGCGTTGCGCTTGTTTTTTACCCTATAACTTTTGCCCTAGTTAACAAATTTTTTTCGTTCAAACTTTGTTTAGAAGAGAACCCTTCAAGGAATATCCTGGCCACAACTCAACTTCCTACTGCTCTGGGAACATATTTTTTCAAGGGCACGAAAAGGTCTATAAAAATTTCCTTAACATATATGGAAGGAGTTTTGTTCTTTGGTGCCTTGTAGCTCGCTCCCTGTTGCAGGGATCTTTTTTGTTCGAAAGAAAAATTTATAGGAAATAACAAGAAGAACGCCCTGCAGAAATTTCAAGATTGTCGGATCACGAGGTCCAGAGATATTCAATTTGAAATCTGATTTTTGAAGAAAACGTGCTAACATACTAACATATGTTTATTTTGGGTCTAGGAAAATTCATCGCCAGCAATTCATCGCCTCAACAATTCATCGCTACAGAAATTCACCGCCGAGTTGCTGGCAAAGAATTGCTGGCGGTGAATTGCTGTGGCGATGAATTGTTGAGGCGATGAATTGTTGAGGCGATGATTTGCTGGCGGTGAATTGCTAGCGAAGAATTGCTGGCGATTAATTTTCGGGATCCCGTTTATTTTACTACCTCCCATATACATATGTTGAAAAATTTTTGAAGACCATTCGTGCCTTAAAAAAATATGTTCCCGGATTAGTAGGAAGTTGAAATTTGGGCAGTATATTCCTTGAAAGGTTCTCTTTCACACAAATGAAACGAATGAAAAAAATCGTTAACTAGGGCAAAAGGTAGGGGGTAAAGTGCACAAAATCGTCATTTTTGAAAAAAAAAAATCACATTGAAATCGGCACGGGTAAATGATATTAAATTTACCTGTTTTTTTGGTATTTCTACTTTAAATTGAAGGACGAAAAAAATTAGGGGGTATTACCCTGAGAATCTGAAAATTTTTAAAATAAGGGACAGTCTAATGTATATTGCACGGTTAAAAATTGAGGGGTAAATTTTATAAAATATTTACACCCAGTACTTTATAACGTACTTTTTATTAAAAAATTTTATAAAATTTATAAAATTCAAAAGTATAGATTTTTTTTAACACAGAAAAAGTTTAATTTTTACTTATTTTATATATAAAAACAAAGTTAATAAGAATACTATATAGAATTTATAAGTTCATTTATCATTTTTATAAATCTGTAAAAATTTTTTTAAACTTCAACTTATCAAATGTTCTAAAAAAATGAACATTGTATGAGAATAGGGATATATAAATATACATATAATAATATATGTATACATAATATATACAATATATACACCCATGTTCTGAATTCCACTTTTTCGGAATTGAAGTTGCGGAAGTGGAATTAGGTGTTCTACACTCCACTTTGACTAAATTTTCGTGAATTCAATTCCGCAATGTTTTTGTACGTGGAATTGAAAAAATAGTTGTCAAATTCAATCGTGGCTTGTATTTGTGTAGTCGAAAATTATATTAGTGAAGTTTTTTTTTAAATTTATAAAATAAATTATATAAATAGTGAATAAATTTAAATTTATTTTAAAGTTAATGAATATTATTATCCTAGTATAATTATGTTTTTCCATAAATATATTTAATCATTTAATGTATTTTTAAAAAACACCCAAAAATAAAGAGCAGTTAGAAATATTTGTGAATTTTATAGACAAAAATTCTTAACTAATAAATAATTATCGAAAAAAAAAAAAAGCAAAGAAGAAATAAAACTTTTATGTGAGAATTTAACAACAACTGATTCGAAATTAATGTTCGAAATATATAATTCCGCGTGGAATCCAGAACACCATTTTCCATTTCGCATGGATTTGAATTCGTATTTCACTTCCACTTTTAGCGGAATCTAGAACATGGGTGATACTATTCGAATTCAAAAGAAAATTTCCTGTATGAAAAAGTGATTTTATTATTTTTTTTTTCAGTTCTAAAAAGAAAAGAACAACATTAGAAGATATCCTTAATAGTGTAAGCCACCATTGTATTTATTGTAAGCCACCACGGTATTGCATTTGTAAGCCACCACAATATTGTATTAATGTTGAGGTAGTCGAATAAAGAATTTTGAAGTGAAAAGACCTGTGTGTGTTTTTTTTATCGTCGACTCGTGAAGCTTATAATTTGATCAGGTGTGGAGTTCGAAGAAAAAGTTTAGTTATGGATAATTATAGAAAATTATCAAAAAGTGAATTAACAAAAATTCTTGTAGAAAGAAATTTAAAAGTTAGTGGAAATAAGAATGATTTGATAAGCCGCATAATGGCGGACGATAATAAAAAAAGAGAAACATGGCAGAAAAAGAACAAGCGTCAGAAAGATAAAGAAGGAAATTATGAAGATGACTCAGCAATTTCAAATGAAACGATAATATTACGTCGTGCTGCTACCAGTGTAAATGAAAACAGTGATACTTTTAATATATTAACAAAAAGTGAAATGGAAATAGGAATGTTGCGTAAACAAATGGAGTTACTAAAGCGAGAAAATGAAATTTTAAAAAAAGAAAAAGATCTTGCTGAACGAGAAAAACAAATTATTACTGAAATGAGTAATAGAGCTGATGAAAGAGAGAATGAAACATCAAACAATTATCATGTAGATAATGAAAACGTACACAATGACACAAATGTTGCTAACCACAATGTTCATGGAGATATAAAAAGTATATTCGATATGTTGCCTGAATTTAATGGTGAAAACATTAATTTTTCTATATGGGAACAACATGTGTATAATATTATAAAAATTTATAAATTATCACAAGAAACTACGAAATTAATGTTGATAAAAAAATTGCAAGGAAAAGTTTTATTATGGTTTCAATCGAAACCAGATAATATAACATTATCTTACGAAAAATTGTTACAAGAAATTAAAAGCTTATTTGATAATCCGTTGAATAAATTTCAATTAAAGAAAAAATTAGAAAATAAAGTATGGAAATATGGTGAATCATTTGTAGAATATTTTCATAGTAAACTTAATATCGCCAATCTAATTGGACTACATGATGAAGAAATAATCGAATATATGATTGAAGGGATTACCAACAAGAATTTGAAATACCAGGCACGTATGCAGACTTTTCAAAGTTTGCAACAATTTTTGACTGTTATGAGTCGCTTCACCAACGAAGAAAAACCAACAACAGTATATACAACAAAAGGGACCATATCTCCATCATCGTCAAGAAGAAGAATCAACTCATCAGTATGTTATAATTGCAGACAACATGGTCACATGGCAGCCAACTGTGAAAAGCCAAAACGAAATTGGGGTAATTGTTTTACATGTGGAAAAGCAGGACATAAGCAAATCGACTGTAAGATGAATACGAATTCAGTTAAGTATGTTCAACTCAATTCACTGTTACCAGAATATAAGGTAAAATGTCATTTTATTAAAGAAAATAGTAAACATTTGGAATTTGATGCTATAGTAGACTCAGGAAGTCCTATATCTTTAGTTAAAGAAAGTATCTTTTTTGAACTTGATATTGATTTAGATCAATGTGAAATAGATTTATGCGGGATAAATAAATCACCTCTAAAAATTTTAGGATGTTTTGAAAGAAAAGTATATATTAATAATAATGAAATAAAACTAACGCTTTACGTAGTACCAGATTCCACTTGTTCACATAGTATACTTGGACGCGATTTTATGAATTTTGAAGATATAAAATTAAGTCTTAATAAAAATGGAGAAATTACAGTAAATAAAATTAATGAAAATAAAAAAGATGAATTCGAAGTGTTAAATATCGATATAGGTGATGTTAATGATAAAACGTATGAATTAGATATAGAGAAAAATTTGAATTTAGATAATCAAGTTAAAATTAAACAAATGTTTTTTGAATATTTAGAAAAGCTTGAGTGTCCCAATAAAACCGAAAGTGAAACAAAACTCAAAATTGTACTTACAAATATCAACCATTTTATTATAAACCTCGACGGTTATCATTCTCTGAGAAAAACGAAACTTGGAAAATTATATCTGAATTATTAGAAAAGAATATCATTAGGCCTAGCAATTCTCCGTATAGCAGTTCGATTTTGTTAGTGAAGAAGAAGACAGGTGACCTACGTCTTTGTGTAGATTACCGTACACTTAATCAGATTACAGTTAAAGATAGATTCCCTTTACCTCTCATAGAGGATCAATTAGAATGCCTCTCAGATAAAAATTATTTTTCAAAGCTCGATTTGAAAGCTGCTTTTCATAATGTGTCAGTATAAGAAGAATCTGTAAAGTATACTTCATTCGTGACGCCTTTTGGGCAGTATGAGTATACAAAAATGCCGTTTGGTTTAGCCAACGCACCATCAGTATTTCAGAGGTATGTCACTTCTATTTTTGAACCTTTGATAAGAAATAATAAAATTTTAGTGTATTTAGATGATATTTTAATAGCTACGCGTATAATTGATGAACATTTTGAGATTTTGCAAGAAGTTTTTAATATTTTGTCAGAGTATCATTTAGAGTTGAGGTTAGATAAATGTAGTTTTTTAAAGTTTCAAATTGTTCATTTAGGATATATTATCAACTCCAGAGGAATCCGTCCTAGTGGTGAAAATGTCGAAAGTGTGATTAATTTTCCGATACCCAAAAATAGCAAGGAGGTACAAAGTTTCCTTGGACTCTGTTCATACTTTAGAAAGTTCATAGAGAATTTCTCAATTATATCAAAACCACTTTACGACCTTGTCAAAAAAGGAGTTCATTTTGAATTTAAAGAAAAAGAACTAAATTGTTTCGAAAATTTGAAATTAAAATTATCAAATGCTCCTGTTCTCAGTTTATACTCACCTGTCGACGAAACTGAATTGCATTGTGATGCAAGCTCTCTTGGTTTCGGTGCAGTTTTACTTCAGAAAAAGAAAGATGAAAAATTTCACCCAATTTTTTATTTCAGTAAAAGAACTTCCGTTTGTGAATCTAAGTATAGTAGTTTCGAATTAGAATTATTGGCAATAATTTATGCACTTAAAAGATTCAGAGTATATTTACATGGAATTCCTTTTACAATAATTACAGATTGTAATTCAGTGACACTTGCTTTGAAAAAAAAAGACATCAATCCTAAAATAGCGCGATGGGCCCTTGAACTGGAAAATTACAATTATAAAATCAAACATAGATCTGGAAAAGGTATGTCTCATGTTGATGCATTTAGTCGTGTTAACAATATTCTTGTTTTGGAAGATAATTCGTTTGAGCAAAATTTAGCAATACATCAATGTAGTGACAAAAATATAGAGAAAATTCGTTTGGAATTAGAGAAAGCTGAAAGTAAACTTTTTGAACTCAGAAATGGTTTATTGTACAGGAAATTTAAAAATAAAATACTGTTTTATGTACCTGATTCTATGGTACATAGTGTTATATGTGCAAATCACGATGAGATGGGACATTGCGGGACAGACAAAACGGTTGACTTAATAATGTCCACTTATTGGTTTCCTTCGTTACGTAATCGAGTTAAAAATCAAATAGCAAATTGTCTAAAATGTATTGCTTATCAGCCGGATTCAGGAAAGAAAGAAGGTCTACTTCATTCTATTCCAAAAGGTGACAGACCTTTTCATACCATTCATTTGGATCATTTTGGTCCACTAGATCGAACCAAACTTGGAAACAAGTATATTCTAGTAGTGGTTGATGCTTTTTCTCGTTTTGTGAAATTATATCCTGTTCGCGACACCACTACAAAGAATGTTCTTAGATGTTTAAACGAATATATGAGATACTATTCGAAACCGATTAGAATAATTTCAGATAGGGGTAGCTGTTTTACTTCAGTAGACTTTAAAAAATGTTGTTCAGATATAAATATGCAACATATTTTGACAGCAACAGCGTCTCCTCAGGCGAATGGGACCGTCGAACGTGTAAACCGTACGATGATACCTATTATCTCTAAATTAGTTGATGTAAATAAAGGATTTTACTGGGACATGATACTTAATGATGTCGAGTATGTGATTAATAATACAATAAATAAATCTACTAAAGAATTGCCAAGCAAATTATTATTTGGAATCAAACAAAGTAATAAAACATTAGACTATTTAAGAGAATGGTTAGAAAATAACATTTTAATTAATGATGAAAATTTAGAAGATATCAGATCAAACGCTATAAAAAAAAATATAGAAACACAAAAATATAATCAGAAATCATATAATTTAAGACATAAAAAACCAAAAGGATATCAAGTTGGAGATCTTGTAATGATTAAGAATGTAGATGTTAGTGGTGGTAAAAGTAAGAAATTAATACCTAGATTTAGAGGTCCTTTTGAAGTTAGGAAAATAATAGGAAATGATAGGTATGTAATTCAAGATCCACAAGGATACCAGAATTCACAAAGACCGTTTAAAGGGGTCTATGCTGCACACAATATTAGGATTTACAAAAGAAATGTGTAAAATAAAAAAAATAAAAAAAAAATAAAAAAAAAAAAAAAAAAAAATTAATGTAATTAATGTAAGATTTGGAAATGAATTAATAATATCATTTTATCATGTATCATTCATTTAAAAAATATATATATATTACAATGTTAAGATTGAGGTCGATCTTTAGTCAGGATGGCCGAAGTTGTAAGCCACCACTGTATT
The DNA here is from genome assembly GCA_932526495.1 of Bombylius major. NCBI lineage: Eukaryota > Metazoa > Arthropoda > Insecta > Diptera > Bombyliidae > Bombylius > Bombylius major. The sequence continues at coordinate 20,587,936 of OW052042.1, read as the reverse complement.
TATTGTAAGCCACCACGGTATTGCATTTGTAAGCCACCACAATATTGTATTAATGTTGAGGTAGTCGAATAAAGAATTTTGAAGTGAAAAGACCTGTGTGTGTTTTTTTTATCGTCGACTCGTGAAGCTTATAATAGTAATGTAGGACAAAAGGATCGACATCGAGGTTTATTTGGTGTTTGGACATCAATTTTTCAGGTAATTTTGTCATTTTTTCATCTAAAATGATTGATACATCGATTTCGACACATGTTAAAAATATTTTAGAAGGCAGGTAAGTTTTTTTTTTCTTTTTCTTTTGTACAACCTATTAGTAACGAGCACCTAGCACGAGATTATGTCAAATTTCTATTTAAGAGGCAACTGAGTAGCAAATTTTATATACCTATTTTAATAGATACTTTTACTAATTATTCATGCAAAAAACTGGATTACATATTTCTAAAATGCCCAAAGAACGTATAGTGAACATAAAAAAATATTTCTGAACATATAGTGGGTGGTGTATAGTGAACATAAATATAAATTATGATGTGTTTTCGTTTGTCCCAGTACTGAACAATTATGTACCAATAGAGAACACATGAGGAGTGTTCAGGCAAAATGTAACATTTCCATCGTTGCTTTTTTTTCAGAAATCACTAAAATGTGATTAAAAGAATTAGCATTTTTTTTTTTAAATATTATGTTTATACAGAAATATACATTGAAAAAGTTACCTAACAATCACTGTTTTGCGCCTTTAGAAACTTTCATATTAATGGAGATAACTGAGTTTGAAATTTGGAAATGTCACCTTTTGTCAGAATATCTTCGAACATGTTACAAGAGGTATATTCGTTCGGATTTTTTTTTAAGACAATAGTATAGACATTATCCTTACAATTATTATTTTTGATGGTTTGAAGTAAGTCCGACCCATAGACATAAATTAATGATTAATATTAAATGTATAGTGGAATATCACTTTTTGTTATAACTACATAAAAATTAGTATAAAAGAGTGGAAATGTTCCTTTTTGTTCGAAAACCGACATTTAGACTCCGTTTTTCTAGGGGAATTCTGACTATTTGATACGCCAAATTCAACTACAATGTGCAGTTCATAGATTTACGTACGATTCTGCAAAAAAAAGCAAAAATTCAAAAAGTGGAAATGTTACCTTTTGTTCGAACACTCCTCACATACATACAAATTAAAATTCTAAGGATATGAATATTTTAAAATTAAAGATAAAAATGTAATATCAATCAGTTTCCACTGGTATAGTGAACATAGTCAACGCTCTTATACTGGACATATTTTTTTTTTTTCATGAATTCGGTCTAGAAAAAATATAATTTGTAATACTAAACAACATTAATTGTATTTTTATTTAAATTTTCATTACGTAGAAAATAGAGATTTTTACATTTCACTTAAGCAGTACTATGCTCCTTTTGTGAACCTTTTTGTTCAGTATTGGAAATTGACCGTTATAGAAGTTCGTATAGTGAACACAACAATTTTATGTGATATAATTGGAAAAAACTGGTTTAAAATAATAAATTTGTTTTATTTAAAGTATTATCAGCTTCAAATATAAAAAAAAAAATAGTAAAATGTTTATAGAAATTAGAAATTTACTCTTTATTGTCAGTACTTACCTTAAAGCTAGTTACTGGGTTATTTTCTTTTTTATTATATACTTTTTATATTTTTTAAATATTTTATTTTCATATTGTGCAAAAATAATATAAAAAATTTGTCAAAGTCAATACTTACTTGTACAATAAAAATTTCACCTTCACTTTGAACAACTACCACTCAAAACACACGTTTAAACTCTTCAACAGTTCTTTGTTCAATGAAAAGAATATATTTTTTACAGTTTTGAATGTAAGTAACTGAAATTTTCACAGCATATAAAGAACATATTAAAGTTTATGGGAGAGAAAAAAACAGAACATTATTTAATGAATTTATATGTTAGTTTTTCACTTTTTTCAATCACTGGCCGCTAACTGGTTGTGGCCGTTAATTGGCATGTCTACCCTATAAACATGTGATTTTGAAAAAAAAAATTTTCGTTTTTATTTTTAAAAATGTGTATGTGTGTAATTTTTCAATTTTTTCCTTCTTCATTTTAAAAAAAAAAATAAAAAGCAAAAAAAAAGTGAAAAAATAAAATTAAATAATACAAAGTGATTGCTGGCCAATTCTAAATTTAATCACAGAAAAGTTAACTAATTTAAGTGAAAAGAATATTGTCAATTTTTCTTTTTCTTTTTCTATTTATTTTTTTTTTCTTGTTAACGAAAAAGTGATTTTTTTTTATAAAAATAATTAAATTGTTTTTTTTTGTTTTTTGTCAGTTAGAACAAAAATCGACAGTTAATTTAATTTATTACTTTAAAAAAAGTGAAAATAAAACGAAATTAATTTTATTCAAATAAAAAAAAAGTATCTAAAACTAAATTTAAACCCTGAAAAACTAAAACTAAAAAAAAAAGAACACAAAATAAATAAAAAAAAACAGAGTTACGAAAACTTAAAAATAATTCGAAAAAAAAAGAAAAATTCAAATATTTAAAATAAAATTAATTACAAAATAATAGAAAATGAAAATATTCGAAACATCTATAGAAATTTCATAATTTTAAAAAAATCAAATATCTTTCAATTGGTTTTTCTTTTTTTTGTTTTTTTGGTGTAGAAAAAAAAATAAAAGAAGATAATTTAATTTAAAATTTTTTAAAATCTAAAATAAATTCCTATCCCCTCAATAGGGGTAAAATACACATTTCTGTACATTATAGCTAGCCATTTCATTTTTTGATGTCCGTACGAAAAAGGGGTCCGTTTTAAAGAGGTGTCCGTTAAGAGAGGTTTCACTGTATATATGTATATGAAATTGTTATATTTTCGTGAAAGTGAAAGAAAGAAAAAAGTGAACATTATTTCTAAAAATAAATTTATTGTGAGTGCAGTGAGTGAAATTTAATTGTTATTAATTATTATTATTGTAGTACCTACATTTATTGAAAAAAAAAAAAAATATAAATGTTTATTGTAAAAAAAATTTAAATATGGTTTATAAAAGTTTTAAAATATAATAAATTAACAGTGTTATTTTAATTTTTTAACGTTACCATAATAAATTGATTTCATGGTTGAAATATCAAACATTTCAACTGAGTTTTTTTTAAAACTAATAGCCCTTTTTTTAATAGTATATTCAAAATTTCAAAAATTTCAACTGAGTTTTTTTTAAAACTAATAGCCCTTTTTGTTAATAGTATATTCAGTGTGTTTTATTTACTAATAAAGTTTGTAAAAATGTTAATAAACATTATGTTATAGCAACAAATGGTTTGTTATTCTTACAATACATGACCGTTAAAATAAAAAACTATTTTTATCATTTATAAACTATGTATTTGTATTATTTAAAAAAATTATTTGTAATTAGAACACATTATTTTTTGTATTCACAAATGAGATCTTTTTAGCTACAGACCCAATATTCAAGGAATGACATATATGGTCACATGATAGGCACAATGTAATAATTTTGGCACACTTTGGGCAGACATAGCAGACTTTTTATCGCGAAACTGAGACCTTATTTGTAAGGCTTTTAACCGACTTTGTTCAGTTCAAATCAAGGCATATGTCTTCCATAAATCATCCCCATATGCTCACAATATATGTGACCTTTTCTGGAATTACTAATATATGGACAGAAAAGACTTTGAAAATTATATAAAATTTAACATTTAACAAGCAGTAGTTTTTCCCATTGTTCTTCAATTTTGAAAGAAAGCTGCGTAGGAATCTTGTAATATTCTAATAACTCTTTATTCGTGGTTTATTTACTCTAAGTGATTTGTCAACAGAAATGTAGTTTATATTCTTCAATATATTTAAGTTTTGTGGCATTCTTTTTTGTAATTGTTTTATTAACTCAATCAAAAACATCTGACAGTTTTTTTAAATTCCTTTTCATCAGTCTCATTTATTATAGAGTTATTTTTCAATTCTGTGACATAACAAAGAAAAATTTTACATTAAGAACAAATTGAAAAACTTTTCTATTAGAATTTTTATAGTGGATTCTATTTTGAAAAATTACTTCCAGAATTTCCGGATATATCAACATGATTTCATTCCCCTTATATAATGAAGTTCCACCCCCGCCACAATTTTCTTCCTCAACACGACCAAATGCTTATGGTCAACGAAATTCTGCACAACATAATTATCTTCCACCTCAGGCTCCTCCACATCGTAGACGCCAACGACAAATCAATTCTTGATCAAAGTCTACATAATGAAGTACAAATTCTACAAAATCAGGTACAAATTCTACAGAGTGATGAACAAATCAAATCATATATTGATCAAGTTCAAATCCAAAGTACTCAAAATATTATTCAAAAGCTTAATGATATTTTGAATATATTAAATCATCAATATCAACAATTGAATATCCGAATTTCCAGTTTCTATAATGTCTGTAATAAGAAATGGTAAATACCTCATCAAACACCAAGCTTGAGATGTAATTCTGTCCTATATTTTTGCTTGAAGACTCAAGATTATATATAACGAATATAATATATATAATATTTAACGAATTTATTTGTATTTTCCATATTTTATTAAAACACAAAAATATGCTTTTTAATTTAGCTTTTTGTTTATTTCTTTTTTTTAAAAAAAATTACTTTTTAATTGCACTTAATGCACTTATTGAGGATTAAAAAACACTGTACTAATTCTCATCAAACGCATTTGGTAACGAATTATTGCAATTCATAAACAGTATACCTACCTAAACCTACTTAAGGTAGGTGTTATGTGTATGTACCTGATTTTTTTTAAAAAAAAAATTTTACAGTAGTGAAGTATACTAATTGGTCAACCTATTTACCCTATTTATTCTAAATTTATCGAAAGAATATTTTTTAGGTCTGATGTAACACCTCGCTTGGAATGGGCGATATATAAGGACGTTTTCTTGTTTGAATAGCTTCTTTTGATTCACCAACAGCTTCGAGCCATTTATCATATTTGAAAGTCCCAGGTTTCGGGAACTCAAAAAACCTTTTTAAAGGGACTTCTTGGATTGAATCCCTACAGGTTATAATTGTACACTGGTTTCTCTTCCACGACATTTTAAAAAATAATTCAAAATGAAATATTATTTCAAAATAAAAAAAAGCTCAAAATAAAAGGCAAAATACGAGTATGAATAAGTATTAAAAAATACTGATTTTTGATATTTAAAAGAAGACTAATTGATGTATAGATAAATTGAATTGAAAAATACAGATTTGATAAAAACGCAAATAAAATCGCTCTTTAGTCTTTACTATTCAACATCCAACAAAATAATGAGCTGATAGAACATAAAGAACACAGAATAAACAGGTGGCAAAAATAATAATTTGAAACAACAAGTTCAACGTGAAATCACCACTCCACACTTTTCATTATAAAAATTGTGAAACTTGAATGTACAATATAACAACAATGTAGGTACAATTTAGAATAGGTACATACATATTGTATGTGCACAAAAAACAGAAAAGACAATTTGAAATGCGAAAAATAAAAAAACAAAACAAAAAAAATACTGAAATGTTCAATTATAAAAAATAGGATCAAAATAAATAAATAAAAATAAAAAATAAGTAGAAATACAATTGTTATGTTCCAGCATACCTCCTAATACTTTTTCACATAATTTACATTATATTATTAATAATTACTCCAATAATACTCTTTCTCATAAATCATATCAATGATATAAGTAAAATTCTACGAATTATAATGTTGACTTTCACATCAATTATTTCCCATGTAATATTTCTATCAATAATTTACTTCTTGCATAATTTCATTCTCACCAAATAAATTCTAAGAATTGCATTACTTCCCATGAGAACTTAGCACCTGTGAAATCAGTACAGATTCTAAGAAACCCCCAACTGACTATTATTCATTAAGCTTTCACCTACTTGCTATAAATTGGCATACTCTAATATAGCTTGTCCCAAAAGAGTTGAAGTTTCGTATTGTACTACGTTGGCATGCGCAGAAGAAAAGATACTTACATACACGCGTTTTTGTTGTTGTGAATTCTAATAAACAGGTTTCTTCTTTCGTATATGTATACACAAGAAGATCACTACGCCATGTAAAACATGCGCAATGAACCTTCAACTGAAATAATTTCAGCTATAGAACGAATCGAAGTTGATTTTTGAAAGTTAATTAGTTCACTCTGTAACGTGTTAATGTTATTCGGTTAGGTATTCAAAATAAAAAATAATAGAAATTTGAATTTTGTTAAATTAGATTAAAATTTGAATTAAACAATTTAATAAATTAAATAAAAAACTGAATTTTGTGATTAAACAATTAAATTAAATCAAATGGAAATTTAGATTAAACAATGTAATAAAATAAATAGAAGCCCAACTAACACCCTTATACACATATGAGTTGTCGTTACGTCGTTGTGTATATATGTGTGTAAATTAGGAAACATATGTTTCGGTATAACGACGTTTTAACCCTTTCGCGGAAATGACGGTAATAACCGTCGCAAAATTGATTACACACTGGGAAATGACGGCTATAACCGTCATTTTTTCCGATACATGTTAGGCAAAATCCTGCAATCACCGTCACGAATCGCTTAGATTTATATGATGATACAAAATATTTGTCCCAGAAAAAGTCAAATATTTCCTAAAAATGACCCTGCGAAAGTATTTTAGGCAATGAAGAGTTAAGTATCGACAATTTGAAACTTGTTTGTTCAAGAATGCAAAATGCGGCAACTACCGTCTTTTTTATATGCAGTTTTGCTCAATGTGTGAACAAGTGTCATTCTGTGCAGATCGTTTCGTTTATTGGTAAATGGTTTTATATTTTTTCGGGCATTTGCTTTTTGAAACTTATTTTAGAAAAAATGGATCCATATGAGAAAAAAAGGGATAAACTTCTTGAGCTATTCGATGAAGCGAATGAAGACGAAAGCTATCACGGTTCATCAGGAACTGAGTCCGAAGCAGATCCATTCAGCGATGATGGTGAATTTGGTGGAGACCCGGACTACATTCCTGAAGATGATGATGACGTTGATTCCGATGAAGAAGGTCATGTTGGAGTAGAACGTGAACCTGTAACAGAAAATTTAGAACCTAGCGCTGAAAATTTAGTACCTAGAGGTGAAGCAGAAACAGATAGCTGGTACAGCGATGTACTCGATATACCAAACTTTACTTTTGATGATTCAGAAGCTGGTGTGAAACAAAATATCACTAAGGAGTGTAGTCCGCGAGATATATTTGAAAAACTATTCACCAAAGACATCGTCAAAATGCTTGCTGATTGCACCAATGCTTACGGGAAAAAGTTGTGTGAAACTAATAGACCAAAAACTCGAGGAAGTAGAATGCTCAATTTCACGGAAACGGACGAAAAAGAAATGCTAAAGTTTCTGGGTTTGTGTTTGCTTCAGGGTCAGATAGACTTTCCATCACTTCGCCTTTTATTTTCAAATCATCCTTTATACTACCATCCAGTTTTCTCGTACGTGATGACGGGCCGAAGATTTGAGCAAATGCTTAGATGTCTCAACACATACTACACTTCACCTCATGAAGAACAGGAAAACAGCAGAAAATTACAGAAAATTCGTCCAATGCTCAAAGCAGTTTTAAAAAATATTCAAAGTGCTTTTTTACCATACAAAAACCTTTCATTAGATGAATCTCTACTTCTATTTAAAGGTAGGCTTACTTTTAAACAATATATAAAAGGTAAGCGATCCAAATTCGGAATAAAGCTGTATGAGTTAACTGCAAGCGATGGTTGTGTACTTAATATTGAAATATACCAAGGCAAAGAAGTTAATATTGAAAAATCTGGTAAAACTGATGCAATTGTTCTAAGGTTGATGAAACCATATCTGAATAAAGGCCACCACCTATTCATGGACAACTTTTATAACAGCGTGCCCTTATCAGAAGAACTTCTAAACTGTAAGACGCATACCACAGGTACGCTTCGAGCGAACAGAAAATACAATCCCAAGGAAATTACGAGTGTTAACTTGAAGAAGGGGGACCATGTCTGGAAAAGGAAGAGACAAGTATATGTGTCAAAATGGAAAGATAAGAGAGATGTACTCACAATCTCAACTGCTCATCACCCCGAATTAGTTGAGGTAGCAAACAGATATGGTAAAACGGTTTTGAAGCCTAATATTGTGGCTGATTATAATAACAACATGTCAGGAATTGACCGCAGCGATCAGATGATATCTTACTATTCATCGCCACGAAAGACAATTCGTTGGCACAAGAAAGTCCTTTTTCATCTGCTTGACGTTTGTGTATGGAATTCCTACTATTTATATAAAAAGTTTCATCCTAAAGTACCATTCCTGCAATTTAGAAATGAACTTATTACATCTCTAATAGACCTACCATCCAACCTATCTAACGGAAAGGATTTGGTCTCCTTAGTTCCTTCGCGAGGGAGTCCACGAAAAGCATTAGCTTCAACATCTGCAAGTGCAACAAGTATTGACCAACATTTTTTGGAAAAAATACCGCCTCCTATTGGATTCAAACGAAAGTCGTACTTTCAACGTTGTAGAGTTTGTTCTGCCAAAAAAATTAGAAAAGAAACGTCATATCGATGCAAAACTTGTCCAGACAAACCACCTATGTGCCAAGGATGCTTCGAACCATACCACAAACAAAATTAATGTGAATTTATTTTTTAAGTTGTATTGTTAAATTTTTATTTCTAATAAATATAGCTTTACAAATAATTAATTTTTCAGTGATTACCCAAGAATATTTAAGTTACGGTTAATGCCGTCATATTTCTATTGCAATAGATTTCAATTACCACAGAAATAAGACGGTTATTCCTGTCAAGACGGCTTTTGCCGTCATAACATATTAAAATGTTAAAAGTGTTCAATTAATGAAATGACTGCGATTACCTTCCACTTTTTTTCGCATAATCTATCATTCTAGGGCATAATCTATCATATCTTATGATAACAAAAGTTGCTAGAGTATCAAATTTTATCTTTTTTTAGGAGAAAAAAAAAGTGCGTTTTCTACCGACCACATATCTTTTTTAAAGTCTATGTTAAGGAAGTGGTGCAAGGCATTGTATGATTCACGACCACACAATTCCTAAGTTGTTACTTATTCTTGTTGAAACATGTTGGAAACAAAATAGTTCTAACGACGTTGATGTGTCAATATATGCGTCATTTTAGGCAAATTTTCAAGTAAGGGTTTAGAAATAACTACGTTTTTGTGACTTGTTTTCATGCTTCTTCTCACCAATACTTGTAAAAAATATTAAGTTTTATAGATTTTACTTCGTGTACATATTATTAATGTATACATAATTTTACAATAAGAATATACTTATGAAGTTATAATCGAATATACGTATAACCTATACTAATATATTAATAAAATTACAATTACATTCTTCTCACGAAATTGTTTTGAAGTTTTTAAATGAAATTGATTTCAAAATGAAATTTAATAAGATCAAAATACCTGGATATTTTCAATTTATAGACATAAATTAACCAACGAATGAAATTTTTCGTCAATGTTAATTAAAAAACTTCTAAAAAATTAAAGGGCAATTAAAATTAATTCAAATTCAATAAATTTAAAATTAAAAATTGAAATTAATAAAAAAAAAAACTGAACTTGAATTATTAAGTACAATATCATTATTAAGTAAAAGTTAGTGCTAATTATTAAGTAAAAATGAAGTACATACATCAATGAAGTAAAAGCTACATCATTTTCTTTTACATTTAAGAATAGAGACATCTTGTTTTTTTTCTTTAGTATTGTGACCTATTTCAATTTGAAAATGATTTTTGTTTACAAAAAGTAAGGAAAAAGAAACAAACATAGAATCAAAGTAAACTTTGGTAGAGAATTTTACAAGTGAAATAATTTTGTGAATTTAAAATTTATGTTAAAATAAATAATACATTCAAAAAACATTGTGTACACACATCATTACTTTTTACTTAATAATGATGTTTTACATAATAATTAAGTTCAGTGTGTACGAAGTATTATTTCGTGAAATTTTCCAATAACTTTATTTAGCTCATACGATTTGTACGAGTGAAATAATCATAAAAAATAAGAGAAAAAATATAAATTAAAGAAATTTCATGTGTTTTTCTTTTTTCTTCTCGGATATTGCTTTTTTGTCCTTTAGACAGTTTTTTTTAAAATAGTTACCATCACTGCAAGTTCATTTATTATATTTACCACGTACACATGATGAGATCCAAAGATCCAGCGATTGAAAAATCGAATTTCGATCTGCGTATTTCAGTATCCTGGATCGAAAGATCGAGTTCAGTTTAGATTCAAACGTGGTTCAAAATATAGAAATTATAACCTTGAATTTTTTATTTTTCTTAATATTTGAATGTAAACTTGAATATTAGGGAAAGTTTAGAGTTTCTTCATGTCCCCAAATATTTCTTTTTGCCATTTTATTTATGTTTTCAATTTTATTTAAAAGAAACAAATAAAAGTTTTTACACACTTCGATAAATAACATAGCCTAAAACAATTTTGATCTTTCAATCTTTCAATCCGTGTCTGTAGGTTATATTTCGACTCGATCCAGTTGAAAAGGCTGGATCGGATCGGTTGGATCCCATATGGACTCGATCTCCGTCTACGTTTTTTTTAAGGGGATTTAGACCGGATTAAATTAAGATTTAATCCGTCATGTATACGTAGTAATTATTTTGTACCTTAATATGTTTTTATGTAGACGGAGTTACCATTTTGCGTCTAAATATATGTCTATGAAGGTACAATTACTATTTTGTGCCTAAATATGTTTCCACATGGGCTCAACAACCATTTTCTATTTCCACATGTTGTTGTTTATTTGACATTTTGATTATTCTGTTTTTTTTTTTCAAATAAATTTAAATCATCATAGTTCGCGTGATAGTTAGTGAAAAAATATTAAATATGTTTAAAGTTGTGGAAACAATAGAAAAAAAAAATTTAAGTGTAGTTCCAGCAACATGGGAAAAAAGTGGAACTTTGTTCTGGCCATTCAATATGAAAAGTTGGGAAGTAGAAAAAGCAAGGAGAAATCCTGAATCGGTTCCAGGCATAAATTGGATAGAAATGCCTTGCAGAATAAAAGCTAATGTTAATTCATTTGAATTGAAAAATTATTTACAACATTTAGCGACACTGAGTCTGAAGAAATGTAATGTAGTGAATATTTAAGTATGCTCATTTTATTTAATATTTTTGTTTTTATTGTAGATATTTGCAACAACATCAGGCAGAACAAGAAGAGAAACGATATGGAAGGAAAAAGAAAATTTATTCAGCAATTACCGAGCAGCACTCATCAGTATCAGATTATAATACTTTGGTTGAAGAGACGATGAAGACAAACGAAAGCATTAACGAGTGTGGGGAGCAGACTGCAATATTAATTGAAAATATTTTAAACTGTAACAGCTCTCCAAGTTTAAATGGAAATAACACTATCTTAATGACAGATGTTTCACTGCCACCAGAAATACAACAAATTGAAACATCAAATGAAAATATCAGTATTGTGTCGCTTTTATTACAAATAAAAAGCGACATACAAGATCTAAAAGAAGACATTATAAATAAAAAACAAGAAAATTTTGAAAATATTATGATAGGACAGATATCAGAGCTAAACATAAAAATAGATAAACTGCTCAATAGTGAAAATTCTAATACTGAAAATGATCTAAACAATTTAAATTTAACTAAATCTTTAAATTTTCCACTTAAAGAGTTGGAAGAAATACATGACATGGAAAATAAATTAAGAGATGGAGATTTTAAAAAAGAAATGGTGTGTATGATAAGTTTTTTGAAACAGATTTCTTTAACTTTTTATAAAATTTTTTAATAACAATATATTTTTCCAGATAAGACTTTCGAGTATCTGCGGTAGGAGCAGGACTTCTAATGGGTGCAAGTCGATGTATAAGTTAGTAGATTTTCTTTTTTCACCAGAATTACTAACAAAATTTACGTGGACTGGAATTTCAAAAAATAAAAATATAAAAAAACAATGTTTTCAAAAATTGACAAATGTTGTTGACTTGGTATTTCAACTTGTTTTTTTATCGGACTGTCGTCATTCAAGACAAAGAAATGAAGAAAATTTCAAAGAAAAAATCCTCAAGCACTCACATCAAAGACAAAACAGAAAAAAGTATTTTGAAAATAAATTTTTTATATTATACATATATGTTATACTCGTCATTTTTTATTTTGTTACAGGAAAGCAGAGAATGGCAAAGGAAATGAATTGTAATTTATAGTTTGATTAAAAATTTAGTAACAAATATTTTATTCAACTTCTATAAAAAATGATTTCTGTTTTTTTTTTTTTTTGAACGAATGGAATTATTATTTATAATTTAAAATCGTAATAAAAATTCAAAATCGTGGATAACTAGATATTTTAAATAAAGTTCATTTAGATTAAATAAATGCCCGGGAAGGGGGCTATTATGTATTTCGATCGAAATTCAATCGAATCGAATAAATATTCACAATATTTTGTGTCTTTATCGAACAAATGCTAATAGTATATGCTATATGAATTTTATTTAAAATATCTAGTAATCTATGATTTTAAATTTTGTGTTTAAAAATTTTATTCTATCAGAAAAAAGACGTCTTAATACATAATAGAGCACGAGCATTTATTTAATATTGTTTCGAATTTCGAATTCCGTCGGAATTGATTATGGATTATTTTTATTATGTTGTTATTTTTTATTTTGAATTAAGTTTTTTTATTCTTTGAAATTTGTTTTGTTAATATATATTTTTTTTTTGTAAATAAATAAATGAACTGATACATACACAGTTGTTTAATTTATTAATTTATTGATTCTATTGTATGAATAAGAGGTAGGAATACTATGTAATTGTAATAATCAACTGCAACTAATTTGCACTTTATGTTATTTAATTTATAAAATTTTGGAGAACCCAACTTATGTTCGCATTTATATATATCCAAATAAGATGACCGGATTGGTTTTTCGAAAAAAATGTCGGTGTTTAAAATACTAGCACCAAAAATTTTCAATTCTCCTTCAACATAACTTGCATAAATCATGCTTACAATTTCATTCTGTTTAGTCATGAACCATTTGTCTCTATTTTTATTCGATAATAATAATCCTTTGTTCACTTCTACTCTACTAAAAACCTCATGACCGTATTTGTTTGATACTTCGTTATTTTTCATTTTCCATGAAGCTACTGGATACACTATTTTGATAATAGGGTTTATTTCAAGTTTCGATAGTTCTGTTATTCTTTTTGCACACTGTGCTAAAGGTCTGTTTCCTTGTCGAAGTAAACTTTTTATATATCCTAAATAATTTTCAAATTTGTAAGAACTAATTGTTGGCAATGGACCAAAACGAATAACATCATCTACTAAATGACAAAGATTGTGCACATTACTTGTAATTGAGTCAGATCCATAAATTTTCCCATATTTTTTGATAAAATCTTCTAATAACACTCTAGCTATCTTGAAATATTTTTCGTACTTAGAAGTTGAGCAAATGATATTAGCACAATAAAAGAGCAAAAAATGACCGTAGTGTATTTCCGGTAAGTAATCTTTTAATATTACTGGACCCAAGTACATTAAAAATGTCCTAAACTCCAGTCCTTTCCAGAATTTCAAACAGTAAAGTGTTCTGACAGCACGATGAATTTCTGTTGGTATATTCTTGTTGCATTTAACTAACAAATCTGAAACTTCTTTAATTTGATTTGCAGACCATTTACAATCATATATATATTTTCCACTTGTCCAAATTAACAGCAATTTTTTCATTATTCCTAAGTCAAGTAAGTGCAAGGAATCTGCCACTACAAAATCATTGACCATATCAATTAGAAGTTCTTCTATAGGAGAGTAATCTTTATGATGATTCTCATCAGTACGGTTTCGAAAACTCGTGTCGGTTCTTCTTGTGCAGTCGGTACTTAAAAAACTCATTCTGAAGTTTTCGTAATTTCCAATCACCGTGCATTTATTACAACCGTGATATGCGTTGAAATTAACAATACCTGGAAGATTTTTTGAAATATTTCAAAACAATTTAACTACGTAATAAAAAAATGTTACCTTTCACAAATGCTCTTGCCGGCGAATCGCAAACAAAACACTTTATTTTGACAGAAACTTTGCGGCCAGATATAGTTATTCCATCTTCTAATAGCGATAACACTTCTTGAACAAATTGTCTGAGAAAATCTTTTACAAAAGGCTTGTTTTCTCCACAGTAAATTCCAGCGACAATAATTGGTAGATCTGGCATTTCGTTGATAGCACAAAGAATCGGCCAGAATTCTGTTTTAGAACTATTTGGGACTGGCAAACCATCAATATTAACAGTTAATGACACCTCTTGAAGAAAAACAGTTTGCGACAAAATATTTGTTAAGCTCTTTCCATTATGCCAATAAGTTCCATTGCCTATTTGTGTGACATTTGAAATATATTTGGGAGTACATAGTAGTGTTCTGCTATTTTTTGGCAAATAATTAAAACCATTTTCGCGAAGTATTCTTAAAAGATCGTTCAAAGCACAGTGTGAAATTTTTTGTTTTAAAGCCCATATTCTTAATTCCTCCAAAACAGATAACTTTTTGTCAACTTTTTCAAAATCAAAATCATCATTGCAGTTTTGTACATTATTATCATCACAACTATTATCACTGTTGTGGCTATCTACAATAATTCCCTTTAAAACATTAGATAAATTAATTTCTGAATTTTGACGAATAGTTTCACTAGAATAAGAAAACTCTTCACATAAACTAGTATTATGCTCTTTATTAATAGGAAAACTTAATATTTGTTGCTTTGGTTTTACAATTGAGTTGACGCAATATTTCTATGTAATAAACTTTTTCCAAATGTATTTTCCAGTAAATTTTTTTGATAACATTTAACTTTTCTATAAAATGACGAAGTTGTCCTAAAAGGACGTTTATTTTTAACTATTATTAATCTTTTAGACGAAGCCATACCGCGTGTTATAGTAAAACTATATGTTGTAATTTTAAAGCGGTTAGAAAGTATATATAGATAAATAAAATGACACGACTGAATGGGAATCGTTTCTTCATTGAAATAGTTTCTCTTAAGGAACGTTATTGTAGAAATTTACGTTTTTGTGCCTTCTTATGTTTCATTATAGGCATTTTTACTTTATAGGTGCAACAACTACAAACATTTACGTAACAAATCCAAAATAGAAAGTCTCAACAAAGTAACAGCAACTTTGAAGTTAGAATTTCCTTTCAGAAACTTTTAAAGGCACATATACGTATTTGTAAGGATCAAAATAAATAAATAAAAATAAAAAATAAGTAGAAATACAATTGTTATGTTCCAGCATACCTCCTAATGTCCAATTTCTTCAGGTCAAGATATCTTCATAATAACTTTAAACTGGGGATAAATCAAGAATTTGGTTTTCTTCACTTTCAGATAAGACTTATTAAGAGGATAAAGTTATCTGGTCATGATAGTACCGATTATCTCAAGATTAAAAATATTTTGAAAACAGCTTTGAAATTGGTTTATATTTTGACTAAAGCTTTGAAAGCTAAAGTTTTAAAGCTATTTTTAATGTTTAAATTTTTTTTCATTAGGATTTTATTTTATTAGAAGTGGTTATGGATATTTTTATTAACAATATTGTTATTATTTTTAAATGATTTTATTTTTACTTTAACTAGCAACTTCACTGGTCACTGGTAATAATAAAAATAATGAAACGGTTACTTAACTACTTAAAAATTATTCAAAATTAATCATGAAGTTGAACCTTATTTATATTCGGAAATTCGGAAACAACATTTTCTATCTCGGTGATAACTTATCTGTGCTTTAGATGAAGAAAACCAAATTAGATTTATCGGTAGTTTAACTTTATCTGGAAGTTCATTATTAAGAAGTATGAAGAAATTGGACATAATACTTTTTCACATAATTTACATTATATTATTAATAATTACTCCAATAATACTCTTTCTCATAAATCATATCAATGATATAAGTAAAATTCTAAGAATTATAATGTTAACTTTCACATCAACTATCTCCCATGTAATATTTCTATCAATAATTTACTTCTTGCATAATTTCATTCTCACCAAATAAATTCTAAGAATTGCATTACTTCCCATGAGAACTTAGCACCTGTGAAGTCAGTACAGATTCTAAGAAACTCCCAACTGACTATTATTCATTAAGCTTTCACCTACTTGCTTTAAATTGGCATACTCTGATATAGCTTGTCCCAAAAGAGTTGAAGTTTCGTATTGTACTACGTTGGCATGCGCAGAAGAAAAGATACTTACATACACGCGTTTTTGTTGTTGTGAATTCTAATAAACAGGTTTCTTCTTTCGTACGCCATGTAAAACATGCGCAATGAATCTTCAACTGAAATAATTTCAGCTATAGAACGAATCGAAGTTGATTTTTGAAAGTTAATTAGTTCACTCTGTAACGTGTTAATGTTATTCGGTTAGGTATTCAAAATAAAAAATAATAGAAATTTGAATTTTGTTAAATTAGATTAAAATTTGAATTAAACAATTTAATAAATTAAATAAAAAACTGAATTTTGTGATTAAACAATTAAATTAAATCAAATGGAAATTTAGATTAAATAATGTAATAAATTAAATAGAAATTTGAATTTTGTGAATAAAAAGGTTTAAGTAAGTTAAATAAGAAGTGATGAAATTTTTCTTTTATTAAAAAGATCATATAATTCTTTTTATAAACTTAAAATAAAATAAGTTTGTGAACATAAAAAAAGATCGTAGTAAAATAAATAATATTAATTCAAAAATTTTACAAAAGTGTTTTATTTGTAACAGGGCCATAACAAAATTTGGTGTCAGAAGTGAAATACTGTTAAAAGTGAAAAATCGGTCAAGCCGCTTTACTTTTACATCGGAAAGCCTAAAACAATTGTTACAAATAAAGCAAACTTATATGTCTATTCCAGACGAATTTTCAGACGACGACGGGCAAACAACGGATTTTATTGATTACATTCGGCAACAGTATCAAGGAAAAGAAGATAAAATCGACCCAATTTTACAAAATCTCATCAATCAACGAATTGAAGAACAACAACTCCCAAATCAAGATCACCAACAAGAATCATCTTTAAATCAATCTACAAATCAACAAAATTAAATTTAATCTCCATCATGAATTTTTTAATTCTTCTTTTAGTTCTGTAAGTACTACAATTCAATTTAATCTTAATTTATCAAAAATTTCATAAAAAAAAAAAAAAAATAATAATAATAATAATAATAATAAATATTATTTTTCTTTTATAAATTTTTTTTTTACACATTTAAATGAAATACAAACATACTTGTAAAACTATAATCTCTATGTGCATCTTTCAAATAAATAAATAAGTTTATGAATGATACTATTGTAATAAAATATCTGTCAATGAATAATTGAATAACATATAACATTTTTACAACAAATTTTTTTTTTATCAGTGTCTCAAAACGCATATTACAAAAAAATATCAGAGTGTCTCAAAACGCATATTACAAAAAATAAAATAAATAAAATAATTTTTTTTATAGTACGTGAGGTCTGATGGTAATATTCATTTAAGGGGTTAAAATAATCATAATAAATATATAGTACACTAAAAACACATATTTACATTTTAACATGAATCATCCTGTACTTCCCGATGACGGTGGAGACAATGTACCCTTACCTATCGAACTTAATTTAAATACCCTCTTTAAATTTATAAAACCCTTCGATGAAGATCGCGAAAAATTACTAGCTTACTTAAATAATACTGACTCTGCATTTGAACTAACTTCTGAAGATCAAAAGCCTGTTCTTTTGGCCTACGCAAAGGCTCAACTTACTGGTAAAGCAGAAACAGCTTGTGCAAATCACATTTTTACAACATGGGAAGATTTGAAAACCTATCTAAAGGGGATGTATGCAGACAAAAAACATTATGGCCATTTACTAATGGATCTACAAAATTGTAAACAACTTCCAAATGAAACTGTTTCACAGTATATGCTTCGTATAGAAACAGCCTTGAAACGAGTATTAACTGCTACTAGCCAAAATAACCCAAATCCAGAAGAGTTAGTAGGTCGATTAGCAGCCCTCAATGACCTCGCTCTATATACATTCATTCTGAACATTAAACCAGAAATAAGTCAAATGTTGCGTTCTCGTGAAATAAAAACCCTAAATGAAGCATGTAATATAGCATTAGAAGAAGAAAAAGTTCAATTACTGCTTCGTGCACAAATTCAGAAAAGGCCTACATGTAGTTTCTGTAAGAAAACAGGTCACGTTTCTCAAAATTGCTACAAAAAAACTAACAATAAAACAATTCTCCAGGCTAATGGAAGTCAAAATTCCTGTAGATACTGCAAGCATTTAGAACATACAAAAGAATAATGTCAAAATGGTTTGTTATTATTTCAATACATGACCGTTAAAATAAAAAACTATTTTTATCATTTATAAACTATGTATTTGTATTATTTAAAAAAATTATTTGTAAATAGAACACATTATTTTTTGTATTCACAAATGAGATCTTTTTAGCTACAGACCCAATATTCAAGGAATGACATATATGGTCACATGATAGGCACAATGTAATAATTTTGGCACACTTTGGGCAGACATAGCAGACTTTTTATCGCGAAACTGAGACCTTTTTTGTAAGGCTTTTGACCGACTTTGTTCAGTTCAAATCAAGGCATATGTCTTCCATAAATCATCCCCATATGCTCACAATATATGTGACCTTTTCTGGAATTACTAATATGGACAAAAAAGACTTTGAAAATTATATAAAATTTAACATTTAACAAGCAGTAGTTTTTCCCATTGTTCTTCAATTTTGAAAGAAAGCTCCGTAGGAATCTTATAATATTCTAATAACTCTTTAATTCGTTGTTTATTTACTCTAAGTGATTTGTCAACAGAAATGTAGTTTATATTCTTCAATATATTTAAGTTTTGTGGCATTCTTTTTTGTAATTGTTTTATTAACTCAACCAAAAACATCTGACAGTTTTTTTAAATTCCTTTTCATCAGTCTCATTTATTATAGAGTTATTTTTCAATTCTGTGACATAACAAAGAAAAATTTTACATTAAGAACAAATTGAAAAATTTTTCTATTAGAATTTTTCTAGTTGATTCTATTTTGAAAAATTACTTCCGTCAACGAAATTCTGCACAACATAATTATCTTCCACCTCAGGCTCCTCCACATCGTAGACGCCAACGACAAATCAATTCTTGATCAAAGTCTACATAATGAAGTACAAATTCTACAAAATCAGGTACAAATTCTACAGAGTGATGAACAAATCAAATCATATATTGATCAAGTTCAAATCCAAAGTACTCAAAATATTATTCAAAAGCTTAATGATATTTTGAATATATTAAATCATCAATATCAACAATTGAATATCCGAATTTCCAGTTTCTATAATGTCTGTAATAAGAAATGGTAAATACCTCATCAAACACCAAGCTTGAGATGTAATTCTGTCCTATATTTTTGCTTGAAGACTCAAGATTATATATAACGAATATAATATATATAATATTTAACGAATTTATTCGTATTTTCCATATTTTATTAAAACACAAAAATATGCTTTTTAATTTAGCTTTTTGTTTATTTCTTTTTTTTAAAAAAAATTACTTTTTAATTGGTTCATCAATTTTTTCACTTTTATACACAAAAAAATAAACAACAAAAATTATCACTTTGAAATCCACACACTACACAGCACGTATAAAACAATACTGAAAATTCTGCACTTAATGCACTTATTGAGGATTAAAAAACACTGTACTAATTCTCATCAAACGCATTTGGTAACGAATTATTGCAATTCATAAACAGTATACCTACCTAAACCTACTTAAGGTAGGTGTTATGTGTATGTACCTGATTTTTTTTAAAAAAAAAATTTTACAGTAGTGAAGTATACTAATTGGTCAACCTATTTACCCTATTTATTCTAAATTTATCGAAAGAATTTTTTTTAGGTCTGATGTAACACCTCGCTTGGAATGGGCGATATATAAGGACGTTTTCTTGTTTGAATAGCTTCTTTTGATTCACCAACAGCTTCGAGCCATTTATCATATTTGAAAGTCCCAGGTTTCGGGAACTCAAAAAACCTTTTTAAAGGGACTTCTTGGATTGAATCCCTACAGGTTATAATTGTACACTGGTTTCTCTTCCACGACATTTTAAAAAATAATTCAAAATGAAATATTATTTCAAAATAAAAAAAAGCTCAAAATAAAAGGCAAAATACGAGTATGAATAAGTATTAAAAAATACTGATTTTTGATATTTAAAAGAAGACTAATTGATGTATAGATAAATTGAATTGAAAAATACAGATTTGATAAAAACGCAAATAAAATCGCTCTTTAGTCTTTACTATTCAACATCCAACAAAATAATGAGCTGATAGAACATAAAGAACACAGAATAAACAGGTGGCAAAAATAATAATTTGAAACAACAACTTCAACGTGAAATCACCACTCCACACTTTTCATTATAAAAATTGTGAAACTTGAATGTACAATATAACAACAATGTAGGTACAATTTAGAATAGGTACATACATATTGTATGTGCACAAAAAACAGAAAAGACAATTTGAAATGCGAAAAATAAAAAAACAAAAAAAAAAAAAAATACTGAAATGTTCAATTATAAAAAATAGGATCAAAATAAATAAATAAAAATAAAAAATAAGTAGAAATACAATTGTTATGTTCCAGCATACCTCCTAATGTCCAATTTCTTCAGGTCAAGATATCTTCATTGTAAGAAAGTAATACTGGTATGTAAGAAAAATAATACTGGTAATACTATTTTATAAAATATAAAAACAGTTTTTTGAGAACAGATTAGAGGAACAGTTTTTAAGAATATTGTAATATGAGCAGTGTGACCATTTTAACCGTTTTCCGGCTAAATTTAGCAGGATTTCATCCCGTTTAGCAGGAACATTTTAGAAAATCCTGCCAAAATTTTTTTAGCTGGATTGCTACTTTTTGACAGGATTTTTAGCAGTTTTTTATTTTAAGTCAACATCTTTTTCAAAAACTTTTTACATTGATTCAATAAAATTATTTTTAAAAAATATGTCGTTGTGAAATGTGGAAACACTTTTAAAAGATTATAAGCCTTCCTTTCTATCGATGAGTTATAAAAGATTAAGTAATCTAAATTGTTTCAAAAGAAGAAAAAAAGATTTTTCTTGTCATCATCAACTGTCAATTGATCTCGTGTTTCAGTTTAGTTTTTTACAATGCATATGTGTTCTAAATATCAAAATGAAAAGGTAGTGAAATTATGTTATATTATTATTATTATAAGTGTTTTTTAGTTCCATATATATGCCTATATATTTGTATATATTTTGATTTTTAGATATTTCAAACCTATTGAAAACACAAACACAAAAGAAAAAGAACCTACACTTTTAGTTCAGCAGGTGTCAAATGAATTTTTTAGCTCGGAGATATCAATAGAACCTGATTTGCATGATGTTGATGTTGATATAGCTGATAGCAATTTATTAAAAGCAAAAAAAAAGAAATATAATCAAAAAGTGAGATGTGCATGGCAACAGGATCCTCTTTTTAAAGATTGGATACTAATTAAAACTAATGAAAGAATTGAATGCAAATACTGTCATTGCATACTTATTCCGAAATATTCAAATTTAAAAGAGCACCAACAAACATTGAAGCACCAAAAAGCCAGTGAGCCATTCTCAGCTAACAGGCAAACATATTTAAAACTAAAAAGCGATACAACAAAAGCTCAGATTCATAAATCTGAAGCTAGATTATCACTTTTTATTGCTCGGCACTGTTTTATTAGATCAGTTGACCATCTTATAAGAGTCAACAAATGTAATTACTCTGATAGCGAAATTTGTATGAATACAAAATTGGCAAGGACAAAATGCACAAAAATAATTACACGAGTGTGGTACCCATATTTAAAAAAGCAACTAATTGAAGACATAGGAGATGGATTATATAGTTTACTCATTGACGAGTCAACAGATTTAAGTATGTGCAAATTTTTAGGAGTAGTCATAAAATATTTTGGTACAAAATCCGGTACATTGAATACTTATTTTCTGAAACTCCAACCACTTGATGCTTGTGATGCTGCAAGTATTGTTAAATCAATACAAATTGTACTTGACGAGTTTAATTTAAATATGAAGAATCTTCACGGTGTTGCTTCTGATAATGCCAGTGTAATGATTGGTAGCCAAAACGGTGTTTCCCAAAAATTAAGACTTTTAAATCCTAATATAATTCTGATACCTTGCATTTGCCACTCCATTCAGCTTGCTGTCTCTGCTGCAGCACATGAGACTTTACCAAGTGAAATAGATTTCATAATTAATGAAACATATAATTGGTTTGCAAGATCCCCAGCTCGTCAATCAAATTACAAGAAAATTTACCAATTGATAAACGATGGTGAAAAACCTTTAAAAATTACCCAGATGTCCAATACGCGTTGGCTCTCTATTGAAGTAGCGGTTTCCAGAATTCTGAAGCAATATTTAGAGTTAAAAACTTTATTTGAAATTGCTGCACAACAAGAAAAATGCTATAACGCAAAAATACTTTCTGAGCTATATAAAAATAGAATCAACTATGCTTATCTTTATTTTATCCATCCTATTTTAGAAGAAACACAAAAAGTTAATAAGGTTTTTGAAAGTAAAAAACGCTGAACTTACAAAAATATTTAATGATTTACTATATTTGATTACGTCAATTGGTAAAAAAATCATTTTATGCCCTTCAGGAACTTCTATAATTGATGTTGATATAGATAAAGATGAATTTTTGGCACCAACACCGTCACTGGGCTTCGAATGCGAACAAGAAATTATAAACTTAAAAGCAGCTCAGTGCATTACACTGGAGGAAGAAAAAGAATTTCGAGAAAAATGTCGAAGATTTTTGATTAAATTATACAAAGAATTGTTGAAGAGAACTCCAAAAAATTTGAAAGTATTACAAGATATATCTAGTATTGCAGTTGACAAATGTCTTGCAGTATACAAGCCTTCACTGATACCAATATTGAATGAGTTTAATATGAATGGGAAAAAAGTAGAAAAAATTCAGCAACAGTGGGATAATTTACTTTTATTTGATTGGAAAAGTAAAAATACAAATAATACCGTATCTTTTTGGTCAGAGGTGTACTCTTATAGAGATTCTTCAGGTGAAAATCCTTATAAAGATTTATGTGAATTTGCTTTATCACTTCTAATATTACCTATCTCTAACGCTGAAGTAGAGCGTGTTTTCAGCCAGATGAATCTTGTTAAAAATAAACAAAGAAACAGAACAGAACTAGAGTTGATAAATGCAATACTCATGATTAGAAATAGATTACAGGAAAAATGTTGTGATAAATTTGATATTCCAGATGAAATAGTAAAGCAGATAGGAAATGCCGAAAAATATAAAATAAATGATGATAACGTGGATATACACGATGATGAGATTAACATAGATGATGTGTTTGCTATTGACAGTAATTGAACCATTAAGTTTTTGTTTTTGTTAAACTTTTTTTGTTAATTTGAATGAATTTTTTATGTTTGATTTTTATTTTATTTGTTTGTTTTTTTTTACTTCTTTTAAATTTTTAATTTATGTAAGACAATTTATAATATAAAAATAAATTGTATAGCATTTCTTAATTGAAACCGTTGTTGTTTTTATTTAGCTGTAAAATTTAGCAGGAATTCATTTCGGAATATTTTTAGCAGGATTTTTTAGCTGGTTTTGAGTTAAAATTTTTCGGCTAAACCTGCCAAATTGACAGGATTAAGAAATTCGACCTGGTCACACTGAATATGAGTCATTGTAAGAGAAGGAAGTGGTGATATTGAATTGTCTTTGTGAAATCAATTAATTTAAATAAAATTAACTTTGTGAAGAATTGGATAAATAATTTGTTTTTATTCCTGACTATTGTTTTTGGAAAGAATATTTTTGTGAAAATAACTATTACAACATCAGAAGTGAGATAGTAACCTGGAATAGTTTTGTGGTGGTGTTAATTAAATACATATACCTAATCATTTGTAGAAGAGTTTAATTTTTTCGAAAATGTTGGGATTTAAAAATTATACACTTAAATCATTAAGAAGTGAATTGGAGAAATTGGGGCTTTCGGTTGTTGGAGGAAAACAAACCATGTATGATAGATTGAAAGATTATTATAATCAAAAAGATGATAATTTTGATAAAGATAAAAATGAAAATGGCGTAGCGTCGTTTTCAGAAGGTGATGATGACGTCATACAAAATGCAGGATTGAATAGTGATATCAGCGAGTCTCGAAATAATATTAAAAATGAAATGGAGTTACTATATCGAGAGGTGGAATTATTGAAAAGAGAAAAAAGATTGATAGAAATGGAAAATAAACATGGTGATGAAGAAAAAACAAATAAGTATAAAGCGACAACCCATGGTGTAATAGATTTACTTAACGAATTTAGTGGTGAAAATCAAAACTTTTGTGTATGGAAACAACAAATAAATAATATGCAAAAAATTTATAATATATCTGATGAAGAAATGAAAATGATAATTATTGGTAAACTTAAAGGGAAAGCGATAAAGTGGTATCATTCAAGTGGTGATAACATTAAATTAAATTTAGACAGTTTGCTGAATAATTTAGAAAGCATATTTGACATAAAAATTAATTAAACAAAGATTGTGGAAAACAGGAGAAAGTTTTAGTGAGTATTATCAAGAAAAGTTATGTTTAGGTAATGCTTTACAAATATGTGAAGAAGAATTTATTGATGCTACTATTGAAGGCATTAATGATAAAATTTTAATAAATCAAGCAAAAATACAAAAGTTTAAAACAAAAGAAGATTTATTGGAATCATTTTCATCAATAATAAAGGAAAAAATTTATGAAAAGAAAGATACTCATAATATGTCAAAATCATTTAAACAGATACCTCCAAAAAAGTGCTATAATTGCGGTTTATCTGGCCATATTTCAACTGATTGCCGTAAAACCAAACGTGTCTATGGTTCCTGTTTCGGCTGTGGTTCAACAGAACATATTGTTTCAAACTGTCCAACAGCAAGAGGTAAAGGCAGCAGTGCACATCAAACCAAACTTAATACGATAAGCAATATTGAAGAGAAGGGAAATTTTCATAAATAGGTAGTACTTTTTGAAAAAAATGACTTAGGTAAGATAATTCAGTTAAAATTATTAGCTCTAATTGATACAGGTAGTGCCACTTCCTTAGTTAAAAGAAAATTTGTAAATACTTTTGATGAAATAAATAATTCTCCATGCTATTTTGGTATAAATAATACACAATTAAAAATCTTTGGAATATTTAAAGGATGGATAGAAATACAAAATAATATTAAAAATATTAAGATGTATGTAGTTGATGATCTCACAATGGATTCTGACATTATTATAGGTAGAGATCTTTTTGATGCATTGGGTATAAGATTAATTTTTTGTGAAGAGAATTTTGTAAAAGAAAATTATAATTTTGATACAAATAAGAATATATTAATTAATGAAAATATTTTAAAAACAAACATTGAAGATAACTTTGAAAATAAAATATTAAATATTAATTTAGAAGAACAAGATAATAATAATGATTTGAAATTTTCAGATAATGTAACATATAATATAAAAGATAAAATTATTCAAATTTATAAAGAATATGAAAAAACTTTGAGTTCAATTGATCAACCCAAGACAAAATACGAAATGAAAATAACTCTAGATCGCGAACAGTATTTTAGTGCCAAACCAAGGCGTTTATCTTTTATAGAAAAAGATGCTTTGGTAAAAATTCTTGATGAATTGAAAAATGAAGAAATAATTCGTGAAAGTAATTCGCCTTATTGTTCGGCAATAGTTTTGGTGAAGAAGAAAAATAAAAATGAATATCGTTTATGTGTAGATTATCGAAATTTAAATAAAATTACAGTACGGGATAATTATCCACTTCCCTTAATTGAAGATCTTTTGGATAAACCAAACCTCCTAATAAAAATTGGTTTACGTTGCTTGACCTCAAGAGTGGTTTTCATCAAATTCCTCTGGAAGAAGATTCAATTAAATATACCAGTTTTGTAACTCCTATAGAGCAATCTGAGTACACCAAAATGCCATTTGGATTAAAAAACGCCCCCGCTGTCTTTCAACAATATGTTGAAAAAATTTTCAAACCTTTAATTGACGAAAATAAAGTAACTATATTTATTGATGATTTTCTTGTTTCAACAATTACAATTGAAGAACATTTAAGTATTTTGAAAACTGTTTTTAAAATTTTGAAGGAAAACCGATTACAACTGAATGTTGGGAAATGTAAATTTCTATACAATGAAATTGATTATTTGGGATATACAGTCGATGTTAATGGGGTAAAACCAAATTATGAAAATGTCAAAATTATTAACAACTATCCAGTACCAAAGAATCTTAGAGAACTTCAAAGATTTCTTGGTATGTGCTCTTACTTTCGTAAGTTTATTTGCAATTTTAGCAATATTGCTAAACTATTACAAGATTTGAATGGTAAGGGGATTTCATTCAATTTTGGTCCTGAACAATTTCAAGCATTTGAGGAATTAAAAAAACGATTGTTAGACAGACCAGTGTTGTCAATTTTTTGTCCTACAGATATAACAGAACTCCATTGTGATGGAAGTTCCGTAGGATATGGGGCTGTTTTAATGCAGAGAAAATCAGATGGTAAATTTCACCCGATTCTTTATTTTTCAAAACGGACAACACCCCAAGAGCAAAAATATCATTCATATGAGCTAGAAACACTAGCAATCATATATGCTCTTAGACGTTTCAGAATTTATTTATTAGGTAGATCATTTAAAATAATAACAGACTGTAATGCTCTCACTCTTACTCTCAATAAGCAAAATATTAATCCAAGAATTAACAGATGGGTCCTCGAAATGCAAAACTTTGACTTTCAGATAGAGCACCGAGAGGGTAGACGCATGCAACATGTTGATGCTCTGAGTAGGTGTCAAGGGATTTTTGTTTTAGAAGAGAGTTAATTTGAACAAAGTTTGGCCATATGTCAAAGTCAAGATAAAGACTTGGAGGGGTTAAGAAAGAAATTGGAAAAACAGGAGGATCGTCAATACGAATTGAGAAATGGCCTTATATATAGAAAGTTAAATGGGTCAAAGTTAAGATTTTATGTCCCTGGAGCCATGGAGATTCAAATTCTTAAAAATTCACATGATTCTTTAGGACATTTAGGGGTAGAAAAAACCGCGAAGTCATTGAAAGGACATATTGGTTTCCCAAACTAAGGCAACAAATAAAAGAATATATTAGTAATTGTCCAAAATGTATAACCTTTAACACTTCTACAGGAAAAAACGAAGGTTTTCTTCATTCTATTCTTAAAGGCGAAGCTCCATTTGAAATGCTTCATATTGATTATTACGGTCCATTACAGCCCTATAACAAAAAGAAATATATTCTAGTGCTTATAGATGGTTTCACAAAGTATGTTAAATTATTTTCTACAAAAGCTCCTACCACTGACGAGACTATTAAAAGTCTTGAGGATTATTTTTCCAATTATAGTCGTCCGGTAAAAATAATTAGTGATCGTGGGACTTGTTTCACCTCAGTAAAATTCAAAGAATTCTGTAAAAATCATAATATTCAGCACATATTGGTGGCAAGTGGTTGTCCTAAAGCTAATGGCCAAGTGGAAAGAGTAAATAGAACTCTTGGTCCAGTACTTTCAAAACTTTGTGATAAAACAAATAAAACCTTTTGGCCACAAGTACTTGATAAAGTTGAATATTGTTTTAACAATACATTTTCAAAAAGCACAAATACCACTCCTGCAAAACTTCTTTTTGGGATCAATCAACGTGGCGAATTTAACGATCGTGTGAAAGAATATTTAGAAAATGAGATATTAAATGAAAAACGAGAAGACTTTGATGATATTCGGAAGAAAGCATCTGAAAAAATAGAGAAACTTCAATTATACAATGAAAAACAATTTAATAAAAAACGTAAACCTGCACATATTTACAATGTAGGTGATCTTGTAGTTGTTACTAATGTAGATACCACATTAGGTAGCTTTAAAAAATTAATTCCTAAATATAAAGGACCATATAAGATATATAAAATTTTACCGAACGATCGTTATTTAATACAAGATGTAGAGGGATTTAATATAACACAAAAACCATTTGAAGGAATTTTCGATGTCTCGAGGTTAAAACCGTGGATGAGGGTTAATCAAGATGAACTCAAAAAAGTAAAGTAAAGTAAAGTAAAGTAAAGTAAAGTAAAGTAAAGTAAAGTAAAGTAAAGTAAAGTAAAGTAAAGTAAACTAAAGTAGAGTAGAGTAAAGTAAAAAAAAAAAAAAATAATAATAATAATAATTTTGGAATTCGAGGACGAATTATGTCAGGATGGTCGAGATGTAAGAAAATAATACTGGTATGTAAGAAAAATAATACTGGTAATACTATTTTATAAAATATAAAAACAGTTTTTTGAGAATAGATTAGACAGTTTTTAAGAATATTGTAATATGAGTCATTGTAAGAGAAGGAAGTGGTGATATTGAATTGTCTTTGTGAAATCAATTAATTTAAATAAAATTAACTTTGTGAAGAATTGGATTAATAATTTGTTTTTATTCCTGACTATTGTTTTTTTGGAAAGAATATTTTTGTGAAAATAACTATTACATCATAATAACTTTAAACTGGGGATAAATCAAGAATTTGGTTTTCTTCACTTTCAGATAAGACTTATTAAGAGGATAAAGTTATCTGGTCATGATAGTACCGATTATCTCAAGATTAAAAATATTTTGAAAACAGCTTTGAAATTGGTTTATATTTTGACTAAAGCTTTGAAAGCTAAAGTTTTAAAGCTATTTTTAATGTTTAAATTTTTTTTCATTAGGATTTTATTTTATTAGAAGTGGTTATGGATATTTTTATTAACAATATTGTTATTATTTTTAAATGATTTTATTTTTACTTTAACTAGCAACTTCACTGGTCACTGGTAATAATAAAAATAATGAAACGGTTACTTAACTACTTAAAAATTATTCAAAATTAATCATGAAGTTGAACCTTATTTATATTCGGAAATTCGGAAACAACATTTTCTATCTCGGTGATAACTTATCTGTGCTTTAGATGAAGAAAACCAAATTAGATTTATCGGTAGTTTAACTTTATCTGGAAGTTCATTATTAAGAAGTATGAAGAAATTGGACATAATACTTTTTCACATAATTTACATTATATTATTAATAATTACTCCAATAATACTCTTTCTCATAAATCATATCAATGATATAAGTAAAATTCTAAGAATTATAATGTTAACTTTCACATCAACTATCTCCCATGTAATATTTCTATCAATAATTTACTTCTTGCATAATTTCATTCTCACCAAATAAATTCTAAGAATTGCATTACTTCCCATGAGAACTTAGCACCTGTGAAGTCAGTACAGATTCTAAGAAACTCCCAACTGACTATTATTCATTAAGCTTTCACCTACTTGCTTTAAATTGGCATACTCTGATATAGCTTGTCCCAAAAGAGTTGAAGTTTCGTATTGTACTACGTTGGCATGCGCAGAAGAAAAGATACTTACACACACGCGTTTTTGTTGTTGTGAATTCTAATAAACAGGTTTCTTCTTTCGTACGCCATGTAAAACATGCGCAATGAATCTTCAACTGAAATAATTTCAGCTATAGAACGAATCGAAGTTGATTTTTGAAAGTTAATTAGTTCACTCTGTAACGTGTTAATGTTATTCGGTTAGGTATTCAAAATAAAAAATAATAGAAATTTGAATTTTGTTAAATTAGATTAAAATTTGAATTAAACAATTTAATAAATTAAATAAAAAACTGAATTTTGTGATTAAACAATTAAATTAAATCAAATGGAAATTTAGATTAAACAATGTAATAAATTAAATAGAAATTTGAATTTTGTGAATAAAAAGGTTTAAGTAAGTGTTTGAGATTTGAATTGAAGTCCGTTGTATTTTAATTTGAATTTTGTATCGGTAATGAAACATAAATTGACGTCTATACACTTTGGTATCTATGGGGCTGTCATGAATTTCAAATCGGGTTTTATTTTTTTTTTTTTCTTCTGATTCTGGTCGGGTAATCGAACGCATGGGATTTTTAACAAGGGAAAATTATCTTACGCGAACAAAGGTAAAATTTCATGGGTAAAAATCTCATCTTCCTCTCGTCTAAGTGTGTTATTATCATTATAAAAAACAAAAAGGGAATTAATAAATACATAAAGAATAAAGTCAAAAAATTCTGTTTTATTGTAAAAATAAAATAAATTCAAAAAGTGTCATAAACAAAATGGTGCCGAAACCCGGGACTTACGAAATATTCGTAGCTTGAACATGGGATATTAATAGCGGGTATTTAATACGAGTTTTATTGTTTAATATAAATTGTGAATTTTATTGGGTAAATTTGTGATAAATTGGGTAATAATTGAAATCATAGTGGTCAAAAGTACATTTGCATTGGAACATACATATTTAACAATTACTCATAATCAATATAATTGCTGTATTCTAACAAACAAGTAAAGTGAAATAGCATATTGTTTCAACCAGATATCCTGTTGTGTGAAAGAAACATACATATATTAAATTTTTCTTTGGTGAGTTTACTACAATTCATAAATTCTACTACAATTTGGTTGTTGCCAGAGACTAGATGACTAAAAGAAATGACACTACCATATACATATAATGGTATATTTTAAACTTCAAAGTGGTGAATTTCAAAATTAAATTATATTAGCTGAATTGTCAATATATTATTTACATTAAGAGCCAAATTTAGTGAAATGGCCTGCAAAGTGACCGCCTACAGCCTACATTTCTTAACGGATTTTAATGAAATTTCGAATATAGATAGGTGCAAGGGAATTGTGGTGCTTAAGCGAAACAGATTTTTGAAAAAGTCCTTTATTTCGAAAATACAAGGGTTCAAAGTGAGTCAGTTTTGCGATTTTGGGCCTTCAAAGTGACCACCTACAGCCTACAATTTTGAACCGATTTTCATGAAATTTTGAATATAAATAGGTGGAAGGGAATTGTGGTGCTTAAGCGAAACACATTTTTAAATTTTGATCCTTAAATTTTTTTATATTCGATTTACCAAGGTACAAACAAAACAAAAATTCACTCAACTTTTCACACATTTTTCATGTATTAAAACGTTTAGATATTGTGATTTCTTTTTATAAGATTTAAATTTAACCTTTTCCAAAAAGTTTAAAATAAATTTCAAGGAAATTGGTTACGTAGTTTAATTATTATAAATAAAACAAATTGTTAATTTTTCATAAAATTTTACTACTAATTTTTCTAAGTACAGGATTTTTTTTGCATACCTTTAGGCTGGAATAAGAGTTACACAGATAGTATAAACTCTATAAACGCGATGCAATAAAGATTGCGATTGTAGGGTAGTATGCGTGATGATAAAAAGTAACGTAAGCAGCATGTAAAATTTATGTTGTTTACTTAGGCTGCACATTGTATTGTATATAAATATACGAAAAAAATTTTTATGTAAAATTCAAAAATTTTGAGTTATTTTATTTTTTTAAATTTTTACATGGAAGGATATGTGACTTTCTAACTTTGAACTATTATATCTCAGGCTGTATTGCATCGATTTGAGTCAAATAAAATGCACTAGGTCAGAAAATAGTTCAAGAATTAAAATGTTTGCTTTTTTCAAGGATCAAGGTATGAACCAAGGAGGGCCCCATTGAGGTGAAAAAAAAGTTGTTTGTCGAAGGGAGTTTTGTAGAGGTGTTGTAGGTGTTTTTATTTCGAATGTTTGCTACCGGAAATTATAGATCCCCAAAATACAATCTGTTTTTTAATTTACCTTTTCATCTAATTGAATTTCCGTTTATATTGCATGAGTATAATTTTTTATATGATATGATATATTCATATAGTTTGTTCAAAATAATTGTGTTGTCAGTTTTACAAAGTGCATAGCGTTTATTTAAAAATTATTTAGCAAATTAGTCAAAAATTAGGCAACAGCAAAGATTTCATAAAAGAATGAAATCTATTCAACGTAGGTAAAATTGTACGTACTGTGTGGAAAATAATGATTGGCCAGTACCAGACCTGTCTTCTTTCAGCTTCAATAACCGGTTTTTTCTGAAGACAGAAGGCGAGTTGTAGTACATTTTATCCAAAAGTGTGAAGCTGAAAGAAGACAGGTCTGGTACTGGCCATTGAGAAGAAACAATAACAACTTCAGCATAGCATAGCATAACAGCTGTATGCTAGCTGTAGCCTGTAGAACAAAAAAAAAGATGTACACATTTTACCATGCAATATGATCGCTACCCAGTTAACCTAGAACGTATTTTTAATATATCAAGTTTGGATTTTTAGAGCACGAGAACAAATTCTGTTGACATTAAGATTAGATAGGTGGAATATATATCATCGATGGTTAACTGGGTTTGAAATTTTTTCAAATCATGTACACCAACACTTAGAAGACATTTATTTGCTTGTGTTGATGAAAACACAAATACATTTCAGACGATGTTGTTGTTGTTTTCGAAAAATTTTTTCACTAAATTTGGCTCTTAAGAAATATTTGTTTACTTATTTGGTAATATTTGAATAAAATGGATCAAACGAAAGAACTTAAGCAAAAAAGGGGAAGATTAAAGTCATCATTAACAAAATTAAATACTTTTTGTGCAAATATCAATAATGCTACAGTTAATATAGAAGATTTGTATGTGAGGTTGGAAAATTTAGAAAAATTATATTCTCAGTTTGTTGATGTTGATGACAGTTTGGCTCTTCTTGATGTAACAACAGAATTTGATGACTTTGAGAACAGTTATTATACAATAAAAGCAAAATTACGTAGTGTCATTAATAGTATTAACACAGAATCTCCTGACATTATTATTATAAAAGTTGGCAAACATTTAAGGATTTATTTCTGACATCAGTAGATCAAAGGGATGGACTTTCAAAAGTTCATAAATTTCACTATTTAAAGGGGTTGTTGAAGGGTGAAGCAGCAGCTTTAATCAAACATCTGCTGGTTTCAGAAGATAATTATGAGGAAGCATGGGCAAAATTAGTGGAACGTTATGACAATCAGAATAGAATTCTATCGTCATACATTCGAGGTTTTTTTGATCAACCATCAATACAAACTGCAACACCAATTAATTTACGTAAACTTTATGATGTCTCAGACGAAATCATAATAGGAATAAAGGTTTTGGGGGCAAACGCTGAAAAACGGGATCCTTGGTTAATTCATATTATATTGGGTAAAGCTGATCATGAGACACGTCAATCTTGGGCTGAAGAATCAACGGATAAGAATTTTCCTACAATTGAAGATTTTTTTTAAATTTTTGAATAAAAGATGTACAGTATTAGAATCTTGGGAAATGGCTAATAAAAAGGTGTACGTTCAAAAGGGTTTTGTGAAAACACTTAATTTGGTGGTCAACAATAAATGTCTTAAGTGTTCACGGGAGCATAAACTATATAAATGTGATGAATTTAAGTCTTTATCAGTTTCTGGAAAAAGGGATTTTGTGGCTAAAATGAAATTATGCTTCAATTGTTTAGGAATTGGACATACTGCGAGAAGGTGTATTTCTAAACATACATGTGCTAGGTGTCAACGAACTCATCATACAATGCTTCACGATCCAAATGAAAAGGGTTTGGATAATAATGCAGGGCAGCCATCTTATACTAATTTGTTTTCATCATCACTATCATCAAATCAAAAAAGCGTTGTTACAGTTCTTCCTACTGTAATAGTACAAGTATTAGATTATTATGGTAAGTATCAATTAGCAACTGCATTAATTGATACAGGGTCACAAGCAAGTTTTGTAACAGAAAATTTGGTACAACGTTTAAAATTAAAAAGGTATAATTCAACAATAACTGTTAATGGTTTAGGATCATCATACCAACAGTATTCAAATGGAATAGTAAATTTAACGTTAAGTTCACGTCTGGACAAGTTTAAATCAATTGATACATCTGCATATGTATTGAGTAAAATCACGTCAGATCATCCTATTTATTCTTTCAATGTCAATGATAAGAGTATTTTTGAAGTCAAAGAACTAGCAGATCCTCATTTTTATAGAAAAAAGAAAATTGACATATTATTAGGTGCTGACTGTATATGTAACATAATAATACCACATGACCGAAAATTAAATAAAAATTTGATCTTTAATACTATTTTTGGTTATGTTTTCGCTGGTCCTATAGAAGAAAATAAAAATTCATTGGGGTATACTTCATTACATGTAGATATAGTCGATCTTGACAAGACACTGCGGAGATTTTGGGAAACAGAAGAGATATCCATAGATTCAGAACTAACTTTAGAAGAAATATTTTGTGAAGACCATTTTATGAATCATCATTATGTTGATAAAAAAACTGGGAAGTATACAGTACGACTGCCATTTAATCAAGACTGTGGAATTTTAGGGGAATCATCAAAAACTGCTATCAATCGGTTATTGGCTATCGAAAGACGATTTAGTCAAAATCCAGAATTATATCAACAATACTGTGACTTTATGAATGATTATGAAAAATTAGGACATATGGAAAAGATTCCTGATAAAGAGTTAAATTCTACTGCTGAATTCTTTTATCTACCTCATCATCCTGTACTGCGCCCTTCAAGTACAACTACAAAATTAAGAATTGTTTTTGACGGATCGGCCAAGACGTCAAACGGAGTTTCTTTAAATGATAAATTATTTGTTGGTCCTAAAACACAGAGAGATTTATTTGATATCTTGATATCTTTTAGAACTTTTAAAATTGCAGTTACTGCAGATGTCGAAAAAATGTTCAGAATGATATGGGTCGATCCTGAAGACAGAAACTACCAGCGAATAGTATGGCGGAAGGACTCCAATGAGAAGATTCAACATTGTCGTTTAAACACAGTGACATATGGTACTTCTTCAGCACCGTTTTTAGCAACAAGGTCACTAAATCAAGTAGCAGTCGAATTTTCTGGTAAATTTCCATTAGCTGAAGAAGCAATATCCAAACATTTTTACGTCGACGACCTACTGAGTGGAACTGCAGATATTGAATCAGCCATGCAGTTAAAAAACGAATTAAATGAAATATTGTCACTGAGAGGGTTTTTTTTAAGAAAATGGGCCTCAAATTCTCAACAGTTTTTAGAATCATTACCAGTTAAAAATTGCTCTATAAAAGAAAATAATTTTGATCATTCTGATGGTATTAAAGTATTAGGATTAAAGTGGTTACCAAAGGAAGATTTGTTTACATTCGATGTTTCACCTTGTACATACTCTCAACTTACTAAACGATCAATTCTTTCTGAATCCAGTAGAATTTTTGATCCACTTGGCTTAATTTCACCAATTACAATCAATTTGAAGATTATTATTCAACAGTTATGGATTGAAAACTTTGATTGGGGCGACAGAGTATCAGGAAATTTACTCAATAGGTGGAAAATGATTCAAGAATCATTGTCTGATCTTGAGACGTTAAAAATACCACGGTGGCTTCAAACTTGTGATAAATTTATTGAAATTATTGGCTTTTGTGATGCTTCAGATTTAGCACAGGCAGCGGTCGTTTATTGTCGTACAAAAAAATGTAATGAAGAATTTAAGGTTGAAATAGTAACTTCGAAAACAAGATTAAATCCTATAAAGAAAATTAATATTCATCGCTCAGAGTTGAATGCAGCAATACTTTTAACAAGACTAGTATCAAAAGTGGAAAAATCTATTAAGGGTTATGATATAAAAATGTTAATGTGGACAGATTCAAAGGTGGTATTGGCTTGGCTAGCATGTCATCCTTCAAAACTGAAAAGTTATGTTGGTAACAGGGTTTCAGAAATTATAAAAGTATTACCACGTACTTATTGGGATTACGTTAAGTCAAAAGAAAACCTGCTGACTTGGCATCACGTGGTACTTCTCCTAAGGATTTAGTAAAATCAAAACTATGGTGGAATGGGCCAACCTGGCTGGTCACTAATGAACTAAGATGTCAGATATCAGATGTATTAGATTTTTCAACTGAATCTCATGTTCAAAATGAAATTAAAAGGGTTAATATAATGTCACATCATAGCACAATAAACAATGATCTTGTCCACAATTTGTTCAACAGGAAATCTTCATACATGATTATTGTAAGAATAATTGCGAGGTGTTTAAGATTTATTCATTGTTTAAGAACTAAACAAGAGAGCTATCCTTCTTGGTTAACTTGCAGTGAACTACAAGAAGCTATGAGAATATGCGTCAAATGGGCTCAAGCAGATGAATTTGATACTGAGATCCAGCTCATTAAGTCGGGAAAAGCATTGCCAAAATCAAATAAATTGCTTTGTTTGATGCCATTTATTGATAAATATGGTATTTTGAGAGTGGGGGGCAGAATTGACAGTGCAGACGTGTTATATCAAGTGAGACATCCTATCATCTTACCCAAAGGTCATATTTTGTCTAGAAGAATAATTGAACATTTTCATGAGAAACATAATCATGTAGGTACTACACATCTACTAACAATATTAAAACAAAATTTTTGGATAGTTTCATGCAGAACTATGGTAAAAAGTTATTTGAACAAATGTGTCAAATGTGTCAGGTACAGATCAAAGAGGTCTTCTCAGCTTATGGCAAACTTACCAGCGACAAGAGTTTGTTTTTCAAGAAGTTTTCAAAATGTGGGCGTGGACTATGCAGGACCACTATTGACATTGCGTCACAAAGGCCGTGGAGCTAAAAGTGTTAAGGCGTATATTGCACTTTTCGTGTGCATGAGCACTAAAGCTTTACATTTAGAGTTGGTAAGTGAATTATCAACAGATGCATTTATTGCTTGCTTAAAAAGGTTTGTGTCACGAAGAGGTTTCCCAAATTGCATATTCAGCGACAACGCTACAAATTTTATTGGTACCAAAAGAAGACTTGGTGAAATTGCAAAATTAGTTTCAAAGGAACAGTTTAACTCTAAGGTTGCTGAATTTCTGTCACACCATAACATTGACTGGAAATTTAATCCGCCACTAGCACCTCACTTTGGAGGAATTTGGGAAACTGGCGTGCGATCAGCAAAACTATTACTTAAAAGAACGGTTGGAAATGCAAAACTTACATTTGAAGAATTGTCAACCTTAATAATTCAAATCGAAGGCATACTGAACTCGCGACCTCTCACACCTGCCACAGATGACCCAACTAATTTAGACATACTAACACCAGCACATTTTTTAATCGGGCAACCTATCACTATGCTTCCTGAAGAAACATCACATATCAGTAATATGAACATTACAAATAGATGGAGACTAATTCAGAAGTTAAAAAATGACTTTTGGAATCGATGGCATAAAGAGTACTTGACAAGTCTTCAAAAGAGAACAAAGTGGGTCACACAACAAGAAAATTTCGAAATCGGTGATATGGTAGTGGTAAAAGAAGACAATCTACCACCGGCAACGTGGCTTTTAGGAAGAATCATCGAAGTTCACCCAGGTGCAGACAAGCTGGTCAGAGTAGTTAGCATAAAAACTGCCAAGGGAGTTTACAAAAGAGCTATCGTAAAACTAATAAAATTAAATATAGATTAAAAAAAAAAAAACTGTATTCTTTGAGAAAATCTTCCATTTTCTCAAGGGCGGGAGGATGTTTGAGATTTGAATTGAAGTCCGTTGTATTTTAATTTGAATTTTGTATCGGTAATGAAACATAAATTGACGTCTATACACTTTGGTATCTATGGGGCTGTCATGAATGTCAAATCGGGTTTTATCTTTTTTTTTTTCTTCTGATTCTGGTCGGGTAATCGAACGCATGGGTTTTTTAACAAGGGAAAATTATCTTACGCGAACAAAGGTAAAATTTCATGGGTAAAAATCTCATCTTCCTCTCGTCTAAGTGTGTTATTATCATTATAAAAAACAAAAAGGGAATTAATAAATACATAAATAATAAAGTCAAAAAATTCTGTTTTATTGTAAAAATAAAATAAATTCAAAAAGGGTCATAAACAGTAAGTTAAATAAGAAGTGATGAAATTTTTCTTTTATTAAAAAGATCATATAATTCTTTTTATAAACTTAAAATAAAATAAGTTTGTGAACATAAAAAAAGATCGTAGTAAAATAAATAATATTAATTCAAAAATTTTACAAAAGTGTTTTATTTGTAACAGGGCCATAACAAAATTTGGTGTCAGAAGTGAAATACTGTTAAAAGTGAAAAATCGGTCAAGCCGCTTTACTTTTACAGCGGAAAGCCTAAAACAATTGTTACAAATAAAGCAAACTTATATGTCTATTCCAGACGAATTTTCAGACGACGACGGGCAAACAACGGATTTTATTGATTACATTCGGCAACAGTATCAAGGAAAAGAAGATAAAATCGACCCAATTTTACAAAATCTCATCAGTCAACGAATTGAAGAACAACAACTCCCAAATCAAGATCACCAACAAGAATCATCTTTAAATCAATCTACAAATCAACAAAATTAAATTTAATCTCCATCATGAATTTTTTAATTCTTCTTTTAGTTCTGTAAGTACTACAATTCAATTTAATCTTAATTTATCAAAAATTTCATAAAAAAAAAAAAAAAAATAATAATAATAATAATAATAATAAATATTATTTTTCTTTTATAAATTTTTTTTTTACACATTTAAATGAAATACAAACATACTTGTAAAACTATAATCTCTATGTGCATCTTTCAAATAAATAAATAAGTTTATGAATGATACTATTGTAATAAAATATCTGTCAATGAATAATTGAATAACATATAACATTTTTACAACAAATTTTTTTTTTATCAGTGTCTCAAAACGCATATTACAAAAAAATATCAGAGTGTCTCAAAACGCATATTACAAAAAATAAAATAAATAAAATAATTTTTTTTATAGTACGTGAGGTCTGATGGTAATATTCATTTAAGGGGTTAAAATAATCATAATAAATATATAGTACACTAAAAACACATATTTACATTTTAACATGAGTCATCCTGTACTTCCCGATGACGGTGGAGACAATGTACCCTTACCTATCGAACTTAATTTAAATACCCTCTTTAAATTTATAAAACCCTTCGATGAAGATCGCGAAAAATTACTAGCTTACTTAAATAATACTGACTCTGCATTTGAACTAACTTCTGAAGATCAAAAGCCTGTTCTTTTGGCCTACGCAAAGGCTCAACTTACTGGTAAAGCAGAAACAGCTTGTGCAAATCACATTTTTACAACATGGGAAGATTTGAAAACCTATCTAAAGGGGATGTATGCAGACAAAAAACATTATGGCCATTTACTAATGGATCTACAAAATTGTAAACAACTTCCAAATGAAACTGTTTCACAGTATATGCTTCGTATAGAAACAGCCTTGAAACGAGTATTAACTGCTACTAGCCAAAATAACCCAAATCCAGAAGAGTTAGTAGGTCGATTAGCAGCCCTCAATGACCTCGCTCTATATACATTCATTCTGAACATTAAACCAGAAATAAGTCAAATGTTGCGTTCTCGTGAAATAAAAACCCTAAATGAAGCATGTAATATAGCATTAGAAGAAGAAAAAGTTCAATTACTGCTTCGTGCACAAATTCAGAAAAGGCCTACATGTAGTTTCTGTAAGAAAACAGGTCACGTTTCTCAAAATTGCTACAAAAAAACTAACAATAAAACAATTCTCCAGGCTAATGGAAGTCAAAATTCCTGTAGAAACTGCAAGCATTTAGGACATACAAAAGAAGAATGTCAAAATGGTTTGTTATTCTTACAATACATGACCGTTAAAATAAAAAACTATTTTTATCATTTATAAACTATGTATTTGTATTATTTAAAAAAATTATTTGTAATTAGAACACATTATTTTTTGTATTCACAAATGAGATCTTTTTAGCTACAGACCCAATATTCAAGGAATGACATATATGGTCACATGATAGGCACAATGTAATAATTTTGGCACACTTTGGGCAGACATAGCAG
Organism: Bombylius major; assembly: GCA_932526495.1. Lineage (NCBI taxonomy): Eukaryota > Metazoa > Arthropoda > Insecta > Diptera > Bombyliidae > Bombylius > Bombylius major. Next base: position 20,547,496 of record OW052042.1, on the reverse strand, counting down.
ACTTTTTATCGCGAAACTGAGACCTTATTTGTAAGGCTTTTAACCGACTTTGTTCAGTTCAAATCAAGGCATATGTCTTCCATAAATCATCCCCATATGCTCACAATATATGTGACCTTTTCTGGAATTACTTATATGGACAGAAAAGACTTTGAAAATTATATAAAATTTAACATTTAACAAGCAGTAGTTTTTCCCATTGTTCTTCAATTTTGAAAGAAAGCTGCGTAGGAATCTTGTAATATTCTAATAACTCTTTATTCGTGGTTTATTTACTCTAAGTGATTTGTCAACAGAAATGTAGTTTATATTCTTCAATATATTTAAGTTTTGTGGCATTCTTTTTTGTAATTGTTTTATTAACTCAACCAAAAACATCTGACAGTTTTTTTAAATTCCTTTTCATCAGTCTCATTTATTATAGAGTTATTTTTCAATTCTGTGACATAACAAAGAAAAATTTTACATTAAAAACAAATTGAAAAATTTTTCTATTAGAATTTTTATAGTGGATTCTATTTTGAAAAATTACTTCCAGAATTTCCGGATATATCAACATGATTTCATTCCCCTTATATAATGAAGTTCCACCCCCGCCACAATTTTCTTCCACAACACGACCAAATGCTTATCGTCAACGAAATTCTGCACAACATAATTATCTTCCACCTCAGGCTCCTCCACATCGTAGACGCCAACGACAAATCAATTCTTGATCAAAGTCTACATAATGAAGTACAAATTCTACAAAATCAGGTACAAATTCTACAGAGTGATGAACAAATCAAATCATATATTGATCAAGTTCAAATCCAAAGTACTCAAAATATTATTCAAAAGCTTAATGATATTTTGAATATATTAAATCATCAATATCAACAATTGAATATCCGAATTTCCAGTTTCTATAATGTCTGTAATAAGAAATGGTAAATACCTCATCAAACACCAAGCTTGAGATGTAATTCTGTCCTATATTTTTGCTTGAAGACTCAAGATTATATATAACGAATATAATATATATAATATTTAACGAATTTATTTGTATTTTCCATATTTTATTAAAACACAAAAATATGCTTTTTAATTTAGCTTTTTGTTTATTTCTTTTTTTTAAAAAAAATTACTTTTTAATTGGTTCATCAATTTTTTCACTTTTATACACAAAAAAATAAACAACAAAAATTATCACTTTGAAATCCACACACTACACAGCACGTATAAAACAATACTGAAAATTCTGCACTTAATGCACTTATTGAGGATTAAAAAACACTGTACTAATTCTCATCAAACGCATTTGGTAACGAATTATTGCAATTCATAAACAGTATACCTACCTAAACCTACTTAAGGTAGGTGTTATGTGTATGTACCTGATTTTTTTTAAAAAAAAAATTTTACAGTAGTGAAGTATACTAATTGGTCAACCTATTTACCCTATTTATTCTAAATTTATCGAAAGAATTTTTTTTAGGTCTGATGTAACACCTCGCTTGGAATGGGCGATATATAAGGACGTTTTCTTGTTTGAATAGCTTCTTTTGATTCACCAACAGCTTCGAGCCATTTATCATATTTGAAAGTCCCAGGTTTCGGGAACTCAAAAAACCTTTTTAAAGGGACTTCTTGGATTGAATCCCTACAGGTTATAATTGTACACTGGTTTCTCTTCCACGACATTTTAAAAAATAATTCAAAATGAAATATTATTTCAAAATAAAAAAAAGCTCAAAATAAAAGGCAAAATACGAGTATGAATAAGTATTAAAAAATACTGATTTTTGATATTTAAAAGAAGACTAATTGATGTATAGATAAATTGAATTGAAAAATACAGATTTGATAAAAACGCAAATAAAATCGCTCTTTAGTCTTTACTATTCAACATTCAACAAAATAATGAGCTGATAGAACATAAAGAACACAGAATAAACAGGTGGCAAAAATAATAATTTGAAACAACAACTTCAACGTGAAATCACCACTCCACACTTTTCATTATAAAAATTGTGAAACTTGAATGTACAATATAACAACAATGTAGGTACAATTTAGAATAGGTACATACATATTGTATGTGCACAAAAAACAGAAAAGACAATTTGAAATGCGAAAAATAAAAAAACAAAACAAAAAAAATACTGAAATGTTCAATTATAAAAAATAGGATCAAAATAAATAAATAAAAATAAAAAATAAGTAGAAATACAATTGTTATGTTCCAGCATACCTCCTAATGTCCAATTTCTTCAGGTCAAGAATTTGGTTACTAAATATCTCATGGGACGATAAGGTACCAAGTGATATCTTAAAAGATTTTTTAATTCTTTATTTTCAGTTGAAATGTTTGAATAATTTGAAAATTGATAGATGGTTAAACGTTACTCACAATTCGATCATACAATTACATGCATTTGCTGACGCATCTGAACAAGCATATGCCGGAATTATTTATTTACGTGCAGTTGATCCTTTGGGTAATATAAAGGTGCAATTGGTTGCTGCTAAAACTAGAGTTGCCCCATTAAAGCAGATATCAATTCCAAAGCTAGAGTTATGTGCAGCTCTACTAGCAACAAGAATGTTAATTAAGTGTAAAGAAGCGTTGCAATTAAGTAATATTCAGATATTTGGTTGGTCAGATTCTAAGATTGCAAATCGTGTTGCTGAGATTGTAGAATCATTAGTTGCAAAATGCTGGTTCTATGTTCCAAGTGGGAACAATCCTGCAGACATTGCTTCTAGAGGACTTTTACCTAAAGAATTCATCAAGTCTCACTTGTGGTGGAAGGGCCCTGATTTTCTTTATAACAAGGATAACTTTGAGAAATACAAAAATAATTTTACTACAACTTCAGAACAAAAGAAATCGTCATTTATTCTAAATATCAACAAGGTAATTACTGAGACAGAAAGTGTTATTCTAGAAAGATATTCATCACTTTGGAAATTGTTACGAGTAATTGCTATATGTCTCCGTTGGAAATATATTAAAGGTTTAAGAGGAAATTCATTAATTACGGCAAATGAATTAAATGCAGCAACAACAACAGCAGTACGTATTGCTCAAAAACATTCATTTCAAACAGAAATTAAACATTTAATTAATCAACAGAGTGTACCAAGTAGTATTTGTCTAAGTTCTTTAAATCCATTTCTTGATACAGAAGGTATTTTACGAGTTGGTGGTATGCTTGAAGCATCTTATTTAAGTTATGGACAAAAACACCCTATAATTTTGGGTAGAAATTGTGCATTTTAGCAAAATTGATCATAGATGATTTTCACAAAAGATATTTTCATGCAGGAAAAAAATTAATGTTAAGAATTTTGAGACAGCGGTATTGGATATTGCATTGTCGAAGTATGATTTCTAAACATATTTATAGTTGCACTATATGCAACAGGCAAAAGGCAAGAACATGTCAGCAGTTGATGGGTGGACTACCACCAGAAAGGGTGCAACCATCACCACCATTTTATAATACAGGAGTCGACTACGCTGGACCTTTTTCAGTAAAATCATGGCAAAGTAGAGGAGCAAAGTTGTATAAATGCTATGTTGCATTGTTTGTTTGTCTAGCTACTAAAGCATTCCATTTGGAGCTCTCTGACTTAACTTCGTCTTCTTTCATTGCTAGTCTTCAACGATTTACATCAAGACGAGGTAACTGCAAGAACATTTATTCAGACAATGGAACAAATTTTATTGGTGCAAACAATCAACTCAAAGAATTATACAAATTTCTTCGTAACAATGAAACAAACAACGTCATTCAGCATAACTTATCTCAGACAATGACTAATTGGTCGTTTATACCTCCAGCAGCCCCACATTTCGGTGGAATCTGGGAGTCGGGAGTTAAACGAATAAAATATCATCTGAATCGACACATTTCAATACATAGCTTAACGTTTGAGGAGTTTAATACAATTCTGTGCAGAATTGAAGCATGTTTAAATTCTAGACCGCTGACTGCTGAAACTGATGATATTACTTGCTTAGATGTATTAACACCAGGACATTTTTTAATTGGCCGACCATTAGTTACTCTTCCTGAAGAGAATCATGATGTAAAGCACTATAATCATTTATCTCGTTGGCAGTTGGTACAATATTTATGTCAACAATTCTTGAAAGGGTGGAGTTTTGATTACATTATTGAACTTCAACAGCGGCAAAAATGGACAAAGGTGTCACAAAACCTCAAAATTGATGATTTAGTTTTGATTAAAGAAAATAATTTACCTCCTACACAATGGTTACTTGGTCGTGTGTCAGAAGTTCACCCAGGCAAGGATGGCTTAGTTCGTGTGGCTTCCATCAGAACGAAGTGTGGATTTCTCAAGCGTCCTATACAGAAGCTGTGTTTACTACTTAAGAGTGACGATTTGAAAGGATCCTATTGTAGTTATTTTAATCATAATTAGCATGATTATTGAAAATTATGGTAATAAAAGTCTTCAAATTGTTCAAATTAACACACTTATTGCCTTATCGGTTAATTTTCATTGAATTTATCAATTTTTAATTTTTTTTTAAATTCATTCATAAACATAATTTTTTTTTGTTTTTTTTTTTTGGATTGATCATCAAAAAAAGAAAAATTAAACATTCACAAAACATAAATTTTTCAAATAAAATAGAAAATTTATTGCAGTTTTTGATATTTCTTAAATTTTTACCTAATAATTCATCGACAATATAAAATTTTGGTAGATAATTTACTGAAGATATTCTTTGTTTGAATTGTTTTTGTTTGTCCTGTATAAATAAATTATATTACTATTTTTTTAATAATATACACTGATTACCGAACAAAAAATTTAACGGTTTCGGAATTCGGAATTAAGAAAAAAAAAACGAAAGAAAGAGTGATAAAGATAACAAAGAAACAACTGATGACAAAAACAAAAAGACAGGTTGGTTGATGGATCAACGTTTTTGAAGAAAAATTAAAATAACTTAACAAGGAACAATCAACAATCACAAGGAACAATTTTGGTAATATTATTTTTTTTTTCATATTTATTTTTGATAGTGTTTATTCATGAAAATGAAGTACATATTTTTTATTCTTTGAAACGTTTTTTGTCAGTTAAATTTCCCAAATATTGCTTATTGAAGAAAATTTAGTAAATTCTTATTTTACTATGCATTGGAAAAATAATACTATTATATTTTATTTTATGGATCATTTAATATATTCGTCCTTTTACAATGTACCTAATACCTAAAATTAGGACTAATTTTTTTTTTCTTCATTAATAAATTATAGTAACGATGTAACGTCATCAATAAAGGATGAAATTTTAAATTTCTATAAAGCACATTTTTATCGTTAATAATAAGTTGCTTCCCTCCAAGGCACAAATTCGGGGCACTAACGTGTTAGTGAACTGTTGGTGTTGCAGAAATTGCTCCGACAGGATCCTAACCTGTTGGTTTAGATTCAATAGTGCAGCGCCAATCATGTCGAGTGAAAAGCTTGACGCGTTTGATTCATTGCCAGGATTCGACATTTTGGTCAAAACGCGATAAATCAATGAAAAGATAAAAGAAACAAGTGAAAAAAAATGGCTGACAAATATGAATATTTGTGGAGAGGTCTTATTTCAAGGACCGATCGGACCCCACACCTGACACCAATGTTACAAAATTGGCCTTTGTGAGCGGAAAGTAAAAAAAATGGATTCGAAAAAAAAATGTAAAAAGAAGAGAAATAAGGCGTCCGAGAGGGATTTTTAGATGAGAAAGAAACGTAGAAAAGGAAAAATAGGGGCCAAAGTCTGAAAAAATGGGAAATAATGAAATAAAAGACGGTTTTACAATTTTATAGAAAGTTCTGATATTTATTGTACTAAAAAAAAAAGAATTTACAAATTTAGGGTCTATTACTGAAGAGTAAAAAAAAATCTAATTACAATGTAACACAAAAAAAAGTAAAATTTAAATGGTAATAATAAAAAAATTATCTAAAAAAAAAAAAAATTGTCTAAAAGAGAAAAAAAAAATGGCTATGGTAATAAAGAAAGATGTCCGCAAGTGAAGTGAAGTAAACCAACTATTAACTGAGTGAAGTGAGTTAAGCTTACAACTGAATCTGGTTTAAACGGAAGTGAGGAAAATCAGATCGAAACTGAGTTTGACTCACTGAATCAAACTGAGTTTGGGTTAAGAAAAATTTACTAGTCGGCAGCCCCGATAGTTTCTAATCAAAGTCAATTTTTCAATTCAGACCCTGTGGCAACACTTGTTGTTTTGACAGGTGTCTAACTAAATTGTATTTAGGTGAATCAAATGTAAACAAACGAAATGGAGATTTCGTTTGTTTCTTGATTAGATTAATTTAAATGTTTAAGGGTTCGCGCAATAAGTTTTTTAAATGAAATCGCGCCGCGAGTGAATTAGAATAAGAAATAAAAGAAAAAATATATGTGTACAGAAAAATAATAAAAAAAAACAAGTGGAAAGTGAGAAAAAGAAAGTGCAGTGGTATACTAGTATAGAGTTGTTATTGTGATTAAGAAAACAAAACAAAAAAAAAAAAAAAGAAAATGTGAGTGGAAGAAAACAAAAAAAAAAAGAGGTTATGTTAAAAAATGTGTTAAAATAAAATGTGTGTAAAATTAAAGTGGTAAAAAAAAGAAGGTAAGTAAATGTGAAAGTGATTAACTTAATTAAATTAGGTTAAATAAAGTTAAAAGTGTTAAAAAGGAAAAAAAAATTAGGATCAAGTACAGAAGAAAGAAAGAAAATAATGTGCAAGTGGAAGTGGGTGGAAATTTGAGAAAAGAATTTAAAAAAAAAACGTACGTACGTACCTGTGTTTTAAATGTAAAAAGTGTTATGAAAATAAGAAAATGATTGTGTTAAAAAAAAACTGTGTTAAAAGTTATGTACAAGAAAGTTAAATTAAACTTGAAAATAAAGATTTAAAATAAACTGGAGAAAAGTTAAGAAAACACCTCGAGAGCAAATCACCAACTGAAACTGAAAACTAGACTGAACTTTTTTCTTTTTGTGTGTGCTTGTTTTTATAGTGTTTAGTGAAATTTCTCGAATCTTCTCTGGAAAGTCATTGTTACTTTCCAATATGAGAGAAGTTATTTTCTATCTCATATTGGAGTTTTAAAGAAGATTCGAGATCTTCGAAATTTTGTGTGTTAATTGTGTGTATTTGTAATGTGTTGTGTTGTTGTTGTGAAAAAGAATTTGGATGTGTTCTTTGTTGTTTTTATTTTAAATGTTTGTTTCTTGTGTTGTCCTTTATCCTTTTTTATTTTATTTATTTTATTCTTTATTTCCTTTATTTTTCAGGATTCGGCTGTATTTTAATAGGGGCTTCTGGTTTGGGCACCAATTTATAAAAATTTGGTGTTCAATTGGAAGTTTCTTTTATTTACAGCCAACAACAACAAGTTCATGCATTTAAAGTAAATTTTGTTTATTCAATTTTTTAATTAATTTTCTTGTCTTTTCAGGAAAAGTGTGAGGTAACAGGGTGGTGCAGTGGTCCTGATTTAAAGGTAATTTCGTCTTAAAATAATTTTATTTAAATTTATTAATAAAGTTCTTTTTTATTTTTCAGATTTGTAACACTGCCCCCCGCGAAGAATGCTCAAAGTTCCGACTGAGCATTAATCTCATACTCATCGAACTTATTGTTAACAAACAAAAATGCTTCTAGTCAGTATTTATGTTGTACTCATTCCCAATTTCTCTTCAGCTTTACGCCTGGTATTCTTTTGACACGTTGTCATTGGTGCTAAGCTTGTTTGTGAGTATTTGCTTTTGCAAATTTACTCAGTTTCACTTGCGTTCGTTCTCTCAGAGAATGTAGAGACATGAACCGCAATGGACTTGTAAAATAATAACAATTGTGCACTTAACAGACGTGTCTTTTTCTTGAACACTGCTTACAACACTACCGACTTTGTTTGGTGATTGCAATGAGAGCAGGGTTACGTTTTTCTTGAGCGTTTTCCTGAAAAGAGGATATCGGTTGTTTCAGATTTGGTTGATGTTGTTGTAAGTAAAAGAAACTTTGTTTTGGTTTATTGAGTGTAGACGTTGGGGTGAAATAGAGACAAGAAATGGAGGCGAAAGAAGGAAAGATCAAAGGACAACGGAAACAACATAAAAAAAATAGCGAACTGAGCAGCTTTTCCACAACAATGTTTGTAAAAACGCATTGGCATCAAACATCCTGTTCTTCTTATCGTTCCCTACGTCCAATGGAACCAGGCTAGTTGGCGTGCTGCACCTAAGAAACTTCTGTAAATAGACTTCAAAATTGTTATTAAAATATCTGATGTAAAAAAAAGTAAGGTTAGGTATAGAGAAATTGTGTTAGTTTTTAACAAGCGCTAATCGGTCACGATGCACCACGGATTTACGACTAGTGACGGTACTGAGAATACGATACACGACATCTGTGATTTTCTCTAAAATTTCGTACGGACCATTTTAGTTTGTCTGAGGTTTCGTCTGGTAGCTTGAGCATATTAGAAATGGACAAGTTCTGATAAGCTAGGAGCGATGTTGAAAAACAGAGTAACTCGGTCGACTGGTTGTCGAAAACTTCGGCGCAGGAACCATAATGGTAGTCGAACTTTCCACAATCTTGGTACATCGAGAAGTATGGTTGGACTTAGCCAGTTCGGAAGGGGGACGGAAGTGGAGAACTGGTGTAAGTCTTTCGTCAGACGGAACGGAGGCTGCGTGCTCCTCCAGACCGGAAGGGATGGCATGGTCTGGGGAGCATTCTCATTTTCCACAGGTTTCTTCATAAAGGAAGGTAGAAGAATTAGGGTTGAACTTTTCCAGTTCGGTAAGAAAGGGGTATGGATGAGCTGGAGAAAGTTCATGTTGGGTGGAGAAATTGGGCTTTTCCAGATCGGTGGAGGTAGGGTTGGCATGATCTGGGAACCGCTCCATTTCCTTGGTAATGGTGGTGTGGAAAATGTTGGAGTTTGGAGTGTGTGAAGAGTTCGAATTGGTTTCTTTGCAGAAGCTTATGGACAACGGGCCGTCACGATTTTTTAAAAGAACTTCAACATTTGTTGCGAGGGAGACGCTTTTTCTTAAAGCAGGGGTACAATTAAATTGCTGCAAGAAATGCATTCCTAATGTACGCGTGGATGTCAGCTACATAGACGGAGTGTTAGAGAACAAAAACGTGGTCGCAAAAGACCTTTTTGGAATAAGAAAAATCTTGTTTGCGGTCAGCGGAAACAGTCGAGGTTTGTGATGAGGATGAAGTAATTTTTGGTAAGTGACGGGCTGTGGTGCCTGTATCGATTTGGATAACAAGCACCTTTTCTACACTGACCAAAGCCCTATTTGGTCAGTGGTGGCCTTTTTGACGTACTGTACTTAAATAGAACGGCCTGCAAGGGGAGGAGGTTCAGCAGGGAGTGAAACGACAGCAGGTGAGGTGATAGTTTCGAGTGGTGGTGGGCTTGTAAGTTTTGAGCTGAAAAACAGATGGACCTTCAACGCTCGAGGTCCCTTTTCCGTTACCGGAACGTTTAATGCCACCCTATCCTCTTGGTGAACGAAAACTTCGCCATCGCTCCGAATGATAAATCTTAAAGTTCTGGACTGGTGGTGAGGTATCGCCCAGTCGGTGACCCGGACCGTTGACTTCGGGATTGTAGGAACCTTGTCAACACAGTCGGTGACCCGAATGGACCGTGGTGGAAGATCAAGCTCAGTTGGCCGTGCCAATTCAGCTCTGCCGTCTTCAGGAGGATCCTGGTTCGTTAAGGTAGGGGGCACAGAAGAAGATGTAACCAGTTTGGAGGATGCAGGAGGGCTATTAACCAGATTGGGCCGTGAAGGAGGTTCGAATCTGGTGGTCTGGGCCCACTCAGTCTCGAAATTTTGAGGAGGGTCCTGGTTTCCTAAGGTAGGCGACGTAGATCTATTGTGAGCGAAATTTGAGGGAACCAAGGTGGGTTGCGACTGAGTGTGCATGACATTAGTTGAGCTGTCAACACTTTTAAGGTCCAATGGTTGCGCGAAGCTACTAGGGGGCTAATAATAAAAAAATTATCTAAAAAAAAAAAAATTGTCTAAAAGAGAAAAAAAAAATGGCTATGGTAATAAAGAAAGATGTCCGCAAGTGAAGTGAAGTAAACCAACTATTAACTGAGTGAAGTGAGTTAAGCTTACAACTGAATCTGGTTTAAACGGAAGTGAGGAAAATCAGATCGAAACTGAGTTTGACTCACTGAATCAAACTGAGTTTGGGTTAAGAAAAATTTACTAGTCGGCAGCCCCGATAGTTTCTAATCAAAGTCAATTTTTCAATTCAGACCCTGTGGCAACACTTGTTGTTTTGACAGGTGTCTAACTAAATTGTATTTAGGTGAATCAAATGTAAACAAACGAAATGGAGATTTCGTTTGTTTCTTGATTAGATTAATTTAAATGTTTAAGGGTTCGCGCAATAAGTTTTTTAAATGAAATCGCGCCGCGAGTGAATTAGAATAAGAAATAAAAGAAAAAATATATGTGTACAGAAAAATAATAAAAAAAAACAAGTGGAAAGTGAGAAAAAGAAAGTGCAGTGGTATACTAGTATAGAGTTGTTATTGTGATTAAGAAAACAAAACAAAAAAAAAAAAAAGAAAATGTGAGTGGAAGAAAACAAAAAAAAAAAAGAGGTTATGTTAAAAAATGTGTTAAAATAAAATGTGTGTAAAATTAAAGTGGTAAAAAAAAGAAGGTAAGTAAATGTGAAAGTGATTAACTTAATTAAATTAGGTTAAATAAAGTTAAAAGTGTTAAAAAGGAAAAAAAAATTAGGATCAAGTACAGAAGAAAGAAAGAAAATAATGTGCAAGTGGAAGTGGGTGGAAATTTGAGAAAAGAATTTAAAAAAAAAACGTACGTACGTACCTGTGTTTTAAATGTAAAAAGTGTTATGAAAATAAGAAAATGATTGTGTTAAAAAAAAACTGTGTTAAAAGTTATGTACAAGAAAGTTAAATTAAACTTGAAAATAAAGATTTAAAATAAACTGGAGAAAAGTTAAGAAAACACCTCGAGAGCAAATCACCAACTGAAACTGAAAACTAGACTGAACTTTTTTCTTTTTGTGTGTGCTTGTTTTTATAGTGTTTAGTGAAATTTCTCGAATCTTCTCTGGAAAGTCATTGTTACTTTCCAATATGAGAGAAGTTATTTTCTATCTCATATTGGAGTTTTAAAGAAGATTCGAGATCTTCGAAATTTTGTGTGTTAATTGTGTGTATTTGTAATGTGTTGTGTTGTTGTTGTGAAAAAGAATTTGGATGTGTTCTTTGTTGTTTTTATTTTAAATGTTTGTTTCTTGTGTTGTCCTTTATCCTTTTTTATTTTATTTATTTTATTCTTTATTTCCTTTATTTTTCAGGATTCGGCTGTATTTTAATAGGGGCTTCTGGTTTGGGCACCAATTTATAAAAATTTGGTGTTCAATTGGAAGTTTCTTTTATTTACAGCCAACAACAACAAGTTCATGCATTTAAAGTAAATTTTGTTTATTCAATTTTTTAATTAATTTTCTTGTCTTTTCAGGAAAAGTGTGAGGTAACAGGGTGGTGCAATGGTCCTGATTTAAAGGTAATTTCGTCTTAAAATAATTTTATTTAAATTTATTAATAAAGTTCTTTTTTATTTTTCAGATTTGTAACAATATAAAGGAGAAAAAAATTAGTATAAAAGAAAAATAAGAAGAAGAAGGAATAATAATAATAATAAACGTGACGTTCATTAGAATAAAGTAGACATGCAAAACATCACGAGCACCACTTTTATATTATAACACTAAAACCATAGTATAGAGAAATCTAGTAAAATCACTTTTTAATTTTCCATACAAAATTTGATAAGAAATTTTGAAAAACTTCAATGTATGTGTAAAATGCAAGTGTATTTTGCTAGACATAGTCCAAATATTAAAATCTATTTCACCAAGCGAGATGCAAAATTCCACATGTTCGTGGGGACACAACTACTCTAATGTTCGAGAATTTAGGGTATAGCGGCTTGCTAAAAATTATTGGAATAAAATAAAAATATACATATGTATAGTATTTTCGAATAAGAAAATAAAGCAATACAAACTAAAAACTGTACCTTACTTCTTCACTTATAAAAATTTTAAATATTAAGTCCAGTACAATCTTGAAAATCTTAATTTTTTAATATTTTTTATTAATTCAACTTCACTAGCTGAAACAAAATTTAAAATAAATTACTTAGGTAGATCAATCTTTGTCATCTATCCCCTATACAAACAATGTGGTAAACAAAATTTACATGGTACAAATACACCTACAAAAAAAAGGTAGCAATGATTTACATACGAAGAAGAAGAAAAGACACGTACGTGTGAAAGTAAAGTAATAAAACTGAAGAATACAAATTAACATGAACTAATACATTCTCGAAAAAAAGGTAGCTATCTTAAACTCCATGCATATCAAAAACCTATACAATAATAAAATATCATGTAAGTATATACTGGGGAAATCGAATGAAATTGTGTGCAGTTTTAAACACACTTTTTATCTTTTGCTGTCATATGTAATTTTACATTAGAAAGGTGGTTCGTAGAAATATCTCTTTTGGACATATGGAAATTTGTGACGTCATTTTTTGGGGAAATGATTTAATTGCTTTTTAAGCAATTCTATTGGTGGTTGTTTTTTGCAGTACCGTTATGCGAAAGTGAACTCGCTTTATTAGATCTTTACGCTTTGCTAAAACATTCAAAAAGTTTTGTCCTTCTTTTAAAAGTATATGAAAGATACGATGAAGTGAATAAGTGTATATGTACGTATGTTTGTACATACATATATGAATGTATGGATGTATGTGAATGAAAGGATCTTTATGCTTAAGATTTAATTTCAAAGCTTAGATCCCTAGAACCACCACATATCACCCATGTTCTGAATTCCACTTTTTCGGAATTGAAGTTGCGGAAGTGGAATTAGGTGTTCTGCATTCCACTTTCACTAAATTTTCGTGAATTCAATTCCGCAATGTTTTTGTACGTGGAATTGAAATAATAGTTGTCAAATTCAATCGTGGTTTGTATTTGTGTAGTCAAAATTATATTAGTAAAGTTTTTTTTTTAAATTTATTAAATAAATTTTATAAATAGTGAATAAATTTAAATTAAAATTAAAGTTAAAATATGTAAGTAATTGTATATTATGGTTCTCATAAATTTATAAATATTTTTATAAATATGTACATTCAATGTATTTTAAAGGGGAAAACACAAGATTAAAGAGCATTTTCTTCGTCGTTTCCTTGATTTATTAAATACAGTAGAGCGCTATCCATTATTAGTATTTACAATTAATTTCTTCAGTTAATTCAAGTACTGTAAAGAAACAAAGTTACAAGTGAAAAATATTCATGAAATAAGGAAATATATTGATAACAAGGTAATACATACAGTAGAATTATTAAACACGATTATTTTTAACACTTTTTATTTTTCAAAAAATAATATATTTTTCAAATTTTACAACACTTTCAAGAACTAAATTATTTCAATGCAAAATATTTTCAAAGCCTCATCTACAAATGACAAGTAACAGCTGATTCGAAATTAATGTTCGAAATATATAATTCCGCGTGGAATCAAGAACACCATTTTCCATTTCGCATGGATTTGAATTCGTATTCCACTTCCACTTTTAGCGGAATCTGGAACATGGGTGATAAATTGATCTAAAATTGAAAAGGCATAGGCTCATTCATGAAGTTATTTTTTATAGCTCGTCCTTTTTTTTATAATACGAAAAAAATAAACAATACGAGTATTCCATTTCATCATGATTTTATTAGAACTAAAATTAAACAGTTGTCATGTGATAAAAATCATATTTAACGAAAAATTACATTCTGTAAACAATTTAACAATTTTCTCAAGGACTTCCTTTGACAAAAAATTTTAACATTTACTTCTGTATGTTCACCTTTTATTTGACACTCATAAAATTTCAAAATGTTACATTCATACATAAATATGTATGCATATAAACTATTTAAACATATTTCATGGAACTATAATGCGTAAGAAAAATCATTTCGTGTGAAATAATTTTACACCTTTTTGTGATCGATTATATTCGTGTAAATTAACAATTTTCAAATTAAATCAAAAGTGAAACGAGAGAACAAGAAAAAACGTATAGATATAGGTACAAGAGAAAAAATATATACCTATAACATATAAACAAATTTAATGCGTTAATATGTATATAAAAATTTATATGTACATATATATTATGTATTCAGGTATATATTAATCCCGGAAGCAGGAAGATGAACATTTTTAAAGGAAGAAGAAAAAGAAAAGGCAAAAATAAATGGATAAAGTACACATACACACATATTTACATACATATATGTATGGTCATTCATACTACTTCATACATACTACAGAAATGTTTTCAAGTTCATTGGATATAAAAACATTTTGCTGATTGAAATGAATCAACCAATTAATTCGTTTTGTGGTTCGACAGATCTGTGATCTGATAAACATAAATTGCGAAAATTTAGAGGTATAGAAAATTCCAATCCAATGAGATACGTGTACCTATAGTTACTTTAAAAGACACGTTACATTTACATTATAGGGGAGACAGACATAGGTTTTTCATACTACGAAATTTCAATACCACGCAAATACCACGTGTGTGTCACCGAATTTTCATTATAAACCACGAAAAATACGTGGTAAGCAGGGGCTCCAGATTGGGCGAAATTTCGCAAATTGGGCGATATTTTTCCGAGTTTTGCGACAATATTTTATAATTTGCAAATATTCTAACTGTTGGGCGATTTGGGCGAATTTTGATGATGATCCTACAATTTTTAACAAGAAGAATTTTCCTTGCTACGTGAATTAATTTCTACTATCACAATTAATTGTGATCTACTATAATTTTTATAAACTTCATAATATTACAAGGAAAACATTAATCGCTGTCAAAATTTAAAATATTGGTTGGTTACTGGGGTGGTGGGCATGGTAAATAGAAAAGGGAGGTATGCTGAAAAGCTCTATATAACCTAAAAGACAAATTTGACAGCTAAATTTGACTGTTACGGAATTGGTTCTTTCTAATTTTAAAATATTTTGACTCATAAAATAATGATCGTTACAAAATTATGTTATAAATGGATTTATTTAACTTATTCATTTTATGTATAAACACTTATATATTAAATGTGAAATAATTTTAATGATCAAATTATATGTATATGATGAAACTATACGTAAATTCTGCTACGTTTCAATGAAGTGTCAGATTTGTGAACTGACATCACTGAACTTTTACTAAATCTTGCACTGAACTAGAATACAAAACATGAAAAAAAAAAAAAAAAAAAACTTCCGCCATATATCTTTTCAACATACATTACTGTTTTATTATTGTGCTGGGCTTTGTTCGATTGTTCGATAAGTAAAAAATAATGAGTATAGGAGTTTTAGCAGAACAAGAAGCTACAAAAATATACACATTTACGAATGCATATACATTTTTACATTGGGCGAATTTGGGCGAAATAAAAATTAGGTTTGGGCGATTACTTCATTGTAAAAACTGGAGTCCCTGGTGGTAAGTATATAGAGGATATTGATACTACGTTATTTTTCGTAGTATTACTGTGGTATTGCAAGAATTTAGTGAAATCACCGCCATCTAGATGTTAAAACCAAAGTGAAAACGGTTGTTAGCGCCATGCGTGAGTAGCTAAAACCTAAATTCTTGACATTAATGACAGCCATAATGTTTTTTTTTCTCAATTTTTTTTGTTTTGTTTTTAGAAGTGGAAAATAATTAATAATTGCATTTTACACTTTTAAATTATAACTGTGTGAACAATCATTCGCTATGGATAAAGCACGCAAAGCAACATTATAGTTTTCTAATTTTCAAACAATTGTTTGAATATTATCAAAAAATATGTAATAAGAAGAACTCTTATTCATATAAAATTTCTTCATATAAAAATTTTTATTCTGGGGTTCTGGCGCGAGTACCCCAAGCTTTTATTTTAAAAGCTTAGTTATGCTCTCTCAAAGTTTTCTCTAAACTTTGACGTCATTTTTTTTGAGAGGATTTTTTGACGTCATACATTATGATTGCTTTGATCATGTTTTGGCATATTTATGTTAAAAATTTTCATTTCATAACAAATTACGATTTATACTTTTTATTTTTTTTCGTTTGCAAGATCAAATTAAAATTCAATTGTTTTATTTTTCCCTACTTTGATTGATTTTTTAAAAACATATGTATATATTTGCAAATTATTTAATATATCGTATATAAATATACGAAAAAAGAAACCTATTTATTAGAATCTACAACAACAAAAATGCTGTAGAAAAGTATCTTCTCTTAAATAATATATATAATATCTTTTTAATATACATATTACAATATATTTTTAAAATTTGAAAAAAAAAATATTTTCTTCACAATAATTACAAAAACTAAAATATATAGGTATATGTATGTACCTATATATAGTATTTAGAGGTATAATAAAAATAATATTTCATATTCAAAAAAAAAAATTTTTTTTAAAGCAAATATGTATTTTTATTCAAAACGAAAAAAAAAAAATAAAAAGTATAAATCGTAATTTGTTAAGTTGCCATAGCAACAATGCA
This sequence comes from Bombylius major, assembly GCA_932526495.1. NCBI lineage: Eukaryota > Metazoa > Arthropoda > Insecta > Diptera > Bombyliidae > Bombylius > Bombylius major. The sequence continues at coordinate 20,530,790 of OW052042.1, read as the reverse complement.
ATTATGATAAATATTAATTTGTTATACATTTGTAAAAAATGAAAATTTTTAACATAAATATGCCAAAACATGATCAAAGCAATCATAATGTATGACGTCAAAGTTTAGAGAAAACTACAAAAAAGCTTCAAATCATTTTTGAATTAAAAGCTCTGAGAGTAAAATAATACATATTAAGAGCCAAATTTAGTGAAAAAATTTTTCGAAAACAACAAAAACATCGTCTGAAATGTATTTGTGTTTTCATCAACACAAGCAAATAAATGTCTTCTAAGTGTTGGTGTACATAATTTGAAAAAATTTCAAACCCAGTTAACCATCGATGATATATATTCCACCTATCTAATCTTAATGTCAACAGAATTTGTTCTCGTGCTCTAAAAATCCAAACTTGATATATCAAAAATACGTTCTAGGTTAACTGGGTAGCGATCATATTGCATGGTAAAATGTGTACATCTTTTCTTTTGTTCTACAGGCTACAGCTAGCATACAGTTGTTTTTGTTATGCTATGCTATGCTGAAGTTGTTATTATTTCTTCTCAATGGCCAGTACCAGACCTGTCTTCTTTCAGCTTCACACTTTTGGATAAAATGTACTATAACTCGCCTTCTGTCTTCAGAAAAAACCGGTTATTGAAGCTGAAAGAAGACAGGTCTGGTACTGGCCAATCATTATTTTCCACACAGTACGTACATACGTTGAATAGTTTTCATTCTTTTATGAAATCTTTGCTGTTGCCTAATTTTTGACTAATTTGCTAAATAATTTTTAAATAAACGCTATGGACTTTGTAAAACTGACAACACAATTATTTTGAACAGACTGTATGAATATATCATATCATATAAAAAATTATACTCATGAAATATAAACGGAAATTCAATTAGGTGAAAAGGTAAATTAAGAAACAGATTGTATTTTGGGGATCTATAATTTCCTGTAGCAAATATTCGAAATAAAAACACCTACAACACCTCTACAAAACTCTCTTCGACAAACAACTTTTTTTTCACCTCAATGGGGGCAATGGGGCCCTCCTTGGTTCATACCTTGATCCTTGAAAAAAGTAAACATTTTAATTCTTGAACTATTTTCTGACTTATTGCATTTTATTTGACTCAAATCGATGCAATACAGCCTGATATATAATAGTTCAAAGTTAGAAAGTCACATATCCTTCCATGTAAAAATTTAAAAAAATAAAATAACTCAAAATTTTTGAATTTTACATAAAAATTTTTTCGTATATTTATATACAATACAATGTGCAGCCTAAATAAACAACAAAAGTTTTACATGCTGCTTACGTACTTTTTATCATCACACATACTACCCTACAATCGCAATTTTTATTGCATCGCGTTTATAGAGTTTATACTATCTGTGTAACTCTTATTCCAGCCTAAAGGTATGCAAAAAAAAATCCTGTGATTAGAAAAATTGATAATAAAATTTTATGAAAAATTAACAATTTGTTTTATTTATAATAATTAAACTACGTAACCAATTTCCTTGAAATTTATTTTAAACTTTTTGGAAAAGGTTAAATTTAAATCTTATAAAAAGAAATCACAATATCTAAACGTTTTAATACATGAAAAATGTGTGAAAAGTTGAGTGAGTTTTTGTTTTGTCTGTACCTTGGTAAATCGAATATAAAAAAATTTAAGGATCAAAATTTAAAAATGTGTTTCGCTTAAGCACCACAATTCCCTTCCACCTATTTATATTCAAAATTTCATGAAAATCGGTTCAAAATTGTAGGCTGTAGGTGGTCACTTTGAAGGCCCAAAATCGCAAAACTGACTCACTTTGAACCCTTGTATTTTCGAAATAAAGGACTTTTTCAAAAATCTGTTTCGCTTAAGCACCACAATTCCCTTGCACCTATCTATATTCGAAATTTCATTAAAATCGGTTGAGAAATGTAGGCTGTAGGCGGTCACTTTGCAGGCCATTTCACTAAATTTGGCTCTTAACATATCCCTTTTGTTTTTCCCCTCTGCTCATAATTCGTTCAAAAATTTTTGAATTTTGAAATTACAAAGCTATAAGAGTTCTTCTTATTACATATTTTTTGATATTATTCAAACAAATTTCATCTAGCCATACATGGTAAAGATACTACATATCTGTCAGGGGTCGGAATTTTCGTGGTATTGTTGAAACCATGGTATTGGTACCATGGTATCCATACTACGTGTCTGTCTAGGCTATTAGCCTGTTATATCATTGTTTATTTTCTTTTTGTTTTATTTAATTTCCATTTTTCTTCCTGAGAGAGAAATTATGACAAAAAAATCTCTTATATTTTCTCTTTTTCCTTTCAGGACAATAAAGCAGATAAGAAGCGAAAATTTCACCCCAGCACCAGCAGTGCGATTTTTAAGAGCAACTAAAAGTCCTTTCTGGTAAGTAGACTGTTTTTTAGCATGCTGAATATTATGAGAATTATATTTTTTGTCCAACCTTACTTCTTCTCCTTCTTTAACGTGCAATGCCATGCTAACTCATATCAAATTATGTTTGTAACCACAGATTTCTTTAAAATTTACTCAGAGTTTCTGATTAATGGCAAAAAAAAATTAATTGACATACTGATTGCAAAATTCTACAGTTAGACATGGGTCATAAATTATCTTCCGTATTGTTAAATTGCAAATTGTATACATACATACACGCACAAAATGTCATTAAATTCTGATGATGATGATGATGACACGACGACGATGCGATGATGGTAAAATCAGTAAATAAAAATAAATATTCCTCAGATGCAAGATACTCCTTACATTTTAATGTTCTGTTGTTGTGTTTTTTTCTAAGCTAAGCTAAGGATCTTCACAACTTTGTTATTAAACTACTACATATATACTATAGAAGAAAAAATAATTATCATAAAATTGGGACCGTATTACAAGCGAAAAAAAAATTCTGTTTTAATTTGTGACTGGAAAAATGATTTTAACAATGAGGAATTTAAAATTTGATCTCTTTAACTAGGATTCTCACAGAATTGTCTGTTTTCTTGGAAAGCTTTCTCAATTTCTACAGGTTGACTTTAATTTTTAAGTTTGTTCGAACTTTTTACAGAACCAACTTTATAATACATTTTTTGAAGTTGGAAAGTTGTTAAAAATAACATTGAGTTTAATTGAAACTTGGGTTCTGCGTTTGAATTGCACACCCTGGTTGTATTGTTTTGTTACAGTACTTCAAATTTCAATGCATCGAATTGAAAAATATTAAAGTTCTACTTGATTAGAACCTCTCCAATACTTTTTGATAGAATATACATTGTACATATTTGTATATTGAATAAGGTTGAGTTCTACATCAAAACTGAACACCCTGGTTGTATATTATTTGTATTGTAACATTACGAGGACCGACTTTCAATTTCAATTCATATACGAATTTAATATATTTTGAATAAAGTTGTGTTCTACATTTCAATAGAACACTTTAGTCATGAAAATTTCTATTGAAGTTATGATAATTGGATTGACATTTTTATTTATTTATTTATTCTTTTTTTTTTTTGAATTCCTTAAATTATGTGGGTGTTCTGTGAACACCTTGAACACCCGGACGAGACGCCACTGCATATATACCATATATTTATTTTAAATAAATAAAAATAAAATAATTTTAAAAGTCATCTTTTATTTTTTCTACTAATATTTACTAGTATTTAAAATTAAATGATTGCTTAACATGCATGGAGCAATGAAAGAATTTGTTTTTCCGATTTTATACATTTTTACATCACAGTATAGCTGAAATTATTTCAGTTGAAGGTTCACTGCGCATGTTTTACATGGGTAGTGAACTTCTTGTGTATACATATACACGTAGTATAATACGTAGTACAATACGAAACTTCAACTCTTTTGGGACAAGCTATAAAAGAGTATAGTTATGTTAAAAAAATACTTCTGAAAGTTTGGATTGAATTTTATTTTTTAATTTTAAGACATGCTCTTTTTCCGTTACGTTTACGTTTTTAAATTTAAATTTTTATATATGGAGTGAATTGCATAATATTCAAACAACACAATTATTGAAGATAAGTGGTATTAAAAAAATAAAACATAACACGAATTTCTGAAAACTGGCTTCTTGAAAAAAAAATAAATAAATCTAACTTAAAATTAAACAACTGTAAGAAAATCACTTTCAATAAAAAATTTAATAAGGAATTTTAAATGGGAACATTAAATAAAAATATTTCTTTGAAAACAAATTGAAAAATAACTTACCTTCTAGCAGCCTAGCCGAGAAATGATACTGTTAATACATAATAAGCATATCAGTCATTTCATGCGTAATTTTTACAAACAAAAAAACTTCTACCAATATTTTTTACTATAAAAGAATTACGATAACTTTTTAAAATTTTTTGTGATAATTTTTGATAATAGATACCTAATTAAAAACAAAAAAGAAAATTTTTTAACACACACGAGACATTGAATTTTTTTTTTTCACTTATTTCTCTTCCACTATGACGAATAATTCACTTTAAAAGGAAATTTGATCAAATAAAATTCTTGTATTTGTATGGTCTAATAATTCTGTTTAAACAATAACCGCTCAACTCCACCTTTTTATTTAATTTTTTGTTAATTTATTGTATTAAAACTTTTATAAACCATATTTTATTAAAAAAAACAAAAATATTTAATTAAAACACTATTTCTTTACTTACACTAATATTTGTACTACCAGTACTGAATGTTTTGACGTTTCAACACTTTTGTCGTGTTTGATTGGCTTAGTGCAGAAAGCCACAGGGAGGCTTGTCATATAGAGGGTTTTGGAAACCAATTTTCGAAAAAATTCTGTAAATTGAGCTAAATGTTTTGCACAAAATATTTTTGTTCTTGTTCCTACCGTATGTGATATTTTTATTTTCTTGATCTTAAGAATTCACTTTTTTCTTTAATCACGTCATTTAATGATTACTTTTTTATTCACCTACACACAATCGAATTAAACTTTTGCACTATTTAACTTTGGTGATAAAAATGAAATATGTATGTAATTTATGATGCACTTACTTCTGATGATTTATTACAGTCCAATAAATTGTGTTATAAAAAATTATTAATGGTCGTCAGCGTTTTTGTATTATAAAAATTAATTTCCGGTGAAAAGTTTGTCTTTATCCATCTATTTTTTATTAGAAAAAAATTTATATTCCAATTTTAAAAACACTTTAACAAAAAAGAAATTTTACCAAAATTATAATGGCGCACAACAAAATACACAGAGTCAAGGTATTTGCTGGTGGTTGCCGAATGCCGCCTGGGCCTGCCGGTTGGATTGGATTTTCTTCGTATGTTTTGTTTTGATTTGATCCCGGCTCCGAAATCCTAACCTAATCAGATTCAGAAATCCGTACAGTCCGAACTCCGAAGTCCGAACTAAGGGATGAGATGAAAGAGAAATAAAATTATCAGAATCCGAGTTAAAATTGGTTTGAAGTTTGAATTGAATTTATATTCAATATTCTTAATTCAGAGTTAAGACGGTCACTTTTTTAATTATTCCCGTTGTAGAACGTAAAAACCGGTTATACATAGGAAAGAAGTAATAAGTATGTGGTGGGGTGGGTAGACTAGTCACTCACAGGATAATCAATCTTTTTCTTCGATCACGCCTGTTCCTTTTTGTGCTATATTCGTAATTTTGAAATTTTTTTTATATTATAAAGTGCGTTCGAATCACACGATTTATCTGATATTATCAGTTCGGTTCTGATTTAAAATAAGCGAAGCTTCAACTTTTATACAAACTGATATTAAACTGGAAAATTTGGATTTGGATCAGCTAGCTGATTTTTGACTGTCAGTTGAAGTTTCGAGTTCTTTTATGTACATAGGCAGTTGATTTTTAGTGAAAAACTTAATTAAATTTAGTGAGTAAGTACTTCTACTTCATATTCCATCTTGACAATTTAGAATTCATAAACAGTCAACTTTTTAAACATGTCTTCTTCTTTTTTGATTAGTTCCACACAGCAAGTGAACCAAAAAAATTTTTATCACTTTTTTCACTTTAAGAATAGTTAAAAGCTAGCGACATCTACTGAAAAGAATGGAAAACTAGGTGAGTGGAACAAATGTAGAACAAATGTGGAACTGTGGAAGTGATAATTATCAGATAAATCGTGTGATTCGAACGCACTTATTTTCGCAACTCCTTTTCATTTTATATTTGTAGTGACACAGCTCATATCTATCTTCATATATGGAGATGAAACATACACAACCTATATTGTCGTTTCATTAAATCATTATACCAAGCAAGAAATCGGTATAAGAGCGGGTTTATACGGTCACTTTTTTCAATGGCATTGTCGCCCATTCCGCTTTGTTAAATTACGAAAAAGTCGTACGTACGTTTACACAGTCACTTTTTTACCATAGCTCAAATTCTCTTCATTCTCTTCTATACCGATTTCTTGTTAGGTAAGATGAAACGACAATATATGTTGTGTATGTTTCATCTCCATATATAAAGATAGATATGAGCTGTGTCACTACAAATATAAAATGAAAAGGAGATGCGATAATATAAAAAAAAATTCAAAATTACGAATATAGCACAAAAGGGAACCGGCGTGCTCGAAGAAAAAGTTCGATTATCCCGTGAGTGACTTCCCACCACATACTTGTTACTTCTTTCCTATTTAACAAAGCGGAATGGGCGTCAATGCCATTGAAAAAAGTGACCGTATAAACCCGCTCTAAGAGCGAATGAAGAAAATTTAAGTCAGGGTAAAAAAGTGAGTACTTTCATGAATGCGTCGACGGTGCTGACGGCGTAAAAATCATGTTCATAAATGACTTTCTAGTGCAATCGTGGAATGGTATCATGTTCATTAATTCAAGCATGCAGCGCAGTCGGCTGAAATTACTCAATCGTTAATCGTTTTCAGGCGACTGCGATGTTTATTTTCAATTAAAACGAATGGTGTTGTACATTTTTTTCTGATATTTTTTTAGTTCGATTTTAAATTTAAAATAAGATTTAAATTAATTAAAAATTATTAAATTTTATAAAGATTGTGACGTCATATTTGAAGATGGCGAATCATGTTCATTTATTCTAATAACTGCTTGCATGCACAGTTGACGACTCTGATTACAATTCCAGTGCATTCGAGTCGTCGACGTAGGTTGACGACGCATTAATGAAAGTACCGAGTGACTGTGTAAACGTACGTACGTCTTTTTCGTAATTTAACAAAGTGTAAAGGGCGACAAGGCCGTGCAAAAAAATTTTCGTGTAAACCCGCTCTAACAGTTGCAGACATCAAACTGCAATTTACCGTTCTAAGTTCTACGACCCTTTGAGCTACTAACACTATCGATTTAATTTGTAAAATCTTAAATTAAATTTAATTAGAAAGAAAATCCTTTGTTTTACATATTTTATTCATTTATCACTTACGAGTATACATTATTTTAATTTTTTGCTGAAGTTACAATACATCATAATATATCAAAAGTGCGTTACATTGTTTTTAATTTTTTTTAATTAAAAATGAAATAAAACATGCGTATATAAATTTTCAAAGAAAAAAATAACGAAAACAAAAATTAATATTACTCTAATATGGATAATGGAAATACTTTTGGATTAATTCCCAATTTTTACTAAACACTTTCATTGTTCTTCAACTTGTATTTTATGTTTTTAGTTCTACATATTTTCTCATTTTATTTTTTTCCCAACAATTTATTCATTTCCTTATTTTGCTTATTAACCTTCAAATCAACATCCTCAATTTTATAATTCATATGATCAAGTATTTCATTTTGACTTTCAATTTCTTGTTGTAAATCAGTTGCTAAACCTTTCAATCGTGATAAACTTCCACACATATCATCAAGATTTGATTCCAATTGTTGATCGAATGTACCTTTTGATTGTTGAATTTCTTCTTGAATTTGATCACTACGTAATCTACTTACTGGATGTGAATTATAACGTTCATCAGGTGAAATTGATGTAGAAGATGATGGTGATTTATGACCATTTAAATCAGCATTTCCATTATCATTAATGCCATCATTTTTAAGATTTGTTGATGATGACATCGTTGACGGTGGAGGCATTCCTTTATTACCAGCCAAATAATTTTTTAAGCCACCAAAGACACTTTTTAAACCATTTAAATGTTTTTGACTAAAACGTAAAGTTGCACTAATTTCATCTAATTGACGAGATGTTTTTTCAAGTTGTTCACGTTGTTTTGTTAATTCAGTCGCTGTAGCTTTCCCAACTTCTTCAGTTTCATAAAGTAGACCTGGTTACAATAATTTGATCATATTTAGACAAATTTAAAAAAAAAAAAAAAATAAAATAAAATAAAATTTATTGAACTTCGCTATTACCCAAGCTCCTTTTGGACGATTCCAATGTTCGAGATTCAATTTGTTTACGTTTTTCTTCGAATGCCTGTTTTTGTTCTTCAAATGGATTCGTCCCACCTCCACCTGTCGACCCCTGATTCACACGAGAATTCTTCAAAAATGTATCATCATCAACATCATCATCTTCGAATAAGTTATTTGGATTTGTAACGTATTTATGCCCCGACATATTTTCTCCAAATTGTGCACAATAAATTGATTTGTAAAAATTAAAAGAAAATTAATTTCACGAATCACAAAGAAACTATTTTCTTAAAAACACAACACAATCACAAAAGAAAATTGTGGTGTGATGTGACAGTGATAAAATAAAATTTGATAAATGATATGATAATGTCATGCCATTCCTGCCAGCCAAAAAATTATTTTCATAAATGTACATATTTTCGCTTAACAATGTACAGGTTTATGCGTAATTCGCTCTTAATTCGGATTTTGGTTTACTCCCAATTATATCTGCTATAAACGTGCTAAATCGGATTTTGGCTTAAGCCCAATTTATTTGGGTTTAATCATGGAGAAAAGAATAATAAGAGCTGCGTTCCATTTTGGTATTTTTATCTACTCCGGAGTAGTTGAGAGTACTTCATCACCAGTAATAAATGGAACGGTCAATTTAATTCAAGAGTAATTCTTAACCTTCAAATCTGTGTAAATTTTTCTCTTCTTTGTTATAAAAATGGATTTTTAGTTTAGGAAAAATGTACATACATATACATACGTATGTATTTGTTGAGGTAAGAAAATCAAAAACACAATTTTTTCATAATTGTTGCATGTTTTATTTTACTTCAACAATTTTATAAATAATCTTCAATAAATTTCGTATCGTATTTTAGCATTATTTAATTTAAATATAATGCATGCTATCAAGATCAAATATGTTATTGTTAAATATTTGTTCTATCGGCTGTGTATTTCGAGGTGAATCATCATCATTACTGTCTTCACTACTTTCTTTTAATTTGATCAACATTAAAAATGAAAAAAATATTATCCTCCTTAATTTAAAATCCATAAAATTTATTTGACATACGTTCTCACTGTCTATTATTTAATAATAATATGACAAAAAATGAGATTTATTTGATAATGATGATTTGTATTTTATGTAAAAAAATTCAAAAAAAACAAAGTACATAACCCTAAAAAAGTCAAATCCAGCTTTTGGAAGTTTTGAAAATTAAAAATACTCTGGTGGTAAAAATCGATATAACTACTCCTGAGTAAGATGATCAACTACACCAAAGTATGAGATGGTGTAGTTGGGAGTACTTGGGAGTAGGACAAACTACTCCGGAGTAGATGAAACTACCAAAATGGAACGCAGCTAAGGAGTGCTTTAAAAATGATTGCTCCAAGCAGCATTGCCAGATACTTTTAAAAGGGCTTTCGAATTTCTCAAGATTAAAACACAATTTTACGTTATAAATTTACGGATTTTTTTATTTTTATTTCTATTATCTAATATGTTTTTATTTTCATTTTTATTAAAATAAATAAAAATCTTGCACTCAAATCACTACACTTCAAGACGATAAAATAGAAATTAAATTTCATATAATGCCCAAGCCATCCAATATAAAACCAAAAGCAGCAAGTTACTCAACATATTATGAAAATTATTTGGGTTGGTAATATCACAAGTGTCATTTTTCTTTGTTATTAAAATGCTCTCTGATTGGTCTGGTTGAATTTGGTTGATAATGGCGATTGTTTACGTCGGGAAGCACACTCCTTATTATTCTTTCCTCCATGGGTTGTTTAATCCAACGATCAGAGCTGTCGAACTGGCTCCAATCGTAACATTTGGCTACAATTTGGACCATAATGTTCCCTGGCTCCCCCTGCCAATGAAATGTTCCGTTTTCTTTCTGTTGAGTTTATTTTTTTATATATATACATAAATTTTTTAATTTCGGATTTGTAACAAGTTGAAACCTGTTAATGAACATAAACTTATATAAAATTTGACTCTGGCAATGCTAGTACTTTCGAGTTTGAAAATTGAACTTTACAAAACAACAAGACAGGACAGGTAGAGCTTTTTTCTGTCAATTTGTCTACTGTCTTTTTTTATTTCTATAATAATTGATAGTTGATAAAAATATCAACGTTTGCATGTACTTTTTTAATCCCAATTTTACCGTTTCTACGCTACTCCCAATTTAATCCAAAAATCGTTTTATTTTTTCACCGTATAAACTGTTAATATTATTACTACATATACATGGTGGGATCCAAAGATCCAGGGATTTAAAGATCGAATTTCGATCTGCTCTGCGTATTTCGGTATGCTGGATCGAGAGATCGAGTTCAATTTGGATACAAGCTAAAGTACGTACTTGAGTACAAAAATAAAGCACGAAGTACGAATTCGTCGACTTTCCCCATACATTTGTGTACTTTAGCTAAGCACAAAAATTGATGTTCTTTAGGTGTAAAGTACGATCTTCAGCGCCACTTATTGTCAATAGTAGAAGTAAAATTTGTGTTGAGCCTTGCACCAGTAAAAAAAAATGTGTGAAGTAATGTATTTAAAAATTAAAAATAAACATGGTTGCTGCCATAATAACCAGAAGAATATCTATCTCTTTTCTGTATATATAGAAATATTGAGACAGATACACTTTTAGTTATGGTAGCTGCCATTTTTAATTTTTGAGCCAAATTTAATACAAACCTTTTTTGAAGATTTTTATATAATTCACCAATCATTGTGATATATATAATTTTATATTTTTACTAAATATTTAACAAATATTTAAATATTTATCAACAGTTGAATAATTTTCATTCAAAATAAATTTAAACGTCAAAATTAAGTACAAAATAAATTTAAACGTCAAAATTAAGTACAAAATAAATTTAAACGTCAAAATAAAGTACAAAAACCGGTGTGTCACCAAAATAAAGTACAAAGCCAAAGTACGTACTTTATATTGCGTTTTGTCTAGGCTTTAATATGTATAAATTTTAAGTTTCTGTGAACTGGAAAATGTTCCCTTTTTCACTTAAATGTTCCCTTATCAACTGTCAGCAGGTTCCATTACCGAAAAGTAAATCGACAGCCCTGCCAACGATATAAATAGACTGGATGGAACAACTGTAGGAAACACCATACTGTAAAAATGGGACAACATTTCTATTGTTGTCTCACTCTTAGGGAATGATTTGAACATTTGATATTTTTAATATATAGATGAAGGCACAATTTTCATGAAATTAACTGGATTTGAATTAAAATTAAATTTTAACTCGATAAAAATCAAATTGTTCCTAAATAACAGTAACAATATCTACATATACATATATTAAAAATATATAAAAATATTTTTCTTCAAAATTTCAATCAAATAGGTAGCTTTTTTTAATCGTGCTAAATCGAATGAAATCGTGTAAAAACGGAATCAATTTTTTTTTCTAGACCGTGTTAAATCAAAACCGTGTAGAAAAAGACCGTGTAAAAACAGAATTGGGTGTATTATTTTAATCCCACTTTTTAGTTTATAGCGTACTCCCAATTTAATCCAAATCCGGATTATTTTTTAGCCGTATAAACTCTTTACATGGTAAAAAACAAAATTGTGTTGGTAATATGGTAACATTTTACTTGGCAACACCCTTAAATTAAAATTAAAGTCGAAAAAAAATAGCAGATAATAGATATATTTTTTTGTTGTTTTTGTTTATTTTCTTCAATTCAATTCAATTCAACATTTTTCTTTTTGATAAGGAGGACACTGCCGACTGGAGAGTCGATTTTTATTTTCTAATCTAAAGTGAGTTGGATTTTTTATAATAAAAGAAATATTCAATATTTTTGAATTATTGCCTTTGTGTTTTGTGTTTTTGTGAGAAATTAAATTATTTCAGTTTACCATTTATTTTCTTCATCATTTTTATTTGATGATGACTCATTCCTGCAATCTTTAATTACATTCTGAATAATTAAAGTACATTATGTATATATTTCATTATTTTTAAAAAATCATCAGGTATTTATTACAAATAAAATAATATGAATAAGGCTGCTGAATCTTGTGTTGAAACACCGGCTGCTCCTGAATGGCTATCAAAGTTGGAAAGCCGAAGAGAAAAGTTAACAAGAGGAAAATTGGGACATGAAGCGGGTGCTGGAGCACCTTGTAACGAATGTGGTAGGTATTCTAGAATAAAAATTGAACTTTTAACAATACATATAATTAAAGATTTTTAAAATTTTATTAGGAGATAAGTGTCCTGGATTAGATTTGCATTTTTGGAGAAAAGTTTGTCGTAATTGTAAATGTAGAAAAGATCAACATAGCTGTCCAGATGATGATCTTTCGGGATGGGCACAATTCGAAATTTTAGGACAGATTCGTTCAAAACCAGCTTGTAAGTATTAAAAATTGAAACATTTTTTTTTTCCTTTTTTAATAAAGAAAAAACTTTTCTTTTAGTCATTAAAATAAAAGCTTTAGCTGAGCAACCGGTTAAAGTTGATTGGGTTCCACCAAATGCAACACCAGATGTTGTTTCAGATTACATGAATAAATTGGGATCAAATTATATACCAATAGCTGGAAGTGATGCTGCAGCAAAACGTAAACAACAACTTGAATTTCAAGTGCCACCACATGATTTAGATGCCAGACTTTGCGATAATCTAACAGAATCAGAAACTGCACAATTACAACAATATGTTGAAAAAATTCGTGATCATTGTGTTGGTCAAGGAAATGTTATTAGAGTTGAAAATGAAATTTATAATGTTATTAGACCAAATATTGGTATTCAGGTGAACGAAGATGCACGTTCTGCACTTATATATCCACCAGCAGAAATACTTCAGAAATTGAATATAACACCAACCTTACTCGTAAAAGATAAAATTTTAATGACAATTTTAAATTCAGATAAATTAACAAATGCATTATTGTCACCACAATGTGCTTCACCACTTCTAATTGCATTTTCGAAACCACTTCAAGGTGTTCTCACTCCAATTTATGCAAATCAACTGAGCGGAAGCAGTGCTGAAAAATTAAATGACTTGAATTTAAATAAAGAAACAGTAAAGAGTTTAATTGAAAACGCTCCAACATATGAAAGAATAATCTCAGAATTAGAAGCAAAAGGAATTGATTTCTCAAAGGATCCTGTTTTACATCCAATCAGTGAATTTAGAAATAAATGCTTAAATGATGATAAATTCAAACAAGATATGGAGAGATATGTAAAATTATTGAATAGTACCCCATATTCAAGTCCAATTAAATCTCGTTCATTAATGAATTCAGATGTATTAAACTCACCGTTGCCATTGAAACCACCAGTCAATCCAAAAACAGGTGTTCTGATGAAACAAGACACTCCAATGAGAAAAGTAAAATTCGGTGGTGTTAATGTTGCTCTACTTGATCTACCCATTGAAGCAAATATTGAAAAAGATAAACTTCTATCCATGATTGTTAATTCTGAGCCAATAAGAAGTATTTTACACCAGAACCCATTCAAATTATCTTCAAATACAAATCTAATAATTGCAAATGAACCATTGTTACCAACTTACGATGAATTCAATGAAAGCAGTTTGACTTCACCAACAATAAACAAAATCAATGAAATGGGACTTAATAAATACGCAGTTCAAAGTGGTGTAGTTAATGGACCAGTGTATGATCAGTTATTTTCTTATTTAAAAGATCGTGGAGTAAACTATGCAAATTGCAAACTACTTGCACCAATGGAACAATTTAGACATGAGTTCATTGAAGATGTACCATTCCAAAAAGAGATGATTGCATTTGTCGAAAACATTCCAAATAGTTACAGTATTGCTTTGTCTGAACCAGTTTCTGCTAGAACTCCATATTATGCAAATGCTGGTTCCTTATCAAATCCACAAAGTCCTTTCAAGTCGAATTTACATAATTCAAAAAGTACAGATTCTGGATTCGAATCAAAACCACCAACTCCTAATTATGCAACTTTTCCGGGATTGCTTTCTTCAGATATGCACCAACAACTACAGAATTTTAAAAATCCTACAGATAACATTAATTCAGTGGATATCGATGCAATGAAAGGTAAATTTGCTCAAATTCCTGGTATTGAAGAGATGAATATGTATCCTCAAGTTGAACCTCAATTAATACCTTTAGAAAATCTTAATGAAAGTTTAACAAATTTAAATATTACACATAATTCACAAGATAATTTTGAAAGAAATCGAAGTCCTGTGCCAGTATTAAAATGTAAAGATTGCACAAAAGATATAATGTGTGGTGAAGTTGCAGTAAAAGCAGAACGTGCTGGAAAAGATGTTGCATGGCATCCAGAATGTTTTAAGTGTCATAATTGTCGAGAATTACTTGCTGATTTAGTATATTTCTTTCATGGTAATAATGTATATTGCGGCAGAGATTTAGCAATAATTTTAAAAATACCACGTTGTCATGCATGTGATGAATTAATTTTTACAAAAAATTATACAATGGCTGAAGGTGCAACATTTCATATCAAACATTTTTGTTGTTATCAATGTGATACGCCGTTAGCTGGTCAACAATATGTTCCTGATGAAAAAACAAATATGCCATTATGCCTTAATTGTTATAATCAATATTATGCTGAATTATGTCAATTTTGTAAAAATGTTATTGGTCCAGCTGAACAAGGAGTTGCATGGGGTAAAGTACATTGGCATGGAAATTGTTTTAATTGTGAAGGTAAAGGTTGTGGTAAATCATTATTAGGTGGAAGATTTTGTGTTAAAAATAATATGCCTTTTTGTAGTCCAAAATGTGTAAAAAGTGTGATATTTTAGGAGTTTTCGGTGAGGGTGGAAAGAAAAAGAATATATTTTACTTTTTTTTTTTCGTATTTTTGAATATACATACATATATTTTTTAAATGAGAGTTTTACACTACTAGAAAATAATGGTTGCTATTTTTTTTTTTTTATATTTTACACGTTTAAAATGCAAAGAGTAGGTTGTAAGTGGAGAGAAAAATTTTGAAATATTTTTCTAATTAATGAATGCAGTTTTTCTAAAAAAATATTTTATTAAAATAATCGTTGCTAATTAGTATTTAAGTTTACAAGTATTATGAAGAAAAAGTACTATTATATATTTTTCATAATGAAACACATTATTTCAGAAATTTTTACAATTACATACACTTATACAAATTTATTATATATACATTTTTAAAAAATAAAGTTTGCTAAATTGATGATTGCTTTAAAATAAAATTCTTTTCGTTAGAGAATTTTTTTAAAAGTATGATTTACTAACTGTTTTTGTTCAAAAACTGTCAGTACGTTACGTGTACAAATGTATATACATATATGTACTTTTTTTTGCTTTTCGAAAAATATGTTTCAGCGCCCTATTGCGAAAAACTCTAAATTTTTGACCCACATTTATGTTGGATTGTCCTCTTCAAAAAAATTTAATTATTTCACTTTTCAATATAAAGCGGAAAACGAGATAAAAAACGTAAAATTTTCATACATTTATAAGCTCAAACATTAATTAGATTTAAAATTGGCTTTGAAGATCTATATTTAAGCATCATATGAACCGAAAACTAATATTTTGCTAAATGTCTTCATAATTTTTCGCATATTTAATCATTTTGATTGAAAACTATAATAAACGGCAGTGATTTGGATTATTTCCGAAAACCCAAATAGCACTAACTGTGCCGTTTTGATACCACACACCTCGCAGTTGTCTAGTCAGACGGTTGTAAGCCCTTCTGTCATACATGCACCTACAGTTTATAGTGGAATGCGAACCACTAAATTCGTTGGTAGAGAACAAATTTTATTCGTATGACAGGGCTTAGTACTAATATTTCTTCTGGTTTTTTGTGGACTTTCTTATGGTCTCTAAGCAGAGCCTCCAAACTATTTTAGTACCGAGCACTTATACCCAACTAAAAGTGAACTGGTACTCATTCAAAACTGAGTGAACTTAGGCGGACTCGATCCTCGATCCCTGAGACCTTCAGCATCAGAAGCACCCAACACTCTACCACTTCGTCCACTGCCCGCCCCATATAAAAGCGTAGTATACAAAAATGTACATTTGTATCCGCATCACGTTTTGTGTTTTTTGAAAAAAAGGGATATTTCGATCTACCAATTTTTAGTTAGCACTTGGGATAGTTACGTAGAACCCTTCTGGAGGAATTGATTAAATTTTAAGGTCATACATAGCTCAAAAGGATTATGTTTAAATTAAAGTTCAAAGTTCAAATGTATTACATTTGTAAAGGGATCAGGCAAATTTGGGGTTATTAAAATTTTAAAAAATCGTTTGATAAAATTTGCATATTTTTAGGGCAAACAAAAGAAGATTAAAAACGATGAATTATAAAACTTAAGTTTGAAAAGCATTTTTAATTACTCGATCGTTATGACTTATGAGTTACACATATTTTGCGAAAATATTTGTTAAATTTAAAAATATCTTTAGAGTCTGTGTTGTAGTTAAAATATTAAATTTTTAAATATTTTAATTTAAGAGATCAAAATATTTTCAGCAAATCTTATTCACTCTCTTGAAAATTAAAAACACTTTTTTTTTCTAACTCGTTTTTGATTTGGTTGAGGTAATATTTAAAACAAATTTGTATAATATGTATGTATATACATATATAATAAATAGTTTCACGCCACATAACAACTACCATATAATATAGTATACAGTTTTAATTTTTTTTCTTTTTCTTTTGTTAAATTAAATCAACAAGTTTTGCACTTTTACTTTTTTCAATAAATAAATTCAAGGTGACTTATATAAACTCTCGTTTATTATATTGATGATGAGTTGGTAGAGACTAGAGATTCAATTTGGAGAAGAAAAAAAACAGCCAAATGTATTTTTTCTTTTTTTTTTTCATACAAATATGTAATTCTTCGAAAAAAAATTGATATTATAAACAATAATAATTCTTGATCTCATCCACTAAGATTTCAATGTAAAATTTAAATTATTTTTTTATGTTTTGTTTACCCCATACTCGTATTGAAATGGATGTACCACCTTTTAAATTCATAGAGAGAAAAAAAAGAAAAAAACATAAAAACCTGTCCCACCAAAAAAAAACCACATATTCAATATAAATGTATCTTTTAAACTTATAGATACTTTTGATAAAGTGTATCTCAAGAGATCTTTCTTGTTTTCTGGTAAAAATCTTCAGTGAGTATTTATATATCTTTCGTGAAAGACACACAAAATTAACAAATCATATATTTTGCGTATTTTTTTTTTTGTGCAATTTTTATTTTTTAAAGAAGTGATTTTTTTTAAAATTTTTGATTTTTGTTTTCTGTTCAAATTATTTAATCTGTTAATAAATAATAATAAATTCAAAATGAAACAAATATTTTTAGGAGTGGTAAGTTTTATATTTTATGCGTAATGCACATTAAATTATTCAAATTCTGATAGTGTAGATTATACATAATTATGACGCAATAATTAATATTAACTTGTTTTTTTAATTAAAACAATTTAATTTTTTTCTTTTCTTTTTATAATAAAAAAAAGATTTTATCATCATTTTGCATTGCATTAACATTTGCTGATGTTAGTCATATCCTTGTTGATCATTCAACAACATCTACTCCTCCGCCACCACCAAAACCATACGTTTTTAGTTATTCAGCTGGTCGTGCTCCAGGACATGTAGATAGAACTCATACTGAAGTATCAGATGGCAGTGGAACAGTTCGTGGATCATTCTCATATGTTGATCCAAAAAATCAAGTTCGTACTGTTCAATATGTTGCCGATCAATATGGTTTTCATCCACAATTAAGTCATGAACCACAGGATACTGAAGCAAATCGTCGTGCTACTGCTAAACATTTTGCATTATATGATAAAATTGCACAATCACATGCCAATCCAGAACAAAGTGTTGTAAGTTTTATTATGTGACGTGTTTTTAAAATTGTTTTTCAATTTTACATAAAAAATTTCTAATTTATTTAATTGTTTTTTTTTCCTACAAAAGGCTGACGCTTCGGTTCCATTAGATAGCGAAGCTGTTGCTCGTGCTAAAAATAAACATTATAATTTATATGAAAAAATTGCTGCTGAACATGCACGTATTGCAGCTGAACGTGAAGCTGAAAGGCTATTACATGAACAAACATCCGAAGCTAATCATATTGGAGATGAGCATCAATTGTTATTATTAAATCATTAATTTATTGTTTTTTTTTCCTTTTATATAATCAACAATAATGATATGATGTGACAATGTCTATTTATATTTCAAATCAAATTGAAAATATAATTATTGTTGTCATTGAAATTAATTAGTCAATTAAAAATTTTCCTTATTTTTTTCTTAATAAATTGAATTTATTTTTTATTTATTTCTTGTTATTTGTGAATTTTTAATGAAGATTGAAATGTTCAAATGATTCAATTCTTAATAAATTCAAACACTTTTTCAATATTAATGAGAATTTTTATGCTTCCGTGATTTTGTGGAATGAACTAATGGCGAATCGTTAAAAAAATCTTGAAATTACATAAATGGGTGTGAACTTTTTAATTAAGTATCTAATTTTTAATTTTCATGACAATTATTTTTAAAAAAAAATGCAGTTTTTTTTGTTCGAATTATACATAAAAAAAGAATCAACGGAAATTGAAAGTTATTCTCACAAATTTGTCTAATTAAATAATAATTTTGTTTACATTTGATTTTTATCGAAAGATTATTTTATTTCTATTAAATTTAAACAAATTAAAAGAATTTTTATAGTTTAATAATTACCATTTGTTTCCGGAGCAATTTTATCATTTTAGTTTTTTTTTCTCACAATTACAAGGGTACAATTTTTAAAATGCTATAAATTTGCATTACATTTAGAAATTTGTGCAGTTTTTAGTTGGTGCTCTAAAGTTAATTTTTCAAAATGAGGAATTTCATTGTTGGCGCTTTTTTCATTATGTCCATTATTGTGTTAATGGTAAGATGATAAAAATTATAGTTTTAAAATATTTTTACAATATAAGTTTTATCCGTTGCATTTTCATTTTTTTGTATCCAGGATGTTGCCAGTGCTCAAAATATACCAATGCCACCACAAACACCTCCGATACCCGAACCTCATTTACCAATGTTTACACACATGAATCACATTGCCAAGCGATTTGCTCAAGGACCACAACATGATGGAGGTCCTCATCCTCATCCTCATGGTGGTCCACCACCACCCGCTGGTCCAGGTGGCCACCAGGGTGGTCCAGGAGACTCACAAGGCGAAAGTGGAAATGAAATGATGATGGGATCAAAAAATGTTGCCAGTTAAAGAGAAAACAAAATAATCATAATTTAAACCTGTTTGTTAAATGTTATTTAATTAAATTTTCAAATCTGTAATAAAATTATTGAATCAAATTTTTTTTTATTTTTGTTTGAAAATTTTGTGCTTTATTTAAATTGTTTAGAGTTAAATAATAAATAATTCTCCAATCCAATGTAAATTATCCATAAGCTTTCAGCTTCATCTACTATACTACCCAACGACACAGTGTACGAGTATATACGTAATCCACTTTTAATACGGATTTTGGTTTACTCCCAATTTTATGTGGTATAAACTCGTTAATTCGGATTTTGGCTTAAGCCCAATTTATTTGGGTTTAATCCCCATTTTTGTATATGTATGTGTGACTGTGTTAGGTAAAATGCAATATGGCGGATTCTAATTTTTATGGTAAAAGTGAAGCTGTCACGTTCTTCTTCTTTTTTTTGTGTGAAAGAAGAAGAATATGTATACTATACGTGTATAAAAGTATCAACGTTTGCATGTATTATTTTAATCCCAATTTACCGTTTATAGCGTACTCCCAATTTAATCCAAAATTCGGTTTTAATTCAGATTATTTTTGGTCTTATAAACTGTCTAAGTGATGCGTCAAATGAAAAATATAAGAAGTAAGAAAAGAAGGTGTAGTACTTTTGACAGCTCGTAGTACTACAATACAAGCTACAGTGTACAGCTACACATTTTGTTTTGAGCTTAATTTAAAATTGATTAGGATTTTCTTTTAGAATTTTCTCACTCATTTGTTTTTTCACAAAAATGAATTTAACGATAAAAGTCCTTCAAGGAGAGGAATGTATTGTTAGTGTAAGTTCTCAAAAAACAAAAATACTTAAATAGTTTTTTCTAAATAACATTTGTTTTCTTTATTTTAGGTTACACCACAAACAAGTGTTCTAGAATTAAAACAAAAAATTGAAAATAAATTACAAATTCCTCCAGATTATCAAAAAATTATTCATTTAGGACGTGCATTAATTGATGATAATCAAATTTCTTCATATCCAAAAATTCAAGATGGAACAAAATTAACATTATTTGTTAAAAAACCAGATCCATTAAAAGATGTAATATATAGATGTTTCAGACGATTTTATACCGAAGATGAATCTGAAAAATTTACTGAACAATTTATGATTGATTTTGATAAGAAAATAAAACAATTCAGTTTAGACGATATAGAACGAATTGCAACTAGTTTAACACAGGGAATATAAGGATTCTTTTTGTGATGTATTATAATAATTTGGTAATGGAAAATGTCAAAATTCGAGTTTTGATTCCAAAAATTTTTATTAAAAAAAAAAGTTAATTGTGGATGAAAATTGTATCATTTGTATTTATTGAAGAAATAATAAAAAACTAAACACTTGATTATTATATTATATACGACACAATATATGTATGTGTGACAAAGCAAAATAATTGTGGGTTAAATTAAATCTCTTTAGATTTTAATTAATAAATTCCCAATTTATATTCTAAAATTATCTTGAACTGTCTGAGCTATTGCTCCTGCGTCTTCTACGAATTGGACTTCTTGAACGTCTTCTTGGGCTACGACGTCTTGGTGGTGATCGTCTTCTATTATAACGAAGTGGTGATCTCCAACGTGGTGGTGGTCGCCTCATTGGTGGTGATGGACGACGCATCATTGGTCGAATTTTTGGTGGTAAAACTGGTGCTGCAGTTATTTCTTGGCCATCAATTTGTCCACCATCCATATGTTTCATAGCATTTTCAGCTTCATCTGGAGTATTATACTCAATATAGGCAATACCACGTCCAATTGTTGGATGCCATCTGTCCAATGGGAATTCGACATGTTTTATCTCACCAAAACAACTGAATATCTCAATTACGTGTTCTTTTGTTACATTACGTGTCAGACGACCAATATGTATACGAACTGGACGTGGAGTTGGTGATCGTTCACGTTTCCTACGTCTTGCTGCTGATCCAGAATGTGAACGACCACGTTCACGTTCTTTTGAACGGTCTGGTGTTGGTTTTCTTTTAGCTAAATTAAAAAACAAAAATTACTTGAATTATCCAGAAAAAGTGTTATTTTAAGCATGCTATGTGTACCTTCTCCTTCTCGTTCTGAGCTACGTCGAACTCGTTCTTTTGATTTTGGCCTATCACGATCTTTAGATGACTCCTTACGAACAGCTGGTTTTGGAGCAGAACTTTTGCTTCTTGAACGTGATCCACTTCGCCTTCTAGCACGGCGAACTGATCCACCGCTGCTGGAACTTGATGACGATGAAGAACTAGTTGAAGAGCTTGATGAACTGGAACGTGAACCAGAAGTACTTCTAGAAGAGCTGCTATCAGATGAACTGTAAGAAGAAAAATAGTTGTTTTTAGAGGTTATTTTTCTATGTAATGCATGTAAAGGGTGTAAGTGAGGTTTAAGTTATTATATTTAAATTTACCTTCCACTGCTATCACTGCTACTTGATCCTGATCCTGTACGACGTCTACGATCCCTTTCTCTTTCTCTACCACGACTTCTTTCGCGTTTCTTTTCCTTTTCTTTTTCCTTCTCCTTTTCCTTTTCCTTTTCTTTATCACTTACCGGTGACGATGTCCTCTCACGAGCCCTACAATTAAACGTAACATCGTAATTTCATGTAAAATTATAATCAAATACAAAAACTTACATCTTTTAACACTTGTTGAACAAATAAATTAATTTCTTGTACAAAAAATAATTAATAATTGAATTTATTAAAATTTATTAACACTTTGTCGAACAAACCAAGCCACAACACACACCATTAAAAGAAAATTGTTCAATTGTCAAAATGAAGTCTCTGAACCAATCTTGCCATGCCATCCACAACTATTATTTTCTACCTTTTTTATAATTTTATACACTTGGCAGCACTGTAGTAAAAGTTGGACATGGACATCAATCAAAGTCTGTCAAAATCAAAGAACCATCGAGCAAAGAAGAAAAAAAGCTAGGAAGGACAATTATTTGTATAAATAATTTGTAGAAAGTAGTATTAATTTTATTAAAATAAATATAAATTTAAGTTCAGTTCAAGATAATAAATACGAATCTTCAATGGATCCAATCGATATCAATCAACTTGAAGAGGCTGTAATACTTTTTTATCGTTCAACATCACAGGAGCAGGCTGTAACACATGATTGGCTAACAAAACTTCAAACAAGTCCACAAGCATGGTCTTTTTCATGGGAATTAATGAATCCCGAAAAGGTACATTCTTTCATTAAATCGAATTTTTAATAAACAAATAATTTTTCTCACAAAATAATTAAAAAAATTTTACAGCCTCAAGAAGTTCAATTTTTTGGAGCCGTCACATTACATTCAAAATTAATGAAATGTTGGCATGAAGTACCACCAGAAAATCGTGATGAATTAAAACAGAAATTACTTCAAAGTATTGTTACATATGCAAATGGACCGAAATTAGTTTTAAATCGTCTTTGTATTTCGGTGAGTTAATGTTTGTTATGAACATTCATCGTAAAACAGAAATTATTAAAATATGTATTTTTTTTTTAAAATTATTCAATAGTTAAGCGCTTTTATTGTACATATGTTAACTGAATGGAATACAGCTATTGAAGATATTATAAATATATTTAAAAATCAACAAATTCCAAATGTAACACCAAATATGCAATTATGGATAATGTTCGAAGTTCTACAAGGTTTACCAGAAGAAGTATATTGTTTATATTTTCTTATTATATTTCATATTATTAAATGAAAAATGATTTTTTTCTTCAGATAAATTCTATATACACATCTGTAAAACGAGTTTTACTTAGAGCTGAATTAGCTAAAAGAACTCAACTTGTTATACAAAATGTTGAAGAATATTTAGAACATCAGCTCGAAAGACAATGGTCTGAGGAAGATTTTAATAATTTGATGAGAGGTGTTAAATGTATTTCAACATGGATAAAGTAGGTATTTAAATAAAATAGTAATTTCAACTATTTAATTATTTATGTTATTATTATTATTTTTTATATATATATATATATATATATATAGAAATATTGGATATCAAATAGATAATTGTATTAAAATATCAGCAATATTACTTAAAATTATAAATAAATGTTATTGGCGTTGTATACAAGAAGATGGTAGTGATAGTTGTATGTCAGCTGATGAAAATGAATTATCAGAATTATGTACAAAATGTTTAACAAGTATTATGATACAACCAGAATCACATCTTTATCCAAAATCAGCATTTACATTAATAAAAATGTTTTTAGATTCATTACAAGATATAACAAAATCTGAATATAAAGAAGATAATACAAATGCAGATATTATTGTTAATATATATACATTATTTATTTCATCAGTTGAAAGGCATTCACAACTTTTATTAAAAGGTATAACAACAAATGATCCTGAACATTCAAATTTATTTCGACGTATTGTTAGTGAAATAATGCAATGTACCGATAGACCAGGTTTATATCCAGTTGAAGAATCATGTAGTAATTTAGCAATGGGTTTTTGGTATATGTTACAAGATGAAGTATTTTCAATTAATGATGTTCAAGAAAAAACAAAATCTATAGAAGTTATAAAATATTTATATTCACATTTAACACGTATACTTGTTAAAAAAGCACAACAACCAGATGAAAATGCTATTGAAGCATGGACAACAGATGATTTAGAAACATTTCGATGTTATAGACAAGATATTGCTGATACATTGGTAAATTTTTGAAAGAAATATTTTTCAAATTGATGATATTCGTTTTGGATGTAGGTATGATTATTTTATTTTTCATTTTTATTTTTTTGTAGCTTTATTGTTGGGAAGTTCTTGATCATACAATTTTTGATATACTATCATCAATTCTTGATGAAGCTGTTGAAGAAATTAAATTAAATCCAACAACATCATCATGGACAAAATTAGAAGCATGTATATATGCATTTCAATCAGTTGCAGATAGTGTTGATACATCAGAGAATACACATATACCAAAATTAATGAGAATTATAAGTGAAATACCATATGATAAAATGAATGATAAATTATTAGGTTCTTGTTTAGAAACAGTTGGTGCATATTGTTTATGGTTTAAACGTAATCATAATTATATTGCATTAGCAATTGATCTTCTAGTCAAAGGTTTAAATTCAAATATGTCATCACAAGCAACATTAGGTTTAAAAGATATATGTCGTGATTGTCAAATTGAATTAAAACCATATTCTGAACCATTATTAAATGCATGTCAAGTATCATTACAAAATGATCATTTAAAAAATTCAGAATGTGTTCGTTTAATGTTTAGTGTTGGAAAATTAATGAGTATGTTACCTGGATCTAAAATTCCATCATATTTAGATACAATAGTTAGTCCATGTTTTGAAGAATTACAAGTTATATGTCAAAATGGAGTTGTAAGTTTTTACATTATTTTTTTTTAAACTCAATTTTTGAATTTATTTTACTACTTTTTTAGAAATCCGAAGCAACAAGAATTCGAACAATATTTCGTTTAAATATGATTTCAACATTATTTTCATCATTAAATACAGATATTGATGATGATGATCATATTGATGATTCAAATTCAGCATTACAACCAGTTTTAATGGTTATGCAAAAAACAATGCCAATATTTAGACAAATTGTTGAATTATGGATTCAAACGACTGAAGTTTTAGAGGTGAGTATCATTGATTGAAAAGTTTATCACTGAGAAATGATTATTTTTATTAAAATTCTTTTTTTTTTTTTAAATAAATAGACTGCATGCAATGCTTTAAAACATGCTGTAACAAATTTAAAATCAGATTTTAAGCCAATGATGCAAGACTTATGCTATTTTATTGTATCAATTTTACAAAATAATTGTTGTCCACCAGCATTAGAACTTTCAAGAGTGGTAAGTTTCTTATTTTTTTCTTTTATAAAAAAAAAAAAAAAAAATCATACAAAAAAACTTTTTTTATTATTCTTCTTAAGGTCATAATAATCTTTTATAAAGATGCAGACTGTAAAGAATTAATGCAACAATTATTAGCTGAAACAATTTCACATACATTTAATTTATTTGAGGTAAATAGTACACATCCATGATTTTAGGCATTGTGTTATTGTTTAAAAATGTTCATATATTTTTTAATATTTGTTTTTTTTTTCTTTTTTATAGCAAACACCAGAAAATAAATTTTCTGATATATCTGATATAATTGAATCATTTTATGGTTGTAATTTACAATTATTAAAAAAATTACCATTAGCATATACAAATTCATTAATTGATTTAAATAAATTAATATTATATGCATTAAAATCAATAACATTACCAGAAAATGGACCAATACGTAATGGTGTACAATTTATATCACATTTTATATTAGAATCAAAACAATATTCACAAATGGAAAAAATTATTCAAATACATGGTTCAGAAATAATACATACATCATTATTATGTATTGGTTGTATAACACCAAGATCACAAGTTGAAAAATTTGCTGATATATTTTTAAATATGAATAAAAAATATCCATGTGATTTAATAAATTGGTTAAAAATTTTAGGTACACAAAATTTTCCAACACCATTAATTGATAATTCTGATAAAGAGAAATTCATGTCACAAATAATAAGGTAAAAAAAAATGAACAAATAAATACATAAATAAACTTTTATGCTCACTTTTTTAGTGTAAACTGAAGTTTAGTTAAGCTGACAATCAAATTTAAACCAACAACACAGCTTAAACTGCAGTAGTGCGGTTCTGTAAGGAAAGCATAGAAAATAAATTTTACAGTAAAAAATATTCAATATGACGTCATTTTCTAACAAAGTGTTTCTGTAAGAAAAGAAAAGTAGAAGTAGAAAATGAAATTCACCACTGTGAAATTTTTCAATTCTCAAATGTTTCTGTAGGGTTTTCGAACGATGGAAGATTTTCTATTGATAGAATTTCTTTTCAACAGCTATTTAATTTGTGAAAAAGATTTCAACTGATGAAATTTGGTGTTTTGTATTGAGTGAAAAAAAAATATCAAGAAAAAATATTTAAAAACAAAGAAAAAGCAAAATGAGGAAACAAATAAGTAAATTTTTAATTAAATTTTATTTCTAATTTTTATTTTATTTTTTAAAGTAAATTTTTTTTATGTTCTCTTCTATTATTTATATAAATAGTATTTTTCTTTTAAATGTAAAAACAAAATTCAAATTGTGCCTTTGTCGAATTGGAATTCACCTTTTTTCTATCTCACCACAAAATTTTCAATCACTCATACAGAAACAGAAGAATTTGATTAGTTGAATTTAAAATAGAAAATACATGTGTCGTCACAATTAGTAGAATATTTTCTACCCGAGTTACAGAACCGCACTACAGAGGTGTTTCACGGTGGAAAATTAAGTATGCCAATGGTTTAAAATTTGTTTGTCAATTTTTCTGACTAGATTAAAAACTATTCTTAATTATTTATTCATGTTTATGATGTCGTGCATCTTCAAAAACGTCAAGTGATCGTCAATTGATGAAATTCAGCTTAAAACTTTGAATTGCTGAATTTCATCATCTGACGTTTTCGAAGATATACGCCATTTCTACCATAATTTCTTAAACAAATAAAAAACTCATTAAAATTTTATTTTAATTTAATAAATCAGTTTTTGCCAACACTGTAAAATACGTGGTGTTTTCGAGAATGCAATGATACAATCATGATGCGGAATTCAGCTTAAAAAATTGTGTATCAATGCAGCATCACTGCATTTTCGAAAACACCAACGATTTCAACTTAAATCAGATTTGGGGGCTTACACTGAAAAACTGAGCATTTTAAAGAATATTATAATTTTAATAAGAGTTTTTGTTTTCTTGTTCTTTTCACAGAGAAAAAGTTAGTAAAAGATTAATACAAACATATTGTAATGAATTTGCAGCCAAAGCACGAGGACTTATAGAAAAAATCTAAAACTATGATAAATTTTTATATAAAATGTAATTATTTTATTAAACAAAAATTTTATAATTTAATTTCTTTTTTTCTTCTTCACTCGCCTGTTTTTGTGTGTATTTTCTTAAAAAGATTTTTACTCTATTAAAAAACAAAAACAAATTATGAATTTAAAAAGAAATTAGAAAAGCAAAAAAAAAAAAAAAAAATTAAATTATTTATGAATTGTGATAAAAAAAAATATAGGCATTTTAGTATAATTTTTTATTTTAAAAATATGAAAAAAAAAATATTAACAATTCTTATAATTTAATTATAATTTATATTGTAGAGAAAAAAAATCGAATAACTTGTGTGCAACCAAAATTTGTAGAAAATTTTTATTTTTATGTTTAAAGTAAATATTGTATTTAATTGAAATGTATACTTCTAATTTTATGTTAATTTAAAAACAAAAAAATTAGTTCATAAGTTGTAAGGAAAAAAAAGTGAAATAGACGTTGTATTTTAAAGATTGATATTATTATAACGACTTATTAATTAATAAATTAATATGAAAAAAATTAATATATGTACATATTTCTTTTTTTTATTTAGGAAAGACACCAGAAATAGAAACTAAATATTAAGAAAAAACTTAAATCAATTACTTTCTCAATTAATTTAATCGTTCAGTGATGCCGCGTTTTAAAATTCAACATTTTGAGCACCAGTCCTGGATTAAGTTCAATGCCGCCCTACGCTCTATCGATATGGAGCCCCCAAAACTGTGAGGTTTTTTGCTTGTTAGGTAAAGATTTATTTTCAGACAATCACCCATGTTCTAGATTCCGCAAAAAGTGGAATACGAAATCAAATCAATCCATGCGAAATGGAAAATGGTGTTTTAGATTCCACGCGGAATTAAACATTTCGAACATTAATTTCGAATCAGCTGTTGTTAAATTCTCACATAAAAGTTTTATTTTCTTCTTTACTTTTTTTTTTTTTTTGATAATTATTTATTAGTTCAGAATTTTTGTCTATAAAATTCACAAATATTTTTAACTGCTCTTTATTTTTGGGTGTTTTTAAAAATACATTAAATATATTTATGGAAATACATAATTATAATAGAATAATAATATGCATTAACTTTAAAATAAATTTAAATTTATTCATTATTTATTAAATTTATTTAATATATTTTAAAAAAAATGTTGCTAATAAAATTCCGACTTATACAAATACAAGCCACAGTTGAATTATATGACTAATATTTCAATTCCACGTACAAAAATTTTGCAGAATTGAATTCACGAAAATTTAGTGAAAGTGGAATCTAGAACACCTAATTCCACTTCCGTAACTTCAATTCCGAAAAAGTGGAATTCAGAACATGAGTGAATGAGAAGAATTTTTTTTTTTTTTTGGTTATTATTGTTAAGTAACTTAAGTTTTTTACACAAATTTGCCGCCTCTAAAATTTGCCGTGCCTAAGCTTAAATCCGGCACTGTTGAGCACCACAAATTGTGGTCCACAATTCCCACATATTTGGTGAATTCATTTTGGTTACAGGTTGTGTTTATTGATGTTTGTTGTATTTCGGTAACGGTGACTATTAATTAAAACATCGAAATGGAATGAGATTTTAGTGTAAATGTTGTGCAACCTGTTGAATATTGAAACGCAGCGGCAGTCTATTATCTGAGAAGGTCCCATACTTTTTAACACATTAAAACATCTGCGAAAGGTTACACAATGGGAAATCAAGAATTCAAAATCATCTGCTATGTCGAGGATGCTGTTGTAATATCCGAACAACGAAGACCATTTAGAAATACTTCTATTTCAGATTTGAGAATAAGGCGCGGAAATATGGAAAAAAACACAAAAAAAAAAAAACAAGTGATGAAATTCAATTACTTAGGTTCAGCAGCAATAGTATCGGGATGTCTAAGAAATATTATATATGATAAATAAAAATATCTAGGCAGGCAAGGCTCTTGACGGATTGTAGCGTCATGGAGTAAGTAAGTAAGTAAATAATAATATGCGAAAATAAAGCAAAGTCAGAAGGTTATATAAAACTTGCACCCATCTGATATATGCAGCAGAAACAAGAGAAACTACACAAATACTTGCTACAACAGTAAAAATGAACACACTATAGTCGACCGCAGACTTAACAAGATCCGATAGACAAAGCAATGAGGAAATATGGGATGGAAGAATGTAACTTAGTTTGGATTTTTTTGGTCGATTTGTAGAACTTGCCAATATTACTTACAAATGATGACAAGCTTGATTGAATGAGTAAAATTAGTGAAAAGTTTAAGCTTGAATAATTGAAAACAATCTAGACTTCTAAAAAGATAGTACATCTTCGAAAACGTCAAATGATCGTCAATTGATGATATTCAGCAATTCAAAATTTTAAGCTGAATCACATCAATTAACGATCATTTGACATTTTTGAAGATCCACATAGTATTTTTCTGTAAGTAACAGAATTCATCCTAGATAAAAGAAGAACAAAAATTTCTTCAAAAAAAGGGGAAAAAATAGCTGTATTTTCTTGTGAAATTTTCTATTCGTAAAAATTATAATTCAAACCTTTATTTTTTTTTATTATTATAAAAACATTTTATTATATAAATTTTATATTTCCCAATTTTTTGTTTTCTTAAAAAAATATCGTATTACACTTCTTTTTTTTTTTTTTTTGATATAATAAAATAAATGTTAACAACTAGAATTTAGAATGGAATTTAAAATATTTTGAGATCAAATATTGATTATAATATATATAAAAATACGTTTAATTCATAATAAATAGATACAATATATGAAATAGTGCATCTTCGGTAAGTCAAATTATCGTTTTGATTGATGATATTCAGCTTAAAACTTTGTATTGCTGAATTTTGTCGATCATGACGATCATTTGACGTTTTCGAAGATGCACATAATAATAAAATCGATTAAATTAAACAAATAATAACATTCTTTTTTTTTTCTTTTTTTTTTTTAATTTTCATGTACTATGAATATTTAATTTTTTTTCACATAATTTTTTAATATGTAATTGATTTAATGTTTCTGCTTGACGTAATATACGACGTATATCATTAATTCGATTATGTTGTATTGCTAATAAATATGCTGATTTTAATTGTCCAACATATATATATGATGATATTCTTATTTCAATATTTATGATTTTTTTAATTAAATTATCTAATATCTGTTTAACTTCTGGTTCATGATTATTAACAGCACTTTCAACAATAATTGATAATATTTCATCATAATTCATTGTTGTTGTTGAATTATTTAAATCATTATCAGATGTATTTTGTTGTTGTTTTTTATCATTTGAATTCATTTTATCTTGTTTATCATAATTCATAATAATATTAATTAATTTTTCAACTTCATTTAAACGATAATTACGTGCTAAATATTTTGCTGTTGTACCATAAACTTTTATTGAAGGAAGTTTATATTCGTTAATTAATCTAAAAAAATCAGAAAAAAAATATTTTATTTTAAATAAAAATTTAAAAAAAAAAAACAAACAAACAAAGAAAAAAAATAAATAATTTTAATTATCTTACCGATGCACTAAATTTAAACCTTCTTCAACGGTTTTACCACAAAGTAAAATTAATATACAAATTTGAATTTTATCTTGTTGTGAATCAAATAATGTTGGTACACCAGGGGATTCGAGTCTTATCTAAAATAAACAAGAATTTGTTAATTTTTCAAATTAAGACTATTTACAAATAATAAATTCGTCATATGAATGCAGATAATTATTTAACGTATACATAAGGTCAATTTCTAATTAAATTTTGAATTTTTCGGCATACATCGGCATTTTATATCGTACCTTGTTCGCCATGTTATTAGGTTATTGTAAGTTAAATACAGAGTTATTCTCTTTTTCCAATTAAACCGAAGAATTCTAAGTTTAATCTAGCTTAGGCTACGTTTTAGAATTCAACATTGTTGAGCACCACATCGTCGTTTATGGTTACAGATTGTGTTTTGTTCCGGTGATTTTATTGAAACATCAAAATGAAGTTTTAATGGAAATGTTCTTGCAATATGTTGAATTTAGAAACGCAACCATCATACATTCATCGCACACTAGGTAGTAGTTTAGTACGTAGTAGGTTTTTACAACTGCTTTAAATACATCTAAAGATGGCCCGACCAAGCCGTAAGGAGTGTGAGTGTACTACAAGTGTCAGCTAAAATTATTTTAGATGATTCTTATCATACCAAGTTGGAAAAAAATTGTTACAAATAGCGTTAAATAACTGGTTTAACCACCTAGTGTGGCTTGGATGATACACACTTCATGATTTTTCATCTAACAAGATCAAGTTAAACTGCAGATCGTAATGTGTGTAAGCAGTAAGTCAGCGTACAAAATTTCTATTAAGTCTGACAGACAATTTAATGAAAATTAAAAGATTTTGATTTTCTTTTAAGACGGAGTAGTTAATCATCTTAAAAAATTCAAAATAGAAAGATCTTTACTTTAAAAATCACAAAAGTAATTTTCTTATTTTCCTAATTGTTTTTTAAACGACAGTTGTTGTCAGACCAAGTTGAACGACAGATCATGAAGTGTGTGTTGTGTGTATGTCTGTGCTACATTACAGGTATAATGAAAACCAAAAAAGTTGAGAAATCATATTAAAATAGAAAAACATGCGCAGAAAAAAAAATACTTACACACATTCATTTTTGTTGTTGTAAATTCTAAGAAAAAGGTTTCTTCTTTCGTATATGTATACACAAGAAGATCACTACAGCTTGTAAGGTTACGCGCAGACAGAAAGCGGAGCTGAGCTGAACTAAACTGAACTTTTCATCTTAGAATGAAACAAACAAACACCCAATGTATTGGAATCAATACTATAAGCAGCTTATATACGCACACCAACTGCGTAACTGAACTTATCGGCGCTAATTTTTCGGATGCTGATTTCTGCAGTTGCTTATCGTTTATTTCGATCAGCACTGTGAGAGTGAAAATGGAAGAATTAATTAGCTTCACTTCACTTCACTCATAGAATAAGCTCCGCTTTCTATGTACGTAGTCGAATATATTCTTGCTGAGCTGATCGGTACTTATAAGTTCAGTTTAGTTCAGTTCAGCTCAGCTCCGCTTTCTGTCTGCGCGTAACCTAAGACATGTTCGAAAATACCTCAACTTTTTTGGTTTTGACTATAATACAATTTTCAAAAGTAGAACTTTTTTATATAATTTTTAAACTGTTCTTCTTAGGAATTTTCCAAACTGTTTTTCTGCATTTAGGTGACGAAATTTTTGTTTTTTTTGTTTTTTGTTTTTTCATTAAAATTAATAAATTACCTCTTTTAGAATTTGTTTTGTTCGTTTTCCTAAATTAATATCCATTTCACAATTATCCAAAAATTTTGTACATTCCATTTGATTATTAATTGTATTGATTTGTGTTTGTAATGATTTTGAATCCATAGTCATTAAAAATGATGAATTAATTTGATTATGTTGCTGTTGTTGTTGTTGCTGTTGCTGTTGCTGTTGTGATAAAGATGATTTTTTATGTCGTATATTAATATTTTCCCATTGATTTATTTGTAATTCTTGTTCTAAATGATATTTAGCATTTTTTAAATGTATAGTATTTTGTTGTAATTCATGAAATGTTGTACAATTCATTGAATAAAATTTAATACATGTTATTGATGCACGTATTGTATCTTTTAATAAAATTTGTAATTGATATAATGAATTTAATAATGATTTTTTTTCTAAATACCGGCATATATGTATTATTATATCTTTCCATATTAATAAATTTTCATCAATATTAATCATTTTATTAATTAATTCTTCAATTTTACCAATTTGTAAATATTTTATATAAATATTTTGTATAAATATATCATAATGAATATTTTGTATTAAAGAATATTTTAAGGCACATAATAATTGATTATGTTTTATTAAAAAATTAATAATATCTGAATGTGTACCATATGTTAATAAATAATAAAAACATTCTTTAAATATACGTGATTTAATCATATTATATGAATTATTATTTAATGATTTTAAAATTTTATCACCATTATAATCACCATGGGTTATTTGTTTTAAATTTGATAATGTATTTAATATATTTATAGCTGGTTCATAAATTGGTAGATTTTTTTTAGATTTTTGATAATTCGATGATGATAATGATGTATTTGAATTTCGTATAACATTTGCACGTATTAATGTTTCTGGTTGTGGTGTTATTGTTGATTGATATTCAATAATATTAATAATTTGTTCAAGAAGTGGTTGACTACGATTTGGTCTTTTTATAATTGAAATATTTTTATTTTGAATAATTGAATTTTTATCAAGATCTTCAGTTATTATATTAAATATTCGATTTATATCTGATTCGGTACAAAGTGATGGCATACAATGAGAAAATTTATCACGAGCTGTAAGAAGAAACAACAAAAAAGAAAAAAAAAACGTAAATAAAATTGAAAAAATGAACTCAGCCGAATCTCGACTTTAATTAGAAAATTAGAAAATCTCTATTGAAATAGTATTTTAAATTTATACATAGATACTTACCAGTTTCAAAACATCCAGCTTTTAAACATTGTAAACCATGTGCTGCCATAACACCATTTTTTTGAAAACCACATTTTAATGATATATCAAGTGCTAGATCCCATTTTTCTTCAGATATTAATGAATCTGATAATTTTCTTAAACTTTGACTATTTATTGGTTCAGTTGGTAATAAATTTTCACAACCATTTTTAACAATTGATAATATTATTTCTGAATGATCACGAAATGTATCAAATTCTGGTTGTCCACCACGTAATTTAGCTGCAACAGATAAACAATTTATCATTTTTGCAACTAATTCATAATCAATTTCTGGATTTGGTCTTAATAATTTTTCAAGTTTTCTACAATGATACATAATAAATTCAACATATTCATTATCATTATTATGTTGTGATAAAATTGTTAAACATAATGCAACACTTGGTGCATGCTCATAACAAAATTCTCCTCTTAATAATTGATCATGTGATAATTTACCATTTAATTGCCATAATGAATCAAATGATTTTAATTTTGATTCAGTCATTATTTCATGTTGTTTTATTTCTTCAGATGTTGATGGTTGATTTTTATCTTGTTGTTGTATTGTTTTTTTATTTATTATTTCAGTTTGTTTAACACAATCATTACAAACTCTTACTAATACCTCATCATAAATTTCTGAAATTTTCATACGATTTATTGAACATGCTCCACAAACAACACGTCCACAACGACGACAATGATGTCGTCTCATTAACATTGTAAATAATGTACGTTTACAGCACATACAATGTATTGCATCTTCATCTTTAATCCAATTATCTTTAATTGGTGGATTTTTTGGCATTTTAAATATACCATAAAGTGAATCTAAACTAACTAAATCAGTTGATTGTGATACATGTTCTGATGATGATGATGATATTATTATTGTATCACTTATTTGATAATCTAATGCTTTTGCTGCATAAATACGTAATAATAAATCTAAACATTGTATTGTTATAATATGATCTTTTTGATAAAAACTTAAATTCATTGGTATATATGGTAAATATTTTGATAGATTTTTTCTAGTATCATTTGATGTTATCGAACAACCACCATAATTATTATTATCAATATTTATACATTTTGAACATGAATCATTTTTTAAATATATTTTTATGGATAATATTGATTTTTTTAATGTTTCAAATTTACAATTCATAATTAAATATTCAATTAATAATAATGGCATATTTAATAAATTCCAATTTTGTTCTTGTTCATTTATTGTTAAATTTTCAAATATACGTAATCCAATTTGATAATTTTTATATATATTTAAATTATTTAAATTATCATTTGAATTATTTAATAAATATTCAATAATATAATTACATAATTTAATATTATGTAATTTATATAAATTATCTGAATAAAATTGTATTATTGTTAATTTTGGAAAATTTTCAATTATTTTTAATAAATATATATTTAGATTATTATTATTATTATTATTATTATTATTATCTAATAAATTATCTAATAATAATGATAATAATAATTTATGTTTATTTGGATAATTATCAATTAATTTAGTTATTAATAACCATTCATATAATAATTCATATTCATTTAATAATAATAATTTTTTCATAATCCATTCTGGACATTTTTTACTATAATCATATATATTTATCCATGATAAATTATTATTATCATTAATTATATTATTACTGTTACTATTATTATTATTATTAATTAATGATGATTTAATTATAAATAAATTTTCTAATTCTGAATATATTTCAATTATTTTTAATATATCATTTAATTTTATTTTAATATTATTATTAAGTATATTATAATTTTTATGATATAATATTGATTTAATTAAATATTTAATTAAATTTGAATTTTTAATATTTAAATAATTATCAAATATTAAATTACAACGTAATTCAATATCATTTATATATTTAATTAAATCATAATTATTATTTGTTATTGATATACTTGATATTATTGAATTATTACGTAATTCATTTAATTTTTTATAATTATCATTATTATTATTATTTTTTTTAATTGTATTTAATAATAAATTACATATTTTAATTAATATACGATAATTTTTTTTATATTTTAATAAATAATCATAATGTATATTATAATTATTAATTAATAATGATGTTATTGCATAATTATTATTATATAAATTACTTAATAATTTCGTATCATATAAATTCATTAATATTTCAAAATAATGTGTATTTAATGATATATTATTATCATATGAATTATTATTATCAATATTATTGATTTTTTTTAATAAATAACCAATTAATATATTATTTGATATTATATAATTATAAATTATTTCATTTTTTGATTCTAATTGATTTTCAATTGAATCAAATCTATAAATATTATTTGATAATGATGATACAGTATCATTTTCATTTTCATTTTCATTTTCATTATCATTATTATTATAAATATTAAATAATATTGGACATATATTAATTGCAATTACATGTATTAAATTTAAATTTAATGATATTACAATATTTTCAATATCATTTGGTTTCATATAATATTTAAATATTAATTCACCAATTATATAATATGGATTAAATTTTAATAATTCACTTATTGTATAAAATTTATGTTTATCTTTTAATTGTATTAATTTATTTAAATTATTTATATATAATAAAAATCTATGATAATAATTAATTTTTGATTTAAATATATCAAAATCATTTATATATAATTTTAAATTATTTATATTATTATAATCTATTGATAATTTATTATATAAATTATAAAAATATTTTTCACGTTCTAATTGTTGTGATAAAATTTTTGAATGTAATGAATAAGATGTATTTAATAATATATTTTTAATTTTAATATCATTATTTGATATACTTTTATATAAACG
Source organism: Bombylius major (assembly GCA_932526495.1). NCBI lineage: Eukaryota > Metazoa > Arthropoda > Insecta > Diptera > Bombyliidae > Bombylius > Bombylius major. Next base: position 20,493,483 of record OW052042.1, on the reverse strand, counting down.
TAAACATTCAATTAAATTTTTATAAAAACAAAATGGACCAATATTATTATATTCTTTTAATTCATTATATGATATATTATATAATCTTTCAGTCATATTTAATATATTATAACAAATATCAGAATTAAATGATAAATTTATAATTAAATCAAATATATTAATTGCATTTATTAAATTACCATAATATTGTTTTAAATATTTATAATTAATTGAATATTTATCAATTAATTGTTTAATATCATTTGTTATTATTATTTGATTATATTGTGAAAATTTTTCAATAATATTTGATATTTTTGATGATTCAAAACCAATTGCAGCAACATTTTTTATTTGTTCAATTGTTGTTGTTACATTACATGCTTGTGCACATTGTTCTTCATATTTTTCATAAATTTCATTTAATTTTTCTTTAACTATTTTCATATTTTCTAAATAATTTAATTCTTTTGATAAATTCGTATTTTCAAGATTGAACATCTGTTTGGAGAAAAAAAAGAAATTAAAAGAAAAGAAAAAAAAATTTATAAGAATTTTGTTAATTTTTAGTCACATCAATTTCTTGTTTTTACGAAAAATAAAAGCAAAATGTTGGATTGGATTCATCAGAGAATAATCATTATTTTGATAATATTCGTAATTGAGCAAATCATGGGATTTTGGCAAGGATCAATACAAGTTAATTATGTTTTTGATGATAAATATGTATTTTTTAATCAAACTTCAAATGAAAGTTAGTTTTTTTTTTTTTAAAATTAATTCTAGTTAATTTGTTCATTGTTCATATTTTGTTCATGTATTAAAATAAAAATTTAATTTAATTTTACATTTTATTTTATTTAAAAAAATATTTTTATTATCATTCGGAATTAAGGTCGATCATCTTCATTCAAATCACATACAAACTTGTAAAAATTCCTTAATCGATCGGAAGAGGAAGAGAACCGGATCGGTGCCGGATCAAATGTGTGTGAATTGACATTTATGGAGACTGTTTCGAATAACCGAAAGTTCAGACAATTCTAAATTTGAATTGTGATGCAAAAAATCAAAAAATGTGACAATCTGTTTCCATCTATCTAGTGAGCTTTGCATTTAAAATCAGATAAAAATTCAAAGAAAAAAACAATAACTTTGTACATTTTACGAAGATATCCTAATTTTATTATTAATTTTTTATCTTTAAAATGTCTGAAACAAATCTCCAGAATGAAATAAGTAAAGTTTTAGGGAATTTATGTGATTTCGATTATAAAAATAATATTGAAAGGAAACGTCAATTTGTAGTTATTGGTTGTTCAATTGGACCAAAATCAGATGATATTGAAACAATGACAAAAATGTTACGTGCTGGAATGAATATTGCACGTTTTAATATGTCACATGGTACACATGAAGAATGTAGTGAAAATATACGTAAATTTCGTTTAGCTATTTTAAAAAATAATGAAACATCAGAAATTATTGAACAAGTTTCAATTGCATTAGATTTATCTGGTCCAGAAATTCGTACTGGTATGTTTTCAAATGTAATAAATGAAATTAAATTAAATAAAAATGATATAATTAAATTAACATCATTAGAAGCATATTCAAAACGTTGTTCACAAGATTTAATTTATATTAATTATCCACAATTACCATTTATTGTTGAAAAAAACACGAAAATTTTTTTAGATGAAGGTCGTGTTATATTATGTGTTAAAGAAATTATTGCTGATATTGTACATTGTATTGTTGAAAATCCTGGTACATTAAGTTCAAATACAATTGTTCATTTACATAATATAGAAATTCAATTACCACTTGTTAGTAATAAAGATAAAAATGATATTAAATTTGCAATTGAACAAAATGTTGATATTATAATTGTATCGAATGTTCAAAATTCTGAACAAATTATAAAAATTCGAAATTATCTTGGTCAAAAAGGAAATCATATACAAATTTTAGCTAAAATTAATTATTTTATATCAAAAAATATATTAAATGATGTTATTAATGTATCTGATGGTATTATAATTTCAAGAGGTTATTCATATCTTATTGTTCCACTTCAACAATCATTTCTAATACAAAAAGCTGTTGTTGAAAAATGTAAAAAGGTAGTGAAAAATTAACAATGAAAGGGATAATTTCGTAAATTCACCATAGGTATACACACCATATGGTAAGTTAACCAATATGGTAAGTGTGCTTATTTATAACCAAATCAACCATTGAAAATATTTTATTACTGTGGTAACATAACTTTTATCGAAAAGATTAATATTCGAATATGGTGAATAATTAGTGAATCAACGAATATGGTAGATTCATTTTTAATTATGGTAACTACTATGGTGAATTTTTGAAAGTGCCCAAACTTATACAAATCGTTTCTTTTTTTTTTTTTTAAAAACATATTTTTGCTCTTTTTAATTGTAATTTTCAAAGGTATCAAAACCAGTTTTAATTAGTGGTAGATTTTTTGGTTCATTAATTAATAAACCATATCCAACTGATTCAGAAATATCAGATGTTGTAAATACAATTTTATATGATGTTGATGGTATATTTTTATTACAAGAAACATCAAAAGGTAATTATCCTGTAAATGCTGTTAAAGAATTAATAAATGCTGCAAAAGAAGCTGAAATTGTTTCATGGAATCAAAATATACGTATATTACGTGATAATTCAAAATTTAAACATATTAGTCATTTAGATTTATTTCAAGCAATTATTGTAACTAGTGTAGATATATCAAATCTAATTAAAGCCAATGCAATTATTTGTATTACAAAAACAGGTAATACAGCAAAATTATTATCATTATATAAACCAAATTGTGTAATTTTTGCTGTAACAAGATCTGAAAGAACAGCTAAAAAATTAATTATTTATCGTTCGATATATCCTTTACTTGTAACTGGTAAGAAAGAAAAAAAAATATTTTAAAAGAAAAATTTAAGAAATATGTTGTTCAAAATTTCATGTTTTTCTATTTAGGACCCATAAATAGTGATTGGCATAAGGAAATTAATAAACAAGTAAAAATGACACTTTTAACTGGTAAAAAATTAAAAATTCTTAAAGAAGATGATTTCGTAGTTCTAATAAATGAATGGAGAAAAAGTACAGGATATTCTGATACAATGCGTATTATGAAGGTTAAATTTGATGAAGATAACAGTAATGATCATGATATTGAAACTCAATTTTCTGTGGTATTTTAAACGAAATCTGTAAACAATTTTGTTTTTTGTTAATAAAATTAAAATTGAAAGCATCAATCAATATTGGTTTTTACTATAATATGTAAGTTCCGAAAATTAATATAAGAATTTAAATTTATGATTGGACTTGTGAAAAATTAGAACAAAATTGTTAGTTTCTTTGTTAAAATTTGAAAACTAAGAAGGTAAAAAAAAAAGAAGTTTCAATTGAGTTAAGACAGACAGGAAGTAATTTAACTGTTTTAAAATTACAATTTACATACCTGAATAATATTTTTTGCTTCATCAAAATCTTCAGCACCAATAGCCGCCCATGCTAAATTCTCTGGTGATCCTAACATTTTTGCAATAATATTTTGATCTCCAGCATTATATGATCTACGTCTTTTTAATTTCTGTTCTGTTTGATTACTAGTACCTGTTATTACAGAAGTACCAACACCATCAGTTCCAACATTTCTATTTTCTACAGATATTTCCGGTTTATTAACATTCCATCTACGTTTAACTTTTGATTTTCTTCTTGAAAAACTTGCATGACGTCTTTCAATATTTTCATCATCACTACTTGATTTCTCATGACTATCAAGATGTGGTTGTACAAGATGAAATAATTCATCAGAATTTATCATAAAATTATATGTATCAAAATTTAATTTTGTAAATAATGATAATTTCCATAATGCATTATTAATTTCTTCTGAATGCATTATAAAACGATTACGTATTATTTCATTTGAATTTTTATATTCTTCTGAATGATAACGTTTTGTTATGAAATTTTTTAAAAATTCTAATATTAATTTTAATGGTTTTGCACGACATATAAAACCATAACGATCACTTGATACAATACTTGTATTCTTATTTGTATCTAAATCTGTACCAGATGATACATATTTACTTGTTTCTAATGTTTGATTATAATTTAAATGTTCCCATCTTAATAATAAAATTTTAAATATATCTTCTAATAAATTATTTAATATTTCAATATTTCGTATTTGTCGTAACATTACATTAATAGATGATATTTTATCTTCAATTATTTTTTCATAATTTATTATTTTATTATTTGTTATTATAATATCAAATATTGTTGATAATATAAATATATATGAAAGATTTTCTAATTCAATATTTCTTTCATAATTAATTCCCATATTTATTAAATATTCATTATTTTTATCTAAAATTAATTTACATTCATCATAACCAATTAATGATACATTCAAATGACGAAATATTATATTTAAAATTCCATTTGATTCTAATAAATTTATAATTTCAATATTATGATTTGAATATTTTTTTAAAAATTCTAATATATTATTAATTCGACATAAATCATAATAAATTATTTTTTGTAAATCTGTTTTTATATCATCTTTTACAATACAATTTAATATTTTATTAAATGATATAAAATTATCAAATATTTTTTGTGATAAATTAAATTTATAAATTAATTTAACCATTATAATTGTATTACGTAAATATATTGGTATATCATCAAATGGATAATTTTTTTGAACAGATGCAAATAATATATGCTTTTTTTCAATTAATGTTTTCCATATAATTGATTTTTTTGAATATAATGGTAAAATTTTTTGTTCATATTCTAAATATGCATTTAATAAATGGTTATCTTTTCTAGTTAAAAGACATAAATACATTAATTTTGGAAATTTTTTACCAATTTCATATAATTGTGGTAATAAATTTTCATAAATATAATCATTTGGTAAATTGAAATTTGTTAAAAAATTAAAAAATAATAACATTTCAGAACTATTATCAAATTTACATTCTTCAACGTATTTTTTTAATGTTTTATAAATAATATTTTGTATTGATTCAGATTTTAATATTCCTAGAATCTGTAATGTTGGATATGGTTTATAATAAAATTGATTAAGTAAAAATTTTTGTAATTGTTCATTATCTTCAATATAATTTGGATCTGTTTCAAGTCTTGTGATGACATCCTGAAAAATGTAAATATATTAAATTAAATAGTAATAATAATATTAATAATATACATAAATAATGATAAGTTAAAATATGCTCAAAGTTTTAAGTACTTAGGTGTAATTTTAGATGAGAAATAAACTTTCAGGAACATGTAAAGTATGCAACTACAAAAATAGCGAAAAAGATTAAATTCTTGAAAAGAATTAGAATTTAGAAGACCTAGATTTAGAAATTGCTGTGATACTAATGCTCTTGTCTTACCTCATTTTAATTATTGTTCAAATTGCTGTATTCGTGTTCAAATGAAATAAGGGAGAGTTTTTAATTATTACAAAATAGGGAAATGAGAGTGTTGCTAAAAAAGAATAGGTAAAATAAGAAATAATTTAGCTCCAGCTTATTTAAAAGAATCGCTTATTCAAGGCAAAGATGTACACTCTTTTTAAGAAATAAAAAGTTAGATTGAAAAAAGTAGTACACAGAGAAATATTATGTACAAAGGTATAGATTTCTATAATAAGTTACCTAATGAATTAAAGAATGAAATGAGAATTAATGTATTTAAGCCTAAATTGAAATAATTTATTGAATTAATAAGTAATACATTTGACGGGGTGCTGAATACAATGGACTCCCCTGTCGAGTGTTCGTGGATGCCTAATCTGCATCCCCCCACCCACACGAACAATACATTGTAAAATTTTGTAAAATTAGTTTTAAGTTAATTGTAGTCTTTTTTTGGGACTAATAAATAACTACAAGGAGGGTTTTTTTTCTTATTGCATTTTTTTTTTCGTTATGTGACAAAAATAAGAATTTTATTCTTAAATAAAACAAAATTCAAGAAATGAATATACAAGTTATAACGGTTTACAATATTGTGTAGCTGTTGGATAATTGTTATTATTCAACAATTGAATGATTGTTCTATCATTTTTACTGTTATATTCGATCAGAAATCTATAATCAAATCAAAACACTCCGACGTTGTAACAAAAATACCATTTTACTTTATTGTTTAAAACATGTAATATATTATAGTAGTATGTTAATAATTAAATTTATTATCTAAATTCTTATCAACAAAGAAATATGAATCACAGTATAGGTCAAAAGGCGATTTGTTTCAAAGCACAGAAATTTCAGAAAATAATAATTAATATTAAAAAGAATTACATACCTTGAATATTTCTATTTGTTTAGCAGTTAATAGTATCGAATATTCGTTTAATTCTTCCATATTGTTTTTTGTTTAAAATTTACTGAATTTCTTGAAAAAGTATTAAAATAATACTTAAAAATTGTTTTTAAAATCAAGATTTACTGACTGACAGTTGAGTCACTCACCCACAGATCAAATGAGAAATGAATATGAAAGTCACTGAATAGATTTACTGTCACTTTTCAATAGTGTGACTTGCGAACGATTGATTTGTTTTTGTGTATTTTTTGAGTATTGATTGCATATTTCCAAGTAATAGGATGTTAGTACAATTTTTCTTATTAAAATATAATTGTACTGCTATAAATTTGTGATCCTTTAAATTAAAAAGTTATTTTTAATATACAAAAAAGTTGAAAAATAATTAAACTTTCACTTTTTGAATTGACCCAAATTATGACATCTTTAAATTGAAGTTGGCAACAATCAATGTAATTGTCATGTCACAATTAGAACTGTCAAATTGAAATGTCAAAAAAACTTCATTGAAATTTTTTTTCTTTGATTTGTCCCTTCTTTCTTTTTTATTTTGTCGAAACGAAGATTTTGTCGGAAGGAGATATTTGTAGTTTAAAAATATAAAAATACATAATAATCAGAAATAAATAATTTAATTTAAATTAAATTTATAAATTTTCATTAATTCATTATTTCGATCGTAAATTCGTTTTTTGTTAAAATATATATAATTAAATCAAACGATACATCAAAGTAAAAAAAAAAAAATCGTATCTAACTTTGATGTAAAGTAAAAAAAAAGAAAAAAAAAGTTGAAGCAACAAAAAAAAAGTAAAGTAAAAAAAAAAAAGTTTTTATGAAACATTAAAATTTATTTTTAGTAAAATCATAATTTCTACAAAGTCCCTAATCAAATATAATTGTTCTATAAATAATTAAAATTTAATTAATGTTCTAAAATCGGGCAATAAAATTCTAAGAAATAAAAAAAAAATAGTTGTGTTGAAAAATTTTAAGAAAAAAAAAAGGTTCATCAAAATCAAATGAAAATTACAGTTTCCAGTTTTTTTTTTTTTGCTTACTTATTCACTCATCAATTAGTTTTAGTTATATCAACTTGTTAAATTACAATAAAAAAATAAATTTTTATTTATGTTGAATTTAAATCGAAGTAGAGAAAAATTTAGCAAATTTCTGGCATTTCTAGCGGTGCGTATAATTAATTAATTTAAAATCTAATGTTTTTTTTTTTTTAATCTTTTTCTTTTCTTGTATCAATGTAAGTTTTGAATGTATGTATTTTATGTACACATTCATTAGATTCATATATAATATTTTTCACATAATTTTACTTGTTTACCCTACATAAATGAAATTTTTATTTTTGTGTGCAAAAAATTATATTTCGATTATAATTTAAAAAAAAAACTAGTATTTCATATAAGTATCTATTCTCCCTATAATAATAATTCTAATTCTACATAATCAATGTTCAAGAAATTCTATAAAGTATAATGTATGTGATAGGATTTCAGGAAAAATAATTAATTCTTTGTTGAGATCTTGAGAAGCACGAAAAAATATTTCTATTTTCAGTAGCTCAAACTCCTCAAGCTGCCATGTCAGCTTAAAAAAAATAAATCTTTTTTTATTTATTTTTTTTTCTGTCTTGTTTTTCTTTAACTTCCTGAAAAGAGATGTTTTGCTTTTTTTTTTTTTTGTGTACATAATATTAATATTTTATGTTTTTCTATTTTTTTTTTTTAAATCTTTCATCATCGTCATTGATCTTCAATTCCACGTGTAATGCGATGTGTATGTATATTATTTATTTTTAAGTTTATTAATTCTCCTATGAAATTTTGAAAAATTTTTAAATTTGATATAAATGAAATTATCTCTATCTCAAGCAGACTATTGTAGTTAATGTGTGGTTTTTTTTCTTCCTTGAATAATCTTAATTTACATGTTTTTTTTTTTATAAAAAAAAAAAAACAATTTTCTTCATTTGTGTCGTGAACATCTTTTCTAGTTCTTTTTTTTTTCATATCTATTAAAATTTAGATTTTCATAAAAATAAATCGTTAAATAAATTTAAAATAAAACGAGAACAATATTATTGTGTTTACTAAATAGTTAATTGACTTAGGTCAGTGATATCCTTTTATTGTTGTTATACATATCACCTACCTTACCTACTTATTGAGAAGGTCTACTAGGTATACATACCTACATAGTAAAATTTATAAGAATTTTATAATTTCTTATTTATTTTAAGTTTTTATTGAAAATTATTATTGTTGTGAATAATGAATTTGAAAAAAACAAAAACTAAAATTTATAAATTTAATTTTTGTATAAATTAAATGTCAACATTTTTTTTTTTAAAGTGTTAATTTAAAAAAAAAACAATTTTTTTATTTTATGAAAACATTAAAAAAACGAAGAACGAACATTTTTTTTTTGTTTTTGGTGTTTTTACAGTTGTTTTTTTTTTTTTTAATGTGTGTTGTTCTTCCTTTTTTTTTTTTTGTATTAAATTTTTAATTACATATTAAAATTAATTTATTTTTAATATAAACATATGTATGTACATTTTTCAATATACCTAATTATCATTATCATCGTCATTTGATATTTTGAATATTATAGTTTTATTTTTGTATACTAAAAAAATAACGAAATCAAAAGAAAAAACAAAAAAAAAACAAGAGTTTGTAAACTTGCAAAAGATTTTAATTTAAATATAATATGGAACAACAACAACAACAGCAGCAACAACAACAACAACATAACGGAGTTATTGAAACGGAAACATCAACGATAACTACAACATCATCAACAATAACAGCAACAACAATAACAACAACATCTTCATCTCCAACACCAACAACAATAACAACAACAATTAATACACCAGAGGTAAGTGACATGATTGTGAGATTATTAAAAGTACATGATATAGCTAAACTTTGATGCGAGGATAAATAAATCTACACATTATAAAATTATATCTAAATAAAAAAAAATACATAATTATGTATGAACCTACATACAGTTAAATTGAAGAAGAAACAAAAAAAAATTGCGAATATGTCATCATATTTTTAATTCGTAAATTAAAAACAACGAACCAAAAACCAAAAAAAAAAAATCTATAGGTATAAAGTATGAAAAAAAATTTACATAAACAAAACAAAAAAAAAGGAAAATAATTTGGCTTTAGATCAATTATTTAAATATATAAGTATTTTTTTTATTGTTGTTGTTATTTTTATTCTAAGAATAATAATGTTGCATTTTAGCTTATCTCTTTTTTTTTTAAGAGACAAAATTTATATTCAGTTTCTGTTTGTTTTTTATTTAAATTTTCTTGCTTCAATTTGCTACAAATAAAATAAAGAAATTACATATTATGTATATAAGTAATTGAATATTTATTTTAAATATAAATAAGTTAGGTATTTATTGTTGTATTAAAATTAGTTTAAGATTGTTTATTTATTAGGTAGTTATATTGTTTGAGATATTTTTATTTATTTATTTATTATTATTTTTTTTTCAAATTTATATTTATAATTTTTGAGAGACTACTGTGTAATTTAAATTAGAAAAAAAATTTTTAATATGAAATCATCAAGTTAAAAGTTTGTTGTTTGATTTTAAAGTGACAAGAAAAAATAGATACATAAAAATAAAATCACTAAAAACATTTTTAAAAACAAAATCTCGTCTATACATAATTGATATATTGTCTACCTATGTACCTATGTATGTATTTTTTTTTTTTGTTTCTTTGAGAAATGTTAAAAAAAACAAAAATAAACAAAAATTTAGAAAATTGATTGTATAATAGGTCGTAACACGTGTTATTTATTATTATTTTGTATTTAAAAAAAAAAAAAAAATCGAGACTAAATTTATAGTAGATATAACTACACAATATTTCAATACTTTCTGAAATTTAGGTATTTTGTTTTTATTTTTATGAAATTGAACTTTTACAAGATATAGGTATATATTATTTTTTTTAAAAAAAAGTAGGTAAAATAGTTTAAATCAAATCAAGGATTTTGTTTATTCTTCATTCAAAATAGGTAAAATAATTTATATTTTATTATAATTATGCAAATAATCTCTGTACCTAATAATTCTAAAGTTTGTAGTAAAATTTTGTTAAAATTGATATAATTTATCGAGGAATCAATAAGTAGTTAATTAAATTGAATTGAAAAAATTTGTCAAAAAGCATGTGTTAGCTATTCACACCTCTTTTGGAGTATTGACAACATTTTATTATGTCGTTTATTATTATTATCTAAAATTTCGGAATATTATTTTAGACTTTTGTATGTATAATGTTTAAGTTATTTGTGTTCTTTTTTTTTTCATCCTGTAGTGCTTAAACAGAAAAATATTATCTCTCGGGTCTGATCAAATGAGTATCAAGGGATACTTGGAACTTTATTATTGAACACGATAATGTAAACTGAAGATTGTTTTTTTACTTGTTTAAGAACAACAAAACAAAAATGTTTTAAATTATTTAATTTAGAAATTAAAAATTTACACAGAGATTATTTGTTTAATTTAAATAAAAATTAAAGTACATATTTTTTTTTTTCGCCTAATTTTTAGTGATACTCTTACACTGAATAATTTAAGTGAGTTGAAAATTTTATTTTTATGCTAAAATATGCATGAACATCAGGCATACATAAAAAATTTTTGAATAATATTGATGTATTTAAGTATTTTCATTTTATATTTTTAAGCTCTTTTGATGTTTCATATATATATATTCATTGCATCCACCTGAAAATATATAATTTTAAATATATTTTTGTATTGTATTGAAGATGTTGTTTCACATGTATTTTATCGTAGTTTTGCTGTGAATAAATATTATAATACTGTCTACAACATTAATTATTTATATGTATTAAATATAATTTTTTTAATTATTATTTTATTTAAGTACCGTATCGTATCTGTTTTAATATTAAAATTAAAATATTCGTATTTTAAAAAAATTTCAGGCAAATAAAGAAACAAATAAATGGGGTACACCACCACGTGATGCACCACCACCAACACCAATTGCAAAAAGTTTAAATATATCTGGACCATTAATTAAAAAAGATAAACGTCAGAATAGTTCACGTTTTAATGTTTCTAAAAATCGTGAATTAACAGCATTACCTCAGCTAAATGGTAAGTAAAAACTAAATAAGTACATACATAATAAAATTTATTTTTTTTAAACAAAAAATATACAAAAATTTACAAAAAAATAGACAGCTTTAAAAAATAATAATTTTTTCCAAAATTCAAAGTTTTTAAAATCATAGTACGGTTCAATTTAACACTCCGATCTATGTTAGCACATTTTCGTCAAAAAACAGATTTCAAATTTGAATATCTCTGGACCTTGTGATCCGAATAATTTATGCAAGACGTTCTTATCGTCATTCCCTATACAAATTTCTATTTTAAACAAAAAATATCCCTGCAACAGGGAGCGAGCTACAAGGCTCTAAAGAAAAAAAAACTCCTTCCATCTATGCTATCTTTTATTTTTGCACTTTTTCAGAAACATTTAAGTTTGTGATTAATTTGAAGTGTTTATTGGTCTAGTGCTTTTTAGTTGACTCAAATCGGTGCGGTGCAACAGATTTTACTCAAATAAAAAAAAAAAAACTAGATGGAAAAACAATTTAATTTAATCTCAATGCTGCTTTTTTCGAAGAATCGCAAAAATAAGAAGGGTCGCAGTAGAGGGGAAAAAAGGTTAATTTTTCGAAAACGCTATAACTTTTCCCCTAGTTGACGGATTTTTTATCGTTTAAAGTTTGTTGAAAGGAGAACCTTTCAAGGAATATCGTAGCCAAATTTCAAATTTCTACTCCTCCGGGAACATACTTTTCTAAAGGAACGAAAAGATCTACAAAAATTTCTTAACATAGATAGGAGGTAGTAAAATTTAACATAGATCGGAGTGTTAAATGAAATAAAATCGTAAAATTGTAAACAATTATATGGTTAAAATGACGTAGAAAAAAAATATATTACTAAAACCCGAAAGAGAATAAAATGCTTTAGAAAAAATTCAATTACCAATTTTATAACTTTTTGTTTCTTCTATTTTTTTATAAAGTCAATAAAAAATATTATTTTTATCGATGAAATTCTTTTAAACAAAGAAATAATTGTATAAATTTGTTTTTTTTTTTTTTTTGTTTACATACATACATATGGAAAATATGTTTCACACATTTATTTTTCCTTTTTTTTTTTGTATTTTATTTTAAAAATTAAAATGTTCATTGCAAATCACATGAATTTGTTATCTAACTAATAATCTTTCTTTTTATTTTTTATTCTTATACTATTAAAAGAATTATAGAGAAGTAAAAATGAAAAAAAAAATCAAAGAAAATAAAATTAATAATAATGAAAATTAACATACACTAAACACCGGCATAATAAATTAGTTTTTTTTTTTCTTTTTTTTTTTATTACTTATTTCATGAACACAATAATATGATACGTTCATTTTAAAAAGTCATGTAAGTTTTATAATCTTTCTTATTTCAAATGATTTATCAATTTTATATACAGTTTCATTCTTGTCGATAAATTTATAGTTGGTTTGGTTATATCGTAGTACATTGAGTTTATTATTTTTAAATTTTTATCTTAAACATATTTTTTTTTATCTTATATTTTTTTTCATTTCACAAAAAAAAATGGACTTACAGTACTTTTAAAATAAACGACTCATATGTATTACTGAGAGCAAAAATAACCGTAGAAAAGCACTTTTTTTTTATAAACAATTTTTTTTTTTTTCGTTTAATGTAAATAAAAAGAAACATGATCATTGCGAAAATAATTTATCAGAATTTATTCATTATTGAAAATTTATTCGTAAGTTATTTTATTTTTTTCCTTAATTTTTTATAATAAAAAAACCCCTCTTGTTTAAAATATTATTAAGTACATATGTATTGGTATTTTTCAATCTCAAAAAAATATTTAAATGTGAAATATACATATTTTGTTATTGTTTAGATTGAAATTGAAATTGAAAATTTCAAAATGAAATAAAAGATTGTTGTAAATATAGGTATTGCAAAATTTTTATAAGTTAATTGTTGTATCGTTTCAATCATTAATTTTATATTATTTCAGTTTTTATATTAAATTGATAGATTATTTAATTAATATTATTATTTTGTATTTTTATGGTAAAATTAAATTTTTTTATTGAATGAAAAATATTTGAAAATTTGCTATAGGGCGATTCTCTATGTATTGCAGACAACATAGTACGACGTTTTAACGTATATTTCATAAATATGTACTAAGAAAAGATTATTTTTCAATATGTTATATCAATACCTTAATGTCTTAATATATACAGGGTGTTTCCGTTATCACCGACCAAAAGGATACCATAGATAGGGCTCATCAAAACAAACAAAAAATTGTAGGGGGTGGGGCAATCTTAACCGCCCTCTAGCGGCAAACCGGTTGAAAATGTATCTTTCTACTTTCCATTGAAATTTTCTGCGAACTGAATGCAACAAATATTTTGAAATGTATATGGTTTTATGGTAGAAGGTATATTCTTCGATTGGTATTCAATAGTATCTTAATTAGATTTGTATATTATCAAAAAACAAAAAAATTCCTGGTAACGCAAGACTACAAAATTAGAAATAACGCAGGCTACAGGTAAAAATTTATTATGTTTTCTAGCGAATTATTTGATTGTATCATTTAGATTATATTTGTTCTCTTATGTTTAAATGAATTATCAAAATTAGATGTCTTGTCTACAATCAGTTATAACTTTTTAAATTTTCAAATTTTCACTAAGAGGTTTCACTTCCCAGAGAATTGCCCTATAACGTATTTTATATAAATAATATTTTAACTATTTTTTTAAAACAATTTTAAAAACAATGTTGTGTTTGCAACTGGAATTTTTGTTTCGACATTAACTATAACTTTATTTAGTTTGTTGTTTATTTAGACTTTTGTTTTTTGTTTTTTTGAAATAAACATTGTCTCAACGCGTTGAAATTATTTCTGAAAAGAACCTCACTTGATGTTTCTTATGATTGAATTTCAAAATTAACTCGAAACAAAACTCGTGAGTTTCCAATATTCTTCAATATTTTCAACCTTATTACTTAAATATCCATGATTAATATTCTATGATATTTGTTGGGTTCGATGACCTTTTTTTTTCTCAAAATTTCTTATTAGTCTATTAGTTTATAAATTAAAACTGAATAGAGGTAAATTATATATTTGAAAATATACAAATACAGTTCCCGTTTCAATTACATTTCCATCAAGGATTCTAAAATCCATACCTGTATGTATATTTTTACAAATATTTTATACTATTACTTTCCAGATGGCGTTTGATAATTTTAAAGAAGAAAAAAAAATTCTTTTATTATACATATGTACATACATAAATTAAAAGCACTCTCAGAATAGCTTTTAGCTCCAAAGGGTTAAGGATCTCTTTATAAAAAAAAAAAGTAAGAAGTACCATTAAATACATATCCTTTGGCTCTGTTATTGGAGGGGATATGCTTAGCTTTTTTTTTTTTTTTACACAGTTATTATACAAAATAAATACTTATAGATACCCTATATACACAGATTTATATGGTAACATTACATTTATATAATATATATTATGTATCTATGTATATATATGCTTGAGGCTTGCTCTATTGTGATTAAAATATTGATTTTTCAACTACAAAACTTTTTTTTGTTAACTTCGCACTGTTGCTACTACTAACAAGAATTTCGTATTTATGTTTTTTAGTTAGAAGTGTAGTATACGTCTAGGTAGTTGTATCAAAAAAAAAATTAAAAAAAAAAGACATTTAACCACATTATCACAATCATTTTCAATTTCCTCTAGAATAATCTTTGTTGCAGTTTTTTTTTTCTTTCTTGCAAAATAATAAAGTATAATAAGAGTTTTTTTTTTTTTCATAAATAAAGAAAAGTGATTTAAAGTGATAAGAAAATTCATAATTATTGCATGTTAAAGAAAAAAAAAATCCATCACTGGGCTGATAGTAATCATAGTCATCACATATAGGCATTGTCGTCATCATCATCATCATCATCAGATTTTTTTTCTTTTTTTTTTAATGAATGAATTTGTAATTTTTGAAAGCTTAATTAAAACTTTTTCAACTATTATCCTTTTTATAACCGTTTTTTTTTTTTTTAAATTCATTTTTTTTCATAATCTATACAACCCCCCCTCCCCCAGATTTTCATATGAGAAATTTTATTGTTAAAATTTTTTATTCTTTTCCCAATAACACATAAGAAGAAGAAGAAAAGTGCGGTGTAGGTTATTTTTTTTTTTCGTCAAAGTGAAGTGATAAGGTGTGATGTGATGCTTGATTACATTTTTTTTCTGCCTCTTCCTTTTTTTTTTTCATATTTCACTTAATAATACTACTATTAAAAAAATATTGTTACTCAACAAGTGATGTTAAGTGATGATTTTAATTAATTTCTGATAGTATGATATAAAATCAAAATCAAAAAAAAAAAAGGATAATTAAGGATGGTTCATAAGTTTCATAGTACTATAATGATTTTTTTTTTCTTATTGTTTTTTTTTTTAAGTATTTTGCAATCTGAGAATAATTTTTGATAATTATCTGAAGTGTGTTTATTGATCTCTTTTATGATTTCTACATACATAATATATATGTGTACATTTTTATTGAATGTATTTTTTAACTATACAATAAAAAAAACAACTTTTTATCAGCGATTTAGCAGTGGAATTATTGTTTGTCCTTTTTTAATATGTAAAGAAGAAATAAAGTTTAACATATTGTTATTCAAATTAGGAAATAGAGAAGAAAGAAAAGTCCTTATTGTGCATTTTAGATATACATATACATATAGGTATATCGGAGTAAACCTCTTGAAAATCGATAATAGGAGCCTACAGAAAAAGAAAAAAAAATAATAAAGATGGTTGCTAATTATAGAATCTAACATTTTGATTTTCTTTTCAATTTTGCAAGTAACTACATCAGGAAACAATAAAATAGCAAATATATCATGTACATATGTATGTATGTTTGTTTGTTTTTTTTCTTTTACATGAAATAAGAAATTTTAATATTAAAATAATTCACATTCCTTTCGATGTTTGAAAGAAAGTTGATTAAATACAAATTGAAGAGTAATAAAAGAAAAAAAGCGAAAAAAAATCAAACATATGTACATATACATAAATGTAGGTATAACATTCTTTTTATTTATTTCATTTTTATCAATCGACAGACAAGAAATAATATGTAATAATGTTGATTACATACATACATATATTGATTGTTATAAGTACATAGAATATGTCATGCTCATTGTTTTTTTGATATCAACAGCACCAACATAAAACACAGTTAGTTAGTACAATTTTTCATATGTACATAAATGTATATATTATCTATAATAAAAGTATGATATGAATTAGATATATAATGTAGGTATATAGGGAGGTTTGATTTGCGTGACCACTCCTATAAGGTATCTTGTCAATCATGTTTCATTCAATTTTCTTTTTCTAATTATGGAATACAGCACTCAATTTATAAAGGAGAAAAAAAAAATTACAAAAATAAAATAATAGGGAGTATAAAAATAATAAATAAAATTATATATACATACATACATACGTATGTAGGTAAGTATGTATATGATCAAAGAATTTTATCAATCTGATTTGTTGTAGGTGTTTCACTAGATATATAGATACAATTAAAAACATAATGTATATATGTATTAAATTTATTGCTCATTTTCAAGTAAATAAGTAATAAAATAAAAAGTATATTTACTGTACTCGTGTACATTATGTTCGTGTTAAAGAAATTTTTTTTTTTAAAAGAAGCCGAAATTGAAGTTCAGGGCTGCATATTTTCATTAAATAATTAATGAATTAAGTAAATAAATTTATATATAAACATATGGGAATCTGTTATATTTCAAGTATGTATCCGAAAAAATATTGTTAATATGTATAAAATTAAATTTTATATATCGTAATCAAAGGCACGTTGTGGAAGAGAGAAAAAAAAATTATAATTTATAATTAAAAATTTGAAAAAAAAAACAAAAAAAACAGTGTGTTAAAGAAGAAATCACGAAAAATTTTATTAGTTTCAATATTTTTTAGTTTTTTGTTTCAGAAAATAATCAAATTTAGTTAGACTAGAAAATAAAAAAAATAAAATTTCGTGATTTTGTGTAATCGAACTGAAAAGTTATTAAAATTGTTAAAATTTAAAAGTTTATGAATTCTCCTTATGATTGTGATTTAAATTTACAATTTACCACATGCTATTTTATTTCGAGAAAAAAAAAATAAACATAATTCTAGAAAATGTATTACATTTCTATAATTCAGAGAAGCTTAGCACTTATTAATTAATTTTCTTCCAAGAATTAGAAAATAGTCCACACGTAATTTCGTATGAAAATTATGGCTACGATATTACATATGATTTTTTGTGTTTTTTAATTTTATTCAATTTAATAAAATTATTGATATTCAATTATACAAAGTAGATAAATTGGCTTTTACTTAAAAAAGACTGTACTTTTAATTTTAATAATTTCACTTAACATTTAATCGTTCGAATGAATATAAAAAATGTTTTCCCTGTCGTCTTCGATGTCTTTTTTATAGGCTTTTTTAAATAATACATACATACAGTATTGTTCAAAACAATAGCAACCAAAGAAGATTTTATGTTTTTTTTCTTATTTTTATTGCTATTACATATATATGTAAATACAAATTGTTATAAAAAAAATTTAAAAAACGTAAAATTTCCATAGTTTTTGCTGTGCTGTTTTTTTTCTTATCAATGCACAAATTCCTCTAACAACAATGATCTAAAACACAGATCGAAGCTGGTAAAGAACTGGCCAAATAAGAGTAGGATTCAAGTACTTTATTGGCCCATCCAATCACCGGACTTGAATTCTATTGAGAACATGTTTGGCATTCTTAAACAAAATGCTGCTGGTATTCGGTTCACTAGTCAAGAAAAATTATTCAGCACACTGGAAAGAGAACCGAAAAAAATTCATAATGACACAATTGAAAAGTTGATAGAATCAATGTTTCGAAGATGTGCGGATATGATAAAAAATAAAATGTATTACACAAAAAATTTGCCACCTTAAAATCTGCAAATCAAAGTTGCTTTTGTTTTGCACAATACTGTATAATATGTACGTACCAAGTACTTCAACAAAACAACAGATTCTTCTGAAGCGTTTCAAAAAAAATAAGAAAAAATTAAAAACTACTCGCAAATGTTTCTGATACAAGAAAGTTTAATGTAAAAAGTAAAAATGTGATGAATTTTTTGTTGTTGTTTTATACCAACACTTTCAATAATAAACAAAACGAACAATAAAATTTTCTTGTATGTTTTATATTCATCTTCAAGTTCATCGCAATAACAACTTCAAGAAATAAAAAATTAAAAAAAACCGAAGAAGTTTTGTTTCTCTCTATTTACAATTTAATCATTTTAAACAAACAGAGCTTATCATCAAATAAATATCTCTTTTTTTTTTCTATCTTTTTTTTGTTTGTTTAAAATTATTTGTAAAATAGAAAATACATATATATGAGAGTATTAATTATAAATATTCACGCCATTACAACACCTTTAGGAAAAGAAAAAAAAAACGGTAAAATAATTTCTGTATCTATAATAATTTGTATGTAAGATACATACATACATTACATACACATTTATAATATTGAATTCAAGATTCTATACAAAAAGTTTATACTTGAAAAATGTAAAATGAAATTAATAAAAAAAAACAAAAGATATAAAATTCCAATAACTAGTATAATAATAATTTTCACATGAAAATTGATAGATAATATATGTGTGTTATTTTATCAACACACAATACAAATGAATATCTTTTTTTCGTCGTTTTTTTTTTTTTAATAATAAAATCAATCACATGAAATTTCACAGTCAATAAAAAAATTTAAAAAAAAAAAGAAGAATTTATTTATTTATTTTTCTCGAAATTGTATATGAGTGAAGAAGAAGAAGAAGAGAAAATTCAGTAAGAAAGCAATGTGAGAATTATTAATGTATAATAGCACTTTCTTAATTATTTTCAAATAAAACTGATTGCTTAATCAAAGTACAGACAATTTCGAATAATAACAGGTGAATTTGATATTAACAACAACAATAACAACGGAAAATATTATTTACAATCATCATTAGTGGATTCTCACACTTTTTAGTATAATGATGAATAAAAACGACGATGACGATATGATGACGATTTATTTAATAATTTTCATATCTTTTGTCGTATATACATACATATATGGGTAATTCCATTTGTAACGGGTGTGACATATATGCTGACTCTTAAATATTGAAAAACTCGTACAGCAATTGCATTCTGTTTATACTTTTATGTTCATAATATGCCTTCTAGTGAAAGCAAACGACGGTTACGATAAAACAGCACGGCATACACATTACAAGGCAATGTAAAGAAATTTTTTCATTTGTTTTGTGACGTCACTCAGGTCGTCTTTGCATATAAATTTTTTTTTTAATTTTTTTTTTTTTAATTTTATTCATTTGTTTCATATAAAACGACCAGGATGACGTCACAATGCTAACGGTCACTACGATACTTACATTGCCTTGTTATGTGTATGCCGTGATAAAACAGAAAACTTCAAATATTTCTAATCAGAATCGTTATTTTAGTAGCGTAACGGGTGTGACGCTGACGATTTCGAATTTCATGGATTTCCATATATTTTACTGAATATTCTAAAATTTTCATATAAACATTTCCAAAAATTATTTTTAATTATACTGTAGACAATTGAAAGAATTTTTGCATGGAACTGCCCATACATATATAAGCGATTCTATGAAATGATAAACCTGAGCTCTCGTTTTTAACTTCTTTATTTTATTACTTTGTGTTTCTTTTTATTTTTAAATTTTACTTGTAAATTCATTATTCGAAACAGTTCGTAAAAGATTTTAATTGCATTGATTTCATCATAAACCTTATTTTATCTAAAACACGATATATGGGTGTCGGTCAGTGACAAAAACAAAAAGTCAGTCAATGACGATGACATTTTCTGTATAAAATAAAAAAAAAACAATTTCTTTTAGGAGTTAACCAAAAAAATTGTTTGTATAGGCATTACTTGATCCCTTTTCTCCATTGTACTTGTTCTGATTTATTATTTTTTTGGCTAATTATCAGAAAAGTTTTGTGATTTACCAAAGAAAGCACTACACGAGGTTGCATTTTTTGTCAATGAGTGATGCCAATTTCTTAGATATACTGAGTCTTACTTATAGACAAGTTGTAACTAAATGAAAATCGAAATTAAAATTTGTTTAAAAGTAAGGCCCACTGTGTAATGAAAAATTCATAATTGAAGTCAAAATATGCTAAGTTACAATATTATTTCTTCATTTTATAAAGAATTTTAAAGCATACTCTGATTTTCAAGTTGAAACTATTTTAATTTTAAAACTAAAATATTGTTAATGAGTAAAGCCCAAAATAAATTTTAGAATAAAAATATTTATTTAATGCCCGGTTTTTCAGTTTAGGTTTAAACTGACGTTTAAAACAAAGTCGTATTTCTCACTGAATGTTTAAACCTGACTTAAACCTAGTCGAGAGTTTAAACTGGCATTTTCATAGAAACAGATGTTTTGACATATTATTTTTCAATGGGTTTTCAAGTGATCACATCAAGCATGTGTTTTTGTTACGTGACTTTATATCATATCAATTAATAAATAATTATAATGAATAATAATAAATGAATTCTGATAATGAAGATTTAAGTGATAACGAACATGCTTATATTAATATTTGTGTCTATCAGTTGCAAAACGGATCTTTTCCACATTTTGAAAAAAATGAGTTATATACGTCATTTGAAAGGTCTTTTAAAAATCTACTTATTTACTTTACTTTTAAAAGAAAAAAAATACCTTTTCCTCTGTATTTTGATCGTCAAAATATGAGCTCAGTTGCAAAACAGTACATTTTGTCAAATTTCAGAAACAATTTTGCTTAATAACTTAAAATGACTTAACATGACAAAGACCCCTTTTGCAACTGATAGACACATTTATTCATACCGACCAAGAGTATTGATTCTTCTTTTTGAAGTAGTTTTTTATTTTTTTAAAGCTCACTAAAGTTTATTAATAATTCTTATGGATTTGAAATTTACAGTAGTCTTGAAAATGAATGAAAAATGATAAATCTAAGTAGTGAAACACCAGCAGCTTAAACGCTTCGTTTAAACTTGCTTGTAAGTTTAACTAAACTAAAGTTTACACTTGTAAAAGATTTGAGTATTCTTCATCAATGTTTACGTAGTAACTATCTAAGAGCCAAAATACATTGAGACGAATGCGCTAGTTGTAACAATTTTTTTCCTACTTGGTATAATAAGAATAGTCTAAAATAATTTTAGCTGACGGTTGTAATACACTCACGCTCGTTACAACTTGGTCGTGCCACCATCAGGTGTATTTTCAGGAGTTGTTAAAACCGGTTATAAACTCGTTTGCGACGGTGGCAGTAGTCCTAGTCTATTTTCAGTCTAAGAACAGCGAGCGACATGGTATTTGACAGTTTAATTGGTAGAACAGTGACCCCGGCAAAGCAAAGATCTTGAGTTCGAATCCCAGTCGAATGTCGTTTTTCTGTTCTTAGTCTACTACAAACTTGAACTGAAGAACTGAAATCATATGACAAATTTTGCTAAATGATGAAATCATACAAAAACAAATCTTTCGAAATGTCAGTCAGTGACGCATGGAATTGCTCATATACTACATATTTTTATAATTGAATTGTCATTGGTGTTAATTCGATTTTTTCTTCTTAAAAATTTAAAAATAAACCATCTGGTTATTTTATTTATTTTAATGTCTATAATAAAAATTGGTATTATGATTCTTCATTATCGTTGAATCGTTAATAATTTGGTTTAAATTAGAAAATAAAATATGTATGTATGTATTTACCTTATTTACACACATGCAAAAAGAAAGAAAAAATCAATTAAAAGGTGAAAATTTTAAATATATAAATAAGATTATAATTCTATGAAATTTGTAAAAGAAAAATAAGGTGAAAAATTCTTACGGTTTAATAAATTTGTTTCTATAGCAATGAATTTTTTTTTTCTTTTTAAAAAAAGAAATATATTTTCTAGTCACGTAGGTCGTAATTTTCTTGAATATGGGTTAAAAACGTTACTAATTCCATACTGAATTTGAAGAAAAAGAAAAAATGAAAAACTATAAATAAAAAGGAAACAGGCATTAAGATGTGATATGGATTATTATTATTATTTTTTTTTTACATTTTGTATTGAAATCATTCCTTTTAAATTTCTTACTTTTTTTTTTTTTATTTGATTTTTGAATGATTTTTAATCCTTTAAAAACTTTGTATCGTATTCAAAGTTGAATTTTCATGAAATAAGGATATAGAAGGTACTTACTTTCGCTTTTTTTTTTTTTACATATTTTATTTTATTTTTCTTATTTTTTAGTCAAATAAGAATCATAAATGAGTCATTGAGCTTTTCCAAAAGAGCTATAATGTCATCATCCTATTTATTGAGTTTATTTCTGGGTTTACATATAGCTTTTAAGAATTCGATATAACATGTTCCCCTAATTCAAAGGAAATACACATTTTTAAAATTATGGATTTTCTTTTTCTACAATAAATTGAATAGAATTTTAATTAAATAAGAAAATTTAAGTTATTACATGAATAACAAACATATTTATTTCAATTAAATAAAATTAATAAAAAACTAAAATACTTCGTATAGTAATTATTCTCAGAAAGTGTCAATGAACGTCATTGCATCCACTTTTGTTGCTGCAAAAATAAATTATAAATAATGCATTCATTTGTCTGTATTATTATTAACTATACATTTTTTTTTACCGATATAAGTATAGTTTTTAAAAAGGGGTGTGCTGCTGCTGTTGCTATTGCAATTATTTCAGTTATTTTTTTTTTTAAATTACGATAATGTGTGTGTGTTTTTTTTTTTGAATTAATTGACTTTAAGATATTTTTTAATGTACAGAAAGAAAATATTGATTTTAAGATTTTACTGCTAAATCGCTAAATTTGTGATTCTTTTTTTCTTTTGTTCTTGTTAGTAACTCAAATTTAATTTCATACTTAAATAAAATATCAGTAAAACAATATAAACGTAACATATCAACACAAAGACTTATAATTTTCATATTTTAGAAAAAAAAAAGAAGAAATAATTACATATTGAAATAAAAAAAAAAATTTTAATGAAAAAAAAAATGAAATGAAAAGTGTGGTGTTGTTTATGAAATGGTTGTCAGTGCTATGTTATATTCCGGCAATACGGCCGGTCTAAGAATACCAAAGTCACCATCATTTCATAGTGGTTTAGATTTAGTAGCTAAAAAAGATTTTAAATTTGTAACATCATATTCAACAGATAATATAACAAATATGCCATCACTACAGCCAGAACAATCTAATAATAAGGTTAGAAATTGTAATTAACAACTAAAAAAAAAAAATAAAAAAAAAAAATCATTAATTGAATTTAGATTTTGAATATTCCCGTTAAAAAAATAATTTTATATTTGAAATATTGATAATTTCTTTTGTTTTTTTTTGTTTTTAGATAACATTTTTCAATATTAATATTGTTCAGTTAGTTGAATAAAGAATATCAAGTTTCAAATATATACATATGTATATGAAAAAAAATTCTATAGTAAGAAATTAATACAAGAAATTTTTAAGTTTACATTAAATGAGGCGCTTAGCGTTAGAACGGCCTAAGCCACTTTAAAAAACAAATGGAAAACAGGTTAATTGTCCATTGTACGATTTTGCAGTTGACCAGTTTTACCTTTGGTTTTTTTTAAAGTGGCTTAGATTTTTTCTTAAATTTTCTGATGTTTTTTTTTTTCAAAATTCCACTTGATGATTTTTCATATACTATATGTTTATTTGAAAATTAATTGAAACAAAAAAAAATTGTATACTTAACATTAATTATTTTCCTGTATTGTATTTCATTATGATCACAAATCATTTCATTTACCTAATTGATTCTTCATACATATATTTTCATTATTTTTCTTCTTTTCATTTTAATATACGCAGTCATCCTCACAAAATAATTTTAAATCATCCCCAAATAATTCGAATTTAAATTCGATACAAAATCATCATTTAATTGGGACAAATGGTCAACTAACAACAAATACTTTATCATCATTAATATCATCATCAACATCAACATCATCATCATCATCGTCATCATCATCATCATCATCATCATCAATATTATCAACAATAGCAACAACAGCTTCTTCAAATAATAATGTGTTTACAACAAATAATTCTTCAATATCATCAACAACAAATATCAATATTTCAACTTCAATAACATTACAACAAAATGGTGGATCTGGTTCATTATCACCACAATCTAATATATATCATCTTCAACAACAAATAATTGGAAGTCCAGGACGTGCTAGAGATCGTAATATTTTCAATTCACCAATATCTAATGCTGTTACCATAGCTGTTTCCCTTCCATTACTTAGAGGTGTTTAAAACATAAATAAAATACATACCATAAAAATAATGCATAACATTATTTTTATTATTCATCAAACTTCTATAGAATTTTTCCTTTATTATTGCTTCTTTTTTTTTCATATGATATTTTTGTAAAATTCACTTAGTTTTTATGTATGATTTTATATTTTTCCTTATTTTGTTTTTTTTTTCTCGGTATTTTATTAATAGTTTTTTTTTTTTTCATATTAGTTTGGTGTGTTTGTGTTGTGTGTCTGTGTGTACAAATGTGTATGTAAATTATTATATACATACTCATAATATACATTACCTATATGTTTTCTTTTTATTTACCTGATTTTT
The DNA here is from genome assembly GCA_932526495.1 of Bombylius major. Classification (NCBI taxonomy): domain Eukaryota; kingdom Metazoa; phylum Arthropoda; class Insecta; order Diptera; family Bombyliidae; genus Bombylius; species Bombylius major. The sequence continues at coordinate 20,468,013 of OW052042.1, read as the reverse complement.
TCTTGTTTTATTCCATTTAATATTCCATTAATGTTGATTTGCATTTTTACTTAGATTTTGTTTTTTTTTTATTGTTGGGGTTTTATTTTCTTTCTTCTTCCTTTTGTTGATTGAATTTGCTTTTCCTTGTTTTAAAATGGTTTCAAATGTATTTTTGCATTATTCATTTAATGGTTTTTTTTTTAAATAAAAATAAAAAAATATATAGAAATAAAACTAATTTAGTCAATATGAAGTTTTATTTTCTTAGTTTTTTTTATTAGAAACAGGAAACTGTTTTTTTGTATTTTAAATCGTATTCAGTTGAATTTTAGTGAAACAATTTAGATAATAAGATACTTTTTTAAATACATATATACATATACATATACTTAGATATTAAATTTTTTATAGAACACTTTTTTATTTTCACAATTTGTGTCCATAATTATGAAAGTGGCTAAGTCTAATTTTGATAAAAAAAAATGAATTAAGAGTAATTTTCAGATGAAGATCGATGTACCATTTCAACTATTTATAATATTTAAGTTATTATGTAATACATACTACATAGTAGTGATTCTTCGGAAAGTGTGAAATTTCGAAGGTCAGCGAATTTTTATCAAATTTTAGCAAAAAAATTGCATGAACTCATGTCCAATAAATTCAATATTCGATACCAAAAAGGTGTACTTTCAAATTTGAATTGAAGGGGAATGACAAAACACATGTTCTAACTAGATCATTTTTTTCAAATAAATTCCAAAAATAAGTTAAAAATATCTGTTGAACCGAATAAAATATAAACTCTTCTTACTTTTCAAAGTAATTTATTTCATATTGTACGTAAATTTAACTTTTTATACTTCGGAGACCACGGATTTCACACTTTCCGAAGATTCACCCCTATATGTCCTAGAATTTTTATATTAAAAAAAAACCTTGATTATCTCAAAACAAAACCAAATTGTCTTAGACTAGACCACTTTCATAATTATGGGCACAATTAAGAGGGCTTAACCTATAGCATTTTCGTTTTTAGGATCAATTACGAAAATTAAGCTTTAACTACTTTTTTTTTTTCATATTCATAAAACACATAAGAAATCAAGACTATCTTCTACAAAAACTAAATTTCCATACAGATCTTTCGCACGAAAAGATACATTTTCTAACGGTATTTTTCAAAAATTTCAATTACTCTTTTCATTTTATTTTTCATCAACTTGAAAATGTCAAAATAATTTTTATCCTTAAAAGTTAATTAAAATTTGAAAAAATTTTCATCTAAAAAAAAAATATATGAAAAGCTCAATAAATTTAATGTGAAAGAAAATATAAATATACATTTCATCTTATTGCTGCCATTTAATGACATAATTTAGTCTTTTTTAGTTTCATTTTTCGTCCATAACAAATTATAAGTATATGCTTTTCTTTTTCGTCAATGATGTGTGATTTAAACACAAAAGTCGAAATAGAAAAAAAAAATAAAAATAAGAAAAAAGCATTTAAAATTTATAAGAAAATTCTATATTTTTTGCTTCGAACAGGAAAAAAAAATGAAGACAAAAAAAAATAGTCTGTAATTTAAGCACAAAATGTTCATTTGGTAACAAATGGACAATATGTACTATGTTTTTTTTTTTTTGTTTCTTTCTGGCTTTATGAAAATTCTTTTCACAGAATTTTCTATTTATTTTTTTTCGTAAGTTATTTAATGGAAAATTAATGGCATCATGCATAAATCATTTAGTTTTTTATTTTATTTTATTTTTTTGTTTCGTCCTAATAACATTGTTAAGGTCAATTTATTTGATTTCATTTTTTTTCTTTCTATTTCGTTTTAGTTTTTGTCATTAGAGAATCTTAAAAAAGGTTCATGTTTTTATACGAAAATTAATATTAAAAAGGAAATTACTTAATCTTTTAAAATTTTATTAAAATATTCTTTAGTTAGAAAATTTTAATTTAATTTTTAACTGTAAAAGTTTACTATTGTGGTGTAAGGAAGGTCGTCGTCGAGAATAATAAATAAAAATAAAATAAATGGAAAATATTTTGTAGTAAAACAAAAATTTTTTCGAAAGTTTATTCATTTGAAATTTATTCTATTTACATACTTCGACCTTTTTTCAATGGTTCATATATAATAATTTTAAAGACAATGTTATTCAATTAATAATTTAATTTTATTCAAGGTATTTCACGTAACAAAATCAATAAGAATTTTATAGAATCACTTTTTAGTACAATAAGTTCATACAAATATACATATATAGTTTTTTTTATATGCAACACTTCAAGGATAATAAATAAAATAAATACGTATTTATATACATAATTCATTTTATCGTAATACTGAATAATCAACATTACACGATTAATTTTTGTTTTGTTTTTTTTTTTCACATTAAAACTTTTGCTCCAATTCGACACATAAAAATATTATTCTTTTACATAATTTCAAAGTTTTTTTTTTTTTTTATTCATTTTAAATGCCATTCATGAAACGAGGATATAAATTCCAATGATGTATTTTCAAATAAAAAAGAAAAACATGTCACATTTTACGCTTTTTAAAATAATTTCTGCATTCGTTAAAGGCACATACATACATACAAAGTTGCAGAAAATGTATTGAATATGAAAAAAAAAAAACACGTCCTTAGAATTTAGAAAACATTTTTTTTTTATTTAAAAAAAGAAAAAGAAAAGTGCTTTTCTTAATTGCTCTCTTATACAATTTTAATAAGAATATATAATTTTTTTTTTTTTGTAAATAGAAGTCATAATTTTATATTTTTTATGTAATTTTTAATAATTATGAATGTCGTGTATTTATCAATGAAATATTAAAAAAAAAAACATCTTTTTTTTTGTAAATAAAAAACGTTTTTACACGTTTACAAATCACGTTTATTATAATATTTTTTTGTTGTTTTGTTTTATTTTTTTCACAGAAACACCAGCAAATGAACGTGAAGAATTATTTATTCAGAAGTTAAGACAATGTTGTACATTATTTGATTTTTCCGAGCCATTAAGTGATCTAAAATGGAAGGAAGTTAAAAGAGCAGCATTACATGAAATGGTTGAATATTTAAATACTCAAAATGGTGTTATTACAGAATCAATTTATCCAGAAGCTATTAATATGGTAAGATAAAAGATTTTCTGTTTTTTTATATTTTTGTTTTTTAATGAAAAACATACACCTCTTTATTCACCAGAAATATGCGATACAGTGCACTCGCTCTAACTTGACCGAACTTCTGCAAACGGTTCTTCAAGTTATCGAATAGGTTGTTTTATGACAGTTTTTTTGTAACAAAACAATATTAATATGACAATAAAACAATAATATTATTTGACAAGCCAGTTTTTGAAGAAAAAAAAATTACTTTTTATTAACCTTTGAAAAATAATCGTACATATTACCTGTTTATATTCTTTGATGGAAGATAAAACTGCTATTTATCTTATGTTCTACATCACTGAAATATCTCTGTAAGAAACTTCTTCCACTTCAGTCCATTTTATTAACTTATTACAAATTTTTTCCATGTACTGAGCAATTTATTACAAGTTATAAATCAGACAATGCTAAATTTTTGAGAGGTCAAGTTACTGGATAGTTCAAAGTTATCGGGGATTCAAGTTAGCGCGAGTGCACTGTATGTATAAAATAATCTGAGCTTCATTTCACATAATACACTTTTCTCTAGAAAAAGAATTTGAAGAGTTTTTTGTGAAATAATTTATTCCTTTAAAAAAAAAAACGGTTCAGTAAACTATAAGATTCAGTATTCAGATTGATTGTTTGCGGGTGTGTGTTTGTGTAGTACCATAATAAATTTTAATTTTATTTAAAAAAAAAAATCGATTTAATTTTAAATTTCATTTTATTTTAAATTATAGTTTGCTGTTAATTTATTCAGAACATTACCACCATCATCAAATCCGAATGGTGCTGAATTTGATCCAGAAGAAGATGAACCAACATTAGAAGCATCATGGCCACATTTACAATTTGTTTATGAACTTTTTTTAAGATTTCTAGAATCACCAGATTTTCAACCTAATGTTGCTAAACGTTATATAGATCATCAATTTGTATTACAATTATTAGATTTATTTGATTCTGAAGATCCACGTGAAAGAGATTTTCTTAAAACTGTATTACATAGAATTTATGGAAAATTTTTAGGTTTACGTGCATTCATTAGGAAACAGATAAATAATGTTTTTTATAGGTAAAGTTTTTAAAGGAAAAAACTTGAATTTACTACAATTTTTTATTTATTATTTTATTTTTTGGTTTTTTTGTTTTGTTTTGTCAGATTTATATATGAAACAGAACATCACAATGGTATTGCTGAATTATTAGAAATATTGGGAAGTATTATAAATGGTTTTGCATTACCATTAAAAGAGGAGCATAAACAATTTTTATTAAAAGTTTTATTACCATTACATAAAGTTAAAAGTTTATCTGTTTATCATCCTCAATTAACATATTGTGTTGTGCAATTTTTGGAAAAAGATCCAAGTTTAGCTGAACCTGTAATAAGGTATGAAAAATTATGCGTTCGTTTCAAAAATTCAACATTGTTGTGAGCAGCATATCACCCTACCAATACCATACGGTGTATTCACCTTGGTTGCATGGTTGTGTTTATTGGTGTTCTGGTGAATAAAAGTACAAATTGATAGTGGTATGTGTTGAACAATATTTAATGACAGTTGAAGTTGTAATATTAAGTTCACCTTTCACCATTGCAACCTGTGTTGACTCTTTTGGTAAATTAATGGTAAAGCTGTGATTAATTGAAACATCGAAATTAGATTTTAATGGAAAAAATTTTGCAACAACTGGTTGAATTTTTAAAATGAACGCTATTTTAAAATGAATAAATTTGAAAATTTTATTGATTTTCTTCTTCTTCTTCTTCTTCTTCTAATTTTTGTTGTTATTTTTATAGAAGTTTATTAAAATTTTGGCCAAAGACACATAGTCCAAAAGAAGTAATGTTTTTAAATGAATTAGAAGAATTATTAGATGTTATTGAACCAGCTGAATTTCAAAAAGTTATGACACCATTATTTCGACAAATTGCTAAATGTGTATCATCACCACATTTTCAAGTTGCTGAACGTGCATTATATTATTGGAATAATGAATATATTATGTCATTAATATCTGATAATTCACAAATAATATTACCAATTATGTTTCCATCATTATATCGTAATTCAAAAACACATTGGAATAAAACAATACATGGCCTAATTTATAATGCATTAAAATTATTTATGGAAATGAATCAAAAATTATTTGATGAATGTAATAAAAATTATCGTCAAGAGAAACAAATGTATGTCATTGTTTTGTTTTTTTTTTTTTTAATGTTTATTTTGTTTTTTCCATTTTTAAAAATTTTTTTTTAATTGTATATTTTTTTTAGGGAGAGAGATAGATTAAATCAACGTGAAGAACATTGGATGCAAATTGAAAGTTTAGCTAAAAATAATCCAGAATGGTCAAAATTATCTGAAAAATTTGAAAGTCTCAGTATTTCAAGTAGTCAAAATGAATTTGATAATATACCAGATAATGATGATTTAACATATGATAAATTGGAACAAGAATCAAGAGAAGTAAGTTTTCTTTTCAAGTTATTTAGTGTAATTTTTTATAGGAATTATTTAAAATTGAAAATGACCCGAATTTAAATACTAAATTACCTGCAATTTTAGATTAGAAGAAATTGATAGAATATTAATAGATAAATATAATTTTCAGATATGTAGTTAGAAAGACCAAAAAGATATAAATACATACAATAATAACGAAAAATATTAATAGAATTATAGAATATCATAAAATTTATTTTCTTATTTCAGCAATTAATTCTTTAAAGACTGATAAAATGAGAATATCCTCCTCCTAAAAAACAAAAATTCACCTATGTATGTTGTTTTACTAAAAAAAAATATATATACAAAAATCAAGTTTCGTATACTCATTTTTTTTTTTTTTTGTTGTCTAAACTTTTTCGTTTTTCTTAACAAATTTACAAGAGCTAACAATTTATTATGTATTTTTTTAATTGAAGAAGTGTAATAAATTTATGTAAATTTATGTGTGTTAGCAATTACAGTAAAATAAAAAGGAGAAGGAGAATTTTTTAAATCGGAACCGTGATATAAAAACCCCAAAAATAGAATTACAAAAATTTTAAAATAAAAAAAAACGTAGGCAATAAAAAACAAGATTCAAAAATTATAACCGTTTATTTTTTACATACAAGATACAAAATTTCTTAACTTTTTCTGTTAAAAAAAAAAAAAAAAACAATAACGGTTTAATTACATGGAAACGGAAGTGATTTATGTTGAATCTTACTTATTTATTTTGTTCTATTTTATTAACTCAAAATAGTAATATCATTTTAATTTTCTTCAGGCATCAATAATAACAAGGAATTCACATTACTGATTAAGAGCGTAAAGGTAGAAATTTATTTTCTTTTTTTTTTTTTGAAAAAAAATCATCTTTTAAATGTTATTTATTAAATATTTCACGTGAAATATTATATATAGATTGATTGTTTCGTAAATCTTCTTTTTTTTAATCTATTTTCTTAAAAAAATATTTTTTTTCTTTTCAAAAAAATTAAAAATATACAAAACATTCAAACAATACACATAATACTATGTATTACTTGAATATATTATATGTAATGTATTTTTGTTATTATGTACATATAAAATAAAAGCATGAAAATTTCAAAAATAAAATATACATACATGTTAAACATATTTAATACGACACAACAACAATATCAACAATATCAACAACAAGGAAATAATACTTCTACAATTTATCAACTTTCTTATGAAATATGATTTTTATTTAGAATTTTTTCTTATATGTACATACAGTGTTTTTCACAAGAACGTGTACGCCATAACTTACTTCGTTTTTTCCCGATAATCATGAGTCATTGCTATTTGTTTTTAGCAAGTAATTAGCTATTGCTCAATGTATTAATTTTTTCAGTTGCTTTTGAAAATTGAATGAGTTAAGGTAAAAATTAAAAATGAGTTCAGTGTTCAAGAAGCGTTTTGAAGTAGTGCTTTTAGTTAACCACCCAAAAAGGGCCAAAAATGTCGTTGAAAGTCGCAGCGAAATGTACTAGAACATCAAAATCCGTCGTGAAAAAGTGGGTTAACAGATACAAACACATATCAGACAAGCTTGGTCATGAAAAGGAGAAGTAGTGCTTCAACGCAGCGTAAAACATCCGTTGCAGGTCCATGTTTACGGGTGCTTCTCAGCAAAAGTATTTGAAAAGCTTATCACTTTTACAGAAAACTTGAATGCAGTAAAAATAATAGATTTATACAAAAAAGGATTATTAAAGTCTAAAGAAATGCTATATGGTAAAACTAACATCGACTGAGTTCTTCAGAAAGACAATGATCCCAAGCATAAAAGTGACCTTAGAAGTTGGAAAGAGCAAAATTGTGTTAGAAAGATGGATTGGCCTTCGCAGTCGCCAAATGCAAATACTATAGAGAATGTTTGGGCTCTTATGAAACAAAAATTTGGAAGAAAAAATATAAAAAGCATAAAAGGTTGAAATTACATTTAGAAAGAATATGGAATGGTTTGCCTGTAGAGTATGCCAAAAAACTGGTAGAAAATTGCGAAAGACTTGTGTCACTTAATTATTAAAAATAAGAGACTGGGTAGCAAGACAACTGAAAAAATTAATACATTGCGCAATAGCGCAGTTATGGCGTACACGTTCTTGTGAAAAACACTGTATATGTATTATTTTAATATCTGTCATCATCATCATCAGCTCGATAGCCCGATGTGAGCCTTAGCTTGCTTTTTTTAATAAGTGTGTTTTATAAAAATGTGTACCTATTTTTTTTTTTTTTTTTTTTTTTTTTTTTGTAATCTTTTCTTCTTTTTGGTTTTTTTGCCAGTTTTTGACCATTTTTTTTTTTTAAATTTATTAATGGCCAAAAATTGAGAAAAAAAGTCAAAAAAAATGAAAATTCAACTTTATTATTTGGTAAAGCATAAAAAAAAATAAATAAATATAATATATTTTAAATATCGATTTAATTTATTTTAATTTTTTGTTCATAACTAAAAAGTTCCGGATTGATGAGAAATAAGCACAATTTAATTTTTACTTTTTAAATAGTTAAGCATGATTTTTGTGTGTATGTATCTGTATTTTAAACTGACACAAATAAAACTTAATTTAAAGAAAAAAACAAAAAAATAATAATAATAATACACAATAGTGTTCCTGGCATGTTTAATTATCGCCTGATCCTCTCCTCATTATTTCTTTTCGTTTTTTGTATATAATTTATAAATTATAAAAATTTTAAATTTCAAAAATAAACAAATTTAATTTGAATTTAGAATTTCATTGAAATTGATTATATCATACGAAACTGTTATACCATCTTAAATTCTATAAATGTACCGTTTATTTTGAAAATGGCCTAAGTTCAGTTTTTGTGAAAAATGAGGTGGGTTCTCAAAAACTAATCATGACTGCAGCAGTGTTACAGAAATGTTGTCACAGTGTTACTGCAACATTTGATTGTTTGATTGTGTTGCGATACTCTGACACTGCTGATCAATTTTACGACACTTTTGAAGATTTGTTTGTCTTTTAAAATTTCACGTATTCATAATAAAATACCAAACTGCGATGTTTTCAGTATTAAGAAATGTACTAATTAATTATTTAATAGAGGAAAATTGTGAGAAGAAAAACAGCAAATAATGAAATAATCGGTAAAAAAATAATGAAATTTCGGATAAAACAAATATTACAAAAGGTCTATTTCCGTACTTCAGCCTGCTGTAATTTTATATAGCAATTCTGTAATTTTCTGTAAAATTCTTAAGATTCAGTAAAGTTTTTAAGGTACGGGAACACACCTATACTTATCTTTGTTTAAAAAAACCGAATTGACTTAGTTCACTTTTCAAATAAACGTTTCAATTATTCTTTATTGAATGGTAATGCAGTTTTTTTGAGTGTCTTAGAAAAATTGATTTTCAATTAAATTGAAATTCAGAAAGAAAATCAATACAAAAATTGATAATTTCAAAAAATTTTATTTATGAAAAAATTATTTTTTATTTTCATAAAATATATGTATTTTTATTTTAGATAAGGAATGGCAGAAATAAGGATAAGCCCCTTATCAGAAGAAAATCAGATTTACCAGCTGATACTGGAACTGTGAAAGCATTAATTGAACATAAACGTGCTGATGAATTTTTACAAACACCACCTGATGTTAATAAATGCTAGAGCATCATTTATTTATATATTTTAAAAAAAATAATAAATCCAATAAATAAAAAAAAAATTAAATAAATAAATTACACAAAATTGTTTTGTATACATTCTTAAAAATAAAATTAAGATAAAAATTTAAAAAATACAAAAAAAAATGATCTTGTTTTAAAAAAGGATATATTGAGAAAATTCATTGGAAACAACAAAAAAAATAAATTTTATGAAAGGAAATGGGAATTGGTTATAAGAAATTTTATTATTAAACAAAAAAACAAACAAAAAATGATTTCTAGTAATTTAAAAAAAGGTGCCATTGATTAAAATTTAAAAAAAAAATAAAATATATTAAAAATTTATGGGAAATTTTCAAGAAAAAAAACAAAATAAATAAATAAAATACAAAATTCGAAAAAAAAAAGCAAACAAAAAAAAAACAATTTTATTGAAATATGTATTATTGTAATTTTTTTTAAAATAAATGTGAAAGTTATCTTTATTTTATTATTTAATCAAAATACACGTGTGTAATGGAGAAAAAAAAATTTTTTTTTTTTTTAAAAAAAGGGAAAATTTGAAGAAGAAGATAAAAATTGTATAAAAATAACGTTGTGAACAAATAAAAAATAGTATTGAGTTGTAAAACAAATATAATAAAAAAAAAGTATACAAATTTGACACAAAAAAAAAAAAAAATAAAGTGGAGAAAAAAAGTAAAAGTATGTAATTTGAATTTTCTCTTTTCATCTTTTCTTTTTTTTTTTTTTTCAGTGTAAATGGAAATGTATATGTATAATTTCGCAAAATTAAATATTTTTATCAATAAATAGATTTTTTTTTTTCCTTCTAAGAAAATATATATTAATTATTTTTGTATGAAATTTTTTAAATGTTAATATTTTCATGTATAAAATTGAAAATTCATTAGTTTTTATTTTATTTTATTTTTTAAATTTGTTTGTTTTGCATAAATAAAGAAAAAAAGAAAAGAAAATAATATAGTGCTTCTTCAAAAATGAATCATTGCTTTGCTGATGCGATACTGATGCTTGTCACAAATTCAGAAATGCAACGCATCAAATCAAGTATTCGAAAATCCTTGTAATGTTCAGCTGTCATGTAATTAGCATTGCATCGCCAACTAAAAACTTTGCGTTGTAATAGCAACAAGTAATGTTTTCGCATCACGAACAGAAGAACGTTAGCATCACCAAAACAGCGATTCATTTTTGAAGAAGCACATATTTAGAGAAGAATGTGGATTTAGGAAATAAAAAATAAAAAAAAAAAGATCCTCCCCCACCGGGAAGTAAATTTGAATAAACAAATTTTCTTTAAGCTGCTAGTTGAATTGAAAAAGAAAAAAAAGAAGTTAAAGTAAATTAAAAATGTTTTTTTTTGTCCTAAATGGTGAATTGTAAAATTATTTTTTTCCGTTTTTTCAGTTGTAAAATTATTTTAAGTTTGAAAAAAAAAAAATTAAATTTCATTCCTTCATATCGCTTAATCCTTTTTTTTTCATAACTTTCAAAAAATAAAATTGGAAATTTGATAGCTTGAAAGAAAAATTTTAAGTGCGATTAAATATAAAAAAAAGTAAAAAAAAAAAGACAAAAATATTATAATTCCGAATTGAAATTTAAGATTTTGGCTTGTTGAGAAAAATATGTATGTTTTTTTTTTTTTGTTTAGAAATTTATTTATTTTTTCTTCATTAACTGTGTTAATCGGATGATGAGTTTTATTGAGATTGTTATAAATTCTAAGGAAGAAAAATCAAAATTTAATAAATTTACATTTTACGATAAATTGATTATTAAAAATTTCTAAGATTTAATATCGCGTCATTTTTTTTTTTTTTAATAATGAAAAATTATTTATAATTCGAAATAAAAAGGACCCAAAAGCATGTAAAAGACTTTTAAATTCGAATTTTTAATAATTAAAAAAAAAAAAAAAACTATTGCCAGTATTTCCTAATTTGCTAATTTACGTCCTTTTTTCGTAATCTTAAAATATTTATTTAAATAATATCACAAACACACATACACACACTTTCTTATCATCAAAATTTTAGTAGCTCAATATTCTAAAAAAATAATTTTCTTTGTTTTTTTCTTTTAATTTTCCTCTTTTATGTTAGAAAAACAAAAAAAAGCTAATCAAAAAAGTATGTATTTTAAAAGAAGGTTTTTTTTTTTCGTTCAAATAAATCACATATCAAGTATATTCGTGAAAAAAAAAATTATTTTTCAAAGAGAAACAGCTAATATATTTTTAGAACTAGAAAAGAAAAAGAAAGAAATAAAAAATCATTATTTTTATGTTTTTACATTTTTTAATTTTATTTGTAACTGACGAATGTTTAAATCATAATTTTCCATAAAATGTAAATAATATTTAATATAAATCACATACACACATAGATACATTATGTAAATTTATTAATTACATTTTAGTCGGTTTCAAAAATTCAAGCTTGCTTGCTCTAATTTACAGTTTGCATGCATTTAAGACTAGAAACCACACAAGCCAGATTTACAAAATTTATGTAATCTTTTCGACATTTAAAAAATATTTTTTATATTTCATTAATTTGATAATTTCATTGTATGTAAACTAACTGCCTTATTCTACATCAAGTCATAACTTGTGACAGTCATTAAGTGCTGATAACTAAGTTTTGGTTAAAAGTTTAAATTAAAAATCGTGATGGATAAGAAAAATAAATTTTATTAAAAAACAATTTTACTAAGTTTCAAAAATTTTTAACTTGTAACACTCATATGGTATCAAAACGGCGCTTTTAGTGCTAATTGCGTCTTTCGAAAGATTTCGAGGGCCGCCACGTCAACACTCATATGGTAACACACTATTTTTTTTTTTTTTACAAAATTTACAGTGCAAGTCGTTCAAAATGATGGTCTGTTTCAAAAATACATCAGTTGCCTGCGCAAATTGTTGTCTGATTGCAATTTGAGTGAGTATCAACAAAGAGATTTCTGAAAAGTATTTGCAAATTTACAATCATTTGCTCTGCAAGTTTTAATTTATAAAGTTAATGCTTTTGCAACTTGCACTGGAAAAAAATAAATGAACATGGCCTTTGCGTCATTTGCGCAATTTGTATATTAATGAAAAGGGTCGGATTTTATGAAGCCTTCAATTTTTCGGCAAGCTTGAATTTTTTAAAATTTGCTCTTGTGTTTAATCAATTGTTTAAATCAAAATAATTTAAATATGTTTTTTTTTATTGTTTTGTTTCTTTATTATTAGTTAATATGTAATTAATTTTTTTTTATATTTACACAAAAGCTGGTGATCTAAGCTTAAAATTTAATTTTCGTTCGGTATTAATTTTTGATCCTTTCTGAAATTCGTTTTTTTATACTGAATGAAGTTGTAGATCTTGTGTTTGTTGTGTAAATGTTGAAATTATATTGTATATAAAATAAAAATAGATAAATAAATAAATACACAAAAAAACAAAGAATAAATAAATAAATAGAAAGATAGAAAAAAAAAAGACTCGAACAGGATAATTTTTTTTTCCAATAAAACTAAAAGAAAAAAAAAAAACAATTTACAATATTACAGTTTGAAGAATAAAAAAACAACATACAATTTAATTAGCTCTATTAAATAATTTTACTTAAACATAAAAATAAAATATATAAAAAAAGAAAAAGATACAAAATAAATTTCATGTCAGATATTTATTTGGTTTTTTTTCTATTTTTTTTTTATTTTTTTCACAATTAACTTTAAAATAGTACATAAGAAAAGCTGAAGAAAAAAAATAAATATACATACATAATATATAGGAAATAAAAAAAGAATAGTAAACAAAAAATTTATAAAATTTTTCATTCTTACACTATTCATTTCATTTTAGCTATACAACAAACATACTTAAAATAAAAAATAATAATACATACAAAACAACATATTTAATTAAAATAAATATGAAATATTTAAAAAAAAAAACATATTGAATTACATAAGTAAGAGGGGGATAGAGTGAAATATTGTTTAATGTTTGTTTATTATAATTTTTTAAAAAGTAAAATAAATATTTAAATAAAAAAAACAAAACTGTGTATATATATAATTATGAAAATATGAAAGAAATGAAGAAAAATAAAATGTGTTTTACATTTAAAAAAAAAAAAAAAAGGATTATAAGAAAGAGAAAAAAAAAAGTGAAAAATATTTCCTTTCTAAAAGAAATTAAATTCTTTTTTTTTTTGATTATGGGTGAGGATGATGATAATGATGATAATGATATGACTTAATTGCAATGATTGTTGTGTATTAACAGATTAAACAAGTTAAAACAAACAAACAAAAAATGTGTAAAAGTTATTAAAATAAAAAAAAATAATGTGAAAATTCCTATTGAAAATTCTTTTTTTTTATTTAATTACAAAATAATTATTATAATGTAGAATCACATTGTAGAATTTTAATTTTTGAATATTTCTGTTCTTGACGCTTAAAATTAGAAATAAAATATATATATATATATGCATACAATACATACATATATCATATTATCAGATAGTTTTTTTTGTTTTTTTAATAAAACTTTGATATATATATACATACTTTTAGAATTTAAATAAGAATTTTCACATTTTTTTATTCTTTTAAATTTGTTTTAGATTTCATTTCAAGATTTATATCGTGAAATGTAATTTAAAATACAATTTGATTTATTTAAAAAATTAGAAAAACAACAAAAACAACAGCAACAACAAAAAATAAGAAAATATATGTATAGGCTAGTATATTAATAAATAATAATAAAAAAAAGTAAAACAAAAAAAATAATTAAATAAACATAAAATAAATACACATAACACACATTTACACACAAAAATGAGTATATGTATTAAGAAAATATGTACTTTATATACCCTTTTGCATTGTTATATTTTTATAAAAACAGTAAATACACAAAAAAAAAAAAAATTGTAATTATGTATCAGTTACATATATACATACATATATGTAATTTAAAAAAAAAAACATATAATACAACAATAATTATTATTCTAAATAAATTAGAAAAAAAAAACCAATAAAATGCTTCAAAACAACAACAAAAGCAAAATCAAAAATATAGATGTTAAAAATTTTTAATTATTCTAGTTTGTTTGTTTTATTTTTTGTTAAAAAATATTTTTAATTTACTAAGAAAAAGTAAATAAACAACTTTTATTATTATTTTTTTATAATATAAATAAAATTATAATAAAACGTTTAATTCAAAAATATTCATTGAAAATGAAAATACAAACCCAAAAACAACAAAAATAAAAATATAAAAAAAATGTTTAAAAAACTCAAAATAAATAAATACACATTATTTATGATATTATGCTGCTTTTGATGTTAAATTTAAAAGAAAAGAAAAAAAAACGTACTAACAAAATAAAGAAAGTATAAATATTAAAGAAAACAAGTAAAAAAAAAAAAACAATTAAATTAAATTAAAATAGGAATTTTTTTTTTATTTGTTAAATAATTTCGATATTAAAAAAAAATAAATAAATAACTAATAAAAAATATTATAAATGTTTTTATTAAATTTTTAATGACAATAAATAAAAAAAATAAACACTTAAAAGAAAAAATAGAATAACAATTAAAAAAAAAAAAAGGAATAAATAAATTTAAATAATGTAAATGTATATAATTATTATTATTATAATTGTATTGGAATATTTTTATGTTTTTGTTTTCTCTCTCTCTCTTTTTTTCTCTTTATTTTTTAATTTTTCATAATAAATAAATTTTTTACTTTTTTTTTTTTGCATTTTTAAGATGTTTTATTTTGAAATAATAAAAAAAAGAAAATTATTGAAATTATAATTATATACTTTTTTATTTATTTTTTTTTTGGATATGAAGAAAAATTAAATGAGAGAATAATTATAATTAAAAAATTATGAAATAATTAATAATTACAATGACCTTTTTTTTTTTCTAGAAGAAAAAGAAAAATAATAAAAAATAAAATAAAAATTCATATACATATAAAAAATTTATAAATTATATTGCAAATAAAGTTTAAATAAAGAAAACAAATTTATTTTCAAATAAACAACTGAAAAATGATTTTTTTTTTATTTTTGTTATATCGGAATTTTTTTAGTTTTTCAAAAAAAAAAAAAGTCTATTTTAAAGATAACACAAGGAAATACAAGAAGACAGACAACCATGCATAAACACTATATATTTCTTTAATGTTTCTTGGTTCCTACTATTCACAATTTTACATACGTAAACATAAAACTTTCAAAACAGTTCTTCAGCATATGTCGTATACTACATCGTTTATTAAACAAATATAACGTTTTTTTTTTCAGGCGGCCGGCCAGTAATTTCTCAAGTGTTATTTAATCATCAACTATACTGTATACCTACAAGAATAAAACAAATTATTAAACGGTTCGCAGTCTTTGAAAACATTGAAATTTTATATGTATATGTCCCCTGCGTTGCCATCAAATTTCAGATACATATAATTTTTAGTATAGCGAATCCTTTTCTTAATAGTTTTATTATTCATTGATAAAATTAAATCTATTATGGAAAATTTTTGAAAACAAAGAGTTTTTTACGCACAATTTAAAATTTGTACAATATTTTGTGAGTCACCAAGAGAATCGCAAAAATATAAATATACCTACCTGTTGCAACATTTTATACCATTTGCAACAATACATATATTTGTTTGTTACTTACTTACCTATGTTGAAGAAATATGGTCAATAAAAAAATTTGATAAGGAAAAAATTGTCATATTCGAAAGGAAAATACTCCGGAGAAGATGATGGACCAGTGAGAGAAATGAAAACATAAAGAATGAGATAGGTAGGGTAGGGCACTTGGTATGTATGAATTAAGGAAATGTGTTAAGTAAAATATTTCATGGCAACACAGAAGGAAAACCTAGAACAAGGTCGGGTAGGTGTGTTTGAAATAGAAATAAAAAATTTAAATATCTGGAGATGGAGACAAACTGCCATGAACAGAACAGAATGGAAGATCACGACTCGCATTAGGTTTGAAGTAGATTGTAAAGATAAAATTATAATTTTTGACTAAACAGAGAAGCGTGGGTGCGTGTAACAATTGAACAAGGAAGAATCAAATCTCATAAATACAAATATCTCTCATCTTGTAAATTTAAAGTTTATTCAGAACAGAAAAAAGTGGAAAAAAAACTCTGATTTCAAATTTTAAAAACAATTTGTTAAAATTTAATTTCTAAAAAATGTTTCCTTTTACAAAAAAAAGAACGTCAAATAAATTACTATAAAAAAAAACAAAAAATTTATTTATTTAATTGTGTCAGTAGTTTTTGTTCAATCAACTTTATCTTCTTCAGGAATTTCTTCACCATCTTCTGATATTTCAATAATTCTATATTTTTCAGCAGCTCGAAGACATTGTGCTGCCACTTCTCTTGCTTTTGTTCTTGAATCATCTGGAAATTGTGATAATCCACTCAATAGTTCCATAACATCAGTTTCTAGTATTTTTCTTGCAATATCTTCTCCTGCATTGATCATATTTAAAATAACAACAACTCCTCTATGTTGAACATCTGGACTTGGATTTGCAATAAGTGTATGTAGTACTTGAAGCCATGAACTTGCATCGAAAATTTTCTCACAACATTTTTTACTTACTGATGTTAACATTGCAAGAGCACCAGATGCAGCTTTTGCTGTATCTTCATCTTCTTCTTCGCATAGTAATGCCAAAAATTTAACTCTTTCATTATCGTCTTCATGCATTTTAACAACATCTTCTAACATCACTAAATTGCAAATGCATTGTGCTGCAGCACGACGTAACATCAAATGATCTTCCATTAAGTACATTTCGATTTTTTGTAGACCACCTTCTTTAATAATGCGTGTTCGTATAGTGTCATTCATTGAAGCCAAATTACATAATGCCATCATAGCTTCAAAATTTTCAAGTGAACTGCAATCTGGATGTAATGAATTTAAAAATGGACGAATAACTTCTAAATGTCGTTGTCCAGGAAAAGCAACTTCAGGATTTATTGTGATTCCAATTCTAGCCAATGCTTGTGCTGCTTGTCTTTTACCCTTATCAGTTCCTTCTAAGGATAGAGGAAGAAGAGCTTTTGCTCCACCGGCTTGAACTACTTTTCCTCGTAATTCTTGTAAACTACATAACGCATTAAATACTCGTGCAATCAATTCTCTAGAATTGTGACTTTCAGTTTTTGATAAGGCAACTAATGCAAATGTTATTCCTTCATTTCCTAAAACTTCAATTCGTTTATTCACAAAATCTGGATCATCTAATTCATGTTCTTCAGGGATGTGATGTTTAGCAAATTTCGCCAGCTCAACCATTTCAGGAAGTACTTCTTGTTTCTCATATGCATTGCACAAATTTACAAAAGTTGTTACAACACCATACAATACTGACTGATCTCCAGATTTTGCCAATTCAATTAAAGCATGTAAAGCTGGACGATCTTCAATTAATTTCTCTTTAACATCTGCATCTAAAGTCAAATAAGCTAGACCTTCAGCTGCCCATTTTCTAATATCTTTATCTTTTCCAGGCTTTATTAGGAATTTTCGACAAGCTTCTGCAAGTTTCTTTGTTGCACCATCTGCGAAGGGACGTACTGAAGCATCTAGACCACCTGAACTTCCAATTTTACATAAACCAACAAGAGCTCGTACTCGAATTGCATCATTCTTTGAATGATACAATTTTTTCAGTATATCAACTCCTTGGGTTACTAGCGTTTTTGCTTTATCTTTCTTTGATGTGGCTGCAATTATACACTCACAAGCGACTTTTTGTTGCAATTCGTCATCAGTTGTTGCCATAACAAGAATCATTTGTAAAATGCCTGTAATTTGAAAAAGAAGAAAAAATTATGTAATTATTGAAATTGAACTATGAAAATTATCATGATCTCTGAACTTACCTTCTCTTGATACAACTGAATTTCCAATATCTAATGGTCCCAGTAGCAACGATGTTATTGCAACAGTCACTCGAACTTTCGATTCTAAATCAGGTGAAAGCAGCTTGTCTTTAATGTATTCGTCAATTTGTTCAGAAAATCTTTGTCTAGCTTCATCATAATACATATTTTCATAAATTCTTGCTAAGCAAACAGAAGATATTGTTCTTGATGATGGAGTAATATTCATGGAACTTTCGTATTTATATTCTTCCAATTCTGAACATACTTCCATTAGTCTATTTAGTCCTTTTATTTCAACTAATCTTTCTGCCCAATTTAATGCTGTATAATGAACATTTCTAGTTAATAATTCCATTATAGCATCTCTAGCCAATCCTGATATTGTTCGATCAGTTATCGAATAAACAAGGCACGTTAATAATGTATCAATTTCTTTTTTATATTTTTCACATTTATCTTTTGTTGGTTTACTATCTGCTTTATTTTCCATTCCAGAGAATGAATTTAATATTGTTTGCATACAATATTGTGCTGCATTAACTCTTTCTTCATTATTACTATCCAATACTTGTAAAAACCATGGTATACCCAATTCTTTTAGAACAGTTTTTGTTCTTTCAACACTTTTATTACAAATTTCTCCAACAGTTCGTACAGCATTTACATAAATTTCTTCATTTTTTTCTGTTTTCATCATTGATGCAATTTTTTTAATGACACCATCTTTGAATATTAATTCAGCACCAGCATTTTCTTTTGCCAATACTAAAATATTATTCATAGCTGATTTTCTTTTATCTAATGGTGTATTAATATCAAATAAAAGTTGACACATTTGTGTTACTTTTGTTGATGTTTGTGCATTCTTTTCAGCTCTTTCCTGAACAATAGCATGAAGTCGTTTTAACATTGGTTGAACAGATTTATTTGATGGATCAGCTTTCCATAAATCAACAGCATCTTTATAAGATTCTTCAAATCTTTGAAGTCCTTCAAGTGCTTGTGCACGTCGAAATAATGCTTTTGGATCTTTTGGTGTTAATTCAAGACTTGCTGTACAATCTGATAATGCATTTTCATATTCTTCTTTTTTTAAATATGCTGCAGCACGATTTTTATAAAATATTGATAAATCTTTATGTTTTTCACCAATTTTTATTGCTTTCGTATAAAATTCGATTGCTTCATTCCATTTTTCATTTTTAAATGCCTCGTTACCTTTTTCTTTGTAATTTGATGCTTCATCAATATTTTCTGTAGTCATTTTTTCTATATTTTCACTTCAATTTCACACCAAAAAATATTCAATTTAATTCGTTTTAAATTTAAAAAAAAAAAAAGGAAATAATTATTCACTTCCAAAATTATCTTTACCGTATAGAAGTTTCTATTCTTTGCACTTTATTTCTTTACTTGGATAGAAATTCTTTCGTAGCGTTCTTTTTATATATGTAAAAATTTATTCTGGACTGCTCTAGAATGTTATACAAAGTGAAAAATTCTATTTATAAACTTGTTGAAAAACGTGTATGTTTTCTTCTCACATTTTCATGAAAAAAATACTCATGTTTCATGTTGCTTTTATTGCCGGTGCGATGATGATCGTTGCCAAAATTAGAACGGGAGAGATGAGAGATGAATTCCTTTTATCAATAACAAGGATGAGGAATATGATTCAAGATTATTGTGGTTAACTGGTTAAACTAGGTCAGTGAATTTGCAATCTGTGGAAATTAAATTATAAATTATTAAATTCAAAAGAAAAAAAATTACTAATAATTTAAGTAAGAAGTGTTTGAATTACCTTTTTCTGTCAAAATTGTCCTTTAAATTACATATTAAAACAACTGTCCTATTCCGCCATAAAATCTGTAAAACAGTTAAAAACAGAAAAACTTAACAAATAACAACTACCACCCACACTCCACAGTAACAAACGTAACGTATACGATACGAACGAAGCTCTTGCCAAATATCATAAAAAAATAGATGCATTTCATTGCAAGAAATATAGAGTGACCGTTTCTATTTGTTTTTTTTTTACTTTCAAATTGGATTGGAGTTAAAAGTTTTCAGTTGTCCAAATTTAACACAAACACATGAGGAACAAAAGAAATTCCCACAATTGGAAAGAAAGATTCTACAATTTCATTGTACGAGTTTATGCCTGATTCGCTTTTAATACGGATTTTGGTTTACTCCCAATTTTTTGTGGTATAAACTCGAAAATTCGGATTTTGGCTTAAGCCCAATTTATTTGGGTTTAATCCCAATTTTTTTATATGTATGTGTGAGGTAAAATGCAATATGACGGATTTTAATTTTTATGGTGAAAGTGAAGCTGTCACGTTCTTCTTCTATTTTTTATGTGGAAGAAGAATAATATGTATACTATAAGTGTATAAAAATATCAACATTTGCATGTACTTTTTTAATCCCAATTTTACCGTTTCTACGCTACTCCCAATTTAATCCAAAATTCGGATTATTTTTGTGCCGTATAAACTGTTAAATTGTGAAAAGTTGAAAGTGCGTTGTGAGCAAAAAATAATTTGTTTTGGGACAATTTATTTCGTGAACTACAAAAACAACTTTTATGACTGTAATGCTATTTTTATTGAAACGGTTACATTGAAAAATGCATTCGAAAAAAGACGAAATTAATTAATTATGACAACTAATTTCGAAAAATCAGCTGGTTTGATTGTTGTCAAAATCTCAATGTGCACGTGCACATCTCTCCGTATTTTTTTCTTTGGTACATAAATAAAATATAAATACAAAGTAGCTCTTCTCAAGGATTTAAGAAATTAAGCAAGGATTTTGATTTTCAACCTGCTCAATCAATATGGCTCGACGTCCAGAACACATTGCTCCACCAGAAATTGTACGAAAAAGAGTATACTTTATTAAAATCTAACGTATTAATTATTTTTTTCTATTTTAGTTTTACAATGAAGAAGAAGCCAAAAAGTATTCAAACAAGTAAGTGCAGCAATGAACTTAAAACCTTTTTGTTCAACTCTTTAAAATTTCATTTCTTTCACAGTACACGAATTATTGAAATTCAAGTTGAAATGGCAGAAAGAGCTGTAGAACTATTATCACTGCCTGAAGATCAACCATGCCTAATCTTAGATATTGGATGTGGTTCTGGATTATCAGGTAGTGTTTTAGAAGATTATAGTCATGTATGGATTGGTATTGATATATCAAAAGCTATGCTTGATGTTGCTGTTGAGAGAGAAGTTGCTGGAGATTTGATATTAGCCGATATGGGTCAAGGAATGCCATTTAAAGCAGGGACGTTTGATGGTGCAGTTTCAATATCAGCTTTACAGTGGTTATGTAATGCCGATAAAACTTCACATAATCCTCAAAAACGTTTATACAAATTCTTTAGCACATTATTCTCATGTTTAACACGAACAGCACGTGCTGTTTTTCAATTTTATCCAGAAAATCCTGAACAAATTGAATTAGTTACATCACAAGCAATGAAAGCTGGTTTCTATGGTGGTCTAGTTGTTGATTATCCAAATTCAACGAAAGCAAAAAAATACTTTTTAGTTTTAATGACTGGTGGTGTAGCAGAATTACCAAAAGCATTGGGTGAGTATAAAATTTAAAATTTTTTAGAAGAATTAATTGGTTTAAACGAATTTATTTTTCTTCATTTTAGGCTCAGAAGAAGATGAGAAACGAATCTCTTATATTAAGAAAAGAGAAATGATTAAGAATGCAAGAGGTAAACCACTTAAAAAATCTCGGGGATGGATTTTAAAGAAGAAAGAAAGACAAAGAAGACAAGGTAAAGATACTAGACCAGATACCAGGTATACTGGAAGAAAAAGAAGTGGAAGATTTTAATGTAACTTGTAAAATAAAGATTCTTTTTACATTTTAAAAATGTTATTTTTTTCATGTACTTTCAGTTGATTGTTTCTAATTTAAAAAGATCAATAACGTTCTCACAAAACTTTAAAAAAATAAATAATGTATTTTCACTTTTTTTGACTAACAAATGAAAACAGAAAAAAAAATTAAATTCACTAAGTAAAATTCATCTTCAATTCAACTAAACACAATCATAACAATAATCTTCTCTAGCATTAACTTTTATCGTTTTTGTTATTTACCTTCCTAGCAACTTTATTCGTATCATATGAAGCTTCTTGCCAAAACACTGAACCAACTCCAACTGCCACTATTCCTAAAAGAAACACTAACATTTCTGCTTTAAATTGTAAAGCATGTCCAACTTTACGTTGTTCTTGCCTTTCAAAACGTTCTTTTGCTTTTTGTCGTCTTTCAAATGCCGTACCATAATGTGCTCGTGACCATTCATCAAAATCATAAATTGGAGTTCTACCTTCAGCATGTGGTACTTTAGATTTTTTCATATGAGCTTTATAGAATTTTGTTTGGGCATCATCTTCTTGAGGTTCTTCATAGTCTTCTTGACGACTAGCGAATTGTGGCCCAGCCGTGTGAATAATACCTAAAAGAAAATGTTAAATAATCAATAAATTGTAAAATAAAAAAATATAAAATCTGATTTATACCTTTGTCATATAATTGTCTTGTTCTAAAATTACCGAGCACCTCATACGCTTCTGTGATTTCTCTAAATTTATTTGCTGCCATTTCACTACCTTTGTTTTTATCCGGATGATACAACATTGAAAGTTTATAATATGCTGCTTTAATATCATTTTGTGTTGCTGATGGTGTTATACCTAATGTATCATAATATTTTGACCACAAAGTAGATGCAGTAGTTATTGATCGATTATTATCAGATGATGGATTAATTGATAAATGAGATTGTGTCGCTCCAGTTAAAAGTGATTTTCGATATCGTCGGAGAAACATTGTTTTTAATATCACATTAAAATAAACTAACTACTGTCTCTTGATGCCCAATTTAATTAAATTTTTGTGTTTATAATTGTTATATCATTTTTACTGTTGACACATTATAAATATATTTTTACTCACTTCTCACTGTCATGGATTTTCGAAATTCACAACTGATTTGTTTTGATTTTTTTTTAATTTCACCTTGAAACACCTCGATCAGCTGTTTTTGAAGTTTCTATAAATTGCGATTTTTCAAAATTCATTCAAAATTGCACAATATAAAATGTTTGTTTAAATTTAGTTTAATAAAAAAAAGTCGTATTAAAATATTCGTAATTAATAAATGGCATCAATTACTTTTAACATCATGGCTCAAATCACAACTAAATTAACTCCAAAAATTCTACCAAAAATATTAAATGCTTCATCTGTTCATCGATTGGAACTTATACCAAAGAGAAATTTTTTCCGTAATCTAAGTAATGATACTTCATCAAAACCAAGTGTTTTAACAAATCAAGATGAAAAAACTTCAACAAAAACATTTCAACAGGATGATCAACAACAACAACAGCAACAACCAGGTTCATTAAAATTAAGTGAATCATGTTTGGAATATTTAAAACAAATCTGTAATGATGGTTCATTTTTACGTGTTACTGTTGAAGGTGGTGGTTGTTCTGGTTTTACATATAAATTTGATTTAGATAAAAAAATAAATCCAGATGATATTATATTTGGTGATGATAAAAATGGTAGAGTAATTATTGATTCAACATCATTAGAATATTGTTCTGGTGCAACAGTTGATTATCATAAAGAATTGATACGATGTGGTTTTCGTATAACAAATAATCCAAAAGCTGAAGCTGGTTGCTCATGTGGTTCATCATTTGCATTAAGACTTGATTAAAGAAAATGGGATGTAGTTTTTTTTTGTTTGTTTGTTGTTTTTAGATAATTTTATTTAAGTAAAAAAGAAAGGATTTTTAAGAAATTGTAAATATCTTTGAATTATGGATGTAAAAATTTATTAATTAAAACAAAAGTTAAATTTTTCTTGAACATTGATATACATGATCTTTCATTTATTTATTTATTTTTTTTGTATAATAAATACACATAAAAATTTCATTTTTTAATTATTTTTCTAATTTTTTTTTGTCGAATTAAAAAGAAATGAAAAAACAAATTAAATTTCAAAAAAATAATTCCAATTAGATTGCAAACTTTTTTATTTATTTTTCAAATCTCGATCTAATCGTATTCTTTTTCTCTTAAATTTTAATTTATTTAATTTTATTTTGATGAAGCTAATTGCTCACTCAGACTTATTACTTGTTCGGTGAGTACACTAATTTGTTCTTCATAATTAATTCTTGTTGTTGCCTAGATAAAATAAAAGAAAATATATCTAAAAATGAATAATAAAATATTTTGAAATAACTTACTAAATCTTCTTCTAATGTTTGAATAATTCTTGATAAATTTTTCAATTCTTTATCTTTATCTTCTATTTCTTTTGTTAAAAATTCCATATTACTTTGTAAATTTTCACACTGAAATCAAAAATTAACAAAAATAAATTAGTGAAATATCAAATAAATAATTTAAATTATTTTACATACCTCTATTAAATATGAATTCAGCCTTGATTCTGCCATACATTTAGCTTTTAATAATTCTTCAAATTTCTTACTGAAATGATTATATAAAGCCTGTTCTTTTGATAATAATTGTTCATCTTGATGATTATCATTCGATCTACAAAAAAAAAAAAAAAAAAAAAAAACAAAAATAATTTTTTTTGGTACCATAAAATAAGAAATTCTTAATTTCATTTACAATTTATTATCATTATTCGAAGTTTTTGCTGTTGAAGAATTTGATGGTCCATTATGTAACATTTCCTTATTATTACGTTCACATGATTGCTGTTGTTGTTGCAGATGATGATAATGATGATGATGTTGTGCAGCATTTTCACCAATTTTTAATATTTCATATTGTGTTCTCCAATGGAATAATTCTTTTTCTAAAAATGCAATTCTTTCTTCACTTGATGCTGATGAATTTGTTGTATGAAGTGGAGTATTGTCACTACCAGATGCACTTAATGCATCTTCGCTGCCCATCTAATTTGTAAATTTTTCAAATTTTATTTTTGTTCGTTTTTCATTACATAATTTGAAATTAATTAAAAAGAAAATTTTTCAAATTGAATTGGGAGAAAATGAAGTAAATGTGAATTATGAGAAGATGAAGAAATAAAAAATCTTGGGATCTAAGGAAAGGAAGAATTTTATATTAAATCTTTTTTAAATTAGAGAACTTTTAATTTAATAAAAAAAAAAACTTACCATACTGGCAGCTTCAACTAATTTTGTTTCTAATTCAGAATTTCTAGCTTGTAATGAATCGATTTCTTTTCTTAAACGTCTTTCTAATTCTATCACATCTATATTACGTTTTTCAATTTGTTTTTCTAATTCTTTAATACGATCATTATGTAATGTTATTTCTCTATCTTTATCATCGATCTGAAAAACAATAAGAAATTTTCATATTTTTTTCTTTTAATTTGCATTATTTAAATTTTGGAACAAATTTACTTTGTTTACAAACAAAATTATTTTCTCTGTGAAATAAATCGTTTTTGTTTTTTAAAGAAAAAATAATTCAATTTTTTAAAAGGAAATTAAAGAAAGGACAAAAAGGACATTGTAGGTGTACAATTATCAATTAATAATTATTAAAGCAAAGTAAATTTGAAATCAAAATTATTCTTTTTTACCAAAGAAGTTAACTGAGCATTTTCTAAAATTTTCTTTTGTAATTCTTCAATAATTAATGAATCTGCAGATACATTATCATTTCCTCCTACAGGATTTACAACATCATTTGGAGTATTATTAAAACTATTACCACGATTTCTATTTGATTTCTGATTTTTATTTGCTTTCTTTGATGTTTCTTTTTCAATATCATCTTGTAATGATGCAACTCTATGTTCTAATTGTTTATTACGGAATCCTATACTATCAACTTCTTGTTCAGTACGACGTAATGCAGTTTCTTTTTGCCTTAATGTTTCACGTAATTGTGAATTTTTATTTTGTTCTTCAAGAACGGCTTTTTTTAGAACACTTGCTTGTGCTCGTAGCTAAAAGGAAGAAAAAAAATAAAGAATTAAAAAAGATAAAAATAAATGTAAATAAAAAAAAATGTATGTATATACATATTTGTTTTATATTATTTTTCTTTTTAAGTTAAACAAACAGTGAAAGTGATAAAAAAAAAGTGGGTGGATATAGCGGATGTTGTCAATTAATATAATAAAAGCAAACAAATATAAAGTATGTAGGTACACTATCTTTTTTTTTTTTTGTATATATGATCTCATTTAATTTTAATTTAATAGAATATTGAAAAATTATGTTAAATGCATTTGTGTGGTATACCTTTGAGTATTCTGTTGCTAGTTTTTGGTACTTTGTTTCCAAATTATTTGTTGTTGATTCCATAGCTATTGAATTTTATTCTTATTTTTATGAGATTATTATACAAATAAGTAAAAAAAAAAAAATAATAATAAAAATAACAAAAAAACAAATAGAATATAAATTTTTATATATATCACAAAGTATATATGAATAAGTAAACACCCATTGTATGAGTTTAAATAAGAACTTTTTCTTGAAAATATTGTTTAAAAAAGTTAAACACAAATACAATTATACAATGGAAATCACATTTTTTTTAGAATGATTTGTTGGCTACCTAATAATAATGTTGTTAATTATCTTTTTTTTTTTTCACACAAGAAAAAACAGATTATTTTTTTCTGTAATATTTAATATTTTATTTCTGATAATTTTTTTTCTGCTACTTTTTTTTTTGGATAGATTTAGGTGAGATATGTCAAAATTTTTCTTGGCAACCAAAAACAAGAAGAAACGGTAACAACATTAATTTACGTAAGTGACAAGTGTAATAACATCCGGCGGCTAAAAACTCAACCAACACGAGTTGGTTGTTTAACTTTAAATTTAAATAAAGAAAACGAGAAATCCAAAAATTAAAATAGATGGCGTATTTTAACGGTAATTTTGAAATTTAAAATAAAATATTCTAACTTGATTTCTTTTTTGAAATTTATCTTTGATATACAATCGCAATCCCAACCTGAAATTTTAGTTCTTGACAGAGCTGTTCAGTATTTCAAGTAAAGTACTTGAAAATGTACTTCAAGTACATCTTAGTACTTGCAGTACTTTACTTGAATTACTTTTAAAATTCTGCAAAACTACTTCATACTTCAAATACTAACTGAATTTACTTGGTTCAGGTACTTGATTTTAACATGTTAAGTACTTGAAGTAAATGTTAAGTACTTCAAGTATTAAAAAAACTTGAAGTAAACTACAAAGTATTCCACATTTGCAGAGCTGTTCAGTACTTCAAGTAAAGTACTTGAAAATGTATACTTCAAGTACATCTTAGTACTTGCAGTACTTTACTTAAATTAGTTTAAAAACTAAAAAATAAAGTTGAACCGGATTGAAAAAAAGTCGAAGTATTTACATAACATTATAAGAAACTAGAGCAAGAAAGTTGGATAAGATCTTGATAACAAACCTCTAAAATAATTTTCATCATTGCAAAACAATAGCAGTACTTTCATGAATGCGTCGACGGCGCTGACGGCGTAAAAATCATGTTCATAAATGGCTTTCCAGTGCAGTCGTGGAATGGTATCATGTTCATTAATTCAAGCATGCAGCGCAGTCGGCTGAAATTACTCAATCGTTTTCAGGCGACTGCGATGTTTATTTTCAATTAAAACGAATAGTGTTGTACATTTTTTTTCTGATATTTCTTTAGTTCGATTTTAAATTTAAAATAAGATTTAAATTAATTAAAAATTATTAAATTTTATAAACATTTTGACGTCATATTTGAAGATGGCGAATCATGTTCATTTATTCTAATAACTGCTTGCATGCACAGTTGACGACTCTGATTACTATTCCAGTGCATTCGAGTCGTCGACGTAGGTTGACGACGCATTAATGAAAGTACCGTAGAATTACATATTTGATTTTGAACCTCCCGGATTTTAAACTTCCCGGATTTTGAACTTCCCGGATTTTGAACATAGCAGATTCCATACTTGTCGGATTTTGAACTTCCTAAATTTTTTTAATTTTCCCGGATTTTGTTACTCCGGGATTTTGAAAATCCGGATTTTGCTACGATCCCTTTCAAAATTGTGTTCTTTTTTCAATTCATCGTGTTAATTTAGCTTCAAATCACATTTACTACTAAAGTTAACTGAAGATAACTATTAATTCTCAGTACTTGAAGTAATTTTCAGTACTTGAAGTAATTTTCAGTACTTGAAGTAATTTTCAGTACTTGAAGTAATTTTTAGTACTTGAAGTACAAAAACAAGTATATTAAGGAGTATTTGAAACTTGAAGTACCTAAAATAAAATGCTCAAAGTTATTGTACTTTTTACTTGAAGTACTTTTTTCAGTACTTAGGGCTTGATACTTCAAGTACATTGGCTTAGTACTTTGAACAGCTCTGGTTCTTGATATCATGACTCATTTGTATGTGAATCGTCACGAAAATGTAGTGAAGGGCATGTTATTTTTACTCATTTTGTCACCATACTGTATATTGGGACTTTCTAGAGATAATTTAAAGCTGTTTGACACGTAGCCGTGAAAACTAAGTATGTATGTACCTATATGCATCCAAAAGTTACTAATTTTTTCATGGTTCTGAAGTAGTGGCTGTAAATGTAATTCGAACACTTAAGGAATTCTATCACATTGAAGAGGTTTTTCTAGAAGTATAAAAAACTCCAGTTTTGTTATGTACATATTATGTATATTTTGCTAATAATGAGTGGCGAAAGCTAAGATTTTCTTTTCAGCATCTGAAACCTTATAAAAAGAATCACTCAATACCTTCAACTCCATAATATAATTCGTAACTTTTCAGTGGCATCAATAACTTCGCCATTTTTAAATGAATAACGACCTTATAGTAGTGATTTTTGCTACAAAATTGCTAGTTGGGATGATTGGTTATACATATTATATGCATATGGACTTTATTTGGAAAATACCTTTTGTAATCTTTTTGTTTTTAATTTTGGTTGTTATTTTGTATAGAAGATCCAGTTTCCTGGTATTACTGACTACGTGTTAGATTATCCCTATCCTTTACTATCTTACAGTTTTTATTAAAATCTGAAGTGTAAAACGTTAATTAGCAATTTATTTTCCTATACATCCTTTTTATCGTTATATGTATGTACATATAATATCTGTTAGAAATGGGATTGAAGAATTTTATAGCTGCAGATTCTGCGAAGAGGAAACGGAAACCTCAGAACACATTTTGTATATGTATAAAGTTATAAGTTATAACACTTCCTAGAGTTCCTAGGCTCACACATATGTACCAGATGTACATACCTAACACTGGAAAAAATGTGATACTACCACCTAAAAAAATTTTTGAGATTTGATAAAGCCCTTGACTTTTATTGCAAATCCAGTATTAGGGTATTACTAAAGATCCAAAATGGGTCGTAGTAATAAGAGAATTAAGCATCGAATATCTAAGAGCTAGATAGAATTCAATCATAATTTAATACAAATGTATCTCAGTTTCAAAATATAAAACTATATATCATATAGTGAACCTTCTCTTCTTTAACCTGGCTGAGTGTTCATGGCACATATCAACGGTTCAATTTTTTATTTTATTTATTTTTTTAAATATTTTTTATTAAAATTTGAAGATATAAAGTGTACCATTATTATGCATTGATTTCATATTGTCAATCAAATTACATATTCACATATTACTTTTTATAACAAAGGATGAATGAATATGGGCATTTCTTTTTTTTCTTCAAATAATTAAATGCATCCATGCGCATTTATAACTGCATATCGATTGACGATGACCTTCTTTAAAAATCATCATCATCTGAACTGAATATATGACATTGAACTAAACAAATGGAACTCATCATATGCGTTTTTTTTTATTTTCTTTTCATTTTTGTCTTTTGTCTTGGTCAATAAAATACAGTTGACATGATCCATTGTTATTATCATCGTTATTATTAAAGTAACAGTCCAGTAATATTGTAGGTTCATTCTATTGAATTAAAAATATGATACACAGTAGTATTGTCATAAATGTATGTACATGTGTACTATATAACTATATTTTAATATGTAATGTTACCGTTCATTGATAACGTATTTTCAATTAAATTATTATATTATTATACCAATAATATAATCATAATAAAAATAATAATAGATCATTCTTGTCAACATTATACAAGTGTACCTACTCTTTTGTAATAGCACACTTTTTGATGACTTTATTATAAAATTGCAAACTGGACAACAATTCACATGAGATTACATATTATCATGTAAGTACATCATTTTTATATTATTATTACCGTGTATATGTCAAATGAAAGATGATGTTTATAAAGTTGCATTTTAAAGTTTATCAGATATAAAGTTTACATGTTACATATATGTATATTAATAATATTAATATTGATCGTTTCACAAAATTGTATAAATTTATTATAGTATGTATGTATGAGAGTATCTATCCCATGTGTAATCAAGCAAGGTCGTTGATTAATAAATTTTAAGATGGATTTGCTAAATCTTTTGAATTGTCAATCAATAAATTTATAATAATAATTCGATTTAACAAGTAAATAATAAGATATGTATATATATTTTTTTATTTTTCAAATTATTTAAGTAAAAAATGCAATATATGACACAAACTATTACGATGTATTGATGATCAAATAATCTCACATATAAAAGATGAAGATGATGATGCGATGATGAATCAAAAAATGTAGCTACTTGATAATACCGTGTATGAGAGATGACATTTACAGTTGTTCCCATGGAAATGATGGTTTTATTAGTGCATTTAAAAAATAAAAAAAATTTCTTTTTTTAATGAAAAATGTAAAAAGGTGTTATAGCACGTTAAATTGTGTAATAAAAAATCGAATATGAATGATATGTGTTTATAACAAAATTGTGGATATAGTAATATCATACACACAAATACAGGAGGTATTCATAAAAATTAATTGGTTTTAATTCGATTTTTATGTCAATAATTTCTCATAATCATCATCAACATCATTATGCTGTAATAAATTTAACAAGAAAAATAAATTTTTTAACAATAAATTATAAAATTTGTTACAATTATCTTTTAAACAAAATATTTCATATAGGTAATTCGATAAAGGAGAAACTTTAATCCTTTTAAATAAAATTTTTTCTTTTGTATTTTAAATTCTATGTATGTATATAAAAAAAATGTGATAAATTCTTTGTCTTTATGTTGTCTTCTGTCTATAAAGTTAAGTTATAATCAAAAATAATTCTTGTAAGTACTTTTTTATTGTTTTGTTTTTGATTTTCAAGAATTTTAAAATAAAAGAGATTTAAAGAAATTAGCACATATGTATGTACATATGTAATGTAGCAGTACATACACTTTTTATATAATGCATATACTTATGTATGTACATATGTATAGTATATCATTGAAAATTGTCATCATTATTGTCATCATATGATGTGTATCTGTTGAGGTACAAAATAACAAAATCTGAATTTTTTTTCTCTTTTAAATCAAACGTTATATATTATATGTATATATACATCTACTGAGTACATGTATAACAGATAATAGCTAATTGCTTGTTAACAGACATTTTTAAACATTAAAAATGTTAAATAACACTGACATCATTATATTGTTTCAATAGTCTCTAATGAACTCATTACATTTTTTTTGTTTTGGTTTTTGTTGTTATTATTGTTGTTGTTTGTGTGTTCAAGTGTTGTTAAAATTAAATATAAAATAAGATGTATCTAGTTCTTAATGAAGAAAAAAATTCCAAAAATAAAAACAAAGCATATCGGAATAAGACATCTGACTGAAATCATTATCATTATTATAATAATAAGACAAATTCAAAAAATACTCATATGTACATATGTATATTGTATATGTATGTATGTATAGGAGTACATAAGAGTACATAGTATATTTAATTTAGTTCTTAAGAATTGTAAGTAAAAATTACTTTAAATAGAAATATACATAGAATAAAGACTTGTATTTGTTACTTATGTGTTTATTATAACTTTACACTACATTTTTGTGTACGTACATATTATTATGTATCATATTCATATATAAAACTTATTGTGTCACATATACATTAAACTATATCAAATTTAAAAAATTCTCATGAGATACATGTGACTAATCATCATCATCATCATCATCATCACTATCATCAATATACGTTCCTACGATAAATATAGGTATACACTATACATATCCACCTTTATTATCAGCCTCATAATCAGAATCTTTCTATAAAGTAATATCTATAACTATAACAATAATCTTTAAAAGTGACGATAAATTTCAAATGTAATAAAAAATGAAAAACAAAAGTAAGAAAAACAAACCAATTGAAAATTACATACATATGTACATATATTTACAAAAAACAAAACAAAAAAAAAAGTGGTTGAATGGTTTAAAATTCTTCAGTTTAACCGCATCATTTTTTTTTTCATAATAAGAAAGGAATGTGCGGAAATAAATGACAATTTTTCTAAATGGCATCAACAATATTTACTTGAATAGAATATAGAAAAACATATATGCTTGTACGTTTATAATATTGTATATACATACATTATTATAGATACAATATATATTAAAAATATAAAAAAATATATATTTTACGATATGTATATGTATGTGTATGCGATGATTTTATTCAGAAGGATATTAGATTTAATTAAGACCTCACACATTCTATGCTATTCAGTATGATGTGTGATTAGTGTTTGTCATTTTGTGAGATGATTATTTGATTGGGTTTTTTTTCTTCAATGCAATGGATAAAGAGGAAAAATAAATGAAGAAATTGAGATAAAATGATGATAAAATTATGGTGAAATTCTCATTTTATATAATATGTGTATGTGTATACTTGAATTAAAAAATCTCAAAGAAATAAAACAGAGAATTGCGAAGATTATGTGGTAAAAGTGTCAGTTAATATCTCATAATTTTTATTTGAATTTTATTTGAAATTTTGTCTAATTAAACTGACAAAAATATAGAATAAAGTAAGTGAAAATTAAGTAAATACAATATCGAGAAGAGCTTTCAGTTTCATTTTGTGGCTCTTAGATCTTCGAGTGGCAAAAATAGTCCAAACCACTATAATCAAATAAACTAAATCTTATCATTCTTGTTCAAGTTTAAGAAGTATTCCACGTTTTTAATTTGATTAAAAAATCTCACTTTTTATATAGATTTTTCCCTTTTCATCACCGTATGTCCATCATATCACAAAAAGAAGAAAAAAATAAAGAAAACTTTTAAGAAAAATGATCTTACTTTTCTCAGATTTAAAGTAACTATATAGACAATTTTTGTTGTAATAGAAAAATTTAAAATTGAAGAACCAATACTATCTAAAACTTTATTCTTTTGAATAATTCAAAAATGGAATGAAAAAAAAAAAATACGAACAATCAAATCAAATTGTCTTATTAGAAACAAACATGTAACCGGTAAATTTTATTTTTTCCTCATCAATCACATTAAATGTTTGTGTTTTATTTTTTTTTTAACGGCAAAATACTTCTTGTGAAATATGTTGTCTTCAATTTTGTTTTTTTCCAAATAAATTCTAAACACGTATAAAATACAAGAAAATATTTAATTTAAATAATATGTTATGCATTTCATAAAAATCATTAAGTCAACAATAACATAAAGATATTAAAAAAAATAAATAAATAAATATTGCAAAATTTTTGTTGTTTTTGTTTTATTCACAGGTATGTTCTTCATCAAGAATTTTTTATATCATAAAAATTCTCTAATCGCATATTAAATAAAGAATTTTGTAAAAGGATATTGAACACAAATGTTTAAGTGATTTATAAAATAAAATAAATGTAGATTAAAAATAAAAATAAAAAAGAAAAAACAAAAAAATATGATAAAATAGAAATAAACAAATTACAAAAATAAAATTAAATATTATTACTTTTTCGTTCATGACTATCTATATAGTACAATATTAAAATATTTATTCTATTTCAATATGTACATTTGTCTATATGTACTCAAACTCCAGTCCTCATAAGCCTTCATTTTTTTTTTCTCCACACAAGTCCAGTGTACCTTTATTCATTTCCATTCAAAAGAATTTCAAAAAGACAAAAAAAAAAAAGAAAAGAAAGAAATAAGAAAACGAATAATATAAAATGTTATAAAAAATAATGATGAGTTAAAAAATATTTTGTGTGCATTTGAGAAAAAGTAACCAAAGAAAAAAAAAAGTTGTGATAATATTTATTAATAATTGATTTTTATTTATGATTATTGTAAACTATTTTAATTGTTTCCCAATGAAATTACAAGTACATATATACAAATATTTAGTTTATTTAAACTTTGTATCTATATAATTTGGTTAGAAGAGCTCTATTAATCTCTGTATAAAAATAGTTAAACAAATATTATTTCTATTTATTATAATTGTTTACCATTTTTAAATGGTTTATTTATTTTGTTGAATCATGTTTCCTTTTTTTTTTTTTTTTTTTCAAAAGAATTCAACGATAATTGAATGTGATAGAAGCGTAGACGAACATAAAGAACATAAAAACACATGTGTGTCGATTTTGTAAGAAAAAAAAAACGAAAGATTTAAGCAAGAAACTTGATAATATCTTAAGTAATCAAAAGCATAACACAAAATTTACAAATAATTTTATTATTTTTTCAAGAATTATGGAAAAATTTAATGTTTTTTATTGAAAAAATAATAAATGTTATTAATTCAATAATATTTTTTGCTTCAAAAAGGATGAAAATAAAATTTTTATTTACTTTTAATGTGTATAAACACTGATGAAATGAAATTCTAATGAAATGTTTTTATTTTTTTTAACTATACTTCGTGATGATTAGTAAAATTTTTTTCCAATTAAACAATATATATTGACAAATTAAATAGATTTTAAATAATTAAATTTAAATTATAAAATAAATAAATATGTTATTTAAAATGTTAAGAAATCTTATGATTTCTCCATGTGTATGCAAATATTGATTGAAATCTGTGTGGATTTTGTTTGTTTGATAAGCTATTTTTAAAACGATATTGAATGTGACAAATTTATTACGTCAATATGTAAATTTAAAAATGTGAAACCTTTATTTGTTTTGATAATTATTATTATGATGATGGTTATGCTAATGATGATGATGATGATGATGGTATAATTGTTTGATTTACTGAGTATGGTTTTCAATTCAAATTTAAAAAAAAAAAAAAAGAAGAAAAAAGAAAAGAAATTCACTTATTTCTTATTGTTTGTTGTTTACAATATTAATTAATGAAATGTGCAATATCCGTTGACACAGTAACCTTTTTAATAGTCAATAAAGCAATATATTAAATATGTAAAAATTATACATATACGTATTTATTAAAGGTAATGTAGAAGATTGTAAATATCTGTGTTCGTACATATTGCAAATTTTTATATATTTTTTTTTTATAGTGTTGTGTTTGAATTCAAAATACAAATTGGGAAAAATTTGAAATGAATATTGTGACTATATAAAAAGATTCTGAAGTAATAATATTCAAAAAAAAAAATCAATATTTTAAAGGTAACATTTAATTTCGGTAAAACATCTTAGACCTTCTTTTCAGAAAAATAACTTTAATTTACGACATAATACAACACAAGTGACGATAACTTTCTGTGGTAAATGGTAAATAAAGAAAAAGGAAAAGTTTGAACTGAGATAAGATAAGCAAAGATACTGCATGTTCAAGAACGTCAAATGATCGTCAATTGACGATATTCACTTAAAACGTTGTATTGCTGAATTTCGTCAATTGACGATCATCTGACGTTTTCGAAAATGCAGATATACTGAGAATCTTTTAAAGTTCTGATGTCAAAAAATAATTGTTTTTTTTTTTTTTTTTTTTTTTTTTCTTTTTTTTTTTTCATAAAAGGTTGTACTGTAGGCCTTAGATAGATAGATAGATAGATAGATAGATAGATTATGGGCTATCATTGCACTTCGACCAATATTGATCTTTTGTGCAGCCCGTGCTTCTTATAGATTCAGGCTATTGATAAATCCTAATATTCTATTAGAAGGTGCACACCAGATTTCCTCTGGCTTGAGAAAGTACTTGTGCATGTGGAAACTGTAGGCCTTAATTATTTTGTTTTTATTTCGAAATAAAACGCAGTTAAGGGATGTCACTTCTATCACTTATCAGGTTCGTTAAATAAAATTAAAAGATATTTTCTATATATGAACTAAGTATAATTGTATGTATGCAAATCTATAATGTTTTTTTTTTTACCTTTAGGGAACCACAATACTTTTATTTTTATAATAACAACAAATTTTCGCATTAAAGCTCATTTAATTAGATTTTAATTTTGTACGTTTTTTAGATAAGTTAAAAAGCCAATAAAATTTATTTTTAATTTTTATTAAATCTGAATTTGATATTTAAATAAAGGTATTCACTGTGAATTATTTGAAATACAAAAAAAAACAATAATTTGAACAGTATAAAACTTACTAATTCTAGAAAAGTATGTAATTTTTTGTTTGTTTTTATTTATTTTATTCATTAAAATAATTACATACAATTACTGGAACTCTATAAAAAATAAATAATTTGTGATAACCAAATAAGTACACATGTATTTACGTAATAAAAAATAATTTAAAAAAAAGAAATACATATTATAGATAATTCACACATTACAACAAGTGTATTGCTTAAAATTATCAAAAATGCACTTTATTTTAACATCATTGCAAGAAAAAAAATATGACACCCATGTTGTACATATACGAGTATTTATATATTATGTACTAGTATAAACATCTGGAATTTCTTGTATCTTTTTATAAAGTAAATACATATATATATTTTTTAATATTGCAAAATTATCATAAAATTTTTCAAATAATGATTATGATCACATATATTTGACATATAAATAATTTTCTTTGCTATTTTTTTTTTCAACCATTTCTATGTGTGTGTGTGTGTTTTTTTTTTTTTTTTTTTGCTATTTCATATAAATTCTTGGTGTTTTTACATACCATTAGCACCGAGCAACATATATAGAGGAACACTTAGTACTGGCTCGAATGTAGGCAAAATTTTTAAAATTTGTAGACCTGTGCGGGAAGTGTGAGGGACGAAAAGCTTCTATCTCTCACGAAAAAATATATGAGAAAACTTTCGTTTATTACTCAGTTGCTTCTTACACAAAATATTATTTTTATTCATATAAGATAAACATATACATGTATACCTAATTCCTTATTCATATCGTTGCGTTCTAAAAATTTTTTTTCTGTATACATTGAAATATAGTCATAAAGATATAAAGAAAAAAAATATTCAACTTGTAGGTACATTTATTTTCTCGATTCGAACAAAAAATTATACCCACTCCTTTACTAAATATGTATGTACATACGTGTGTATATATTTTGCTGTTTGAAAAGCAAATATCTATCCCTTCCGAAATTTTTTTTTCTTTTTTCAAATTTTAAAAATCATTT
This sequence comes from Bombylius major, assembly GCA_932526495.1. Lineage (NCBI taxonomy): Eukaryota > Metazoa > Arthropoda > Insecta > Diptera > Bombyliidae > Bombylius > Bombylius major. The sequence continues at coordinate 20,430,071 of OW052042.1, read as the reverse complement.
TAAAAATATATTTTTATATTTTTCTAAATTTCTATATTCAGAAAATTTTCGTAGTTTGTTCATCTTCATTGACAAATATGAAAATTTTATTCGTGAAGGATCAGGAGATCAGAATAATCAATAGGCATGTTGTTTTATTTTCATTTATTTATTTTATCTAATGCTAGTTTTTAATACATTTTAAAATATACACACAAGCAAACAAAAACAAAATTTCATGTATACATTTCTCATACATATATCCTTCTAAAAACCAACAAAACACAAAAATATACCAATAAAGTGAAAAAGAAAAAGAAAAAAATGTACACGATCGTAAATAATTATGTATGTGTTGACGACATATTACGTTTTAACTATACGAATTTGTATTCAATTTCTTCCTTCAAGAAAAATAAAAAATATTTAGTGTGATATATATTTTTTGTAAAATTTTTCTCAAACACATATACACATTTTTTTTGTACGGTGGTCGGTGATTATAGTCAAAATAATATGAGTTGGCGAATCTCGCGCATGTCTTACATGTGTTACTGATCTTCTTGTGTATACATATACGAAGGAAGAAACCTACTTTCTTAGAATTTACTACAACAAAAATGCATGTTTGTAAGTATCTTTTCTTCTGCGCATAGTTTTCTAGTACAATATAATACGATTAGGCATCTTTTTTAAATCGAGCTATACCTACATATATATTTTTGGTCTTTTGCATTGAAAAATGTATAGAGGTAAAGGAAGAAGGGTAATAAGGAAAAAGAATGTTTTTTTAAATTATTTTTATTATTATTATTTATAATACATACTTCCAATTGTTTTTTATATGTATATGTCGTCATTATATAATTTCAAGCAATCCTATTGGCTATACGTAAATCACACAAATGACAAATTGATACTACTGCCTATTAGAGATGATTTTGTTGAAATTTTTGTTTGCTAAGAATTATGATTTCCTATTACAAAAACGATTTTTAGTACTGTAAAATTTAGGATTTTTGATCGAATTTATGAATAAAATTATTTTCTAAAAGTATCATTTTGATATTCGATCTGATAAACCATATGCAAATTAATAAATTTTAAATAAAAATCATTATCAGGAATTTTAAAAGTGGTAATATGCAAATTAGCATAATGTATGTACATGATCATGAATGTTTTTTTATAACTATGTATCAGCAGATCCTATATTAAATTTAAAAAAAAGAAAAAGAATCGTTCACTTACTTCTCATATACATATGCACCTACATACATATGTACATTCCCATGCCCATTCCTATACTCAATTTTGTATATTATTTTGTATATCAATGAATATTATTATAACAAAATATAAAAAAAAACCTGCTTTCACAAATACTATAAAATTCCCATTTAAAAATACATTAAATATACATGTGTATGTACATTGTACATATACTGAATTTAAAATCCTTTAGAATCACTAAAGAAAATTACAACAATTTCTTATCCTCCTATATTGTAGAGCAATTTGTGTATAACTTGTTTCTTTGAATTCTGATTGCCTGGTGCAAAAATAATTTTTAATGTTAGAAAATTAAGATTTTTCGATCGAATTTTTCAATAAAATTATTTTTTTTCAATAAAATTATTATCATTATGATATCAACATTATATTTGGCCTGATAAACGATCAAATTTGATATGTAAATTATCAACAGAATTTATAAGTGTGCAGATCATAGGCAAATTAGCTACTTGTATACTTCTTCTTCTTGAAATACTTGAAATATACCCTCAAATCCTATATTTTCAATTTCTCATACAAATTTTTATACTGAACCAAATGGTATGTATACTGAATATATGGAGAAAAGGAAAAGCTGTTTCCATATGATTCTGTATATTGTAATGCTTGATACATGAGAATGATTGAGTTAAAAATGTTAAAATTTCTCAAATTTTTTTAAAAATTTTGTATGTATTGCATGGAAAATATATAGAAAAGAGAATATACTTTAAAATCAGAGAAATTAAGAAAAAACCCTGAGAATAAGAAAGAGCTTAAACAGTGATAAGATTGGAGGTAAGCTTTCAACATTGGAGGTATTTTTGCTGTTTTAAAATTTGTTATTTCAATGTACTGCGATAAAATGTCTGGTGGTAATTTATATAGTCTTTGCCATTAGTATGTTAAGAAAATTACTTTTAAGTGCAAATTAAAAATTTAGAAAAGATAAAGAAAAATAAAAATAAAACGAAAAGTCAACATTCATTTAGTGGAAAAAATTATCTGTTTATTTGTCGGAAAAGTAAAAAAAATTAAATAAAAAAATTTCTGGTATTCTGATACATTAAAAGTATTAATAGAAGAAAAATATGTAGATATGTATGTATTTTTTTTTTCTCTTGAAGATCTTGAATTATGTAATTACGTGTACTTCGTGTGATATGTACAAGAGTAATTTAACACTTTTTAACAGAAATTTTCAAGTATATATTCGCATAAAATATTTTCTGGATATATAAAACTAATATGTGAGATAATTAGAAAAAAGACAGAAATATGTATGTAACGTATGTAATTAAAAAATAAATAAATTCAGTAAAATGTAATAAAATATCTACTGATGTTGATATTCACTGTTAATGTTTTTAATAATATATTGTAGATACATATGTATACATACGTAATAGTAGTTCCGCATAGTGATAAAGAATATCACACTATTTTCATTAGATGTGAAATTTTGATTACAAAAAGAAAAAACAAAGAAAAAAAAACCCAAAATTCCTCTTTTTTTTTTCTTCTCGTCTTCCTTCTTAAGTGTTTTTTTTATGCTTTCAACGCTTTTTTTTTTAATGTTTCCACAAACATCAAAAAATCAATTTAATTATTCAATTGCTTTATGCATTTTAACAATTTTTTTCACATTCAATATTTACGTCAAATTAATTAACCATATAAATAATAAATGCATGGCATATAATAAAAAATTTATTTATAAGACTATATGTACATTATGTACATGACACGAGTACAATAATAGTTTTATATGATGAGGTGATGGTAATAATAAGAAACAAAAAAAAAAAAAATAAATAAAATAATTTGAAAGAAGAAGGAAGAGAATTTTCAAATATATATATGTACCTATATGTACAAAACTATCTATTGACTTCGATATAAAATATGTATATACTATACATGTGAAGATAAGGTGTGACTCAGAGAAAAGATGAAAGAAAAGAAAAAATTGCTACTTTAGCCAAATCATTATATTATATTATTGTCTACCATGCCATAATGGAGAAGAAATTAAAAAAAAAAAAAAAAAAAACATATCTTTTTTGTGCATCATTATATTTGCGATATCTTGAGCAAAATCTATTATAACATTCACTTGTTGATTGAATTCATCAAACATACATTTTTTATATATGCATAATTAACACATATAACAACGTAAAAGAAAAAAAAGAAAAAACAAAATCCGTACCCACTTACTTTTTTTTTTTTTTTTTTTTTTTACTATTTTAATATCTCTAATCAATGAAGAAAAAAAAATTAAATAATTTAATTATGTAATTAACATGAAGTAGAAATTTTTATCAAAATAAGGAAACTAAAATGAAAAAATTAAATTGAAAAAGAATTAAGTGTGACGAAATAAAAATAATCGTGACAATTTTGTCTGGGCCGATTTAAAATCATGTAATAAATCGGTTTTTCTTTTTTATTTTTTTTTATTTTAAAAAAAATATTTGAAAAACAAAAAAAAAATGAAAAGTCCATCATCGATCGAATTAACATATTATTATGAATTCGAAATGCCTAATTAAAATGCATGTATGATAAATGTGTCTACATATATGTTATGTATGTTTACATTAGGAAAAAAAAACTAGCTGGATGTATGTATGCATGTGCTGCAGATTAAAAAATCATAAACGAAATAAAAAAAAATGTTACATATGGAAACAACTTAATTGTATTTTTTTTGTGCAAATTTAATAATCTTTTCCATTTATTAATTTTTTTTTCTTTTTCGAATTATTACGTATTTGATTTAAAATTTCATATAAAATTTAAATAAATGTGATGACAAATATTTTTCACATTTTGATGAGCTATTGTATCTTTCTTTTAAAAATTACAAAATCTTTAAAATATATTTTTCATATCGAACGAAAAAAACAAACGAGTTCAGTATTGCTCTATTTACGATTATAATGACAAAAATTTCTGTATATCGTCTACTTTTTTTAATTCAAAAGAAGACGAAAAAACATAAAATTATTATTTTAAAAATATAATAAAAATATGAAAAAAAAACACGTATTCAATAACTGTCAAAAATTACAAACTAATATTAAACAGAAAAAAAATGCAATTACTTTTCTATTATTTTTGACTTTACACGTTTCTTATATTATTATTATTTTTTTTTATGTGTTTATCAAAAAATATAATCTAAGTACAATTTATATTGTACAATAATAACAATATAATGATAATATAATAATTTATTTTGTTGTTGTTGTTGTAATATTTGAAATACATAATAACAAAAATTTTTCATAATCTACTAATTCAAAAATTTATTATTTAAGAAATTGACCGTTCGTAATAATATATTTTTTTTTTACTTATTTTCGTACATGAACATGGTATGGTGTACGCATATTTTTGTTTTCTTGTAGTAAAAAATTTAAATGAATTAAATAATAAAAATATATGTGGTCTTTCAGTTTTAAAGTAGACTTTTTTTTTTGCAATTGTGCTTTTTGAGCAATTTTTAATGAAAATAAAATTATGTTTAGTTGCTGTGTAAGTTGTAGAAAAGAAAAAGAAGCAAATAATGAGGTTATTTTGAAGATAATAATATGAAATCTTTTATTTTTCAAAGACATTAAAAATAAATTGCAAATTGAATAAACGTAATTTAGAGAAGAAAAAAAGTGTATACGTACATATGTATGTATATCTGATGGTATTTGTACGCAACCATTACAAGAAGTTTGTGGTTCCATCAAGAAAAGAATGTTTGAAGAAAAAATAATAATAAGTAAAAGTCCCTGATTTTAAGGTTAATCTCAAGTCCTTGAAAAATTCATGACAAATAATAAATTTAATGGTTGGTTGCTTTAAAGAAAAAAATTAATAGTCATTTTCAAAATAAAACAAAAATTTTAAAACAAAATAAAAGTTTTGATAGCAAGTTTTAAGTCGTTATTGAAACGTTTTGTTTCAAAATTCAGTATTTTTTCTAGAAGTCTTTTTATAATCTTAGGGAACCATAAATTCTCAATTCTTGGACTTCTTTGTTTGAAAAAATATTAAGGCAGAACACAGGGCCGTTTTAAGATCGTCGTAGACACTTTGGATTAAGATTAAGAATTTAAGAAGAGCAAAAAAAAAGGTCAATTTGTTTCCTATGCGCGGGGCCCCTAGAGTTGTCTAATTTTCTAACAAGCAAAAAAAAAAGGTCAATCAAGTAAAATCAAGTAGGTATATATTTATTTTTAGACTTTCGTAGGCCCTTGTAGGATCGTAGGCCCTAGGCACAGTGCCTATTGTGCCTATAGCATAAGACGGGCCTGGCAGAACAAACCTACTTTAGATTTAACCGTCTGGTTATAAGCTATGATGAAGACATTTGTGCAGAATAGAGTCAGATAAAAACACTATATGTTATGTTATGATCTATTGAGAAGTTATACAGGAAAAAAAGCCTATGATTCAGTAAATAAATAAGAGAAATCAATAATTTTATTTTTGTATACGAGTACCTACTTGAATAACATAAGATTCTCTTTCATTGTTTTTTATATTCCATGTTTATCGTAAAATTGCCACTTGAATGTAATTATTTGGGATGTATATAATAAACTACCACCCATTCAAGATCGTTCTGAAATGTTAAAAAGTAAAAATTAAAATTCTACAATATATTACCCAACCAAATTTTCACACAAAATATTGAGAAAAATTATTTTAAAAAAATGAAAAACGGTAGTAAAATTATTGAAAATTTTTATTTAAAAATAAAGTACATATAATTTTTGTTTTAAAATAAAACAATAAAATTATTAAATTAATTATGTAAATATAAAAATATATTTTTTCTCTAATTATTAATTTTTTTCTCTCTATAGATATGCTCATAATTTATTTTGTACTAATTTTTTTTTTCTTTTCTTTTAAAATATTATCTTCCGTTACATTTTGAATATTAATTGTGATAATTAATATTAACTTTTTATGTTTATTTTTTTTTTATTTTTCAAAGTACAATAATTTTTTATTATACACAAAAATTAGATCAAAATAATAAATGTATTTTTCACTGCTGTTTTGTTTTATGTAAGATCGATGTAAAGATGTTTTTTTTTCTTTTAAATTTTTTTTTCTATGTCATGTAAAAAAAAAAAAGAAAGGGAAAAAAATGCATTACACTTTCCAATTGAATTTTTTTTTCTTCTCTTTATTATTTTTTTTACTTTCATTCAACTTAACATGAAACATTTTTCATCTATATAATAAATGGAACATACTCGTACATATAGTAGTTATTTAGTTATTACATATTAATCAGATCACAAGTATATTTATAAATACAATGTACTTACAACAGAATCGAATATTGTAAAATTTTATTGATTTAAGTCCACAAACATAACATACATATGTATATACTGTACAAGTACATACATATATACACACGCACAGGTTATCGTATTGCTTCACAAAAAAAAAAAAGTAGAAAAAAATATAGTCAGTGAATGTTTTCTTAAAGAAAAATAAAAGATATAAAAATTATTACCCTTTACAATCGAATTCACTTTCTTTATAACTAGAGCGATTTAAAATTTTAAAGAATGATGTATGTACATTGTACATTATCTTCATAAGCACATGCAATCAAGATTACAAATTAAAAGAATTTTAATACCACATGATAAATTGACCACACTATTTTTATGAATATTTTATATACTAAAGATACCATATAACACATGAATTTCAAGATAAAAAAAAAAGAAAAAAAATTTCACATATGTTCAATGGATACTACGTATCGTATGTATGTACAATGTATATTCTATATGTAGGTACTTTTATTCACTATCATCGTGTTATTTAAGTTTTAAGGTATTCCAAAATTGCGGTAGCAATATTTAAACGAGGTAAAAAATGTACTATTTTTCATAAAAGAGAAAATAAGAATTAAACAAATATGCACTATCTACTTACGTACATATATGTATACTTATAAATATAATATGTATCTACATACACATGTGTATTCCTATAAGTGCACATATCCTAGAGTGTAATCTTAAACAAATATTTTTAATCAATAAAAATAAATTCACTTTCATTTTTTATTTTTGATTCGATATATTTGAATGCGTATATAATATATACATATGCACACACAACAAATCATCATAACGGATCCGATCCATTCAATTAAATTACATTTTTTATTTTATTTTCTAATCATGAAGAAATGAATTTTATTATAGTTAATGTGCACTATAAAAAAAAATAAAATGATTACTTTGTAAAATATCTAAATTGTAATATAATTTACAAAGTACATATATAATATATTGAACGAATATAGAAAATATGTATGTATGTAGTATACAAGTATATTATAGTTTCATATTTATGTACATATATGTTATATGCAAGTTCTTTCAATTATATGGATAATAATTTTAAATAAGTGCATAAAAGTATGTACATATATGAAAAGCCGGAAAATCTTATTTTTTTAAGACATTTTATAAGTTAGTAAATCGTGAAAAACAGGTATCATACTTATAATATCAATTGATATCAAATAAACCATATATTGCGCGTAAAATGATTGTATATGTACATATGTAATTATATGCATGAGACATTAAAAATATGTTGTTTTTTTACCTTTACAAATTTATATATACATATACGTATAAGATATATAACTATATCATTATGTATGTACCTAATGTATAGCAATATAAGTATGTATGTTACTACTGACAAACAAGCAATTTAATCAGCTTGCACTTTTTATCACTTTTCTTTAATGGGTCTTTATTTATTAAAAAAGCAGCAACAGTAACATCGTTTGTCGTATCTGTATCTTTTTGTTTTTGTTTATTTATTTTTTCATTTTTAAGCATATAACAAACAGCTTTTGCTTTTACTTAAGAAGATCATTTATTTTTATCCTCGTGCAGAAAATGAAATTATTTTTATATGGATATATAATATATCAAATACCTAAATACGTATACTCGTATATGTACGAGTATGTAGGTGTTTAAAATAAAAAGGTGTTTCATACACGCGTTTTTTACACACTCTCAAAAAAAAAAAGCTACAAAAGTTTGTCATTATATATATATTTACGATACTTGGATGTATATTTTTTATACAATTTATTTAATTTTTAAAATGTTAATAAAATATGAACTAAATTGATAAGTTAAGTGTCATGTGCGTAAGTTTAATAGCACATGCAAATCACTACTGGCGCAATGTAATAAAAAATTTTATTTGTTATATTTAAATACTTTTTAAGTGAAAATAGTAAAAAAACATAAAAAATAAAAAAAAGGAAAAATAATATTTAAAAAAAAAAAACAGCAACAACGAGGAAAAAGGAAAAATTTTATTTTAATGTACATTAATACAAAGTATGTTATAAATGCGTGGTATTCGTGCTTACATATATTGATGTATCATCAACATCAGACATACCAGTATTTTCTTGCACGCAAACTACATATATACAGTGCTGTGAATAAGTCATGGGACAAACATAATTTTTTTAAATATTTGAGAAAAAAAGCGAATCTTTTCGAACAAACTTCTTATTTTATCAATGATAAATAACTTACATATCATTCTCAAACAAATTACAACAAAAAAACTGGATATTTCAACTTAAATTGCTTCCAAAATCCACAAAGTTATAAATAAGCCATTATTAAATACTTGTGAAAAAGTGATGGGACATATTATCAATTAATAAAGGAATATTGTATTAATTGAGTGAAAAGAGTACATAATTCACGTTTCTAATACTTGGTATGTTATCCCTTTCATTTAAAAAAGTCTCCGCGGTCGTTTTGGTATTGGTTCCACAAGGTTTTTAACAGAATCTTGTGGAACCTTTTCCTATTCGTCTGTTATTATGTTTTTCTGAGTTTTTTCTCCAGAAACGCCCAAAAATGTTCTTTTGGGATTATGTCAGGGCTCTGTGGAGGTGTTTCAATAACATGGAGACAATTATATAACAACCATAAACGAAAATTTCAAGCTTTATGCTTTGGGTCCTTATCTTGATAAAAATAAAAGTCATCAACAATATCCAACTTTTAGCACTTTGAAGTGAATTTTTTTTTAAATATTCAATATTTACAATATAATTATAATATAATAATAATTATAATATAAATTACATGTTTCCCACTCCATTTTACTACCATGTTCACAGTTTTTAAACTTAGTTTTCTTTTCTGTTGTCTTCATGTTCTTCATGTAAATAATTGATAAAATAAGAAGTTTGTTCGAAAAGATTCGCTTTTTTTCTCGAATATTTAAAAAAATTATGTTTTTCCCATGACTTATTCACAGCACTGTATGTAAGTATTTTTTTCTTTCTTTCTATAGGTATTACATGCTGATATGCTAATGATCCTTATTTATTAGACGTTAAGATCAAAAGATTTACAACAAGCAGTAAAAAAAATTATACTCTATATTTATAATATTGATGTTAAATTATCATTGTGAAACAAAAAGGAAACATTTTTTTTTTCTCCAGAAAAACAGATGTATTATAATATTTGTATCTCATCGAGAATAGATCTGGTTTTCTTTTTCTTTATCTTCTTTTTTAAATAATGTTGTTTATTAAGTATTTAATATTAAAATCACCAGTAGGAGGTGGTTTTGATTTTTGAAATTGAACAGAAAAAAAATAAACAATGTACAAATATATACGATAAAATAGAGATATCAATCTCTGTCCGTGTGATAATGACATTGAAAAATGATTATTTTTATCATGATATGAAATTTATATTTGCATATCTGGTTCCTTTATGAGATTTGTAAAAAGATTTGCAGTTTTTTGTTTTTTTTTTTGAATATTTTATTTGAGAAGTGCAAGGATATATTCTGATTAAATTCAATTTAAAAAGAAAGTCAAAAAGAAGGTGCTTTTGGGAAAATAAATTGGGTCGAAACTAGTTAAGAAAAAGATTCAGAGTATACAAATCGGGATAGGGGCGGGCAGTGGACGAAGCGGTATAGAGTTGGCTTCTGAGACCGAAGGGATTGAGTTCGCCTAAGTTCATTGAATTTTGAATGAGTACCAATCCACTTGAGTTGGGTATAAGTGCTGGGTACTGAAGTAGTTTGGTGGGTCCATAGTATACTATATAGTATAGTCCATAGAAAGTCCATACGAATAAAATTTGTTCTCCACCAACGAATTTAGTGGTTCGCATTCCACTTTAAACTGTAGGTGCATGTATGACAGAAAGGGCTTACAATCCTCTGACTCCACACCTGCGAGGTGTGTGGTATACCGAAAAACCGCCACGTCAACCAGCCAACCATACAAATTGGGATATTTATTTGAAAATTTTAGAATATAGAAAAAAGTTGGAAATAATATTAACACAAAAATTTTCGTAATAATTTTGATGAGATGAGATGATGAATTTTGGAAGTAAGCACAAAATAAGTAGGCATACATATAAGAACAATGTTGCATTGAAACTTGGAAATTATAAATTTTGATCAAACAAAACACAATAATAAAGGACTTTTCCAAAATCGAAATTTTTAAAGAACAAAGTTATGTCGAATTTTTTTAAACTCTACCCTAATCTCGTTGAAATAATAGTTTTTCCTTAAGTTTGAAGGAAAAAAAATTCCAGAATTTCAACATCTTTTCTTTATGGTGAAATTCACTTTCTTAGAAATCAACAATAAAATTTGTTTTTGTTGTCAGTTTTCTTTAATATTCGAGAAAAAAGTTAGTAATTTTATAATTTTTGTGCACATATAGAAATAATGAAAATTTCTCTCAAGCAGCCTGAAAATTAAAAATAAAAATTATTTCTATTTCTCATCATAGTATATTAGTATTTCTTTATTTTTACATTTTTTTTTTTTTTTTTTTTTTTGAATTTAAAACAAATTAAAAAAGGAGGAAAAAAAAAAGAAAACATGTTTTTCTTGCAGCAATGACATCAATTTTCTTAATATTGACATAAGAAAGTGACAAGAAAAAGAAAAAGTTTTTCTATATTCGTTCAAAATAAAATATAGTGATGTATCCGCAAATATATGTAAAACATATAACCATAGAATTTGTTTGATTGCATATTTTATTATATATTGTAGAAAATGAAAAAAAATAATATAAAATAAAAAATGAAAAAAAAAAATCAAATATAACAGAAAACTCCCCAAGTAAAAACCCATAAATTTCTTTTACTGTTGATGTCACTGATATATTTCTCATTGTCGGTCGGGTGCTGTTTTATTTTGTTGGTTAATGTTATATCTTCTTGAATGTACACTAAACAACACGGGCAAAAACAACAACAGCAACAACAACAACAACAACAAAAATTTCGCATCTGATGAGGTGAAATTGTGAAAATTTTCTTTTTTATCATTTTATCAAATCAGTCTTTTTTTTCTCTCTTCATTTTATATACTTTTCTTTGTGATTTCATTTATCTTAAATCTTGTACATTCACAACATAGTACATATGTATGTATATACTCATATATCTACATATATGTACATACATATGTGTATGTACGGTTTTTTTTTCTTCTCTATGATCAAAATTAATTGCATCAGTTTTATATCGAAAGATTTGCACAAACATTTTCACATATTACTTACTCTTACTGTATATGATGAGATACTTATTATAAGAACCGTTTTTACAATTTGCGGAGACAGTTTGTAGGCATTTTAAACGCATAATTGTACGGTTTAGTGTGTGTGTATGTGTGTACATATGTGATGCACTTGCACAACATCTTTCACTTAATTTAAAAACAGCAAAAATTAAAAAAAAAAAAGAAAGAAAGAAAGATGACTGACTACCTTATCATGTATGGCTAAATAACAGTGTTGTATACGGAAGATAATCATTTTTTTTTTCATGGATACTAAAATTACTTTGGCAGCCTATAATCTTGAACTTGTGCGGAAAATTGAAAAAAAAAAAATTAACAAAATAAGAATGCAACCTGTTACTGGTTTTAATAGTAAAAGTTTAATTTGTTACTTTAAAATGTGAGTTTAATTAATTTTGATTTGTAAATATTATGGGAAATTTTTTGTAGAAAAATAAAATAGGTTAAAATTAGGAACTTTTGAAGCTTTGGATTTTTTTGAAATTATAACTGCAATGCTTATTTTGTCTTTTACTTAATTTATTTTGATTTTCTTTATATGTAGTGACATTCTGGTTAGGTGTTATTCTTGTTGATATAAACACCTGAAAATTACATTTTTTTTTTTTTTTGCAGAGTCAGTGATGCAAGATATAAACAATGATTTGAGTAAAACTCATCAATAGGCCTTTTGTAAAATGTGAATATTATCATGAATGAACCTATCTTCATTGGTCTACAGGAATTGAATTGTATTGTCGTTGTCATCAAGTTTTACACCTTTGAGTTTTTTGTTCGACAAAAAAACAATAACGATGAACGACACAGTAAACAAAATTGCAATATAAGTATGTACAATTTTATAACATTGGATATTTCTGCAAACAAGTATGTTTAGTTTTAGATCTCTTTTATTTCATATTTTTTCTAAAATTTAAAATAAAATAAGAAAATAAAAATTCCAACAATATCAGCAGGCTTCTTTTTTTTTTTGATATTGTCACACGATGATTGCAAACTTCTTTCTTATTTCCAGTCAGCATATCATATACGAGTATATGTATGTATGTATGTATGTGGTCGGATGGATACAAAATGCTTTCTTTGGCCTTTTAGATAAATCTTTTCAAGTATTACATTGAAGGTATGTTATTTTTTTTTTAATAACTTGTGGTTAAACTCACTTGTTTTGTTGGTTTTGTCTCTTCATCGCATCATATGAATTTCATCGTTGCAATCATATGATGTACATTTTTTTATTTATTTTTATGTACATATGTACCTACATATATTGATGTATATTAGGAAAGTGGAAATACAGCAAAGTAAATTCCTGAGAAATTAAAAAGAAAGTCTTTATTGCAACAATTCCAGGAAGATTTTTCTTTCTGGTACTGCTAGTTTCTAAAGACAAGTGCAACTTTTTTTTTTTTTCTACAAAAAAATTTTTTTTTCTGCATGCAATAAAAAGCATCTTCAGTATCAATGATTTTTCTTATAAGGTTTTTCTTTTTCACTATTATTATTATTATTACTAATACTACTTTGTTGTTGTTGTTGTTGTTGTAAGTATATAAATAAATGAAAATTAAACTTTCATTAAGGTTACGGTAAAGGCTATATGTCGAGAGTCAATAAGAAAATACTAAATATTGTAAAAGATTAAAATGAAAAATGATTTTTTTTTTACTTGTCGAATAATAGCGATTTATTATTGTGAGTATTTGAATGAATTTGAAACATAATGAATAAACAGAATAACAAATAAAAAAAAACAAAAGTAATATTTTTACTGTTTTAGGGATTTCCGTATTTGTGAATTATTTGACTTTTTCAATTTTTTTTTTTTATTTATTAAGGAAATGTTTCGTTTTTTTTAAAGAAATTTTGGAATTAAATTAAAATTTAATGTTTTTCCTTATGAAAAAGTTTAATTGTATTAATTTTTTTGTGGAGTGGTAGAAAGTTATTTTGAGAGAGCGTTAAGACGCTTTAATTTTTTTTAAATTTAAAACTGAGGAACTTCTGTTATTCTTGAGAAGATACATGTTTAAATCCATTAATGTCCGAATTGCTCATCAGTACCAGCTTTTTAAAATCTTTTAGATTAAATTCCTTAAATAGATGATGATTTTTATAGTTAATTGAAAAACATCCAGGTAAAATCATGAGATTTTGATTTAACAGAAAGCAAATATTTTTCAACTAAAAAGATACAAGTTTTGAGCATCTGAGAATTAATGTACAAGATTTTCCATTCTATTATTGTCTAGTTGGGAGTCTATCTTTCGATCTGTCATACCAAAAATTAAAAGGGAGGCTAATAAAAATCTCTAATTTTCGATTTAAAATTAAATTTGACAGTAACAACAAACAATCAACTTTATTACAGAAGACAAAATATCTTCTGATGTCATCTTGATTCTGTTTTATACGAAGTATGCTTGTTCGTTTTTTTTTTTTTCATTTTCAATTTTGTTTTTCAATTTTTCAGATATCAATTACAAGTCTTAAAATGCATTTAAAATGTATTTTTATCGTTTTCAATATTTTTCAATTAGTGTTCAATAATAGTGTTTATTTTTTTTCTTCTTCTAAGTCTATATGAACAAAAACAATCATAACCAATGAAAAAAAAATTGTACGTAATCATGTTGTTATATACCTATATGCAAAAAAAAAAAAATGCTTTAGATAGGTGAACATATATGTGTTTTTTTTTACAATGGTTACTTGATAAAATTTAATTTTATTTAAAAGGATGATGATTGTTCTTAATTTTATTATTAAAAAAAAAAACATTCAAAAAACTCCAAGCCTAAGAAACGATTTAAACATTTATTTTTTAGTATCCAAAAGATATCTTATAAAACAGCACTGTTGCATTTCAATATTATCATCATAATCATCATATTATAAGGGTTATGCTGCTGGTACTTGAGTATCATCAATTCTTCATTGTTTTGTTTTTGTAATTTTCATAATAAAAAATATTATTTTTTAATATTTGTGATAAATGTTTCTTAAATAATAAATAAAATATACATTCATTTCGTTGACATGATTTAATAAATAATCAAACTACTACCTTAAACAATTGCATGATGTATAATGTGTGTGCTTGTTGTTTTTATATATATATTTTTAATTTTTATGTACACATAATAAAATAAAAAAAAAAAATGTTCTTGATTGCAATGTAAAATATATCTTTAAGCTATTTTATGCAGAAGACAACAAAAACAAAAGCAAACAAAAAGTACTTACATATCATTTGCAACACATTACGGAGTATTATACTTATATATACGTTCTCTGTATTACCTTGATGATACATTAGAACAAAATTACAACACACCACCACTTGATATTTTTATTCTATAAAATATAAACTATAAAATTAACCTTATAGTCAAATGTATGAAAAAAAAATATACATATATGCATAAGATGGTGTATATAGACACCAATTATATCCAGATAAATGTCCCTGTAATCTGATAATATTCATTAAGTATCTTTTTACATCTTAAAAAACAAAGTTGTGATGAATGCAAAAAAAAAAAAAAATATATATATCAACAACAACGACAAAAATGTATATCTAAGAACATTACAAAAAAAAAAAAAAAAAAAAAAATAAAAATTAAAAATCAGAGCATAATAAGAATAATGAACTTTTATAATATAATATTTTTCATGTGACGTTATTTGTTTTCTGTACGTAGAAAAAAAAAACATTTTTAAAATGTTGCATGTCTATATCTCTTTGTAAAATGACTGACAGTTTTGTTAAGATACATTTTGAAGTATAAAACACAAAATAGAACAAACAAAATTGTGTTTTTTAAAGTGTGTTTAAATATTACAACTATACATTAACGTAAATTTTAGAAATTTATATGAACAAAATTGCATAGTGTGACAAAAACAATTTGAAGAAAAAAATTATTTTAGAAACAAACAAACAAACAAAAAAATTTATATAAAATGTCATCTTCTATAAAGTGAATAATTGTATGAATGGTGGTGCGTTAAGATTAATTTTATTCTTTCATCATCAATCTTCAAGAAAAGTGTTTTTTTTTAATTACAAGAACAGAAAGAAAAAAAACTAAGTAGAATTAAATGATAAAAAAACAATTTTTTTTTTCACTGTTTTTTAAACAGGAGTACACAGAAAAAAAAACTAATGAAATAACTCCGTCATTGAGGAATTTTATCCTTCTTCATTTTTTTTCCTTCCTTTTTTATTGTTAAATATTTTTGATGTCTTTTCCAGTTGATTAGTGTGAATTGCATTTTTTTGCTATAAAAGAGAGCGAAAATAAAATAATTATAATCATTCATATGAAAAAAAAAAAAAAAATAATGAAAAACTAAACTATGATTATAAATGTGAAAAATACATGAATAAATAAAATAAAACATAACTAAAATGAGTCTCGTGAAATTGAAATTTATTGCAATTTTGAATCATCGTCACAAAAATATCACCTGAATTGCTGATACTGATTGTGCACTGATTATATATATGGTGGTGCGGTCTCGGTGGTTATATTATACGAGTATATAGTCTTATTGAATGGTGTAAATTTGAACTGTCTTAATAAACAAGGTATTGTATATTTATCTCTACTCTAGTAATATGTTTTCAAGTTTGAAAAAAAAAAAAAACAAATAAATAAATATTCTTTTTAAATACTTCATGAATAGCATTTAATTCTTGTATGTAATATAAGGTATATGAATATACATAAATATATTATGTACAATTCGTAAACCATAACAGATATTATAAAATATACAGGGTTAACCATAATAAAATTTTTATTAAGGTAGTCACTGTTTTTTTTTTTTTTTTTTTTTAAGCAACGAACTCTTACTAGTTTCGATGTTTTCGATTGCATTTTTTATTATTTTTAAAACAAAAGTATTGATTCCATAAGTTATTGAGATAAATTGATTTACTATTAAAATTTTATTAAATTTCATTTATATAATCACCCTTTTATTATAAAAATACTTAACGATCTTTCATTGGTAGATTTGTTGGATTTGAATTTTGATTTTTTCTTATTTTTAACATACTTACTTTATTCAACTTTTAATTTATTGGCAAAATTAATTGCCATCGAAATAAATGATAACGGCCAAGGCCAAATTGACCATCAGACAAAAGATGAAAATAAAAATATAATATAATAAAAAAGAAAATAAGGACGAATTTTAAAAAAGAAAAATCATATTACATATAAAGATTGGTACATGTACTAGATACTTTATTGTGAAGGTCACCATATATACTCGTTCAAAATAATAATGATATAAAACACTACACACTGCATATTTACAATAATTATGGATACTAAACGGTCCATACTAAACATATTTTATTCATTTATTTAAACTAACTTTTATAAATTACATATATTATTGTACATTCATTTTTTATATATATGTTTTGTTTATACGAGTATATTTTGTTTTATCGAAAAAAAAAGAAAAAATTATTTATTAAGATACATTTTCAGTATTATGTATCATTATCTTACTATTTTACTTACTTGATAAAAAGAAAGATATTCAATACTAGAAATATATACATACATGCATACATGTGTATGTAAGTACTTTTAACATATTCGAAGACACATAACTTATTTAAAATGAATGTAAGTACAAAACAACATGTTAAGAACTACGACAGTTTAAGATAAATTTCCACACACGCTAATATCGTATATAACTTTATTACTTATTACTATTATTATTATTATTATTATTTTTTACTTTTTTTATTTTTTTTTTTTTTTTTTTTTTTTTTTTTTTTTTTTGAATAATAGCTTTAAAGTTAACTAGTTAACTATATAGAAAGAATTTTAATATTTTTCGATTAAGTAGTTCAATTAATTAATTCATGAAGTTTTTAACAAAACAAAATGATATTATTAATGAGAGGGATTCTATACTACTCGTATATGTATGTACGAGTATGTACGTGTTTATTGAAAATACCAGCAAGTAAATAGGAAAAATGAAATAAATAATTAAGAAAAAAAAAGAAGAAAGATATTTAAAAAGACAAATGATGGCTTCAACAAAATATTTTAATAATTTTCATTTTTGATGATATTCTTCTTATTTTTGTGTAGTAGATTGATTGAAAAATAATGTGTGATAATAAATTGTATAGGTAAAAAAATTAAAGTTATGATTTTTTTCATAGTTGTGTCTTTATGACACAAAAATTCTTGAAAAATGCATTTTAAAAAAAATATTTTTTTTTTACAAAATGAAATATATTGTTTTTGTATTTCGTTAAAGCATAAATGATACTTTATCTAAGGACTTCATTATAGTCCTTTTGTATAGGAATTTTAGATGAGAAACAGAAAAAAATTATTATTTGATTATTTTTTAACGTGATGGCAGAAGTTTTTTAATTTTTTTTTTTGTTACTATTTTTTGCTCTTTATAAATTATGAAAATTTACGTAATTTTACTCAATTTAGGCAATGGTTTTCAAGCAAAATGGCATCCATCAACACATTCTTTTTTTTTTCTCCTTAACCTCCCCATTCTCTATCAGCGTGTACCAGCGCATGTTTATAACAAAAGTGCAGTAAAAGGGTATCCATGTGTCGTAATACAAAAACGCACAATTTAAGAAACAAAAAATGATTTTTCTTGTAATATTTTCTTTGAAACTATATACATATATATTTTTTTTTTTTCAATGAAAAGAAATTCATGAAATTCAGATAAAACTAAAACAAATCCAGAGATAATATATCACAATATGAACTATGTAAATATTTTAATAATATTGTCTATTTAAATGAAAGTGAAAAAAAAAATAGAAAAAATAAGAATAAAATATCAATAAAATTAATAATCAATTCTATGTAATTGGGTTAATGTTGACCTTCAAATTCAAATCAATCCAACCACGCAATGTGTATAGTATGAAAGAGAAATGAAAAAATCAAGAAAAGTAGAAAAACAAAAAATGTATAACGCACGAAATATATACCTACTTTCGATTTCTAGTATAAATATTATACATTAGCGTGCAAGTTCCTTGCTTAAATCTTTTGTTTTGATCATTTTTTAAATAAAAGTGAAAAGTAATAAAATTTTCATTTACATTTAAATTAATTTTTTTCTTTTTTTTTTTACAAAAATGGGAAAGTGATGAATCTTTAAAAGAAAATTGACCTATTTTTTTGTATTTTCCATTAAATGCGGCATACATATACAACAATAAATTGAATAATTGTCATCTTAACAAACTGTAGAAATGTTGAAAATTTTAAAAATGATATAGAAATGTAAATTTACTATGAAATTATAATTTTTCATATATGAATGAGCATAAAATTTTACAAAATCAACACTTCATCTTCGTCTTTCATAGATCATTTTGTATTTGATTTATGATTAAATTTTGAAAACTTACTTTAACTTTGTTTTCCTTTTACTTTTCGTCTATTTTTTACCTTCTAGAGTTAGACAAATCTTCTTGCCATATTGTATTTTTTTTATGTGCCCACATATCGTTTCAATATACATATATATGTACATAAGTGTGTACATACATATATACATAGTTAAAAACATTTCAATTTAATTCGTTGCAATATGTTCTCACGTATCAATCAATTCATCAAAATGAGGTATAAAAAAAAAACAATAGGTATGTACATATGATGTAAAAAAATATGCTTGTGATATGGTATGACCCCTTCAGCAGTTTTGTGATGATGACCAATGTTGGTTTTTTTTTTGTATTCTCTTTTTTTTTTTCTTAAATTTTTGTGCCTTTCAAATCGGCACATATAATTTCTTAATCATATACAGAAGACATATTATGTATTTTGTTATTTATTTCTAAATGTTTTTTTTTTCTTCTATAATTTTTACATTGGTTCATAGATTACTTGTTATACGTGTGACCATGTCTATTGCTGTAGAAGTTAATTTTGTAATTTATCATTAACCCACCATCACCGTCAATATCATCATCCTCATACGTTTGATATTTTGAACAGTTTTCACATTATCCAATTTTAATATGATGCTTCTTCATTATTTTTGTACATACTATGCATGTGAGTATCTATGACTTTGAAAGTAGTATTCATTGAAATTATTACATATGACATTAACCAGAAAAGGATGATGATGATGATGATACTTTATAATCGCCTAAGAGACTATCCTGATATAAGGAAGTGAATTTCATTTTATACCTTGAGGCATATTTATAAATCATATTGTATTACATGAATCATAATTTTTGATTTGAAAACTTAAAAAAAAAAATAATAATCAAGAAATAAATTTCAATTTTCATTTCTTAAAAAAAAAAATTCATATATAAAAGTTTGTTTTTATAAATCCGTCATATTTAACATACATACTTGAGGTTTCTATTTAAATTAATGTTACATACAAATATATATGTACATACATGTTTTCTTTATTATTTATGCAATTATTTTGCCAGGCTATAGTTTTTTTTTTTTATTTGAAATTATTATAATTACAATAAACCGAAAGTAAATTTGTGGTTTTTTTGAACAAAAAAAAAAAAGTTTAAAATAAATGAAAAAGAAAAAGTACAAAAGAAATAGAAAGAAATATTTGTGGATAAAGATTAGTTCAATTGTCTTTTGTACACAAAAATTTCATTATACTTATGTATTTAAATACTTACTTTGCTATTTTTTTTTTTTTTTGTTAGCTTTTTTTCTTTTATTTATTCAATAGTATATACAATCATCATGTATTCGTACTTACCTTTCAGCTTATTCTATCACGATATGTATTTGTTAATAATTTACCTCCAACAAAACTATAAATTAAGAAGAAAAAAAAAATATCAAAAGAAGATTTGTAAATTTAATAATTTTTTGTTTTGTTTTGTGAATGGTAAATGGTAAATGAATCTCTCAATTGATTTGGGTGAATAGATTAACTTTCGCTCTTCATATAAGATATGTATTTGTAGGTGTTCAATTGTGGTATAGATGACTTAACAGTCTTCTTATAAGTGAACAAAAAAAAAAAAAAAATAGATTTTTGTTTTTTTAAAGATGAATAATATCCATTTTTTTTTCTTGTGTAAATTGAAATAAAAATTTGTAAAATGAGAGGAAAAGTTATTATTCTTTTTGTTTTTTTGTTTTTTTTCTCTTCTTTTTTTCATTTAGAAGGCCATTGGGCATTTATATAGGATAATAAACGTTTAAAGGAATATGAAGAGTATCATATCATTAATATTATGTACTAGTTCATATATTGATGAATATACTCGTATAATGAATTTTTTGTTGTTGCTTTTTTGACCGCATATCTACCGTACAAAGGACAATCGCGTCAATTACATTTTCACTCATTTTGACTTAGATATATTTATGATATAATATATAGTTATACATATGAACTAGTGAAAAAATTAAATTATATATATAATATATAATATATAGACATATTTTTTAATAGAGAATTTTTCCTTCAGTTCATATATATAACTATATATCTGCCGTACAAAGGACAATCGCGTCAATTACATTTTCACTCATTTTGAGTTAAATATATTTATGATATAATATATAGTTATATATATGAACTGAAGGAAAAATTCTCTATTAAAAAATATGTCTATATATTATATATTATATATATAATTTAATTTTTTCACTAGTTCATATGTATAACTATATATTATATCATAAATATATCTAAGTCAAAATGAGTGAAAATGTAATTGACGCGATTGTCCTTTGTACGGCAGATATTATATCATAAATATATTTAACTCAAAATGAGTGAAAATGTAATTGACGCGATTGTCCTTTGTACGGCAGATATATTGTGTGGTGTATGAAGAAATGAAGAAGAAGTGAAAGTTAATTTTATAAAAGAATTTTAAATATTTTCTTTCTTATATATTTTTTTTTTTTCGTTTCAATTTTTTTGTTGTTTTATTATTTTAACAAAGAGGAGTCTGTATGAGCATAAATGTTCAAAAAACAACAACATTATTGTGTTGAAGCCTACCATCCTCAATACATTAATTATAATAATTGAAGCGATAAGTTTTTCACTTTTCTTCTTTGCAAATAAATGGTTTATTGATTTCTAGATGATATGTGTTAATGATGTTTTTTTGTTTTCGTTTTTTTTTCTTTTCTTTTTTTTATAAATTTTTAAAAATAACTCAAAATTTATGTACCGGTTGCTTGTAAAATTTAGGTGAATTTTATTTATTGGAAAATAAAGAAAATAAAGAATGTAGTTTTCTTGTAAATTCCAAAGTAAAAGTTCGCAATTGATTGAATTTAATATAAAACAAAAAGATATTTCTTGCGGTCTATTTATTTTTTTTTATTTATTTTTATCCTGAAATTTATTGTATGATAAATTAAAAATTTACTATGGATTTATTATTAATATAATCATTTTAGTTAATATAGTTACATGAATATGTTTTATATGCGAGTACGTTTAATATATTCAGAGAATTTTTCGATATGAATTTTTGGTGAATTCAATTGCTTTATGAATTTCACTTTTTGTTAGAAAATTTAAGTTTTTGAAATTGGTTGATATCGGTCAAAGTTCAAATTGTGGTTACGTAATTTTCGTTTTGTATATTTTGATTAGATCTTTATACTTAAATAGATCTTTGAAAATTTAAGATAAAAATATCTTGCATGTTAAGACGATGTTCTCCTTACAGTAAAGATTTATTTTTGTATTCCAGTAAAAAACTTAAAAAGAAAAAAAAGAAATTATAAATAAATAAATCAAGGATTTATTCTCTACAATTTATTTAATATTAAAAGACATTAATCAATCAATATTTTTTTCATTTTTTTAAACTTTAATACTTTCATCGCGTTACTATAGTTATTATCATCATCATCATCACCATCATCATTATTATATGTAGTATAAAATTTTTCTATTTGATTTAAACCAATTAAAAATTTTAAACTCTTCCTGATATATTCAATTTATTAATTATTTTTACATAAAAATAAAAACTGTTTAATTTTTTCTTCCCATTGCATACAAAAGTTAAATAATATTTCCTTGCATAGCTACCCTGAAGCATTACGACAATTGTTAAACAAGCAAACTAACTTGTTGCGTTGCATTTAATGTTTTTTTTTTCTTCTAAAAAATTGAAAAAAAAAAAGAGGTAATATATTAAGTATTTAATACAAAATATATATAACGCACTATATTCGCAATCATTCGCATATTATGTACTACTTCCTATCTATCATAATTATAATTAAATTGTACCACGTATTTTCTAATAAATATATTATTATTATACTATTATGATTATTATATGTATTAAACGACATCAAATAACACGTAAATATGTACATAGTATGTGTATCTTGTTTTTGCTTTATCATGAAACATGATAAATTGTTTTTATTTTATTTTTCTTGTTTTCAAATTTATGCATTTTTAGTATTCCTCATTGTATTTCCTTAGGCTTAAAATTACCCTTTATGTATGTTTTTGTGTGTATATAAATTTTTTTTTTTTTTGCTTCCAATTATTATTTATGTATGTATCTTTTTTCTTAATTCAATATTTTGACTAACTTTCACCATCATCTGTTGTAATAAGTTTAAAATCAGTTTAATAAATTTTAATGTCTTTATAAAAGATCTATATAACTGTTTAAAAGTATATTACATTTACGTACATTACAGTGTCCCTTATTTTTTAAACTTTCAGATTCTCAGGGTCCTACCCCCTAATTTTTTTCGTTCTTCAATTTAAAGTAGATATACCAAAAAAACAGGTAATCCGGCAATCTTGAAATTTCTGCAAGGCGTTCTTCTTGTCATTTCCTACAAATTTTTCTTTCGAACAAAAAAGATCCATGAAAACAGGGAACGAGCTACAAGGCACCAAAGAAAAAAACTCCGTCCATCTATGTTAAGGAAATTTTTATAGACCATTTCGTGTCATTGAAAAAATATGTTCCCAGAGCAGTAGGAAGTTGAGTTGTGGCCAGGATATTTCTTGAAGGGTTCTCTTCTAAACAAAGTTTGAACGAAAAAAATTTGTTAACTAGGGCAAAAGTTATAGGGTAAATTGAAGAACGAAAAAAATTAGGGGGTAGGACCCTGAGAATCTGAAAGTTTAAAAAATAAGGGACACTCTAACGTACATATATGTATATTTTAAATTGTAACGGTAATAATTCAAAATTTTTCTAATAAAAACACTTTTTCTTAAAAATGTTTTATTCAATTATTAAAAAGAATAAAAACAAAATATTAAAAGCATAAAAATCTTAAACTATTAAATTTTTTTTTATTATATAAGATATATCGCATAAAAGAATCGTGGTTTGTATTACAAGCAATATAACACGTAATTCACTTTAAATATGTGTTCTTTACCATACATACATATGTCATATATCATGTAATATTGAACTGAAAAAATATATACATATATATTTATAGATATTCATAATAATATTAAAAACTGTAATATTAATATAATAAACAAGAACTCATAAACAAAAATATGAAAAAGAAAATCTTATATACATTACACTTAAGTTCAGTCAGAACATAATGTTGTTGTTTTATAAATATTACCATTTATTCATGTTTATATATATATATATATTATTTGTACCTTAGTGATAAAACAGCACAATTCATGGTTGTTAGTAATCAAAGCAAAAAGAAAATAATAATTATAATAAATTTATCACATCATTATAAAAATGCATACAGAAAAATTGTTTAAGTGCAATATAACTATCATTATCGCTTAATATACCGCATTTTGATTGAAATGATAAATTTTCATCATTTTCAGTATATGTATAAAGATTGTTTTTTTTTTTTTAAATTTTAATGATGTGTATTCATAACTGAATAAGATTTTAAATAATTGACGTGAAAGGATGAATAGAAATTTTGGAATAAGTTTGAAAATTTTTTAAATCATAATTCATACAAAAATTGAATTAAAATTAATATGGTTATTCTACTTTACAGACAAAATATCTCTTAACCTCTTATTCTTATTTACTTAACAAAATATCACTTTTTCACTCACAAAAAATATTAACAAACTCATCGATGGGGTCCTCTAGATCTAGGAGTAAGCACTTTTTTTCAGTTAAAAATTTTTTCAATCTAGAATCTAGAATCTAAAGTAGAATCACAAAATCTATGTTGATTTGAATTTTGTATTAAAATAGTGACAGCTGATAGTTTACGTTTCTTAACTCCTTAAGTAGAATATCAAACCTGTTAATTTTCTTTTACTGGTGAATAAGAGGTTAAGAGACATTTTTTTCTAAAGTAGAATCAGGGAGTTTGTCTTAAAAACATCTATACAGTGGTAAATATTTTATGCCAGTGCGCAATGCAATGTCTAACTTAGTTGAACAGAAAGACTGCTGTAATTGGTTTCTATTTTGAGAAGGATATGAAGCAGAAGCAGAAATATAGAAGACTAAAAACAGAAAAAAAAATGACATTCGACGCGGCTGGAAAACGAACTACAGACCTCTTTCTTGCCCGGGCAGTGCTCTTACCAATATGCTACTGAATGCCATGTCGCTTACTTTTCTTAGTTACTACGTAAACATTGATGATACTCAAATCCCCTACTAGATATTATGACTGTGAGGTCAAAAAATAGAGATTTTCTTTAGAGTACCCTCGAGAATCTTTCTACATATTATGTATCTTTCTACTAGTTATACACTCAATCATCATATTTCTTTAAACTCTTGGTTATAAATACAAGCTTATTATTTTAAAGTACGTACATACGTATGAATTTTTTTTTTTTTTAAAAAAGTAAAATCTTAGAGTAATTTTAAAGGAAGTAAGTAATAATATCAATTCTGCAATATGCTTGCAATAAACATATATTAAACGATATTTTAAGTATAAAATAGAAACTAAAAAAAAGGAGATGCAACATCGCGTTATGATAGGTACACCTAAGAATGTTGTGCATCAATTTGAAATATAGTACATACATGAAACATGAAATAACATCATCACATATTAGACATAAAACAGTTAACTTTTCTATCTAAATTACTCACATATCAACATCATCATCATAATCATCATAATCCATATGGGAATCATGATTTTGCTATTAATATTATTATCGTTCAAAAATTATGTAAGATATGTACTTATTTAATTTTTTGCCCTCTGATACTTTGATTTATACAATATATGCTATTTTTTGTTGTTGTTTATAGGTTATTTTTCTTACGTTTTCTAAATGTGTTTTGATACTTAATTTAATACATACTTTAAATTATACCTACAAAAAATATTATAAATACACGTGCAATAAAAATATAAGGAAATAATATGGTTTCTTCTTGAAAAAAAAAGCAATAATGCTTGACTTTTACTTATTGTAAAAGTTACAAAATTCATCTTTTTAAAAATTTTACACTATGTCTTCGGTGGAAAATGTTTACATATGAACATACAAATTTTTTTTTTATTTATTTTATTTTATAAAATTAAATTTAAAGTTTGTTTATCTATACATATACACATACATACATATGTATAGCCAAGAAAAGATACCAATTCCAATATCTTTGGACCAGACCCTTCTGCGGTCTGCCTGGAAAGCTACACAAAAAACAATATCCAAGAATGGGAAATAAGAAAGAAAGACTAGAGAGAAACTCATAGAAACCAACAAGTGAAGAAATTCATTAAACTTTCGGCTAACATTCTAGGAAACTACTCAACCCTCAACCTCAATAGGAATGAGTTAAGGACCAACACAAGCCTTCTCAAGGGCACTGTCCACTAAACTAAACTTTATAGAGCTGAGAGGAAGACAAATACAGATTTTGCAAAAAAGCCAAGGAAACCTCTAAACATACACATTCTATGTGAATGCGAGGCGAGGCATTCGCCCCTAAAAGAGTGCGCAATATGCATCAATTTCTAAAACCTTGAGAAATTTGGTGTGCACCTTTCAATAGAATCTAACGTTTTATCAAAAGCCTAAATCTACAAAAGGCACGGGAGGCACAAAAAATCTCTTCGGGTCGAAGTGCAATAATATAGATCTAATTTTCTTATCTTAATTTATATAGGCAAAACAAAAGGAAGCTTACAAATTATGTATATTTAAAGACATTTAATTCATAATAATCATATGACGAAATGATCAAATAGATTTTGATAATTAATGTTCAGTTTTAAATCTACCCCTTCTTAATCTATAATGCATTATATTTGTATAAACAATATTCGGTATATTCAACAAGTATCAAGAAGTGAATTTTCAAACAACATTTTTAAGAGAATAACATTTAATATTCGTTTGAAGTTCAAGAGAATACTCAGACTAGAGGTAGTAAAGTTAAAATTTGTTTGTTTAAATATTTTTCCCCATTGTTTTGGAAAATTTTGGAGTTAAATCAACAAAATTTTATGAAAAATGAATGATTAAAAACTTATTGGAATAGTTTTTGGTAAAATATCTAGTCGTCTTTTTTGAAAGAATAAAAATACATAAATTGTTCATTTTGAATAATCAAGATAATAGTTTAATTTTTCATTTTTAATTTAAAATTTCAACTTTGTGTTATGGAAATCAAAGTTTTAAAAATCAATTAAAACAAACTATCTCTATAATTTTTTATTGTTTTCAAATTTATTATTTAAATTTCCGTTTAAAAGTTATTTTTTTCAATTATCAGTATAGATGCTTGAAATTTAAGCAAACATCTTTTTTTATTATTTAATTAAAATGCATCTCCCGTTGGAAGAAAACTCCTAGAAATCTACAAGCAAAGGAATTCATCTTACCTTCGGCTAGTATTTCCAGAAAACTACTCAACCTCATTAGGAAAGAGCTAAGAACAATTACGGGTCTCTTAACTGGACACTGTCCTCTAAATTACCATCTAAATAGGATAGGACTACAGTAGGAAGACAGGTGCAGATTCTGCAAGGAGGCCAAAGAAACCTCAAAACACATTCTGTGTGAATGCGAGGCGTTGGCCTCTAAAAGACTGTGCCACATGCACCAGTACTTTCTCAAGCCAGAGGAAATCTGGTGTGCACCTTCTAATAGAATTTTAGAATTTATCAATAGCCTAAATCAATAAGAGGCACGGGCTGTACAAAAGATCTTTACTGGTCGAAGTGCAATGATAGCTCATAATCTATCTATTATTTAATTTGAATTATCAATTTTTCAAGGAAAATTCCAATTGCAAAATTGCAATGATATTCTTGGAAAAATATTTGAATAAATAAACTACTATAATCGAAATGAAAAACACTTCAAAATAACAAATCTCTCTTTAGCTGAATAATAAATTTTTTCTCTGAATAATCTTACTCTTTTATTTATAAAATTTATTTCTAATAACCTGTTCGTTTTGATTACATTTTAAAATATTTTTCATGTTTCTCTTTTCGAAATACATAGCTAAATTATAATTACCAAACCAAACCAACTACTAACTATACATCGTGTCTGGCTGTATCTACTATCTGTATAACTTGAAAATTTACTTTACTCTAAAGTCGTCGATGTAGTCATTGTCAGCGAAGTCTTTCCACAATTTTCTTTTCATATATCGAATGAACTAGTAAATTCAAGAAGATTTCATTGACTTTCTGAATGAAGTCTTAAAGTTACTTTTCAGTTTTACATTTACAACATTTATTAAACTAAAAAGAAATTTCAAATTGAAAATTCAGTATAATATAGCCGGCCGTTGAAAACAGTCATCATTATTATAAAAATAAAATCGTATTCGATAATTAACTTTCGGTTATTTGATTTATTATTTTTTTTTTTTTCAAATTTTAAAAGAAATCGTTCGTAATAAATTCAAATTAAATCATGTTTAAAATTTTTTATAATATTCAGTTGTTCTACATTTTTACAAATTTATCAAATTTATTAATTTATTTTTAATAAAAATAAAAAAAATTATTAGTATAATTTGGAAAGATTTTAATGAGAATTCGATAAATTGACGTTATATTTATTTTATTTGATTTGTTTTTTGTTTTTAGTGTTTTTTTTATATTTTTAATTTTTCGTTTTATTGGAAATAAATTGAGTGTGATTATATAGTTGAAAAATTATAGTGATCGTCATTATATTTGATTGATATGGTCCACTTAAATTAGGACAAAATTCTTTTTCTGAATAAAAAAAAAAAAAAACTCAAAAAAAGTTGAAAAAAAAAAGAAGTGAAAAAAAAAAATTTAAGTTAAGATTGTGAGAAGATAAAGCATAAACATACAATTTTTAAAAATAAAGATTATAGTTATCGAATCTGACAGATAAAAAGTGAGTTTATATATAGTTCAAGTAATAGCATTCAATTTTTTTTTTCTTCTTCGTTTTTGTGAAAAGTATGTTATTGGTGTCAAAATGAAAGTTGATCATCAGTTTCATTAATGAATGTTACGATCAAATAAAAAATAAGTAAAAAAGAAAAAGCAAAATTTGTGGTTTTCATATTTTGATCTTATAGAAATTTTGAAAAAAAAAAATTTAAAAATTAAATTGCTTTTTGGTTTATCTCTGAGAAAAAAAAAAGTTTTGAATAAATAAAATGTGAGAAAATTAAAGAACAAGGATTTTAATTTCAATCACAATGAAAAGTGAATAGAGAGAAAAAAAAATTTTTTTTTTGTTGTTTTGTATCTGTTTTAATTACTTATTTTATAAAAACAAAGTGTAAATTTTTGTGCCTTTAAAACACTTCTTAATTTATTATTGCTTTGAATTCATATTTTAATAATTTTTAAAAATACAATTTTTTTCAAAACAAAAAAAAAAAAATGGATACTAAATTAGAACAACATTCTAAACCAATTTTAAGTCCAACTCGATCACTTGATGAAGGTTTTGAAAGTGATCCAGATCGTATTTCAACAGATTCAGAACAATTGATGTCAACAGCAACAACAACTTCATCATCATCATCATCATCTGCATCCACCTCTTCATCTTCTTCCTCCAGTACATCCTCATCATCGTCATTAACATCATCAATTGTATCACATCCATCATCTACAACAACATTAGAACTCCCGGCCTTCGATGTTTTACAACGTACCGATCGTGATGGTGTACAACATACTCAAATTACAAGACGTCATCAAATATCTACTGTTGATCACCATCATCACCTCCAGCATCATCAACAGCCTTCTAATAGTTGTTCATCAAATACAAATATTATATGTTTACCAAGCAGTGAACTAGATTCTAATATACGTCTTAAAGATAGAATTATTGAAACAACAAATAAAGTTTCAATACCACGTGCCGGTCCTCCACAACGTTCTTTAGTGTCATTATCGTTAACAACATCCTCCTCATCAACATCATCTCCTTCCTCAACATCAACAGTTCAAAATCCTCATACAAATATTGATCAACATAATCGTCGTGGCCATTCTTCTTCCTCCTCCTCTGTTACAACAATTTCCTCTGCGTCTTTTCCATCATCCTCAACTGCAATTCAATCTTCACAATATAAACAACAAAAACAACATCTTCATTATCAACAGAATCATCATCGTCAGTTACATAACCGTACAGGATATAGACGATCTTCAAAGACAAAAGCACCAATACCGCCTCATATTAATTCATCTATTGGATCGACGACATCATCATCATCATTATCGTCATCTTTAACATTATCTAATGGATGCAATAATAATTCCGCTATATCAACACAAACAGCTGCTGGTGGTGCATTAACGTCAACAACAGGCGTTAACATTGGTGGTTCATCATCATCATCATCAGCTACAATTGCTGGAGGGATTAGCGGTGGTTCTAGTGTCCGATCACATTCAGTCGATGCAATTAGACATCGTGATCATCATCATCCTCATCATCATCATAATCTGCTTGGTAATGCGTTACTAATCCAAGATTACGCAGTATTACGTTCAACTGATACGCTTACAAATAAATCTTCACGGACAAATAATAATTTAGCGGATCTTAGAAATAATCGTTTAATGGCATCAACAAACAGTTTATATACATTTTATCCAGCTGAGGGTAGTCTTCAAGTGTGGCCATCACAATATGGATTGTCATATAAATCAAGTAGAAATGCAAATCAATCATTACAAGCACCAGTTTGTTGGACACAATCAATACCAAGACAAACTAGAAGGTAAGTTGTACTCATAGCTACAATATTTTTTTTTTTTGTTTAATTTAATTAATTTGATTGATAAAGTTAGGTCTTCCTATAGTTAATTTTTTATTTGTCATGTATGCGTGTTAATTGACCTATGAAAATCTTGTTACTTTTTAATTTCAATTTTTATCAATATCACTTTCGAAAGATATGAGAAGATTTCCTTTTCCATTATAATAAATGTAAAATGTTTTAATGAACATGTAAAGGTATAACGAGAAAATATAAGATATCTTTTCTTTTTACTTTTTTTTTTTAAATTTTTTTTTTAAATATACAAAATCAAAGTAATTCATTAGTAATGACTTGAAGTACAACTTTCGCGTAAAATCCTACGGCGACAATGAGGCTAACTCTGTTAAATTTAATTCAAACTGTACACATATCTGTATATAAAATATATTAACGATGATTGCACTGCTATCACGCTTTTCAAGAAAGCCTTCGGCCGCATTAATGACAGCTAACGAAATCGAAGGTTTCACGCAATTTCAACCGGTTCTTCCTCTTTATATATGTATATGAACTCTTTTACTGATGGTTTTTTTTATTTTTTATTTTATTTTTTAACATGGCTTTTTTGATTAAAAACACAGTCATTAAATAAAAAAAAAAAAAAAAAAAAATTCAACCAAAAAGAGGACTATAAATGATAATAATAATTTATTTAATCATGCCGTAGGCAAATTACAATTTTCTCACTTGTAATCTATAACTTCGAAAATAAAAATTTCAAAAAAAAAAAAAATCTTAATATTGAATTGTTTTCCAATTACCATATTGGATTGGTCACCACTACTTTGTTAATATACAAAGTGATTTTTCCAAACAGAAAGTCAAGGTTTTAATTTTTTACATTCAATTCCTTTTTCTCTCTAAATTTCTCAGTATCGAATAAGTCTTGCTGAAATAACATGATCTCCGAAAGAAAAATTGCTTGAAAATACTCGTACATCTATTTCTAGAAAACTTCTTCAATTTCTTAATCTTTTTGATTTACCCTGTAAATTTTTCATGATCATATCTTTCGTGTACACAATCAAGAACAGATAAAAACAAATAATCACAGCAAAAAAAAAAAAAAAAACTATTTAGTTGAATACAAATATAATTTATCCTTTTGCATTTATTATGGAAATCTAAATCGATAATTTTCCAATCTTCTTTTGTTGAAAAAAAAAAAAAAAAAAAAAATTTAATTCTTCTTTATATAAAAATTCAGGTTCTTTTATTAATGTTCACTTGAAAAAAATTATAATACATAAAATTCAAGGTTATTTCTTAAAAAAAAAACGCTAATTTATCTGATATGACAGCAATTTTGGTGGCCTTTGACATTATTTAACAATCATCATTATTATTATCATCATAATCGTCAGTCATCATGTACATTACGAAAACAGAAAAAAAATATATTTTTACCATAAGATTGATGATACAACAAATAAAAGAAAAAAAAAATAAATAAATAAATTAAAAAATGTTAAACATACTTTGAACAATATAATGCAAGTTTATGGTGTTGTTATGGTATGTTATCAACTACTGACCAATCGACTGACCAATCATGATAAAAAAAGAAATATGTACATCATCATTATATTTTCACATATGATATGATATACCTTTTCTGTTTGTATGAATATGTATGTGTATGTATTCGATACATTACCCATCCATATAACATAACATTGCAGCAATACATACTGCAACAAACATGAGTAAATGATTAAAATTAATTATCATCACGTTAATGACAGATATTTGTCTTTACAAAGGTACTATCGTTAACTTGATTGAGGAATAAAAGGTACATTAAAAAAATAATATGTATAAGATGCGGTTATATGCAAATGATTTTAATTTATATATGTATATTTTTTGTTGTTGTTTTACTTAAAAAGGATAGAAAATATGTACGAGTATAAGTAAATAGCCGGTATAACATTATAACAAGAATGTTGTTTAAAATAGTAGAAGGTACATCTTTAAAATTTCTAATTACTGACGTGATATCAAAAAGTCTGTTTTATGATAATGTGATGATAATGACGTAAAACATGACGCCCATCACATTAAAATATTAGAAAAGAAAAAAAAACTGACTTACACAAAACAAAAAAAAAAGTATTATAATATCATCACATTATACCAGAAAATTTATTTAAAAAAAAAACAAAATTTAAATACTAAACTACTTCAATATTACGTGATAGGTATGTATGTGACAGTTGTTGTCGTTTGTCTCTCCCTACGCATTGAAATGCATCATCAACATTTAATTGCTTGAATTCTGTCCTATTTATGCGTTTGAATATCACGTTTTAGGGTTTTAGGTTTTAATTTTATTTAAGTTTTGTTTTTTTTTTATCA
Organism: Bombylius major; assembly: GCA_932526495.1. Taxonomy (NCBI): domain Eukaryota; kingdom Metazoa; phylum Arthropoda; class Insecta; order Diptera; family Bombyliidae; genus Bombylius; species Bombylius major. Next base: position 20,396,536 of record OW052042.1, on the reverse strand, counting down.
ATATGTTAATAATTTACATTTTTTTATACATATAGTATACAATTTAATACTTTATTTCAATATTTAAATAATTTAATGAGGGAATAGAAATTCATAGTTATAAATGTTAATAATAATCCGGTTTTATCAGGTGCTTTAGTGCATATACTACATTGTGACGTGTTAGATTGCATTGGAATTTAAAATTTTATTAAAATTAATAAAATTGGAAAAATTTGATGATAAATAAGAAAATTTATAAGCGGAAAAAATCATTAGTAAACCAAATAAAAAATATTTGAAAAAAAAAAACATTTTTTTTTGTTAGGTATAGTTTTGAAATTTTGAAACGAAAAACAAAAGATTGAAGCAAGAAACCTCTTATGTTATGTAATTAAAATGATTGTGTTTGTAATTACAAATTAACACTACAAATATTCTTGAATTCTTATCTTTAAGCGTAATGTTATTCTGAATGGTAGTAGCTTGTCGTTTTGCTTGTAATTTTTATCTTGTTTAAGTGTTTAATATGTTTCAAAAGTGTACTATAAAGCTTTTGAAAGACATGCGACTTTCAACGTGAATGTTTTTGTATATTGAGTAGAATAACGTGTTTTTAAACTATTAAAAATGTACGCTTATTAAAAAAATTTTAAGTACAAACAAATTAAAGAATAATTAAAAAAAAAAGATAAAAGATATTTTCATATCTAAATGAGAGAGGCTGTTATTTTATTCATAATTTCTTGATTTTTGAATAATTTATATTATATTTTCTTACGTAAATCCATGAACCTATCCTATTCTTTGTTAACCTTAGTTATGTAAAAAGAATTAATAAACTTGAATTTTTATATTGTAAAGTGTTGTAGAAAAATAATTGAAAGTAGATTATTTGTAATTTTATATTCAAATTCTTCTTATCTTTTTGAAACTCATAAATTTGAACTTTAAAAGTGATCTTTTATTTTTTAGGTGTTTAAGGAATACAAATTAGTAAATATGATACTTTTCTTATTGTCTTATTAATCTTAAAGCTTAGCCTTAGAAAATCAGAAATTTCAAGTACCAAAATTTTAAAACTATAAAACACATTCTAAAATTCAATATCCACTATAGTTGTTATAATATACTTACTTTCGTTTTTTTTTCTTCAATCAAAAAAATTAAAAATCATAATTTATTTATTCAAATTTTTGATATTTATTGGCACGTTTCTTAATAAAATCATCTTGAAAATTTGACCTTTATTTGTCTTAAATGATCATTTTCAAGAAATCCATTAAATTGATATTTATTATGATTTCATATACCGCGATTAATATATAAATTCATTTTTAATTTGTGGCATTTATTTTATTTTCTTTTTCAAATGTCTATATCATAAAATAAAATTTATTTGATTCAAGTTCTATACCTGTTTATTTTTTATTATTATTTTTTTTTTTACGTGATAACCTATTGCTTATCAAATTTAAAGACATTTGATTTTAATTAACATTAAAAATAATGTTCAAGATAAAAATAAAAAAATTTTTAAAACAAATTTTGATTGATGAGATTTAAACTGAAAATATATGTATAAAAAAAAAAAAACAAAAATAATAATAAATGTCGAGAAATCTTACTTTATTATTTCATTTTGAAGTCTGGTTGAGTCAGTCAATATGATAAATATCTAATAATCAAAATATTTTTTCTTTAAGATTTATTTTTTGTTATCTCTTCATTGTGATGCATCAATAAAGATCAGGAATTTCTTAAATTATTTCTTTGACTTGTACCACTAAGAAAGAAAAAAAACAATTTATGGGATTTTAAATTGTTTTTTTTCTTCTCATCTTGTTTTTGTTGTTATCTGTATTTTTTTTATTTCAATTTACAAACAAACAAGTCAATTACAACTTCAATTATATTATATTGAACTCAATAAGGTCATCATAATGATCATCATTATATTATGACTTTATTTATCATATTTTATTTATTTTTATTTTCATTACAATTCTTTTTCATTTTTTCTATTTTTCTTTCTTTTTTTTTTTTTTTTGTAAACCGCATTGAAAATCTTAAAATAAGATCTTTTTTTTTTATACTTAAAAAGTATTGTATTACTCGCATTTATTATTTTAATCGTTTCTTACATTTTTTTTTCTTAACTAGTACTTCGTTACAGTATCATTCATTGAAAAATTATTTATACTCGTGTATAAGTATGTATTTATGTATGTACATATGTATATTTAAAGATTATATGTATTATGTATCTTTTCTAGACATCAATACATTGCAAGATACTCAATTTTATGCAGTAAAAATATATATTTTTAGACATTATCGTTTTGTTACTGTTTTGTGTCGTTCTCTCGAAGTCGACGACGATGTCGTGACCCACTTTGACTTGTAAAACAGGTGAAAATTTTTCTGCGTTTAATGATAAATTGTTGTTTTTTCTTTTTCTATATATTTTTTTTTCTCTCTTATTTTTCCTTTTTTTTTTTTTTTTTCAATATTTGAATGTAAAAATATATAATAAAATGTGGTATAAGAAAAAAAAAACCGCACCTTATGTAGGTAAAACAAAAAACCAAAAAATAATAAATAAACCAAGAAAAAAATTTTAAAAAAATTTTGTAGAATCGTAAATATGTTTGTATGAACACACTTTATTATAATGTTTTTTTTTAGTTATTAAACTATGAATATGAGAGATTTTATACGTGCACATACATAAGTATAATTTGCATTAAAAGTTTTATTAATATTTTTTTACCGGTCGATAAATATAAAAATTTGTTTGTAATACAAAAATTTTCAATTTTTTGTTTTAAATATTTTTGATTTTTAATGTTTTTTTTTTCTTTAAAAAAAATTATTTTAGATTTATTTTTATTAGGTGCTACGGTACATGTACACATGAAAAGAAGTTACATACTTATCAAAATCCGGTATCTGAATATGTTAAACAAGTAAAAAGTGAAACTAAAAACATTTGAAAATGTGTAAAAATAATTATAACGATCACCTCTCTCGATTTGAAGGAAATAAAATGTATTGAAATGTTATAGTTATTCTGTTTGTTAATCGTGTTTTTTTATAAATTAGTACCTTAATAGATTCAACTTAATAAAATCAATTTATAAAAAGGTTTATTTTGAAATCAGTTGATTTTTTCAAGTGTTATTTTGCACGAATTCCACTTAAAAATATTTTGTTTTTTTTCCCATAGATTTTGAACGAACGATATAAGATCTCCTCCTCTAATTACCTAAATCGTTTAGTAATGGGTTATCCTTACGGTTTGGTAAAATACCAAAAACTTAAAAGTTAATATTTTCAAAAATGAAGTTATGAAAGTATTCTTAACTTTGATGTTTTTTTCTTATGTTGAAAATTAAAATTACGATCATAAGGACTTTTATAAAATATCGTCTAAAATTCAATTTAATCTAATATGAACGAAGTAATTCAACAGGAAACACACAAATTGCAAATTATTATCAATAAAATTTTTTTTTTTCAAAATTCATATAAAAATTAAAAGTTGAAAAAAAAAATTATTTTCGCGACAGGTTTGAAAAGTTATTTAAATCAAGAATTTTTAGAAAGTAAAAATTACTTTTTTTTTTAAAATAAAAGTTGTTAGCATATAAAAAACAATCACCGTTTCGTTTTTTTTTTCAAATAAAATTTTGAAAAAGTTATAGAAAACATAAATCATAATTTTAAGTTTTAATTTAAATGTGTTAGGGGAAAAATTATTGAATAAAATTCCAAAAGAAGAAGAAGAAAAAGAAGAAGAAAAAGGAAGAAAAGTATATATTTTTCACATTAAAATTATCATTTTATGAAAATAATTTAATAAATATTAGTGAACCGGTTAAATTTTTTAAAATAAATTATTGCCATAAATTCATACATTTTTGAGCTTTTAGATACTTGATGTAGACTAGATAAGTATATACAAAAAAAAATATAAATAAATAAATTATATACTTACGTTGTACTGTAACCAAAATATTATATTGAAATTGAAAAGTAAACGACATTGAACTTACCGTTGCGTTGCTTGGTTAAAAGATACTGTTGTTGTTTGTTTTTCTCGTTTTAAAATCAAACTTTTGCTATTTTCAATCATTTCTGATACTTACAAACTATACACATTTTTTCCATTTGTTTTATAATATTTCATCTACAAAAATATTAAAAAAAAAAAAATTTTAAAAAAAAGTCTAAAAATGTCACTGAAATATTAAGGTCGTGAACAAACATTTTAATAAAATGTGTTAATTTATAATTAATTAAAAAGACTCAACTCAAAAAAGAAAAAAAAAAAACAATCAACTAAACTGTCTAGTAATAACTAACCATTATGACCAGCATATTACATAATTTAAAAATATATAAATATAGATAAAAACAAAAAGTCCAAACATTAGATTACCTCGTGAGAATTACATGAGCCAACAACTCAACAATATGTCAAACAAATCAAACAATTAAATTAATGTTGAAGAAAAAAAAAAAAAACATAACAAGAAAAGATACAAATTTGAATTCAAACTGTTATAATTGGTAACGTTATGGAATTTTAAAATGTTAGTTTTATAAATTACTCGGTCACTATATATAATAACAGTTTGTTTTTAATTTAATAAATACGAAAGCAAAAAAAAAAAAAAAAACAACAATAATGAATAAATTTGCAATTCATGTAAGTTCACATGATACCACACCTTTTTATTGGAAATATATACTATATATATTTTTTATAGAGCATTATTGTATAATTTAAATTATATTTTGCGGTTATTCAATTGTTGTTGTTTTATTGATTAGTTTTATGAGGATTTTTATTAAAACAAAAATATTATAAAATATATAAATATTGGTTTGATATAATAAATTGATGTAAATTTATTATTTTGTCCTAGAGACAATATTTGGATTTTAATGTTACATATTTAGAAATTCATGAATTTGAAGATAGAAAATACTTTTTTTTTTACAAATAACAAAAAACACAGTTGTAAAATTCTGGTTGAAGGTTTAAACAAATTTTTGTTACTGAAATAAAATTTAATTAATTAAAACCATTTTTTTTTCTTTAAAATATGCTGGCCAAATGATGGTCTTAAGAACTCTTTGAAATTTTTGTTTTGTTTTTTTAATTGACAATAAAAATTTGTTGTTCAAATTAAATTTTCTTGTAATTTTTAAGGTTTTAGTATGACTTTTTTTTTTAATTTAAACTTAAACCTGCAGAATATATAAAAAAAATATTTCTTTGGCCTTGATTTAATTAAAAAACAGAAAACTTTTATAGAAATTTGAAAATGTGATAATAAATTTTAATTGGCTACAAAACACAAAAAAAAAAAAAAAAAAAAAAAAAAAACAAATTAATTAATAATAAAACGAATAATGTGTAATATATCTAGTTAAGATACTTATCATTGTTGTTTTTTTTTTTTTAGAAGAAGAAAAACATACAAATTGATTATTAATTGATTATGTAAAGCATGACCTTTCATTTAATGTTACCACATTTCTTGTTCTCATCATAAAATGTTCACCTTGAATATTTAATTGACGCGGGTAATACAGTGATTGGAATAATAATTATTTAAAAATAAAATAAATAAATACAGAAGATACAAAGTAAAAGATATTTCAATTCAATTGAAATCATCTTTAGTTTTATCACTTTCGAAAATGTCAATATATTAAAATACTGTTATTGAACAGTAAATTTATATATTTATCGTAGAATTTATGAAAGTGTAGACTAAAGTTAATTCTGATTTAATCTTTTTTTAATTTTTTTTTCTCGTTTTGTTCTTTGAAAAAAAAACAAAAAAAAAAAAATGGTTTAGAAATTTGTATTTCTTTTGAAGGACAAGAATACTTCCCAAGAATTATTTCTATTTTGTGTACAGAATACATTATGTCATAGCTAGCACATTTCTAGAATAAAATTTGAAGGTTAGTAAAAATGATGGGGGATCTGATATTTGTCAGGTACATATTTTGTTTTTATTCATTTTATATGATCATTATTGAATGTGTGAAGTGTCAAATAATAGATTTTTCTTCCTACCGGAAGTACTAATTAACACTCTGAAATTTTATTTAAAATTCATTCTTTTTCTTTAGCGTTTTTTATTTATTTTAAAAGTCATTAAAATATTACTGAAATTTTTTTTTTATCTTTTCTAAATTGAATATTCACAGAATCAATCTAATCAATCGATCACTTTTAAGAAATTTCAAGGAAATAACACCAAATTGATTTAGAATAAATATTTGACTATAACAGTTTTCATGTACTTTATAATTTTCTCATATGGTTTTTCATTGCCATATGGTTGCATTACATGATAGAACACATTTCCTTTTATTATTTTTTTGTTTATTTTTGTTTTTTGTGAAAAATGTTTACGCTATACTAATTTTCTTGTAATTTCCATAATTATTTTAAAGGTCAATATACTTTCTCATGTGTTTTTTCTGACTGTTTTTTTTTTTGTTTTCGTTTTTTGTTTTTTCTTAAATTTGTTTAATTATGTTTTTAATACGGAACTGTTACCATATATGTACGATATATGTAATATGTATATAGTACAAAAACCGTTATACGCAAAATACCATACAATTTATAATGAACACATATAAACATAATCGCTAATGAACAAAATAATTATCATTACGCAACTTAAACATATAAAATTGACCTTTCAATGCATAATATGATAATGATTTTTTTTTATTTCGTCGTCTTGAATCTTGAAAATTTTTAGTAGTCTGGTCTTTTGTAATAGAGAAATTTTAATAATTCATTTTATAAACATTATGTACAACAAGCATAATTTACAAAACATACATAATATATGCCATATGTGTAAGTATAAACTTTTACAAAAATGTTTTTATTTATGTGTTTTTCTTCTTTTTTTTTTTTTTTTTTAAATATACTTGTTCAAGAATTTATCCAACGGTGATAATTATGTAGTTTTTTTTTCGCTTACATAACGAATATAATATGTATTTAACATTTAACAAAAAAAAAAATAAAAAAACACCTTTTCCATTTAACATACTGAAAATTTTGTTTTCCAACACTTTTTTTGTTCATTTTGTATGTGAAATTAAAAATTATATCAAGTACGCATTATTTTTTTTAATATTTTTTGAATTTTTCGTAAGAATGTCATTTTAGTTTTTTATTTCATATTTAAAATAATTTTCTCATCATAATATCATACATATATAATGTAAGTATGTATGTAAAATATCACTTAAGATAAATTTAAATATTTTTCGCTAGTATAAAGGAGACTAAAAATATCTTATGAGTCAAGTTAAGATTTTTTTCTTACGAATTAAAAAAAGAATTTGAATTTGAATAAAGTTAATAGTGCGGAAATAATAATAATAATTTAATTTATATATCTCTCGGATGTTTTTTTTTTCTTCTTTCCTTTTTATGACTCCCACAAATATCAAATGAAACAAAAATTTTTTTTTAGAATATTTTTGGGGTTGGTATATAGCGTCCGGTCCCGGTAGCAACAAAAATTCATTTTTAAATGTGTAAATTTACCATTGGGTGAGTCTATTTTTAAGAAATCTTACTAAAATTAATGACTAAAACATGATTACAATCAACATAACACACCAACAATAAAAAAAAAAAATTTTTTTTTTAAAAATAGTTTAACGTAATGTCATCGTAAAAATATGGCAATTTTTTTTTATTTTAAAAATTTTATGTTTTTATTTTCATAAAGCAAAAAAGAAAAATTTAAAAAAATATATGTATAATAATAATGGATATACACATGCTGGGTTATGATAACAATCGAAATTATCTTTATTGACTCCAACATAAACATTAAAGATACAAAGATACTATTTATTTCTTTTTTTTTTTGATTTTGTTTTTCATGTAAGGAAGTTATATAAGAATATTTTAAGATTTATTCTTTCATCTTACAAAACTTCCTTATGTTGTTATTATTATTATTATTATTATCGTTATTACTATACTCTTATGTCTTTGTAATGATGAACATGGGGGCATTCCATTTTTAATATTATGTCTATTAACGACATGTGTGTTCACCTGCTAACAAAATTGTTATCTATAGATATAACATATTGCATATATAAGAATTTGTAATATGATGAATACGCACGAGCCCAAGTATATATTAGTAAAAGATTTAAAAAAAAATGAAAAACTATAAAATTTATATTGCTATTTGGAATAATTATTATATTGTGTAAAAAATTCGCGTATTTGAAAACGAAAAAAAAAACAATGTGGAAAAAAATACATTAAATTTAAAGGAAATTCATGAAAAAACACGTAAAACAAAACAAATGAAAATTTTTATTTTAGTTTTTTGCTGGTATTTTTTTTTTATTTTCCTTACATTTGATGTACATACATATTATATACAAAGTGTATAGGAATTAAGAAAATAAGAAAAAAACTACAACTGTCTTAAATGAAAGTTAATTTCGAAATAGAAATGAAATAGAAAATTAGAGAAAAGAAAAAAAAATGTATAAGTATTTTCACTATAAAAACTAGTCAATCGGAAATTGTATTAGAAAATGAAAAAAAAAAAATAATAATAATAATAATGATCATACAAGATCATGTAACATGTGTTTTTAGGCTTAGCTAATTGTAACATTTGTCCTTTTTTTTATTTTTGTTAATTTTATGTTTCGAAAAATAAATAATTGGAGGGTTTTTTTTTTTGGATTTTGGGATTTGTCAAAGAAATTATCTCATTAAATTATGCTTCAATTCGTTTTTTAAGCATACGAGTATACATAAATTTTTTCCTTTGGAAATTCTTTTGAAACTCTCAACTAATTTGAATTTTTAGAAAAGAAAACTTATCTAACAAAATTATTTAGGCTCCTCTATTTTCTTCTTCTATGATATCACAGTCCTAGCTTGAGCCTAGACTTCCTGCAAGATCTGTCTCAACCTGTTCTGTCTTTACCGTCCATATCTGAGGTATCTACATATATTATATTTCTGCTCTTATAATAACCTGAGTTAAATTTTATGAAGAAAGATTATTAAGAGAATTACAGCACTCGAAATTTTCGTTTTAATGATGTCATTTTGGAGGCCAACAGGAAACATATTTTTTATTTTTTTATTGTACTTTCTTGAATTCACATTTTAATAAATTCATTATTTTGTTTTTAAAAACATCAAAAATCTACTCGAAAATAAAAGACTACTTTTTTTTTTTAGGTAAAAACAATTAAAGAGGCTAAAATTTTTTTTTTTCGGTAATAATTCTGAATTTTTCGGTATTGTTAAAAAAACTCGATTAAAAAGGAAGGAGCCTTAAAGAGAATCTATGAAAATGTTACAAAAAATATAAATGTAGAAAAATGCTCTTACACTAATTTCACTTTACAGTCATTCAACAGAATCAAAAAGTGAAGAACATCAATTTCTCATTAAAACAACATTCCTGCCTTTTGGGCACTTATTATTACCTTGTTATTTATTTTCTTATTTTATTGAGAAAAAAAAGAGCTGAATTTTTAAATGATTAAACTAGGCGAAAAGATGTCTTTAAAAGATATTATGTAATGTAATAAATCAATGTGTTAGATATATATAAGAGATAATTTTCTGTTGTACATTAAAAATTAGACATGATACGTTTGGATTACATGTATGATACATTAAAATTAATAATAATGATGAGGATGATGATTACCAAAACAAAAGTACTTATGTCATTGCTAAAACGACACCACACAAAAATAATGAGTAATTTTTTTTTCTTCAATCTAATTTCATTTCTGTTACTTTTTATACATTAATTTTTTGTTACACATGAGAGAATTTTTTCAATTTTTAACCACGAAATTAGAATTTTACAAATAAATTAGAATGTTTAAAAATTAACAAGGGGGAAAATAATAATTCAAGTAAATAAGAAATGATTATGTAAAAAAAAAAAAGAACAAGAAATAATAAAGATATGTACTATGAAAAATTACGAAGGGTACGGAAAACAACATAAATTGAATTTAGAATGTATGTATTTTGGACAATTGTATATTTAAATTCATTTTGAATTAGGAACATAAAGAACTTTTAAGAACATTCTTTTATTTGTTTACCCACAGGTAAAAGTTTTTTCACCTGTAATTCAAGTAGAGTATTAAAATTGAAAAGAAATTTCACTTAAAAGTCAAAAAAGTAATAAAAAAACAACACACAAACTGAAAACAAAAGTTAATGAAAGTTTTTCGCTTCAGTGAAATTACAGGAAATAACCTAACCATGCAATTGTTTACACGGCTATTGTACAATTTGAAAGTGGACGTAATAATTTTTACAATTTGGCGGTTTAAATTGACCCTTACCATGTAGTTATTTTCTTTTTTGAGATGTAACAAGACGTTAAAAAAAAACATTTAAAAGAAAAAATATTTTTGAGTTGAGAACAAGACCATTTTGTTGATTGAATATTTCATTGAATTTCTTACATTCATATGAATTTTTTCTTCAATTTTAAATTTTGAATTTCAAAACTATTCTTAAAATCTGACTATAAAATTCATGCATTTTAATTTAACATTTATCTTTCGACAAAACTTTCAATTCACTTTGTAATGATGCAATTTAATTACAAACAAAAATGATTTCAATATATGTATGAAATTCCAGCACGAAATACGCGTAATATTATTTCTTTTTAAGGACCATTGTACTTTTAATTAGCCTCATTATCATATATGAATAAAAACAACAAAAATCCTATACCTAATCGATTAAAGAATTTGAAAATTCATCAATGTATAACACACAAAACAAAAAATTTTTCTTCAATCACCTTCTCTCTTATAACCAGTTTATCATATCAAATTCATCAAATCATTTTATAGGTGATCTTATATACCATAACCGAAGATTCTAAAGGTATTTATTGTATCGATAAAATTGAATTCCGTTACAGATTGCAATAATGTAGCCATTTAAAATGCACATGCATTTCATATATACACAAGTTTTGTATATACATACTTGCATACTTACATACATATCATATACACTGTTATGCATACTTAACTTTTAATTCACCTGTTTCATTATTGTACAGTTGTTTTTTTTTTCGTTTTTTTTTCAATCTATTCAAACTCTCTATTGATGTAATTTCATTGCAGCATTGCATTAAAAGTTTTTATTTTTCTTCTGTGTGTGTGCTATACTTAACTATGTATACTATATAAAATACTTTTAAATAATAATGCTGTAAGCACAAATTCTCGATTTATAAGTAGGTACCTGTTGATGCAATTAGATTTTTGTTGCATAATCTTTATTGCTCGTGTGCATTACACTTTATAGATACTCTTTTTTTTTCTTCTTTTTTATGCATCTATTTGCACATTATATACTTTCGAGTTAATCGAACCATAAGGTATTTTTGCTTCATTTTTATTTTTTTTTTTCAATTTGAACCCAAATGAAGATAGCAGTAGCAAGTACTGTTGTATTCGCAATGGACTCAATGGTAATAATACATATCTGATTTGATCCGTTGTAGTGCTACTTTGTTTTCATCTCCTTCATTTTCTTCCTTAATATGTATATGTGATCATAATGTACATCAGGAAGATATTTTCATATATGATTATTTTAATTTATACTTAATAGTTTTTTTCTTTTTTCTTCTAATATGTAATTTTTCAACACTTAATAGTTAATAAGTATTTACCGCAAATCACACACATATACATACATAATTTTGTTTTTTCTTAATACATACTTTATACAATTTATAATTGTGATAATCCGTATCTTTTATTATATTCTTAATTCTTGTAAATTTTTCATTTTCTGGTATTATTTTGTATTCATTTTCTGGCTTTTTGGGAAGATATATCGAAATTTCTTTGAAATTTTCTTCTTTTTTTTTTGTTTTTTTTTTTTAAAGAAACTAATTGAGAATTTTAAAAAGGTGGTATCTTTTTATTTGTACCTTGTCGTCACGACGATCAATAAAAATAAAATAAAAAAAAAACTTATCTTGTATCTTGCAATTATAAGTTCAATCACTATATACTGAGATACAACACATGATCAAGGTAATTAAGGTATCAAACTTGTAAATTACACATCATCATTTTCAGGAAATAATAACAAAAAAAAAATGTTTTTTGATAAAATTTATAAGAAAAAAGAAGTTATGAACAAGAAAAATAAAAAAAAATGATAACACTTTCATTAAATTAAACGTTTTTGGTTTTTTTTTTTTCAATTTTAGGTGGTTGTTGAAAGTTCCGTTTTTGTACACAACATTTTTTATTTTTCATCATAAAAATTAAATGTTTTTATTTGCTGATGTTTCATATTTGATTTTATCTTAAAGGGAAGAATAAAAAATTGTTTATAATGAAGAACGTTGAATTATACGATGTGTTCATAATAAAAAATATTATGTAAAAAATTTTCGATAATGATTACAAATTTGAAATTTGTTTAAGTGTTTGCAATTTTTCTCTTTTTTTTTTTTTTTTGAAGATCACGTATTATACGCATGGTATGCCAAAAATAATTATGTTGAATGGAATTTTTAAAATTGAAAATTGATTTTGTTTTCAAAAGAGAAAAAACAACATCATTTAATCACTTCAGTTGAGAAATTTAGTACGATAAAAGGATTAAAATCAATTTTGTGCCAGAAAGCCTTTTTATTTTTAATTCTTACTTTTTTCTAAACAGAATTTTTTATCATAGGCTTTTGTCTTTTATGTATTTCATCAAAATAACTAAGAGTAAAGTCCATTGATCCTTGGTGCTTCGAATCAAATATGCAAAAATAAAAAGAATATAAAAAATTCTGAAAACATTAAAATAAAATTTTTTGTGTTCTTTTTTTTTTTTTTTTTTCTTATTTTTAATGTTAAAAAGTTCAATTCTGAAGAACATTTACCTATAAAATGAAATAATAATATAACTGTTCAATATTTTAATTTATTTTTTCCAAAAGGGTAATAATAAAACAAATTTTTATTAACTTATATTTTATGAATTACAAATAAAAAAATAAATTAAACGAATTTTAATCGTTCTAATATAAAAATAAAATTTTATAAGTACAGATTTTTTTCCAAAAGAATTTTATGACATTTTCATTTATTGAACCAACAAAAAGGTATGTTTGTATATCTTTCAAAAATTTTTGACTTATCACCAGAATAAGTTTTAATTCTTAACAACAACAAAAATTTTTAATTAAAAAAAGCTTGAATTGAAAAAAGAAGAACTTTGTAACTTGTAGAAAACGAGAATATCATTTCAAAACTTGATAAATTTTTTTTCAACCTTATTTCGATTTTTTATTTGTTTATTGATCTTTTGTTTTGTTTATTAAATTTTTGTTACCTTCAATAAAAAATTTATCACTTTTCAAATTCTTTTTATTGTATTCTTTTATTTATTTGTTTTTATTTTTCATTTTAATAAGTGATTTTTAATTTAAAATTCAAGATAAAAGAACACATAAAAAAGTGTATGGTTAATTGGTCATTATTATTAAAAAGAAAAATTAAAAATGAAATTTGATATGCCTTTTTTTTTTAAAGAAAAGAAGAAAAAAAAGTAAGTATTTTTGTTATTATTCTTGTTGAAACAAAGAACCTAAAAAAAAATTGCTTTTATGTTCTTTCGAGCGTTTTATTTATATTTTAAATAATTTTTTTGTTTCTTTGTGCGGCAAAAAAATGAATATCACTGTAAATAATCCTCTGAATATTAATTATACACATATTTTCTTAAGAAGGCTGCAATTACTTATTTATTTGTTAAACATCTTGTCATTAAGCACTTTATAAAATTATACATCTTCATCTTTAGAAATCACCACTTTCTGAAGAATAAATCGAAAAAAAAACAAAACAAAAAATAAGTAATAACAGATGTTAACATAAAATGATAATGAAATGTAATCGATACTTTTTTTTACAAGAATTTCATATTTTTTCTTGTTATTACGTTTTTTTTTTATTACATTTTTCTTCAATTTACCATCTCGTATTGTTCTTATTTTATAAATTCTATGAAATTCTGTCAACCATTAAACAAGAATAAGAGTTTCATATTCATTTTAAGATTATTTTTTCTTCACTTTTTTTTTTTTTATTACGATAAAGATGATGATAACTTATAATTTTTCAAGAAAGATGAATTGTTAAAAATAATATAAAAATACCTTGCGATTTAAAAAAAAATTAAGAAAAATTTTCAATGTTCTCAAGTTAAAGGCATAAGAACCCTGGCGCTAAATGGAAGAAAAAAAAAACAACTTTTTTATTTCCTCAATTTTAACAATTCATTGTTGTACACTTGTGATTTTATTACATTAATTTTGATATTTATAAAAGCATATTAAATTTACGTTTATCACATTAAAAACTATAAGAAATTTAAAGATACATACATATAATTTTTAGATACATACTAGTATATGTATTCTATAAAATCATATAGTCATATAATTTAAATTGACGTGATATTATATTAAATTTCTGTTTCTTAAATTTTATTTATATATGGCTCGTATATATGATATGTTTCATATAAGTAGTATATTTACACGGTCCGATAAATTTTACTTCATCTCTGGATTATATGAACCTGTTTTCACCTTTTTTCACTATAGTTTTTTTGATTTTTGATTCAAATATCAAATTCTATCTTTTTTTGTTATATGTATGTTTTTATACATATTTTTTTTCATATCTCTACCTTAATTCTTGATATCTTCTAGACCAGAAACATAAATATGTATATATGAAAATACAGATACTGTATGGTGCTTCTTTTAATAATTTTTAAAAGGTTAGATGACAATGTGATATTTCAAAAGAAGAAAAAAAAGCACTTGGTCATCTAAATGGTAAACCAATATACCTACCTACCCTACATATATGAGATCTCAATGAAATTTTTTCTTTCTTCTTATATTTTTTTTCTTATATCTTATTTTATTCTCTTTCAATAAAAAAAAAAATTCTTCTTATACTTATTAGATAAAATAAATTAAAAAATTGTTTTTTTCTCAATGATAAAATCATAAACACAGACTCATATAGAACATGAAAATATCAGGTTTTAAAACCGGAAGAATTTTCATTTAAAAAAGATATTTTCTTACTTTATTTATTATTTTTTTTTTTTATATATAATAATCATACGGTCATATGAATTTTGTATGTTAGCTTTTTTTCTGTATCGTATTAGATATCACATACATACATATACATGTTTAAGCAATATTAAAGTACCAAAAGGTATAATATTCAAAGGTATGCAGTATACTACATGTTATCATCACATATATTGCATTCTTGATGTTTTGTATCTTTGTGAAGTAATATAATTTTTTTTTTCAAAAAAGATTATTGTGAAAACAAAAAAAAACGAAACAAAATTTACATTTATTTTTTAAATGAAAAATTTAATGAGCTTTTCTTCTTCCTGTATCAACACAAAAAAAGAAAAAAAAAACTGAATAAATATTTTAAAGCTAGAAAAAAAGAATCTTTTAAAAGTATGCACACATTAAACGCATCATCAAATATTCAAATACCACATCAATTCAATATTGATCGCATTCAAATCAGTTTTATATGTTTTTTTGTTTTGTTTTAGTTTTTGATACTTAATAGCTTGTATTCACGCACTATGTGCCTTGTGGATTTTATTGAAAAAAAAAAAAAAATTCTTGATCTTTATGAAATAGACATCAATGTGTAACAAGAATTTTTTTAAATGCACTTTAGATTCGAATTGTGATGTGTATAACGTTTGTTTTTTTTTTCTTCTTCTTTGATTTCAGAGAAATTTTTAATATTCTCATAAAATTCATTTTTATCTTCATGAGAACTGTTTAAATGTGTATTTCATGTTATCTTAAAAGTTTTATTATTATTATTTGCTGTTCTATTAATATTTTCATTGTATTCGTAGGAAAAAAAAAATTAATACATTATGCATGCGTATTATACACGTATTCATGCACTTTTAAAGTTATACATATGTATGTACATGTATCTGTATAAATATTGATTTAAATTTTATCATTTTATCAATAAACATTGATCTCATTTTAGCTATAAAAGAATAAAATCATTTTATTGTTAGTAAACATACGAGTTGTTTTCGTGTGGAAAAATTTTAATAGAATAGGTTTTTTCTTAATAGATACACTACATTTAAAAACAAAAACCAAAAAACAAAAAAACAAAAATTTATTGTTTTCCAGTTAATGTGAAATAAATATCCCATTTTGTTTTTTAATGTTTTATTTATTTAAATAATAAAAATAAAGATAACTGACTTCAAAAGATTTTTAGAAATATTTAAAAGAGAATTAGAATTTTGGATTTTTTTTCTCTTCCTAGTAACCGACGACATGATAACTTGATTAAATTTGATGATAATGTATTTTATTGGTAAATTGATGATTTGTGCTTGAAATCATTCAAATTAGGCTTTATTTTTATTTTAAATATTAAATATTTCAATTTAGAGATTAACGGAACAAACAGTTTTTTTTTAAATTTGTTTTTGGTTTTGAATTTTTATTCTACAAAATGTGAAATTTCACTTGTATGCGGATGGTGACATTTTTTTTTTTAAACATGGGAAAATAAAACCTGTCGATTTTTTAACGACAGTTAGAATTTAATCAATCGACAGAAATTGTTTAGGATTTTTCCAGAAATTATGTAAATGACCTTTTTTTTCAAATAATTTTAAATGTTTAAAAATTAATCGTGAAATAGTATAGGTTAGTTGAATTAGATTTTTGTAACAGTAATAATTTCTCGATACGAGTATTAAACCGTAAAAACCTCTTCTTTTTTTTAAAAAAAATATTTCTCTAATCCTTAACTTCATTCAGAAAAATATCTCACATCTAAAATTATTCACTTCAGATTCAAATAACGGAATAAAAATTAATAACCAAATAATATTTAAATTTCCCCTCTTGAATTTTAATATCCAGCCAAAAACAAAAGATTTAGACGAGAAACTTTGTACAATTTTTTTCTCTAAAATTTATTTTAACTCATTTCAAAATACATACTGACAGGAACTGAATAATTATCATGAAAATTTAACGATGTATTTTGTAATCAAATTTAATTATTCACCTTCACATGATTTAAAATGGACTTTCTGAAGAAAAAAAAGGCTAATTTTCCTTTTTTAAATCAATTAAAAGTAATTTTTATTAATTTATTTTTTGAACAATCCGCAAAATTAATAAGAGAGACAAAATTGTGTTTTTTCTCCTCCACATAAAACGCTCTCACCTTCACCTCAATCATTTTTATTTAAAAATAAAAAATAATAAAATTTACAGGAGAAAAAAAAAAGAGAAAATAAAAACTGGTATACCTTACAACAAGTCACAATTTCTGCAGTAAAATAATGACTTCCTTCCTTTTAGTAATAATAATCAATATACTAGTTTTATATTTTGTTTACACATTGAAAAAATATCAAATATCTTACAGTATGTACATATATATTTGTGCTATTAAATCTATAACGATCATTTATAAAGTAAAAAAAAAATAATTCAATAAAAACTTCATCGTTTCAATGCAATGAATTGAAAATTAGAAAAATAAAAAAAAAATTTTTTTGTACAAAAACAAGAAAAATAAATTTATCTAAATAAAGTTTTACCGCACTGTTTCTAATGTGCTCTTTACAATTTTCATAAGAAAAAAAACAAAACACAACACACAGATTGCTATTAAAACTCTTTTCTATTCACCTTATATAAACAATCTACTATATAGCTATAAAATAAATAATATACGTACCTACAGATTCTCATAATTTAAGTATGTTTTATGCAAATTTTCATTTTTAATCGGAAAATAATTTCATTTTTTTTTTTTTTTCATGAAATGAAGGTGAAAATATTGCTTACTTAGTATGTAACTGTACTATGTATAGATATACACAACAAAACAAGTAAACATTTTTATTACAATTGAAATTAAGTAAAACTTAATGCAGAAGCAACAACAGCAACGGCAATAATAATTTACAAAAAAGGAAAGATACACCCAACCTACCTATTTTTTGAATTTTATTTGATTTTATATCAATTTCAATTTTCTTATTTATATTTATTTTTCTAGTTTTTTTTTTCTTCACTTTTTGTTTTTCTTAAAATTATTACTTCTTTCGTCCATTTCCCATCATTATTATCATCAATGTTTGTTACTAAATGATGATGATGATGATGATGATGATGATGATGACTTCAATATACAAGAGAAAAATTGAAGAATTTATATCTATGATAAAATATTGATATGTACAATTTCTATTTTAACTACACATATTTAGTGTAATATATACCTATATGTACATAAATGTATTTATTATTATAAATATACATATGTATATATAAAACAATGATAGACAGACATAATTGGCATCAAATTCATGTTCATATGTCTGATCGATCTGGTTTTATTGAATGTTTTTCAATTTGCGGAAGTTTTATAACTTTTTAATTCATTGAAAATTTTTCTCTTTTAAATATTATACATACATATGTATGTATATATATATATATATATAAATAATATAAATAAACTAATACAAACATGTCCAAAAATTATTCAACAAGCATAAAATAGAAATAAAAGAAATTTTCATTTGATGTTATCAGATCATAGACCTTAATTGATCACGTTCATTTTATTTTATTTTGTGAAAAAGAATCTAATGCGAAACACATTGCAAACACAGAAGCCAATAATATACGACGGATGAGTATAATTTTTATTCTACACTATGCATATGCTTATGTGTATATATCTGTAATACATACATATAGTACATAACATATAGCTATGTGTCTATATGTAATTTTTTTTTTTTTTTTGTGATTGAAAATTTCTTTTCAATTTCTACATAACATTTGCAAAAATACAAACGGTCAACAAAATATGTACTACATATTATATACAATTTAAAGGAAAATACATATATGTATATATGGTTTATATGTAGATAAGTATGTAATTCGCTTTTCTTATAATAAAATATATATACGGAACAGAATAAAAAACATAAAACAACATGTAAGTATATATGTATATTGCGCATTGTAACAACTAAATGCAACAAACAACACATATCAAAATGAAATTAACAACAACAGCAGCAACTTTTAGTCAAGTTAACATCCTCAGAATCCCAGAAGTTAACATTATTTCCTGATTTTGATCTGACAGTGGGCATACACTCATCGCGTCCTCAATGTATGTATGTATGTATGTATGTGAAAAAGAATCATTCACGTATACATGGTCATTTACCATGTGAATCAAAACAAAATATGATTTTGTTAAAATTATTTTTATTATAAAAGTTATGAAACAGTGAGTTTTTAAAATCAATAACTATCCGCTGATGTGGAACTGATTTCTCAACTTTTTTTATTTTTTGTCATGAATGAATCTTTTGATCACAATAAATTTATCTTCTGCACATAAAAAAACATTTAAAGATGACAGATAGATCTCAAGAATTAAAAAAAAATGACTTGAAGTGATAATCACACGACTTAACTCAGAAAATACAATTATTATTATTTTTTTTTTTTTTTTTAATTATTAAATGACAGTTCGATTTTGAAACATACGCAAGTATCTTTTCTAAATTAGAACTTTTATTTATGTTATGTTATGTTCATTATTACAACAACTTCATTGTAAACATATATTAATACATACAGGCATTACATGTTTATTCATTATGTGTACTATTTACCAGATGATATTTTCTTCTCACACTAAATATCACTGATAATGATAAAATAATAGTTATACAGAAGAGCTGTTGATGATGTTTATTATAAAGAAACAACAAAAATAATCTATTTTTCATTTGATTTTCTACATCTATCTTTTCTACATATAGGTACTTAATATGTGTGCAATGAGCATGTGCAATGCAATTAAAGTTGTGAATATACTTTCTAAAATAGAATATAAAGAGTTTTCTAAAAAAAAAAAGTCTTTTTTGTTAAATTCTGCTATGTTTTAAATTGTATCTATACATCAGATAGAATTATATCTTATGACTACATCTAAAATATCTTATTTCTTTGGGAAATAGATTCGTTCTATTATATATTTTACACAATTTATTTTTAATATACTTATATAAATGTATGAAAGTACTATAGTATGCATGTACATTGTACATACATGTTTAGTTATAGAACATCTTACTGATGATGTGATATTCAATATAAAAAAGAAGACAGATATTTTTAAACAAGAAAAAGAAGAAGAAAAATTAAATTAAATAAATCTTCAATTTCGCGGCAAATAAAATTCTAATGCGATAGAGGAAATAATTTTTTTTTTCCTTATATATCTAGATAGAAAATAACACAGCTGTGCAGCAAAACTATTAAATGAGATGTAACAAACAACATTTTGAAACATTTTTGTGTCTTTAATTTTTATTATTTTTTTTTTCACAAAAAACTAAAAGCAAAAAACAAAAAACAACCCATCATAGTTCTTTGAATTCATGTGAAACAAACACGTTATATAATATGTATTATAATGTCTTTTATATTGAAACTTTGTATATGACATTTCATTTCTTTATTTTTGTTTATTCGTTTTTTTATTATCAAATGCCTGCTGAATTTTATATAGGTACTATATCTTGTGTTTCTCCTTAAAAATTAAAAAAAAACAAATATATATAGAAAACAAATCGGTTATGGGTTGCAAAGTCAATTGCGTGTTCACAACAAGGGTATTCATAAATTAACCTTACTATATTCCAGATTATGTATTGAGAGAACCGGAAAAATTCTACTTCCCTATTATAAGTATACTTGTAGGTTTTTTTTATTCCAAGTTTGATTTTTCTAATGTGTCAAACGCCTTTGGATTATAATATACATATTTTAATATTATTGCAATTGCATGTACTAATACCTAAAAAAAAATGTGTGAATATCTTCGATAATCATATAGTCATAATTGAAAATTTCCTTTTATGTATAATAAAAATAATTTTTGATTTTTTGAAAATTTTGAAATTTGTGAACATTTGAACACCTTTATCTAACTGAATTAAAGTTCATACATATGTATGTATATCAGTATAGAAAATCTCTATTTTCTTTTATTAGCAAATGAAAACGAAATACCACAAACATTCAAGATCTTTTTACTAAAAACATTTTCATCATGGTACTTAATTCTGTCTTTATCGCCCACTATGGTTATTTATCGCCCTTTTTGAAGGAGTTTCAAATTAATTGATGTAAGTTCTACTATTGAGTACCCTACTTTAATTCAATTTAGAAGAAGAAGTCTAAATAATTTTTGCCAACATTGTAGTTCAGTTATTTAAGATATTTGTAGAATGTACATAGATAGCTTTCATTTAAATTGGCTGCTACTTGTCCAGTTTGTCCTGAAAAAGAAAAAAAAAACAATATACATATTGTGAATTAACATTCCCAGATGCTAAAATTTTATAGAATTTTTCTCGTTAAGAATTCTAAATCTTTTCTTGTATTCATATATCTTAGGAATTTCGAAAAAATAAAAAATAAGGGGTACCTACATTGTGAAATTACTACAAGGAATTTCAGTTTTCTACAAAATTATTTCTTCTATTTCTTACTTTCTCGTGAAAAAAAAACAAAAAAACAAAACATAAGAATAAAAAGCTCACGCGCTCTAAAGTCTAAAAAGTTTTTTTGTGTTATGTGTCATCTCATGTAATTACACCATGATTTTGTTGGTCTTCCGTATATGAAATTTGTGTGTGACTGCAACATTGCATGAATGAAGAACATGAACAATGTAAATACTATATAAATACATATATATTATATGTATATAATATCATATATATAAATGTACGGAATATACTTCCTACGCTTTGAAATAGTTCAACATTTTAACTTCAGGTAAAATTCAAAAATAAACAAACAAATAAAACAAAAAGTAAAGTTAATAAATATTTTATTTGCGCGTTAAACATAAACATTTTTAACCACCAAAAAAGATATCTTGATTATTTGGTTATTTTTATACTTATATTGTTTAGATAATTCTTAAAGTATCTATAAAATGTATATAATATGAGTATATGTAAGTATAAATGCATTTTACACAACATACAAAACAAAACAAAAACAAAAAATATTATACTTTAAGCCTCAAGAGTAGAAAATGCATATAAATCATTTATGTTGACTTGAACATTGTAGGAAGCCGGTTAACTATAAGCTGTTGTAAATAGAAGTAACAGATATTTATGTATATATAAAAAAAAAAACATATAATAAATATATCGTTAAAAAAGTTTGTGGGAAAGAAATTATAAAATTTTAAAATCTTATAAATATACAATATCATAAGTCTGTATATTACAGCTATATGAACTATAAAATTCAGTCAACTTTCAGTATACGAGCATATAGTCGACCCAGACAATTCAATATTCATATATGAATATCATTTTATAAAATATATGAGAGAATTTGTTTTTTTCTTTTTATTTTCTCCTTTTCTTTTTTCTACATTTATTTATTAATATAAAATTCATAATATCAGATCAGTGGTTTTTTTTTTTTTATTTTTTTTCAATATAACAATTTAAATTCAAGTACGCGAGAATATAGTAAATAAAAAAAATTTAATTCAAAAAACAAAAGATTTAAGACACGAACTTGATTATATTTTGAATGTTAAGATCTTTCTCGCATATACTATATATGAGATGTGATCATTTATTATATTATTACTTTTACACATATTACATTTACATTATATTACAACAAATGCCATTGATTTAATGATATGAGAAATATATTCGTAAAAAAAAAAAAATTATTTAAGCCGAGTATTATGTGTACTTGTTATTGTTGTTACTATTGTTGGAGGCGAAGGTGGAAGCGATGGTTAAGTCTGTATATTATATTATAATCGCTTATTCGAGATCAGAGTGATGTAAATGGAATCAACACTTGTTGATCTTTATTTAATGATCGGTAATTGCATGTCTGATGAATTTCATTTTATTTTTCGCTTTTATTTTATCTTTTATAGACTTTTTCTTTACCATCTCGTTTATTTTTTTATTTATTTTTTTTGTATTTGATTGCATCTCATTTCAAGACTTTACAACAATTGTTGTTTTGTGATTAATTTATTCTAGATACAATTTGAATATGAATGATTTATGGTGATCATATAGGAGAAAGTTATTTAATTTTTTGTGGGTATATGTGAAACAAACCAACAAACGATATTTTAAATGTACGTTGAAAAGCAAAAACAAATAAATTCTTGAAGTTTTTTATTTGATAATAATAATAATTAGATAATTACATTGTAATGAAACATTGAATTTAATTTATGTGATAGTTTGGAATTTTTTGCTTGAGGAGGTCTTGTAATCATCAACACTTTTTTTTTCTTTTTCAAATTATTGAAAGCACCTTGTTTATGTTTTTTTTTTTTTTTCATTCAAATTCCTTTTTCAAGAGAAATCAAACAAGTGTAAAATAAAACAATTGAAAATGAAATTACAAATTTGTTTTCAATTGAAAAAAAAATTTAATGAGAAAACAATTGAATTAAAAATCGTGAAAACCTATTTTTTTTACTTTCTAGTAACTTTTTCTATACTATTTCAACATTGAGAAACATATTTGAGAATAAAAAATGTGCTATTTTTATTGATTTTTCACTTTAATTTAAAATTTCAAAAATTTCTCCTTCGAATACATATCCTAGAAAAAATCGTATTTTAGTGAAATAGATTTGAAACACAATTCGTTAATCTTTCAACAGGATAATGTTGATCAATGATAATAAAGACAAACGTAATATAACATTTGATTAATGCTCCTATGTTGTCATCGCTGAGAGTTTTAGACAAAATCTCATTAGCACGTTCATCATACGTCAAACGTTATATACACACAATAACGTAATATATAGGAGAAAGGGTTAAATATATTTGCTTCAGGTTAAAAAAAAAACTAAAAAACTATGATTACATCTCTTATTTAATTTTCAATAAATAAAAAAAAAAATTAATAAAAATCCCATCCAATACAATAAATCGAACAACATTAATTTATTTTGTAAGGAATTCCACTAATTTACCTGTCATTCATAAGTTGAATAATTAAAAGCAAACTTTAATTATTTTTTCTTGTTCATGTTTTTTTGTTTTTTTGTTTTTTTTTTTTTTCATTTCAAGTTTCTTTCAAAATTCATCATCGTCATCATCATTATTTAAACATACATATACATTATGATTTCCATCACATCAATGCACTCTTCATTAACCTGTCCTTATTATTGCAAAATCATTTAGTCTTTTTTTTTTTTTCTTCATTTATTACTTAAAAAATTTGCCATTTTATACACGTAATCAACTTTTATAAAATCAAAAAAAAAAAAAAATTAAGCATTTGATAAAATTTGATTTTCTTGCAAAACACATTTTTTTTTTTTTTTAAATTCACAGTTCACAGTTCATTCATATTATTTTTGTGGTCATTATTATATTAAAAAAAACCTTGTAATATATAAAAATCAAAAAAGAACAATTAGAAGAAAAAAAAAAAAGAAAGAAAAGAAAAATAAAATTACTAAGCTTTAAGCAAAAGATTGAAATGCAAGACAAGAGACAAAAACGAAAAAAAAAAAAAAACATTTATTTTGACACATTAATCAACACAAATTTTAAATAAATAAAATAATCAAAATATATATAATTGCATTTCATAAAATTATTATTCTTATTTAGTATGACACAAAGAATGTGCATGCACAATAAATACATTTGAATTTTTTTTGTTTCCATAATTTTTCTCTTAAAGAAAAAAAAATAAATTATTAAAAGCTTACAAAAAAAAAGTTAATAATTTCATTTTTTTTTTGTGTTGAAAAAACAAATGACCTCTTGCATTAAAAATAAAGAAAAACAAATTTTGTTTTTTTATTTTTGTCACGTGTTGAACAACACTCCCCCCACAAATTATATTATTCGATAATAATGAAGATGAAAATTATATGTGAATGGAAATTCACTGTTATTGTTAGCTGCTGCTAAGAAATTCATATCATTTATAAATGGTTTTCTTTTTTTTTAATCTTAAAAATGATATGTGATACCTTTGTGTATTATTGCAAAATGCAACGCATATGAAAATAAAAATGTTAACGACTTTTATCTTTGATAACTATTGGATTTTGTTGTTATTTTTGTATTAGTTTTTATTGAATTGGATGCTTCTTTTTTCATGTTATAATTTCAAAAGTAGCTTTTATATTTTTATTATTATTAATTTTTTTTTAATATCATGTAATACGCAATAATTCGTTTTTTGAATTTTTATTATAACATGCAAATTGTAGGTTAAATATGATTTTTTTGAATAGATTTTTTTTTTTTATT
This sequence comes from Bombylius major, assembly GCA_932526495.1. Taxonomy (NCBI): domain Eukaryota; kingdom Metazoa; phylum Arthropoda; class Insecta; order Diptera; family Bombyliidae; genus Bombylius; species Bombylius major. Next base: position 20,371,005 of record OW052042.1, on the reverse strand, counting down.
TTTTTTTTGAGATTTCTAAATCAGGTATTTTTTGACTGTAAAAATCTTAATTTTAGTGTCTTCTTTTTTTTTTTTTTTTTTGTTAAGGATTATGAAATCGAAAAAGAGTAAATGTTGTTTTTCAATTCATTTTTTTTTTATTATAGTTCTGCATTTTTCGTAATTTAATGTAATTTGATCTTATATTATGATTTTGATTGGAATCGAAACAAATTAATTCAATATGTTTTTTGATGCCACGCACATCAGTAGGTACATGTGTAATCAAATAATCAGTATACTCATATATGTATGTGATTGGGAGATTGATGAATTTTTTTTTTTTAATGTTTTGTGTAATCTTGATTGAGATGTTTTTTTTTTTGTCTTTTGAATTGGTTTCAATAATTTTAATGATTATTTTTGAAAAGTATTATAAAATGTTTGACAAGTCTTAAGGTAATTGCAAAAAAACGTTCAAATTTGACAATAAATTATTTTGGCCTTCAACCAAGTAGTTCAAACAATATTTCATTTAATATCATTTTTTCGACGATTTTCAGGACCTTTTGCAATCAATCGAATAGTTTAATACAAAAATGATTTTTAATTAAAATAATTTTCGATTAAAATTTCATTTTCTGTAAAAAGTCTACAGCAAAATTATTAATTTATTTTTTCACTAAATCAGACAAATTATTGTATTACAATCATCACGTTCGATTTTTCAATTTAAAGAATAATTAAATTCAAGTCTAACAATTTCTGTAGGAAAATACAATAATACATACATACATGGGTAATTCCTCTATTTAATGTTTAAACACTCGCTACAATTTTTCAGATCAGGAACAAGGAAATTATTAAAATTTTTCATACCTCTTCTCATTAAAGACAAAGAAACTTACCTAACTTTTTTTTTTGACGCCTTTATCCGAAAGAAAAGAAAAATTTTAAACAATTATGCTTCGATTAAAAAAATCCCCAAATTGTAAAACAACACATTCGAATGTACATTTTCACATTAAATTTTATTACCTGTAATAGCGATAATTACAATGATTTACTCATATATTAAACTTGATTTTATCTCTTTTTTTCTTATCATCATTAAAAGGAAATGAACTCTCACCTTCACAATTTTTTTTTCTTTCTTTTCTTTTTGTTTTTGTTAATTTATCGATTCGATGACTAATAATAATGGTCAATGATCTTTTTCACATTTTCCCATTAACTGCTTGATGAAATTTTTTTTTTAAATTATTTTCTTATTTTAAGTATTAAATTGCACAAAGGTCTGGTATAACTAAAGCCGGATCAATTACATTTAATACACATATTACTGTTAATATATAAAAATACGTATAGGTATATCATACCTATAAAAATGTATGTACATAACGTATGTATAAGACACCATCCAAAAGATATACATAATATTGGATTTAATACCACATAGTTTTGCATTCAATCAGCCAATTCACCTTTCAATTTCGATCATTTCCAAACATATCAGCAATTGAAGGAGAAAGTCCGCACGATTAAATTGATCACGTCTTGTTGATAGTATGTTTTTTTTTTCTTTCTTCTTTTCGTTTTGTACTTTTTTTTCCATCTTACCGCACACAAAACAGCGCAAGCATCATTTTGTCAGAGATTACAATTTTCTTTTTCATTCGCTGAATTTTTTATTTTTTTTTTTATTTTTTTGCATTTTTCTTATTTTAAACAGAAAACATATCGTTCCGTTACTTTTTTACTTTTACCCATAATATGCAGATTTTATTTAGATATTGTTGAATGTATGATGTATCTGATTGTTACAATACCTTCTTCAATCTTTTCTTTATAATATATGGTGTTACAGACCTTGAGATTGTCTTCTCTCATGTATGGTAGATTTGCATACAAGATATTATTGTTATTCGTTTTAGATTGTTTTGTTTTTGCTGTTTTTGTTGTTTTTTTATTGTAAAATAAATTGAAAGATTATGGGAAATTTGATGTAAATAATCTATCAATTGTACTAAAATGTAAATACATCAAGTAAATAGTACTATAATAATACATGGTAACACGTGTCCTATAGATGATGAGGGGAATGCCCATTGAAGATCACAAAATATATTAAAGAATAATGAACCTTTTGGTGTTGTGAATTGTGATTGCAAAAAAATAATTTTTTCTTGCTATTTTTTTATATATGTACATACATATATGCAAAAGAAGCCGTATAGAAAAATTTTGTTATTTTATTATTATTTTTTTTTGTTTTTTTGAAAATCCAAGTTTATGGAAAGGAATTTCATTTCATTGAACGACGACACGATGTGAACATTATCAGTTGAATTTTGTTGCAAATATCTTTAACTGGCTTCTGGTAATATTAAGGAGGACTTGTAAGGTTAGTGCACCTTATTATTACGTGTATGTATGTACTACTCGTACATATTCTGCATATATGTATGTAAAACAATAACAAAAACAATAATGCAAAAAAAAACAAAAAAAACAAACAACATTGTTTTTTTATTTATTAACAAATTCACCTGAAGGTACATATACTTTCATCCTCAGCTGAAGATTGTTAATGGATTGAAAATGATGGTGATGATGATACTATGCATTGATTGTATGTTTTACATAGGTATCTTCACTGAGATTACATGGTATATTGTGATGATGATGATGGTACACTGCGCCTGATGCTACTTAAAAGAAAAGTAAGCGCAAAAGGAAAAGGGTTTTTTTTTTTTAAAAAAAATATTATTTTCATCATTTTTGAAATTTCTTTTGTGAATTCTTTTGTGCATGTCTTATACATTTTGTTGTGTTTATTCAATGATGTTGATTATTTTAATTTTGTTTTTGTTGTTTTTTTTTTGTTGTTGTTGTTGTAGTTGATTTGTTTTTTTTCTACTTAATCTTTAGTAAAAGTATTCGATATAAAAGTAATTACATACTCTGTACAAAAAGGGAATTTAAAAAAGAGAAATTTCTCCTGTTGTGTATTTTTATTTATTTATTTTTTTTTAATATTTTGCTTGTCATTTATTTTTGTTACTGCGGTGCTGCTGTTTCTGTTTCTGTGATTTTAATAATAAATGTTTTTTTTTTCACTTTTAATATACCTGCGTTAAAGGAGATCATGCATAAAACTAAACTAAGTAAGTAGATATGTAAACTTACTTAGAGAGTTCATAAAACAGGCACAATCTCATCATAATATGTACACATTAAATAAAGCAAAATCAAAATAATAAAAAAAATGAAAACGGGTATGTACTCTTTATAACAAGAGTAAATTTATTGATTGCAGACTTTGATGGCAACTTCTTCAAGTATCAAGTTATTGTAATTTTTTTTTTTAATTTTTTTATTTTCAAATAATTTCTTTTTTAGCATTTTTTTTTCTTCTTCTTATTCTTCTTCTCCTTCGTTTATAATAAATATAAGCTTGTAATTGAAGATGCCGAAATTGAAAGTTATTTTGTATTTTCTTTTGCTGTTTTTTTTTCTTCTTGTGTTGTATTTTGTTTTGTTTTGTTTTATTTTGTATTTTATTTCTATATTTTGTGATATGAGAAAAAATAAAAAATTATACTTTCACATTTTATGACCGCACAATATTATTTCAAGTCTTAAGTAAGTTTAAGAAAACACAATAATAATAAAAAAAAGAAGAAGAAGAAGAAAAAGATGTTTGAAGAAAAGAAAAAGTATTGATCGCTTAGATGATGAATGTTAAAATGTGTTGTGTGTGTTTGTGTGTGTGTGTGTGTGTGTGTGTGTGTGTAGTAGAGAGATGAATTATTTTATTTGGTACATGATAATTTGTAAAAATCTATTATTAATTTTTGTGTTTTGTTTTTGTAATCATCTGACCTGAAGTCATAATGAAAAATTATCTGTGTTTTTTTTTTCTTGCTTAAATTTTACTTACAATTTATATACAATATGATAAATTTGATGGTACATTATGCTCATGTACAATTTTTTTAAAGAAATTAACAGTCTTGTAAAGAAAAATTATGTATTATACAAGTGCAAAATGAAAGAAAAACCATTAAAATTTAAAAAAAAAAACAACCAGAAAATATGTAAGAAGTAAAAACTTGTCATGAACATAAATCATTATAAGGTCTATTTAATATTTGAACATTTTTTTTATGAGGGTATATATATACAAGAAAAAAGTGAAGAAGTTACGAAATCATAAAAATTAAATTAATCAGTGTTTTGGATTCATATTCCAAAATTTCACTTTTATCTAAAAAAAAAACCAATGCTTTTTGGGTAATTTATATAAGTGAACAAACAAATTATTTTCCATGCAAACAAATACTTTTAGTTTTAAATTTAGATTTTTACTTTAAGGATAAATTACTTATTTTTGTTTTATTTTCACAAAATTCTACTTTTAATTTCTTCTGATATTTTTTATTCTACTTTACTCGGCAAAGATCCCTTTCTTGAATCCATTTATTTCTCAAAAGGCGGTCAGTGGTCGAATCTGAAGAATACTAGCTTCTGAGCTTAAACCACTTGGATTCAAATCCATCTAAGTCAACTCAACTGAAGTAGTTATGGTGTTTATTTGACTTACTCTCATTTACATCGAGCTGTTACGCCACAGGCAAGAGAAAGTAAAAGTCTTCCAAAAAAGATCTGCCAATAAATATCGAAAATTCGAATTTTCTTTCTAAGAAGCAGATTTTTAGCTAAGTTCATAATGTACAACCAATTGTACAATTGGAAAAGTCTTTTAAAAGTTATTTCAAAAATTTCGAATACTATTTTTTCTGTTAAAACGTCTTACGAAATTTATGATTTATTAATTCAAAAAAATTCAAAAAAAAAAATGTATCGTACATAATTTGAATTTAAAAATAAGTGTTAATCCAATTTGTTTATTTGTTTTTATTTTTTCCTTAAAAAAAAAAAAACTTCAAGACACAAGGTGAAATAAATACGACAATCTTCTCCGTTATAATGCGTTGTTAAACAATGTAACAAATTGTTTTATATTTACCGGAATTATGTAAATTAACAAATTTTATGGTAAATTGTTGAAGGTCGTATTTTATTCTCATTGAATAATTTTTTTGTCTTATATTCAGGTAAAAAAAAAAAAAATATGTACACACATGTGCTCATACCAAATACCATGTAAAATGATAATTCGAAAGCTTATTTTTCTGTTTTTTTATTCTAAACATGAATTTTCCGTTAGCACCAGCCTATCAATCAAAAAACAAGTGACATTTGAATTATAAAATTTTGAGAATTTTCAAATTTTTTTCATTGTTTATCGATCGTGTAATTAAAAAATGTAGGAAATTATAATAGAATTTTTCTTGAGAACAAAATAATTTGAAAAAAAAAAATGTAAATAATAACAAGGAAAAATAGTTGTCATTTATAAAATTCAAAAAAAAAAAAAAATCTAAATTTGAATATGACCTTTATTACAAAATTACAATTATAAAGAAAACAAAAATATCTTTTCAATTGAAAATATAGAAGATTGTGAGAAATTCATATTTTACGGAACATTAAAATTTTAAAAATAAAGAGAAAAATGTAAACAGTACTTGAAAATTCGATGACATGTTGATTTTAAATCTTGATTTTTTTTTTTATTTGATTACAGACGTGCTATGAAAAGTAATAAAACTGTCATGGTCATTTTATTTAAAAATTATTTTTCTTTCGCTTAAAGGTAATAAAAAATATTAAAAAATTATTATTAATAAAATTTAAACAAGATAGTTCAGAAGTTTTTGTTGAAAATTGATTAATTTTCTATGAAGATGATGTTTTTGACACTGCACATTAACCCTTTTTTATTCTCGAAAAAAAATTACTGAAAAGGTCATTTATTTCAAATAAAGCTATGACCTTTCACACGTCAAAATTCTTAAAATTTTACATTGAGATTTTCATATAAGATAAATCAGAATCGATTAAATGTTTGTTAAATGATGGAAAGTACATCGAATTTAAAAAAAAAAAACAAAAAACATTTAAAAAAAATACTCCTATAATAATTTTACGAAATTTGAAAAATCATACAAGAATTTTTCATTCAGTTTGTACACTCATTAAATTCAATGTTTTTTTCTCAAGTGTGTTACAATATCTTGAGTAAATCTTAAAGAAATTGAAAGTTATAGCAAAAAGGATTAATCAATTTTTTTGTTTTGTGGTTGTATACGCAAGTCGCAAATAGATAATCATTAGCTATTTCATTTTATGTTTTTTTTTTTCTTCTTCAGTATGATTTTTATGTTAATTTGCAGTTTTGTGTAAAAATAAGAGCAACCACATTAACATTAAACTGGATAATAAAATTGCTGTAATCGAATAAAAATAACAAGCGGAAATTGTTTTGTAACATGAAATTTACTTTTATTTCTCTTGTATTTTGAATTTGTGTTTTTCTTATTTTTTGCAAATTAATTCTTGTTTAGTGCTACTTTGTATGTGGAATAGGTATGTAAATGCCTTAAAGTAGACAAAAATTTTATTTCAAACTTTGTTTTAACCCCTCTTTCTCTATGTAATGTTCTTTAATATTGAATTCTAGGTTGAATATTTTATTTCGTCTTTTTTACTTTAATGATATATAGGATATATCTTATACTTATTGAAATTTCTTATTATAAGAGTCTAATTATTGCATATCACAATCTTACACTTGAATTTACTCTACTATATTTAAATTTTTCAATATGTAAAAAAATTGCACTTACATTTTTCCTTTAATTTAAATATTTATTGTCCAATAGAGTTATAGACCTAATTACATGCTTAATAGAATATTTACGGCCAACAACTGGTAGATACATAGATACATACATATGTATACATAGTACTCGTATATATTGCATGTATATGAGATGTAAAAATAAGTTGACGACATCAATAAGAGGGAATTCTTAATAATGTAACATTAGGTTCGAGTAGCTTGCAATTTTTTTTGTAATGCTGTAATGAGTTTTGTTTCATTTTAGTTTTTTTTTATATACTACATACATAGCTATATTGAGTATCATATGAAAATTTCATCACAAAGATATTCCTGTTTACCACTTGAATCAAATCATCCAAAACAAATCATCACATTTCTTATATTAGAAAAGTAACAGTTGTATGCTGCAATAACTTTTTGTTAATGCATTTTTTAGCACATTACATATATACATATACAATAAAATACACGCGTTCACACATAATAATATTGATCTATCATTTTGTTGATGTTAATGTTTGTTTAAAATATCTTTAACTATACATAATCTTAACTGCAAATCAATATATTTGTTGGCGTTACTTTTACTATTTGGTAACAATCATTATCAAAGTCCCATATAAGTGAGTATAAAATATCTTGACTATAAATACCTGATGATGTTGTGTGAATGTTTTGCAAAAATCAAAAAAAAAAACACATTACATAATATTCTTTGCACATATGTATGTATGTATGATCAAAATTTATAGAGCGCATAGTCTCATATTATCTATTTTAAAAAACAACAACAGCACCTAATAACCTATACCTATTTAGAAGCTCATGTTAAACATCATTACAAGCATATCAAATCCTCTATACTCTATGAGAAATAATTCTTTTTGCAGTATCTTAAAGTTAGGTTCCTTTCTTAAAATACATATATACGAGTATATGTATACATACTTTTTGGTATAGTACATTGAAATTTTGTTATAAGTAAGTAAATAACGTTTTTTCAAACAAGTTATTCACTTTTTTTTTTTTTTTTTCTATACAGATTCATTATTCGCATCTTTTAAAAGAGAATACATATAAAAATATTTGTTTAGATTGTTTGGACTCATAGTCATGTGGTCATGGACTTCTTGACTTCTTGTTAGTTTGTTGTTTGATTTTTTTTTATTTCAAATAAAATGACATAAAATAGTATCGTCGTATACAAGAATTTAACACTTCAATTGCATCATAAATATTACCTTTAAATGGATACTAAAATGAAATATAAAAAAAAAAAAACATATACAAAAGTAAATAAATATTGTGAATACAAGGTATGTGAATGCATATGTACACAAAATGATCTTGTCTTTAATAAAAGTTCACAAATTTCATTTATAAATTTATATGAACTCAATTTTGAAAATATGTATGTATATAAATAATACTTCTTAAATGTATGTTATTCATAAGGTATGTTTTTACAAATAAAAGAAATAAAATAAATAAAATTGAAACAATTATTCATATTTTGTGTACAAAAAAAAAAAAGTTTTTTCATAATTTATTATTCGATTGATCATTATAATTGTTCACAATATCAAATTGCCTTCGGTTAAATTTTATTCCTATAAATTTTAACTAAAATATGTTATTTGTATTTTTAATTGTATTGAACCCCCGACATTCGCGATCCCGGTATTCGCAGATTCGCTTATTCGCGAATGGATTTTTTTGAACTTCCCTCAACATCTGCGAATTTGTACGCAATTGATTGGTACAAAAGGTCGAAAAAGTGGTTTATTTTGTTGAGTCGATCGATTCAAATGATAAAAGAACTTCGAATTTCAATGCAGAAATGCTAAATTCAATTGCTCCGTACAAGCAAATTTTTTGATGAAAAACAAAAAGAGAGAAAACCGCCTAGCTTTTAAATTTTTTTTTCGCCAACAACAACACAAAACAATTAAAATATGCTTTAAAATTAGCAATGAATTTATTTGTTCCTATTTTTTTTAAAATTTTTTATTAATTTCCTCTTTAATCCTTTTCCTCATTTTTTTTAATGTTAATTTCATTACTTTTTTTGCCTGTTTTGTTATTATTATTTTTTTTTTTGTTTATTTTGTACTTTTTATGAATAAATAATACGTTTTTTTTGAAAATTTGGAACCTATCTCCTTATTTTGTATTGTGCTTGGGTCCCCACATATGCGAATTCAACATATGCGAGGTTTTTACAGAATGTATCCCTCGCGAATGTTGGGGGTTTAGTGTATATGTAAGTTGAACAAATATTTAAAATAATTTAAGGATTTTAAAGAACATTAACAACGATTTTGTTTATTTGATGGTATAAATTTTATTTAAAATTTTATCATTGTAGAGATTTTGTATAAGTTTGAATATTTGGTGTCAACGATAGTCTTGTGTAGGTTTTGTGCTTAAATCTTTCGTTTTAAGTATGTGAATTGCACATAAAAATTTGTGATATTGAAAAATGTATAAACTTGATAATTGTTATTAAAGTCACATTTTTCAATCGTTTTTTTGAATTATAAAGTGTCGCATAGAATGCCAGAGAAAAAAATAGCAAATTTCCTGAAATTCGTAACGTTGGCTTAATATGGACTTAATACGTATAGCAGTATGGGGATTTAACTTCTAGTTAAATATATCTCAAGTTTGTAGGAGATTTGAATATCAACAAACAATGTTTAGGCAGTAACTAAGAACGGTAAGCGACATGACATTCTGTAGCTCAGTGGGTAGAGCATTTCTCCGGAAAGAAAAAGGTCTATGGTTCGATTTCCAGCCGCGTCGAATGTCGTTTTTTTCTGTTCTTAGCTACTACAAGTTTGTTGCTAAAATCTTTTGTTTTTAAAATTTAATTTTCGTTCTGCAGCAGTGGTACTCATCCAAATTCTAATTCAACTACATAGTTTTTTTTTATATATTTTTCTTCTACTCATATTCAACTGATGAGAATAATTAATTAAAAAATCAATATTTCTTACACATTTTCACACATCTTACACATTTCATATGTGTATTTTCTTTTTATTTTATTATCTGTTAAAAAATAATTGTGCCAGACCAAAAACAAAATAATAATAATTTACGTAATAAAAACTGTGTCAAAACTCTTATTTTCAATAACACTTTATCACTTCATCACTATAATTATCTGGATTATTACAAAATAAAAAACCAAAATACTTACAAAAAAAATTATAAAATACAAAACATCTTTTTTTTTTGGCTTCTCTTAAATATTAAATAATCATTGAAAAAAAAAATGAAGAATTTACCTAATGGCTTATAATCACCACAATGTTTTGATATTAAATAAAAATACAACAATAATAAAATTTGTATCTTTCTAATTGAAAAATAATTTGAAATAAAACCCAAAACAACAACAACAACAAAAATATTCATATGTATGTATTTATAAATCTTCCGAAAGCATAAAACTATTATTTATTATTTAATAAAAGATAAATTATTAACATCAACAAAATCAAAATAACTGTCATTATATCACCTTTATCATTTTTTTTTTTAAATTGCAAATAAATTTTTGTATGTATTTTTTGTTTTTCTCTTTGCATCTATAATATGATTTTTTTTAACAAAAAAAAAAACGTATTTGTCTTATTCAATATATATCCACCAACTTAAGGAAAAAAAAAACAAAACAATTTTCTCATCATACCATTATCATCATTAAGTATTTTGTAATTTTTAGAGAGAAAAAAAAATAAAATACAAAAACAAAGAGGTAAAGAAAAAATAAAAATAAAATAAAAAGAAATTAAAACAGTCAATAAATGACACCGTTAAATTTTTGCCATATAATTTAATGTTTAAGAAAAAAAATGTTATGTAATTAATAATAATAAAATGGAATTTGAAATTCATCTGCTATCTACCTTGATCAGTATCAGTTAAAGAAAAAAAAAAAGATTCTCTATAAAATGAGATTCCTGAAAACAAAAGGTTCCTTGATTATAGGTTTCGTTATTTTAATTAAATGTTTTTTTTTTTTTTAAATTTTTAAATTGATATCGTTTAATGTTATGCGAAATAAAAATTTTGTCGAATTTTTGAAGATATAAAAAAAAAACATCGAGAAGATTAATTGCTTTTATTATAAAAATTAACTTTCTTGTGTAAAAAAAAAAGCTGCAACATCGCATATCATCAAAAGATAAAAAAAAATGATATAATTAATTGAGTTATAATTTTATTAACCCAACGTTCATTCTCATACATGCCAATTAAAATGTAACATTTAAAAAAGGAAGAAAAAAAAAATTGTTATTAATCAAATTTTAATTTTACAGTTTTATCCTTTATGTTCGTTTTTTAAATTTTTTTTTTCGTTTTTTTCCTGTTTTTTTCAGATATATAACTCCATCAGCACAGCATCACATGACACAATCAATCAACAGTCAATCACCTCATCATATAATACAAAATTTCAGTAAACATTCATCATCATCAGGAACTGGAATATCTGCATCAGTAACACCAGTAACATTGATAACATCATCATCATCATCATCATCGTCTGGTACATTAAATAATAACTGTGGATTAACAACATCAGGAGTAACAAATAATGGTTCATCATCATCAACACATTCATCGTCGAGTAGTGGTTTTTCACAGAAATTACGTGAATTGGCGGCATCAGCAGGTCTTATGTCATTAAAGCCACGTCAACCATTAAAACCAGTCATTAAAACTCGTGGTTCACCAGGACCAGAATTTCCGAAAAAAGTAACATTTAGTGCATTTGCAACTGTTCAGGTTGTTTGAAAATCAAAAATAAACTTAATAAATTAAAGCAGAAAAAAAAAATTCTTGAAGATAAAAAGAGTTTTTTGTATTTTTTGTTCTTAAATTGTCGATTTTTCTTTCTAAAAATTATGAGAAAATATTTTTTTTTGTGGAAATTTTTTCTTAAATAGGAAAGAAAAATTGTACATAACATTTCTTGTCAACGATTAACAATTTAAAAAAAAAAAAGTAATTAAGTAGAAAAAAAAAAACGTAGTGAGAAGAAAATCAAACGAAATTTTTTATTTAATTTCATTTAATTAAAAAAAATGAAATTTAATAAAATTAAATTTTCAACTACAATTTTTTATTTTTATTTTTTTTTTTTGGTATTTTGAATGTGTATAAGGTATTTTACTTAAAATGGACCAAGAAAAATTAATTTAGGAATATTTTTGATGTCATATTCATTAGCCGTATTAATTAATTACCTACTTATTTTATAATTTTTGTTAAAAAAATTTAAAAAAAAAACAAAAAAAATAAATAAAAAAGTAAAACAAATAAGTTTTAAATAAAAAATTACAATAAAATTGAATAAAAATATTTAACAACAACAATTTTACATCAATTATTATCTTTTTAGTCATTATTTCACACATGAAAAACAGACAATAATGTAAAATTTTAATAGAATTATTTGTACGTAATCAATTAGCTTTTTTTTTTATTGAAAGAAAATTATGTTATAACATTTAAAAAAAAAAAAATTTACTATGCAAAATAAGTCAGAATTTTATATTTGAAATAGCTAATTTCTTTTTAATTGGAAGAACTGATTTTTAAGTTATTTTATGTAGAGAAAAATAATCTGGGAATAAAAAAAAAAAAATACAGTAAAAAATGTAAAATTTTTATTAATATGATGCCGTTGTGCAATAATTGAAAATAAATTTTAGAGGAATACAGTTAAAATGATTCCAATTAAATTATAAAGATGTTTTATTTAAATAGAAAAAAAAATTGAAACCAAGCCAGTGAGAGAAAAAAAAACTTTGTAGCCAAGTAAAATATCCATTTTCATCCCAGAAGTCAGTTATAAAATTTTCACGTTAAGGTTCTAAGAGAAGAAAACAAATTCAAGATTGTTTTGATTGAGGATTTTCTTAAGTTTCTACATGGATCAGAAAAGAAATAAAATGAGGTTGAATTTTCAAAAAGTAAGCTAGAGGTAGGCTTTTTCACTGGACACTGGCCTACTAAATATCATTTGGTTAAAAAAAAGTTATAACTGTGGATTCTACAAAGAGACCTAGCTGGAAATCTCAGAACACATTTTGTGTGAGTGTAAAGGTATAATACGTCTTAGGCACAAACACATGAATCACATATACTTAAGGCTAGAGTAAGTATTATTTAAAATACTACATACAAAAGTTTTGGGATTTGTTGAAGCCCTTAACTTTCATGCCAAATTCGGCATTAACATACTCGTATTACAAAAGATCCAACATGGGTTGCAGCGATGAAGGAAATAAGAATCCAATTTTTAAGAGTTGGATGAAATCTAATCTAATCCAACAGAATAGACTACAAGAGCTATCCTTTAGATGTTCAATAAAAGCTTTTCTTCATTCAAGTCATAGTCTTTAAGCCTCAAATTACACATAAGACAAATTTTAAAGAAATAAAAGCTTTAAAAGAACTCCAAAGGATACAGGAAAAAGTTGAACATTTTCCAAAATCTAAACAAATTAGAAAAAAAAAAATGGGTAGAAATTTTAATTTCAAAACAATAAACGTAGTCATCTATTAAATATTTTTTGTTTAAATTTGAACAATAATTACGATTTTTTTCTTTTTCATTAGGTTTTTGTCAGAAGGCAAAAACGTTGACAAGATAATTCATTAAACGTATAAAAACTGAAGCAATTAATTAAACTTCAACCTTTTTTTTCTTCAAAATTTCGAAATGAATAAAGTTCAATACCTTCTTGCTTTCATAACAATATATTCCAGATTTCATTTAACATGGAACGGGTATAATTTAATTATTATACTTTTTTCCGCTACATTTGTTAATTTTATTTATTATTTTCATATTTCATTTTTTTTTTTTTTGCTAATTTCCTCAATTAAAGTATATCACGAAAAAAAAAACAAAAATGTAGAGAAAAAAACACTTTCACTGACATTGAAACTTTGTTATTCAAAAATATACAGTTTTTCTTTTACTTTTAATCACTTCAGTTAGTTGAACTTTATGGTTTTTTTTTTAAATGTTTTTAATGTTTCAAAAATGACGTAAAATTTATTTTCTATTTCGCCATCAGTTTTTTTTTTTTTTTTTTTTGAAACGATTAAATGTAAGCAAAAGTAAAATTTCTAATATATTCCATAATGTTTGTTAATTTGTTACACATTATTTAAACATTTCAACAACAACAAAAAATCATTAAATGCATTCATGACAATCATCCCAGCAAGCAAATGGGCAATAGAACGAGCGGGCAATAATTGGGCAAGAACTTGTGGCAATAACTTGGCAATAAATGGGCAATAGAACGAGTGGGCAATAATATGGCAATAATATTTCTATTGCAGATTATACAACTGAGCGATAAATAGGCAATAGAACGAGTGGGCAATAATTGGGCAAGAACTCGTGGCAATAACTTGGCGATAAATGGGCAATAATAACGATTTCTATTGCACATTATACGACGATAAATGGGCAATAATATTTGTGACCTAACGGAATTGAGTGAATCATCATCGTTTTTTATTCTTGATAATATCGTTCAGTTTGTGTTTAGAAGTGATGATATTCAGTGAATCAGTGGAAGACTTTCAAAAATGTTATGTTATTCACTTTTATGTTGAAGAAAAATAATGAGTAAATCACATAAATGTAAACTCGACAATCGAGTGTTTCCCATGTATTTCTATAAGTGTCTTCGAAAACATAAGATGATCGTCAATTGATGAAATTCAGCAATTCAAAGTTTTAAGCTGACATTCATCAATTGGCGACCATTTGAAATTTTCCATTTTCATTACTTTGTAATCGATAAAGTATCATAATTTCGGCTTGCTTTCTTATCGTAATGTCGATAAGAATGCGACACTACAAGGCAATAAGAATTCGAATCATCACTTTTATTGCCCTTTAATTACATTCTAAGAGTATTTTACTTGCATTCCTATTGCTTTTTTAACGAAAAAGTATCATAATTTCGGCTCGTTTTCTTATCATAATGGAGATAAGAATGCAATAGCTCACAGCAATACGAATGTCTGTCAACCTTTTCTCAAGCAAACCTTATTGCCCTCGATAAGAAAACTGCTATTGCCGCAATAGGCAACACTTGCCACTGTAATACGAAAACACTATTGCATTCTTATTGCCATGCTTGCTGGGATTATAATAAATACACTCGTTCATATGTACATACATAGAAACTACCACTGGTTAAATATACCATACAAACCTTATACAAGTCAAAAACCTCACATTTTTTTCTTCAAATATCCGTTTTATGCTGTATGTATGCTGTATTAAACTTTCTTTCATTTCACAAAAATTAACCTTTCTGGTTGATCTCCATTAATTTTATAGCAAAATGTACAAAGTTTAAAATCTCGCAAAAATTCTTTTTCAATTTGAAAATTACAAAAAAAAAAAAAAAAAAAAAAAAAAATTGTAAGTTGTGCGAAACCAATTAACAAGGCATGAAACGAAAGAAATTATATCTGTTTGTGGTTTATAGATGATTTTTAACTTTTTAACTTAACTTGTTATTATAAACCTATAATGTAAAACATACACATGCACATACATATACATACATATATGTACGTGCAATTATAATTGTTGTTGTGCAGGTTGATTATTTATTGATATCAATAAAACATACAAAATAATTGAACCGTATATGAGTGGATTGAAATGGAATGTGAACTTATTTTACAGGAAAAACAAATAAACAAAAATTTTTCTCTCTGCATTTTATACCGAATTTACTATATATGTATATTGTATATGTATAAACATATATGTATACATGAGTACTGAAAGTATCTTTTTGTTTATAGTGATCGAAAATACGTATATACTGTGTATAACTAGGAATTTTTTTTTTATATCTAAGTATTAATTAATTTTCAAACTTTCCGATTCATTGATTTTGGGATTAATTGGTCGCAAGTTAAACCTTTTGGATGGTACAATAAAATCGAATCTTTTATTTTTTATTATGTTAGAGAAATTACTTATTATTTTCAAAAGTAGCTATATATACTTACATTATTAGATTTCTAAGTACCTGTTGTTCGTGTGTTCATCTAAACAAAATAAAAGTAAAGAAAAAAAAAATAGAAGAAATTATTTGTTTTTATCGGTAAAAAAAGAAACCAAAACGAAATAAATTAAAGGTAGAGAAACTATTTTTAAAGGTTGAAGACCATATGAGCTCTAATAAAAAATTAATATATGTATAAAGGGTAGGTGGTCCAAATATTGATCATGATGATGATATATGTAGTTAACCTTTTGCAACTCGACTTTGATTTTTATGGAAATGTCCACTCAATGTGGATTCAAAAGGATTGCAAGTACATTATTAAAGTGCAGGATAATAGTGAAAAAAATATATGTATCGTTTTATATGCAAAATGTATGTTTGTCATTATTTTATTTGTTTTGAGAATATCTTCAAATTCAAGATCATTATTTCTGAAATTCTAAAATAATTTTCTTTGATGAGTAATAAAATTTTCTATTATTTTCTGCATTGAAAAAAAAAAAACAAAACAACAACAATGTCTTACATGGTCATTATTAGGTACGCCTACCCTCATGTAATCTAAAAAGACAAAAAAACAACAACAAAAAGAAGAAAAATAACATAAAAACAAAAATTCTAAAAATTTTTCAGACCAACCACATATCTTAAATTTAAAGTACACTTATTAAGTATTTGCTTTTTACTAAATAGAAAAGAAAAATATGTATCTTATAATGTAGGTATATAAAGTATCTGTATCTGTTCACATTGTATTAATCTTTGGTATGCGGTTAATTTGCCGACAATCCAGCATATAAATGATAGAAAATGACCAATGCAAAAGCCTAGTTTAAAAAAAAAAAAAGATCTTCTTATAACTTTTCCTTTCATTACTTAGATACGAGAAGAGAGAATAAATAATAAGAAAAATGCAAACTGTATACACTAACAAAATATATTAAATAATTTATATACATATACATATATGTATATAAGTAGTAAGAAAGAATGTTGCACATTTTTGTTAGGTTGAGCACTTATTTTTCTTTTTTTTTGTCTTTTAAATTTTATTTTATTTCATTATTTTATTAGATTCGGTAACTTTTAAAAGATATACGTAAAATATACATATGTTATATTACATAGTAGATACTTTTTAAGATGATAAAAATGATGATGATTTGCTCATACCTACATACATACACATTACACACATACTTACTCTAAGAGGATGGATGATGGAAAAAATATTTATTTCAAGTTTAAATTTACAGGTTAGCTAAAAAGTTAAAAGAATACAACAATATAACAGCAACAAAAATCAGAAAAGATTGCGCTCTTTGGTGTTTTAAATTTATGCTTAATTGGCTCGTAATTAATGAAATACAATTTTACACTATTCTTATTTCTTTCTATTAAATAATAAAGTATCACGAAAAAAAAAACATTATTGTTGTTATTTTGTTTTTGTATTTTTGTTATACCTTTTTCAGTTTTGATACATGTGAGTTAAATGCACATAAAACTTAGTCCCTTTATGCACATCTATTCACCTTTTTATTTTTACTAATGAAAGAAAAAATATGTATGTACTTATGTATTTAAGAACGCAAAGGTTTTTCAAAAATTAAAAATAAGAAAATAACAGATAAATTTTTCAAAATGAAAAGAATTTAAATTAAATACCAAAATAGAAAAATTTAACAAAAATAAATTATTCGCATGCAAACTGTGCAAACAAATCATGTGTGTGTGTTCAGTTATTTATTATTATTATTTTTTTTTTGTATTTTTTTGTTGTTTTAATTTTGTACATAATATGATGCGCATTTGTGTAGTGTGAGAAAGAAAATTCTTACATTAAAGGATATATGAATGTGGAATAAAAAATGTTTATATGATCGTGTACTGGTGGTTACTACTTATATACGAATACGTTACCTAACTTTTGTTTTAAAGATTTTTTCTTAAAACTGCGCTGTGCTAAATTTTTTTAATACTTAAAATTTTTTCATACAATAACAGAGATGATTAAAAATGTATTTGATATTTTTTTTTGTCTGTTCACTTTTTTAATTTCAAGATATGTACAACAATATACATAACAAAAGTATCTTATATATATACGCTTAATTTGAAAAAAAAAAAAAAACAAAATTTTATATGCAACGGTAAAAATGATATTCGTGCAAGTTATCAAAAAATAAAAACTAAATTTTTAAATGAAAAAAAAAAAAAAAGAAAGAAAAAATTAGACTAGAGCAAAAGTTAAAACTTGTAATAAAATTAAAGATTACAAATAAAAAAAGTAAAAAAAAAAAAGTGAAAAAAAAATATTGAAGTATATAAAATCTGAATTGAACGTACTATAAGAGATATACATATATACAGCTAATAGGCATTATATTGTAGAAAAGTGCATATATGTATACAAACCTATTGTTAACTAATTTATATAAATGTACGTACATATGTATGTATGTAGAAATGTATATGGCCAACATGAATGTGTACAAAGAAAAATATATAGGAGTTGCAAGAAGATCAAAATGGTACTTGGAAAAAAAAAAGTTCCGAAAAATTGATAAATTTATAGATAAAACTGTTGTTTAGAATGATGCATGCAGAATGATAGTAATTGTTGTAACTCTACATTATCTATAACATGTAAGTTTTTATGGTTTGTAAAATGAATAGTGGACATTGCTTTTGTGCGCGCAAAACTTTTAAAATTGACTTAAGAAAACCTTATCATATATGTATGTATATAAGACCAGGAAGTAATATGGAGAAAACATATCGAAAAACTATTTCAATAAGATTTGGTTTTTGTGTTTTTTTTTTTTTTTTGAACTTTGGAAATTTGATTTTAGTTTAGTTTTTCTCTTAAAATGCAAAGTTACGTGCTCTTTTTAACTTAATGACTTGATCGTATATTAATTACTAAAAATAAAAAATTAAAAATAAAAAATTGAAAAAAGAAAATCAAGAGGAAAAAAAAAATTAGATCATGTTGTGATGATATGAGATCTTAAAATGTTTAGAGGAAATAATTTTTATTATTATTCATTTATAACTTTGATTTATATTAAAAAAAAAATAAAAATTAAAAGAATCCAAATAAGAAATTTATGTATGGGGAAGAGAAATATTCTTGTGGTATAAAAAGGGAACGTCAAATTGGTAAAATGTTTTTTATGTACCAACATGCGGCGGTTCATGATGATGTTTTGTTATTAATTATTAAATTGATAAAAGATATGTGGTCGACTAGGTGTCTTTTTGGAATGAAATTTAAATTAATTTATTTCAAAAGATTTAAAATATTATAAAAAGTGATGAGTTTTACCATTGAGTAGGTAAATTTACATTTATATATACAAGAACATGTCGAAGCTTCTCGCTTAAATCTTTTGTTTCACTCTAATAATTTAATTCATTATTTTCTAAAGAATTTTTTAAAACAAAGACATAACAAAAGTAGATAGGAAATTTATAACGATTCTGATTTTTACAGCGTTAACGCGTATTTAGAAGAAAGAAAAAAAAGCAAGGTTAAGAGGCAAAGAAATTAGGTGTCTTCTCAGTTTTCATCAATGACATCTTCAATGGAAGGGCGGCGTACTATGTAGTCTACTCGTCTATGCCTATGCTATGTAGGGAATCGCCTACTTCAATTATAATTTTTTTATTTCTTATCCTTTATAACAAATTGTAACGTCATTCTACCACAAATTATTCAAATCAAAGATAAAAACCAATGAAGAACATTTCTTAAACAGAAAATTCGTTATGATTTAATTTAAATGATTATTAAATCAAGTTGAGAAATATTACGAATGTCTAGAAATAAGATTCATTTTTCATCAGCAAAAGATTTGATGAAAATTAAATTTTACTGTGAATTATATCATACCAAATTTTCTGTAGCAAAATATACCTTTATAAGCATTTTTTTAATTACAAAACAAAATTCAAACTTATTTCTTTGTTTACCTTTTATTCCAGGAAATTATACACTTTTAATCAATTGAAACAACATAAATGTCTGATATGTGTAGAAAATATAAAAAAAAAATAACACAAATAAATATTTCCTCATTTTCATTTATTTTCCTTATATTTAAATTTGTACAATGTTATATTGAATTTATTTAAAAATAATCAACTTTCTGCTTAAATATTATAAATAATAAGTAATAAGTAATAATAATAATAATTCAATTCATGTGTGTAAACATTAAACAAGCATTTCGAAAAATACACGTCGTGTTAACACTTTGCAATATTATAAATAAAAATTTTTCATACTTTTACATTTTAAGAAAAAAATCAAAAACAAGAAAAAAAAGAAAAAAAAACAGAGGAAAAAAATTAACATTCGTCAAGGAAAAGTTTTATACATTGTAAATATTTCTAAGAAAAAGAAAAAAAAATCGTTTTTTTTTTTTCTATATGTATACCTATTTCCTTCTATATTATTTAATACATAAAGCGGAACTAATAATTATACGTTGTTGTGTTGTGTTTTTTTCACCTTTTTGCAAGAAGAAAGTAAAATATGTATAAAAAAGAAAAATGCTACTTCGATATATGTATTTTTTTTTCCTTGTGTTAAAAAAAAGGTATTTAATTATTATACTTGTCAAATAATGTTTGTATTTTTATATTTATTTAGAAAAAAAAAAAACAAAAACACAAACTTTTATTTTTTTCAATTTTTCGTTTTCTGAAACAAAACCATAAAGTTAAGTGTAGAGTGCAAATAGAAAATTTTAATTATATGAAGAGAAGAGAAAAAAAAATTGCATGTATACAAATGGAACTATGGGTGCATTATGCATAAATAATAACATATCATGCATTGCACATATTCGTATATATACAATTCACCACATGATGTCTAGGTAACATACACGAAAACAATAAATATGCACGTATACGTATATTATACCGATGCGATGCTACAGCTTCAATAATTATTTGTTCTGGACCATAACTGCGGGAAATGAAATTTTTCGCCATTGTTATTAAAAAAAAATACATACATATATTTTTTTATGAGATGTATATTTCTTGTTTTCTTCTCAGTGATATTATTATTCTTATTATTTTGTTTGTTTCTTTTTTTTTTTTTTTAGAAATATAAAACAAACATAAAATTAGTAGTAAATACAGCTTGTATTAAATATATATATATACACTGGATTTTTTTCTTTTTAAATATTTTATTTGAAGAAAAAAAAAAAACATTATGGAAAGAAATTATGTTAAGCAAATAAACACAATGATGCGTTTTTCATCAATAAACCATCATGTGAAGAAAATTTCACTTCTTTCAAATGTGTGTTTTTTTTTGTTTGTTTGTTTTTCTACTTCTTAATATCTGTAATTAGTAAGGGAAAGGTTAATAAAAATAAGAGAAATTTTTATTTATCACTTTTTTTTTTGTTTGTTTTCAGTTTCTCATAATGTTAGTGTAAGCAAATTATAAATTGTTACATGCAAATATGAAATTATTTCTATTAAATTGAAAATTAAAAAATAATAATAATAATAACAAAAAAATGAAGATTAAAAAGAAAAATAAAATTTAACATTGAAACTCTTTGAATTGATAATGAGATTCTTAATTGAAATAAAAAACAAAAATAAAAACAGAAACTTCAATAATAATTTGTTTTCACATATTTTTTTTTTTCAATGTCTTTTTCATGTTTAATGTTCGTTTTTAATTTGAGAAATTAACAATAAACTTTTTTAGAAGATATATAAGAAATTGAAAGTGGAGCATTTTAATTTATAATAATTAAAAAAAAAAATGAGTAAAATTTAGAAAATAAGATAAAAAATGAATCTTTTATTCTGTTTCACCCTGAAACATGATTTTTCTGTTACATCTAAAAAAAATTCAGATTTTTTTCCAATTTCAATTTTTGAAGAAATTTAAAAACTCAAACTGGACTTATGCACTCATTTTATGATTTTCGACGGCAAATTTTCTTACTAAAAAAGATTATAAGTTCATATGATATGTGGGCGGGCAGTGGACGAAGTGGTAGATTGTTGGTTTCTGATGCTGAAGGTCTCGGGATCGAATCCGTCTAAGTTCACTTAGCTTTTAATGAGTACCAATTCACTTTGAGTTGGGTATAAGTGCTGGGTACTGAAGTAGTTTGGTGGCTCCGCTTACTAACCATAAGCTCAGTCCACAAAAAATATTACAAGAAATATTAGTACCAAGCCGTGTCATACAAATAAAATTCGTTCCCACCAACGAATTTAGTAGTTCACATTCCACTTTAAACTGTGAGTGCATGAATGACAGAAGGGCTTACAACCCTCTGGCTTGACAACTGCGAGGTGTGTGATATCAAAACGGTAACTAAATTGTTAAAATTTAATTTTTTTTCTTTCTAAATATTAATATCACATAAAAAAAAAATATATAAATTAGAAAATAATTCCCTTCTTTTTCAAACTATGCAGAAATATTTTGCTATACATATGTATGTAGATATAGACGAGTATAATTTAACATAACATTCTACTTCATAAACATACCTTTTTGGTATTTATTTACCGTTATACTTTTCATTTCACAATTACTCTTTTCTATTTTCATTTTTAAAATTGATTTCTTCAATCAATTCATAAGAAACTCGAAAAAAAAAAATAATAATACACTTTTTAACCTGTCTTCAATTTATGGACAATATATGTTCATAATATGGTTATCGATAGTTTAAATTTCATTCATAGAAATTTAAAAAGATATTACACTCCTGTATTTCTTTTTATTATCCTCATTATTTTTATATTGTGACATTCATTGACGGCATGACATATCTTTGACCAATAATGTACATGGTACTTCAATCCAAATACGCATCAACCATTCTGGATATGATTGCAATTTCAAAAAAAAAAAAAAAAAATTAAAGAAATCAGATAAAACATATAAAGAAATCTTGATTTTACCATCTTTGATAAATGGCTGTTGGTAAAAATGTTTTGCGTGACGAAAAACAAATTTTTTTTATCTTGAAAAAAAAAGGAAAGAAAAAAGTTGTTTTCGAATCACAAAAAAAAAAAAAAAAATGTTTGTATTTTATTATTTGTCAATTCATATTTTATTTGTGCAATGGTTTCCTAGATCGTGCTCTACACTTCTGTATTTAAAAACTATATATATGTACATACTTCAGTACACAAAAACAAAACAAAAACAAACAAAAAAATTACAAGTAAAACGTCTTATTAGGTGATAACTTACTTTTAGAATAATATTGTACAAGACACTAATAATTTCTTTATTCACTTTTTTACTACATGAATTTTATTTATTTTTTTTTTTCAACTTTTTAAATACATAGATCAATCGATTCAATATATATTGACACAACAAGATGTCATATGTCTCTGTCTTGTGAAAAATAAAAAACAATCAAAGAAAAAAAAAATAACAAAACCATATAAATAATGTCGTTTTAGTAGGTGTTTAAATTTATTGATCACATCTCATCAATTCAATGCAACTCAATATAACATTTTGCAATCAAATTGACGAGTCTAGTGCAATGTCTTCAATTGCATTGAATACATTTTTTTTTTTATTACATGTGTGATTGATGTATGAATATAAAACACATATGAATATTTATAAGTTCAATAAATTGCTTTTTTATTTTTCTTTTTACTTTGTTTTTTTTTCAAAGAATTTATTTTTTATATTTATAAGGAGTTCTAAAAAAAAAATTGTCTCATAATTTTGCAAAAACATTTTTTAAATAAGTTCATGTTAAAACAAAAGATTTAAGCAAGAAACTTTTTCATTTAATTTCTCAAGCACGTTTTTTAAAAAATTGCCTCATGTGAAATTTTAATTTTATATTAAAAGGTGGGACCATACAAAATAAATAAAAATATTTTTATTTAACATAAAATTTTGTTCTTTTTATGTTTTTTTCTTTCTTTTCAGCATTTCAACAAAAATTCTTGAAGAAAAAAAATTGATCCGCTAATAAATTTCTATTTTTAGAAACAAAAACATGGCAACGAAATACAAAATTTTCTTCTTTAAATAGAAATCACGATGTAATTTACAGCATTTATCAATATTAAGTATAATTTTGCAATATAGTTATGTTATACGTGTTAAATTGAATAAAAAGAAAAAAAAATATTATCATAACCTCAAACTTTTAGTGAAATATTCATACAATTGCAACTTATTTTTTTTTTATATCTGTTTTCTGATCGATGTTTGGTTTTGTACGATATAATCATAATCGCATAACCCACAAAGGTCTTGGCACTTGGCAGTGGATCCATTGACTGCATTCTTGACGAAATGTACAATGTAGATACATACATACATACATAAATATATGTATGTAAATATATATGTATTGGATCTTTGTTGTTGTTTTATTTATTTTTTATTTTTTTATTGTACTACTTTTTTTTTATTTTTATTCTTTTTTTTTTGTTGATGCAATTTACATATTAGCACGACGACCTACAGGTGAAAATTACCATTAACTAATTTCTTGTATATATATTCAATATAACACACACATACAACCACTCAGATGATAAAAATATATGCCATATGTATTATTGGTTAGTTTGCGAATGGTCCATGACTCCTCTAACTGATGATAATGATGATAATGATGGTGATGATAGAATAACGATTTAGATAAAGTCTGTCTAATCATGGTGATGATGTCAAATTTGCAGAGAAAGCTTCGTTGTACTATTTAACACAATTTTCTTCAAGTTTTATTTTTACATGAATCTTTAATTTTTGATTAGATGTCGTTTCAGATGGGCACACAAAAAAGACAAACTAAAACAAAAATGATAATGAATCTAAAAGAAAAAAGAGTAAATAAAAGAATGATGAAGAAAAATATGTATAAATACGATTATGTATATATGTAGACAAATGTGCTAATATTGTTAAACAAAACGAAGAAGGATTAATTCGATGTTTAGATATAAAAGACTGGGTTTTGGTTACTGTAATCATCGAATTATATGTATAGTATTCTGGTGTTGTCGTTGTCTTCGTTTACCTGGTTTACCTGTGTAAAAGTGGTTCAAAAAAAATGTTTTATTTTTCTTTAATTTACTGTCTGTGTTGGTATGTTTTTATTACTTTTGTGATTTTATAATGAATGCTTTCATGAATTGTGATTATTGTGATGATGCTGTTGCATTTCTGAATAAAATTTTAAAATGCAACAAGAGGTCGACGAAACATTATAAAGTGTCATCATCCTATATAAAATATGTATGTATATGTATACAATTTTGTGTATGATTATGTCATCTTTAAAAAGAAAATAAAAGAGAAAAAAAAAAATACAATAAATTTAGGAAATGAGATTTTAGGTTTTTGTTGCATTTTATGAGGTTTTTAGGTTAATTTTATGTATAGGTTCATGTACTTAAATCGAAGAAAAAAAAAAAGGTACAGTTAACAGCCGCCAGGAAATACAAAAAACAAACCTAAATAAATATTGCATATTTAATTATTGAAATTTTCGTAAAAATTCCATATAATTATTGCATTTATAAATATTTGAATATTACATATTGATTTCTGATGAGATATATTTAAAGCTTTTGGTTTGTTTTTTTCATATTTTGTGTAATATATTATGCATTTTGATTACCTAGACTTAATGGGTTTTTTTTTCTACGTTTTTGATTTAATTAGGAAATAGATTAAGAAAGAAAAACCAGACATTTTGTTATTAATAAAATTTAGATTATATGTTATTTTTTGACCATTTTTATCATAAGCTTTTGTAATCGATAAATTTAGAAATCTTTTGTTTTTTTTTTAAATATGTTATTTATTATTTTATCTAGACCTAGAAAATTTGAGAAAAAATAGAGATAGAAAGTAGAACAAAAGAATAATGATAATGAATTAAAAATAAGAAAGTTGATTTTTAAAAGAAATTTTCGTTGTTTTGTTGACTACTGATCACAGATAGAAGAAGTTTTACTTCTAAAATTTGCATTTTATAAATATCATTTAATAACATTGTTCAAAAGTATAAATTTTAACAAAAATGTTATTGATCGATGATATTGAAAGGAAACAACATAAATAAAAAATAAAATAGACAAAAAATAATTATTTTTCTATTTAAGCATGAAAAAGTGGGTCAATTCTTTAATTCAATAATCCAGTGTGAACTGAATGATAGAGGTCTCAACCATGTTCTTTGGAAGCTGGTCAAGATCAAGTTAAAAAACTTTCAGGATTTTTTCACATGACGGGGAGTTACTTTTTTTAATAATAAGAATTATACATATACATATATCTATGTCACAGAAAGATAATTAGATGACACATGGGCAAAAACAAGGTTTAGAAACCACTTTGTTACACATTCCAAAATTTGCAAAAGCAATATGTGAGCTAAATTTCAATGTACTTTCAAAATATAAATAATATCTATATTATAAGTAAATAACAAAAATACTTTATTAACATACCTATACCTACTCAATTGAATACAAACATTAAATAAAATCTATAATTAAGCTTCTCAATATTATGAAATTGTTTTATTGATTAAAAATCATAAAAAAAGATAATTTATTTATAATTTCTCTTGTTTTTATATAAATTAGATATTTTACATTTTCTAATATCTTTACCATCTTTTTATGATTATAGTTAGATATTATATATATAAGTAAACAAAAACTAGTCCTTATGAAGAAAAAAAAACACACAACATTTATATATATGATATCTGAAAACTTTTTCTCATAATTACAACTTATTCAACATTAAAATGTTTCCCTTTTTTTCCCAAGTAGGTAAATAAAAAAAAAATTCCATTTGAAATGAAAATATTCCTTTTTTAGCCTCAACGAAATGAAATAATTATAATTAAACATTATAGTGTAGGTTGTATGAATGATCATGTAAAGAATATATCAGCATTAGAATTATCTTTGTTAGTAGTTAGTATATACTTTTTTGTTTACTTCTAAATAATATTTTCTAATATCTTATTTGCTCATCATTTATATACTGAGAAGAAATAAGAAATTTGTATTTATTCTTTATGTTTCACAAAAAAAAAAAAAAAATCATCTTATTACAAAAAATTTTTATAATAATATGTGCTGAATAATTAAGATATTTTTATCTTTTATACATATTACAATGATGATGACGATCATTATTATGATTATATTTATCAAGTAAAATTATTAAAAGAATAAGAAATAAATAAATGATAGATATGCATGTTACATACTAATGTATACTTCCATCAAAATGATAGATTTATTCGAAATGTAAAGACAAAAATATAAATATAGCATAGCATACAGGGTGTTCAAAGAAGTAGTGGTTTTTTTTTGAAAAACTAGACTCTGATAATTTATTGAAAATCATGTAGTCACTCCCAAAGAATGTGAAGTAGCCAT
The DNA here is from genome assembly GCA_932526495.1 of Bombylius major. Classification (NCBI taxonomy): domain Eukaryota; kingdom Metazoa; phylum Arthropoda; class Insecta; order Diptera; family Bombyliidae; genus Bombylius; species Bombylius major. Next base: position 20,343,747 of record OW052042.1, on the reverse strand, counting down.
CAAAATCACCAGATCAAAATCACCAATAGTTTATTTTACATGAGAGGTTCAAAAAAACTTAAATTTAGACGATCTTCTTTTAAGGAACTGTTTTTCAAAATAAACTTACTTTCGGAACATCCTTTACATACATTCTTATATAAATCTCTTTTTATGTCATATCATGTTCTTTTTTTTTTTTTTTTTTACTTAGATACGATTTAAACAATAAGCAAAAAGTAGTAATAGAAATTATTGTTAGGTTTTTTCTTTTTTTGTGAATCTTTTGTCATGTTATCTGTGCTTTAAAAAGCGCCATTCATTAAAAATTATATATTATTCTTTACTTAATACTTTGTTTCTCATAATATGTTTGAACATTTCAACTTCTTGTGTGATAATGACATTGTAAAGAAGATTTTTTTTTTAAAAAAAAAAAAAGTCCTTTGTATAACTTACTTCAACATTTTTTTTTTTTATAATTATCACAAACTATAAAATGCACATACATAATGTTGTATTTAGTTGTCAATTAATCAAAAAATAAGGAAAAATCTTAATACGAAATTTATCTTTAATATATATACATTTTTGCTTCTAAATATGTTTTTTTTTTTTCTTATGTGTGTTTAAATGCATGATGTGTAGTAATTTCATTTTATTTTTCTTATAAAGATATTTCAAAGGAAATTATCCATACATGAGTAATTTAACGAGAAGGAATCAAAGAACAGAGAATAAAATAAAATAAGAAAATTTAATAATACAATTGACTTTGGAGGTCTTAGGTTTAATTTCCGTTTCAAATTTACTTAGATTTTAATTCATTTAAATTGGAGAGAAATTCCTAATATGTACATACATATATACTATATAGAATCAGATTCAATTGACTGACTATATCACACTAAGTTTTGTTATACCAATAAAATCTTTCTCTACTAACAAATTTTGTGGTTCACAATTCTATCTTAAACTCTATATGTAGTGTATTACTTGAACAAAAAGTATCTGTTAAACTTTAAGTCCAAATTAATTTTATTATGACAATGAAAATCGTATATGCTTTTGAACATGTTTTCCTATGGGAAGTCCCTTGTCGCAAAACCAATATTTTTTTCAAGCATTTCTATTTCTTATTCTAATTGCTTTGCATTTTTGTGTAAATTACAATGTGTGTTCTGTAGAAATTAAATCAAGCATAATTTTCTATTCATTTCTAACATTTTATGCACAATAAAAATAATTGAGTTTTTTTTTTTTTTTTGTATAAAATATTCTGAAGAAGATATTTTCTTTAATTTCCTTTTTTTTTCATTTTTATTTTTTTTTTCAAATTTTATTTTCATCGGAAATAGTAAAAAGAATTATTAGAATCATCATAAATCTGAGTTTTATAGACAGAATGTATGTATATATTCATATACATACTCATATATTCATATGTGTACATTATATTCATTCATCAATAATAATGGGTTGGGTCTAAAAAAGGGTAATTTATTTGTATAGAAATTTATTTTTCAATTAAAAAGGAATTACATTTTCGCACGCGTTCTAAAGTATAATTAAAATATTTTATATTGTATATGTATCAGTGTATGGGTATAAAATGAAAAGATTTATACGTCTTGTTTTATTATTTTTCATGTATGTAATATTAATCCTAATTATTCTTTTCCGAAAAGAATTGTTATCTTTATTTTCTATAATAACAAAGAACACACACAAACGTATATTGATGTTGCTTCTGCTGACTGCTGCTGTTTCCTTCTGTTTGATTATATTATTTGCCCTTTTATTAAATCGTTTGCTTTACAAAATATCCGACATACATTTGTTTTTTCTACGATTTCTGTAGTACTTTTCTTTATTTCTTTCAATATTAAATTCAATTTTTACATCTTATAATAATTCTAATGCAATTATTTTATTGTAATTTCAATGTGCAATTTTCCACAGTTTAATAGTTAGAAGAACAATTATCATTCCATTTTTGAACAATAGACAATAAATTTCTCATTTATTCATTCTCTAATCTTCTTTCTTTTTTTTTTTTTATTTTATTTATTTTCTTTTCAATATAAAATTGTAAGTGTTTTGCGAAGTGAAAACAAAAAAAAAAAAAAAAAAAAAACTAAAACACAAAAAGTAAATTTTAATCGAATAACCATTACCTATGAAAAAACAGAAGAAGAAGAAGACGAAGTAAGTATATAAATTGCAATCATGTTATTTGAAATTACATTTTAAACTCTTTTCACATACTTGTATATATTATTTACCTAAATATATTAGATCTTTGCAAAAGAATCTTTTTAGTATGAACTAAATTTATACATGTACATATTTATAGTACAAAAAAAAAATATCGAAACTTCATTCTTAATTTACCATAATCTTTAACTTTTCAAAATAAAAAAAAAAAATGAACAGATTATTTAAAAATTACACATTGATTGTGAACATATAAAATCAGAACTTATACATACATTTTTATTAATGTGTACATCTGGTATTCTAATAATCTGCGGTACATCTCTGAAATTTTCTTCACTAGGTGAACTGATCAATAGTATTTTTTCATACTACATAATATTTATATATACGTACGTTCTTAGATGTATGTATGTATGTATATGTGTAAATGCAAAAAGATATGTCTTTATAATTTGCTTTCAATAGTTTCTTTTATTAATCGAACATACTAAATTCACATTATACATATTTACATATATTTATGTATCTTCTATGTACATTTCATTCTTTTTTTATTTTTTTATTTCCTTCAAACAATGATTCTATTTATTTTATATTAGTAATCAAAAGAAAAAGGAATATTGCTCGTATAATGACCATGAAATTCGTTAAGAGATTTGTTTCTTTTTAAATTTTTATTAGAATAACAAAAAAAAAAAACACCAAAGTGCACATGATGATCATTTAATGTTTTTTTCATCTCTCTTTGTTTTGTTTGTTTTTCATATTTAACCATTTGTTTTTTTTTTCTTCATGAGAATATTGAGAATATGTATCTTTTTCATTATGTGAATTAGTATAATATATCTTTATTCCAGAGATATTTTTTAAATATTAAAATGATGAGTCTTTTATATAAATTTTATTTTCAAATTAAAGAAAAAATAACAATGTTTTTTTTTTTTTTGTATGTATGTCATATTAAACTAATATCCTTTGAGTGTGAAACATAAACTTTTTTTTTTTTTTCATTTTTATTTATTTTTGTTTTCTTTGAAGTATGTACGAGCATGTAATAAATTCTAAAAAATATTTTTTTATTCATGGTTTATGTTTGATTGAAGTAAGAGGAGTAATAAATAAATCCATGGAAAATTTATTCAGTAATATTATTTTTCTTAGAAATGCTCTACCAGCTGCAATGAAATAAGATTTTTTTAAAAAAATGTGTGATTTGTAAAATAAAATATGTGTATATGCAAATTTTAAGATTTATCGAAGTAACGCGTTTTTTTTTATCTTGCGTTTTTTTTTTAAAAGCTTAGTGCAGTGCAATTTTTGTTTCAAATTTTTTTTCTTCCTTTAATACTACCATTCTCTTTAAGTCAGTCATATATCATATATTCAAGCTAACCAAAGTTTCAGAGAGTTTCTTTTTTAAATTGTCACTCATTCATAGACCTTATATTTCACGTGAAATAACAACTATAAGAGTTGCGTCTACATCGATCACCTTTAATTTTCATTTGACATTCTTAAATCTGGTTTTAGGATTTTCCAAAAAAAAATTAAAGCTTTTTCTCTAAAATGTTCCTGATACATATAAGTATGTATATAAAAAATATACCTAAACTAGAAAACCTAGATTCTTTTCAAGGTTAATTCAAGATAATTTATATGTCAGGTGAAACCTTAAAAACAATATTATCACTTTTTTTTGATTCGCGATGCTTTGAGCTATTAAATTACTTTATTTTCTACTTATAGTAAGAAATAATTAAAAACTTGATAAAAAATAAATTATTTTTTCAAACTTTTTGTTCTATTTTAAAAATCATTACAACTAATGGAATATATGTAAGTAATGCAAACAAAATATGTAATTTTCATATTAGTAAAAACAATTTTTTTCTCTCAAATGTTTTTTATGAATACATTTAAAACAAATGACCATGATATTGACAAACAAAAATAAATTGTAATAGAAAATTCACTTACAATTACCTAGGTTATGGATAGAACGTTTAAAATAAAATGTGTGTATGTAATTAAAGTTATAATTTTTACATTTATTTTTGTTGTTTTTTGTTGTTGGGTGTATAATTCAAATTCAGGATAAATAATTGATTTGTTTTGATAAATTTTTCTTAAATTTTCTATGTTTTATAGCTTAATTTTTTCCCTTTCCAAAGTTTTGCTAATGGATTCATTATTTTATTAAACAATTTAAATTGTAATAATTTTTTTTTTCTCTTTGTATAATCATAATTCATTCTATGTAATCTAGATCATGGAAGTACTTGACAGACTGGCCTGAATTACCTGGTGTATACAGAAGTAATTTACAATATCAGGAAAGAAAAATATATGATATATGTACACATGTATATGAACATATAGTGAGCAAATATCTGTAAAATAACTTAAATACCTGCTAAAATAATTAAATGTATATATACATACTCGTATATCTGTGTAATGATTAAGCATTTCAAATTATAACCTTGAATACGATTTTAATAGATAAAAAATTTATATTTGATTTTTAAATTGATATGAAATTAATTCAACGTGTCAATTTATTGACAGAAAATTGTATTGTAAATTTATGATGTGAAAAAATTAAATCATATATGTATGTATGTGTATGCGTAATTCTTTAAATTTTGTATCTAATATATATTAAAAAATATATAAATAAAGTGTATATAAAGTATCTAACATCACATTTCTCTCTAGTCACGTTTTCTGATGACGATAAGAGTATTTTTGTTATGATATTTTTCATCTTTAAAGTAAATTTCTCAACAAAATCATTCAATATTTCTTTATGTATTTTCTTTTTCTTTTCTAATATTTCTGGTCATCATATGCTATTAATCACTTTTACCATGCAATTGAACATTCTCGACCACACCAGCCCACATACCAGTCCAACCTAATAATAATAATCATAATAACTATATACAAACTCACAATATACGACACCTGCAGACATATCAACAGCAAAATAACTAAATAAAAAAAATTAAAAATTTGTATATGAATTTATAGATTTCATCTCACTGTTACTTGTTTTCTTCTTTCATATATGTTATATTAGGTTGCTATGTGTATTATGTTTCTTGTGTTCTTTTTATTTAGATAAACGATTTTCGAATAAATCTTGTATATATTTTTTTTATTTTGAATATGAAAATATGTATAATAAAAAATTCTTGTTATTCACATTTTTTTTTCATCTCTGTGAAAGACACTTCCCTGACCAGAGATAAACATTATTTTTTGAATAAAAAAAAAAAAACATTTTTTTAAAAAAAATTATTCTAGTCAAGATTGATTGCTTGATCGTGTGAAATTAAAAGTGGATTTTTGTTAATGAATAATGAGTTCATTTTGAATAGTTACACAGACTTCTTCGTCTTCTTTTTTTTTTTTTTGGTAGTTGATTTCTTTTAAGATGCAAGAAATGAAATTAAAGAAATAGAATAGAAAAAAATGTATGTTATTTAGGAATTTCATTATAAACATCATAGATTTCAATTCGTCATGGTACACGAGTCAATAGGAAAGGTAAGTATTTTTTAATGGATGATCTTTGATATTTCTTATTTTTTGTTGATGTTGTTGTTTTTTTTTTTCACTTTGAACTTCTTATATGTATGTTAATGTTTCTATTTTACATACACACAATGTATGTAGGTACATATTTTCACTATAAAGCAATTTATTGTAATGTTAAAAAATTTTGTGTTTTATTGCATTACTCAGACAGTTTAGGTGAAAAAAACGGAAATTAAAGTTTGTTTTTTTTTTGTTAATGAATTCATCACTTTTCAATGGTATATAATTGCTAAGTTTTGTTTTGTGATTTTATGTTGTTGTTTTTTTTTTCTTTTCAAAATTCAATAGAAATTAAAATGTTATATTTTTTAATTTTTCTGTTTAATTGACCATGAAATGATTGCAATTTTTTTGTTTCTTTTAAAACTATTTTTAAAAAATTAAAATTAAATTTTCAATGCATAATTCTTTTTAAAGTTTTTTCATAACAAAAAATTTAATTCTTCATGCGATTAGATAATAAAATAATTAAAATTTTCACCATTAAGTATAATTTATTGAATTGAAGGTAAAGGACATCAGGTAAACTTTATTTTTGTTTTTAAATCATTAACATGTGACAAAAGAAATTATTTCCGTAAATAGATTTTATTTGAATATCAAAATTTTCACCATGCATTGGTTCGTTAGTTAAAGAAAAAGAAATTTTTATAAATAAATCATTAAAATTTATTAGTTCAAGTTTCTCGCTTAAATCTTTCGTTTTTTTTTTTTTTTTTTTTTTTTTTTTGACGTAATGTTTACGACACTGTTTTTATTAGTTAAAGTTACTTTTGAAATTATATACATACATGTAATTATTTGAGATGAGAAAAAAAGTTTTTTAAACAAAACAGAAAGTTATTGGTCAATAATAGAATATATGCGTCCGAAATATTTAGATTATTTTTGACCAGAATTTTGTTAGAAGATTAAGCTTTTAATGTTGCATTTCATTCAAAAATAATTGTTGTATTTTCTTTTTTCTGCTCCTTCATTTTAGTGTAAAATTTATTGTATTTTGAAAATTTTCAAGGTCTTTTACTATTTCATTAAAAAAAAAATATATATTCAAAATGCTTTTTGTATTATTCAAAGAGAAACTAAAGGTCAATTCTCTAGTAACGCAGAAGAAATATACTGAGGAATTTTATTAAAAATTGTTGGATAATAGAAGTGTAGAGACTTGATACTTCTACATTTATTACAATTTACCTTAACTTTTAAAACTATATAGAGCATTCCTAAATAAAAACCTTATGTTTAAAATTTATCTGAAATAAAGGCGGTAATGCAGAAGACTCGCACGCAACCTTATTAATACATTCTTGATATTTCCTTTAAGAACTCTGTGAATTGTTAAGTATTTAAAAATTGTCACTTTTATAGTGTGTTGAACCACATGTCCTTTATAAAAGTATTCAATAGAAAACCCATATAATTTATCTTTTACAATAAGCAATAAAAATTTATAAGGACATTACAGGTAACGCAGAAGACAAAAAACGGTAACGCGGAAGACATTGTAATGTAATTTTTTAAAAAAATTTAAATGTATATTGTATTTATAATAATATACTAAAAATCAATGCCGATATCAGGTCAGCTGCCTATAAAAACATATTCGACAGATATTCCCATGACTTCGAAATTTAAAAAAATCAGTTTTTTAATAGAATCAATAGTTATATCATTAATAAAGTTAAATAATGCTCCTAAGCATTAATAACTTCTAATCTTTCTTTTTTTTCTCTCATTAATTTACTTCTTTTGTTTATCATTTTTCTCAGTATTGAACAGATACAAATTTCTAATGAAAACTTATGATTTTTTTTTGTACTACATTTTTTTTCCATTGTAAGTTTTTTAATTACAATTTAAAGTCATTATTTTCAATGTAAGTAATAATTTACGTAAATTACTTTGTAACATGTTATTACAAAAGAAAAAATTAATCAAAATTCATTATTCAATATAGAATATGTCAATAACCAACACCGATTGACAGGTATTAATAAAGATTGAATACAAGCACAATGCCGTATAAGTACCTGGTGAAGTGAAAGTACTACCTTATTAATACATTTTTAGTACTTTTACCTTATTTACACTTAAACATGTTTTTAAGTTTTGACAAAATAAAATACATTTCCTTCTTCTTCATTTTTTTTTTTCTCTTCTTTCAAATTTGAAAATCAAGATCATAAATTCATTTCATAAAAATATTCCATAATCAATTTTTGAAGTAGTGAAACTTTGATAGATATCAAATAAAATTAATCAACACATTATTTTTTTTTTTAATGGTCATACAAAAGTTTAATAATGCACTTATTGTTAAAAATAAGACTATAAAAATATATAACACAGAGGGATAATTGAAATTCCAAAATGAGGTATAGTCCTTTTAAAAGTTTCCAAATCAAAATTTTGAAGATGAAGTTGAGTAGATACATAATCTTAAAAAGTCCTCAAGAAAAAATATACCACATGATTAAAACTATTATCAAAACCAACAATTCAAAAATTACTTGAATAATTTTGTTTACGATATTTTCGCAATATGTATTTTCATAATTATTTATACAAAATAAAGAATTTAATTTGCTTTTAAAATTCGTATCCACTTTAGTTAAAATTTCTTACTTAAGCAAATTTTTTTTTATTTTCTCTTAAAAATCATTAAAATTAATTTAATAATGACTTATTCATTTGTAAAATAAACATATTTTATCATTACAATGGACCGTTGTCATCGTCTCCTACAATACATGCGTACATATAATAATTTAATGATGACAAGGCATACATATCATTTTCATTTTATTACTTAAGATTATACTTTCATTAAAGAATAATACGCGACAATTAATAATATGTAAAATAATACCTATAAAATGATAAATATAATTGCAATTGACGACTTTAAGATATTATTTAAAAGAAAATAAAACATTAAAAAAGGAAAGAAAGAAAAAAGTGGATTAATACATATGTGTAGTGTAGTAACAAAGATACTTCAACTACAGTACATAACTGACTTGCTAAAGTACTCTGGCATTCACTCATATATGTATGTATATGGAAGAAGAAAAAAAAATGATAATAATAATTCAAGTTATGGCATTACACTAGAAAGTATGAATTAATTTAACTCAGAAAAATAAGTATGTTTTTATTTGAAAAAAAAATAAAAAAATTGTTGCAGTACATTGCAAGGCTTTCTCTTTTTTTTTTTTTTTTAATAATCTGAATTAATTTCGAAAAAGACGATAATTGATAAAAAAAAATTAAAACCTCTTTTCTTTCTTTAAGAAAAAAAAAAAAAAAAGAGACATCATCAAGTGAAATTGATGACAAGTACTTATGCCATAATTTTTTTTAAATCGTGATATGAACATTTTTTTTTTAGATCTTTTATGGTGGAATTGGAATATATTTTTGGTCACATAATAGAGATTTATTATGATTATAAAAATAAATTACTATTTAATAACATTTTTTTAAATTTCGAATTATTATTTCGAATCAATTGCAATCAAAAGGAATTTTTCAAATTTTCTTCAAAAAAATTTTAAATCAAGTTCATAGTTTTTTTTTTGTTTTTGAGAATATAAATAAATTCTCTCGTTTGGAAAATCAATTAAAAAATCCTGTGATTATTTCAAAATATTTAATCTAAAACAAAAGATATTTTCAAGAAAAAATCAAAATACAAAAATTTTATTTTAAAATCTATAAAATTTTTAATACAAATTATTATTAAACATGTTAAAATTTTAATAAGATTATCAAAATGTCTTAAATAATATACGTTTTAATGAAAATTAATGATAATCTCTAACATAAAATTTATTAAAATAAAATAACTCTTATATAAAATTATCGAAATTCCGTTAAAATAAGAAAACAAAACCGACAAAATAAATGAATAAACATATTTTTTAATGATTTTTATCTCTAATAGATTTGTGATATTGGCATTTCCTTATAGACCTTAAAATTTTTTGATATTATCTTAAAATTTAAAGAGAAATATTATCTAATAATTACGATATTAATAAACATACGAGTATGGACGTATATGAACATTTTCATATAGTATAATATTATACTAATCATATCACACTTTCAAAAAAATCAATGAACACAATAAATTCTCTATGAATTGTTTTTTTTTTTACATTTAAAATAACGACTTTTTTACTTATCCTAAACTACAATTTTAAATTTTATTACGAGTACATACATAGGTATATACAAAAAATAATTTCATATATATTATATCTTGTTGTTCACCTTAAAGCAATTTTCTCATATCTTTTATTTATGTTTATACATGAATATATCCCTCCCATATACATATATATACAAAATAATATCATCACATTCAAATTTATTTTTCTGTTTTGTTTTTGTTTTTATTTAGAATAGAATCTTATCCTTTTAAAAGTCATCATAATTTTCATTTGAATGGTACTTATACATTTACACCCTTTTTCAACACAAACTACTTTAAGAGAAGTCATAGTATAAACTGTAAAATGTAATCATCATCATTATCATCATATCGTATTAATATTTATTTTATTTTTCTATCAAATTTTATGGACTATATTGGCTATCATCACAGAACTTACAAAAAGAAATAGGTATATATTTAAGAAGGTGGTAAAGATGATGATAATGATGGCTTTTCACGGTGTTATATACATACATACATATGTACACATAAATGTATGATTGTGATATAAGTAAGAAGTATATGTACATATAATATGTGATAATATTCTTTTCTTTTATCATTAACCTTCGTTTGATCACAAAATATATAATAATAAAAAACAAAAACAAAAAAATCAAACGAAAAAAAAAACAAACATTTTAAATTAGAAGACTTTTTTTTCGAATGAATTTCTTGCTCAAAAATTATTTCATTTTATAAATTCTTCTATATGGTATATCTTTTAAAATATTTTCGTAAAGATACTATTAAAAATCAAATAATATATAATGCATAAACTTTTTAAAATAGTTTAGGATAGGATGCTTAACTGAGCGCAATGGATACATTTTACAAAAATGATAAGATCATACAATGTTGTGTATGAGAATTCAAAAGGTATTATCACACTAACAGGGTGTATTTATTTTTTTCTTTGGTATAATAATTTAGAATACAAATTTCAGAAAACTACAATTTATTTTTTTTTTCTCGCAAAGGACCTGAACAATTATTACATCTAAGGATCTTAGTGATGAGTTCATGAAAAGCGTAGCAAAAATTTCATTAATCACTTAAAATACTATAGTTGATACTTTTCAACAACAACAACAACCACAACAAAAAAATGTAACCTACTAAAACTATGTATATAACTAAAACAAACTTAAAATCGTCAACTCTAACGAAATTTTTTTCTGGAATTTAAATAGCGTTTTTATGTGATTACATAATTATTACTTATTGATATTATATTTGTCAGTGTTACATAAGTACTTTTTCAGATCTATAATAAATTGTTTTTTTTATTTATTACTTTAAAAAAAACTATACACGTGAAATTGCTTACAGATCAAATTTTAAAAAATCAATTTTTTTTTTCAAATCAAAGTGTTTAAAACCATCGTTATATGGATTTCTTGCTTTTTCTTAAAACTTCCTTATTAAACTAATAATTTCATTTTTCAAATATGTATAATCCTCAAAAATACCCTTTAAAAAATTTCGCATCTACACATATAATAATGATTCACTTCATATTAATATAAATATAAAAAAACAACAGAATTTAGAATTTATGTTTATGCTCTCTCTTCATAATGTTATTGCCGCACAGCCATATAGTAAATCCGAAAAAAAAATTTTTAAATAAAATAAAAAAAATTCTTGTACGGAAAGAAAATTTACCTTAACCCTAGGATTGCCTGATCGAGAATGTCACAAATTTAACCGTGAGTATGCAAATGTATACCATATATTTTATATGGAAATTTAAAAAAAAATTTTTCAAAAAAAAGATATCTCAGCATTTCGTGGACCAAAAACCGTAATTCTTTAACTTTAATATTTGTTGAAGTGTTTTCTTCAAAATTGTTGTGTACAGTTTTCTTGTTTTTCTTTTACTTTTCGAGATTAAGTGCAAAATATCCTAAAAAACGTTTACTTTTCATACATTTACAAATTCAACATAATTAAAACCTAAAGTTGACTTTAAAGGTCTGTATCTCAGCATCCCATGAACCAAAAACTAATTATTTTATATTAAAATCTTTATTGAAGGGTTATCTTTAGTATTGTTTTTCTTGAAGTCCTATATTTTCTTAGTTTCCGAGATAAAATGGAAAGTAAGGTTAAAAATGCTGAACTTCTTAATGGTTTTTCGCGTATTTTGTCCTTTTCGTTAAAAACTATGGTACTTACAAATTTACTTTATGAAACAACTCTTAAACAACACTTCAAAAAATATTTTAATTCAAAAATATTAGTTTTTGGTTTAGAGGATGCTGAGATATAGATCTTCAAAGTCAACAATAGATGTTTGCTTTTATGAACGTATAAGAATGTATGGAACATTCACGTTTTTCATGTTAATATGTACTTTATCTTGAAAACTAAAAGAACTACAAAAATACTATAAAACTCAATACTAAAGAGAACACTTTGTTAAATGTTTTAGTATAACAATATTAGATTTTAGTCTACGGGATGATGAGATAAATATCTTTAAAGTTGAAATTTAAGTAAAATTTGTGTTTGGTCTCGAAAATGTATGGAAAATTTTCGACTCTTTACATTGTTTTGCACTTTATCTCAAAAAGTAAAAATACTAAAAAAAAATCGTACGAGATAATCAAAGAGAACACTTTAGCAAATAATTGGGTCAAAGAATTACGGTTTTTGGTACACGGAATGCTGAGATACAGCTCTTTCAAAGTTTCCATATGAAATGTATGGTATACATTTGTATACTCACGGCCAAATTTGTATTTTTGCATAAAAAAGGATATTTTGTTCTACCGATTTTGAGCTAGGACCTTGAAAATTGGGATGTATAGAAATAACCCTCTAATGGAGGAATTGGTGAAGGTTTCAAGGTCCTAGCTCAAAGGGATCGTATTATTAAGGGTCAAAGTCCACGTGTATACGTTTGTATACGATCAGGCAATCCTAGGTTTAAGAAAGAGATCTTCTTCCATCATAGCTTCCTCAAATATGTACATACATACATGCTCTTTTCCACATACTTTTCTTTTCCTGTATATATTAAATAAAATGGAATATGAAAAACTCATTCAAAAAAAAAGTATCTATATGCGCACACCTATATTATGTAAGAGTGCATCACAATAAACACATAACAGCATCATCATCTTAAAAGAATTCACATATTATACACATATGTATGTATATATAGTACATATTGTGGAATAGATACATTCAATCCAACGACGATCCCATCCCATTTCATAATCCCAGGAGCATCTTTCTTTAAATTCCTCTTTATATAGTATATTTATATATTTTTCTGTTAGAAAAAGAAAATAAAGTGCCCAAGCACGCATAATCATATCAAATGCTCATATATTTTCTTACTTTTATCCAGACATACATATGTATGTATATAATGTATATTTTGTGTTTGTTAAAATGTAATGCTTTTTTATATATACCGAAGCTGGATCATAACTAACCCACTGTTGTATTATACTGTTTGAGAAAAATCTTTGCACAAATTTCTAGGATTTTTTTTTCTTTTCTTTTTTCATTTTTATAAAATAATAATAAAAAAAATAAATAAATAAGATTTTTTTTTTTGTTTTGTTTTATTTTTGCTTTTTATTCTAAGTTTGGATATATGGTTACTTCTCAATTACATAAAGTTGTAGATTTTCATTTATTCAACAAACAAGAAATAATATCAAGAAGAAGAAGAAGAGAAAAAAAAATAATAAACTGTATAGATAATAATTTGCCATGTTGTGTAATTATATATGCTTAGATTCGGTACCTTTGTTTAGATACTTTTTTTTAAAGAATCTTTTTTTTTTCGTTGTTGACTTTTTTCCTCTCTTTTAAATAGAAAAAAAAATGAAGAGTTTTTAATTTGTATGCATGTATGTTATGTACGAGTATATGAATTTAACATTGTGAATTGATTGTCTTTTCGATGAGAACGCTCGCTCGGTAGAATGAATAGAGTTGAAGTGATTAAAATTTCAAATTAAAAAATCTGAATGAAAGGAATTACCGAACGATAAAGATGTGAGAAAAAAACAATAAGAATAAAAAAGTAATTTTATTTTTTTTAATCTTTCATGGAAATTAAGTGGATATAACGAATCCTTTTACTTTTTTGAAAAAGCCTAAAAATATTTCATTTTTATATGATATATCTTTGTAATTTAAAGTATTTTGAAAGTACAAAAGATTTGAATAAGATCATTCTTAATTAGCTTTCATTTTAAAACTTTCTATAACTTCTGATCATCAAATCAAAGTCTTTTCTAAATCCCTCTGACCCAGCAAAGAAGACAAAAAATATTCTTTTGTCAGTCATATTTATAATTTGGCTTTCTGTGTAAATTTTTAACAACAACAAAACAAAAAAAAACAATATGGGAAAAATGTTATTCCAAAAAAAATGCAAAAATGTTGTTAAAATAAAAATTGAGCAACATAAACTGTTTATTCAAAAGTATTCAAGTGTTTAAAATACAGTTTCCCATATAAAAAGATTCTCTTCAAAATAACCATTTAAATTCCTTTTTATTTTAGAATTGTCACCTCTTATAATGAACCAATAAAATTCACACCAAAAATGGTATAAATTTGCAATAAAAATATGTATCTTATAAATTTTTTTTCACAACATGATACAAAATATTTTGATATTGTTAAGATATTATATTTGATGTTGTTCATTTCACATATTTTTTGAATTTGTACAAAAGAGAAGATCTTTTTCTTATACAATAAACTGGTCTAATAATATGTTATATACAATACACATGTATGTATGTAATATACCATTAAATTTATATGTATGTATGTTCATAAAATTGTTAAAAAAAAAACAAAAGATAAACAGTAAATATATGGTAAATTTATTATGTTTAACTGATTATAATCGATTCATTGATCTCTTTTTTAACTACTAAATTTGTCAAAATGTTACAACACTTGTTCGCACCATGTTATATTTTAAAATTTACCAAAATGATGATAGTATACATGGTGTATCTATCAAAATGTAGAGATTGTAATTATACTCAATGAAATTTTGAACAGTTATAGTATATATATTATGTACGAGTATCTATTTAATAAAATATACAATGTTTAAGTTGTTTTCATATGTATTATTGTATATTTTTTTTACCAAAAAAGATCATATAAAATTAGTAAATTTTTTTTTTCTATTCATAAATGCAGTAAACGATTTCATTGAACATATGTTTATTACCATAGGTGGTAAAATGAAAAAGAGAAAAAAAAATCACAGGAAAACTTAAGAAAAGAAGAAAAAAATGAATTGAAATCATGATATACATAATATGTATGTATATATACTATATTTATGTATTACATACTATCTATGTATGTACATAATGTAATTTGAATGTATGAACTGTTTTTGGATCTTTCAAATAAGATTGGTATAAAATTGAAGATATATTTTTTTACACACTTCTTACATAAGTGGTAGATATAAGTATGGATATAGGTATACTTTGTTAATGTGATCTGTTTTTAAGATAGTATGTTATCTATAAACATTAATACAACATGCCATCAAAGGAAAATTTTAGTTAATCACAACCTTTTTTTTTTTCTTGTTAATACCTACATATTCGTAATTTTTCGCAATTATAACACTTTTCTAAATTCAATTATAATTTTTATAGATTCAAATTTTAATACTGGTTTCTATTCCGGAAAAATATTTGCTGATTGCCTTCTCTCCTGAAATCAAACAACATATTCTAACTGCGGTAAAGGCTTTATATGAAGCATTTAAGAACAGATCTAGCAAAATTTACTAAAAAAAAAAAATGAAGACATCAAGGCAGGAATAATTAGATATTAGATGAAGACATTTTGTGTGTATTGTAAAAGTTTTTGAAGGAGGACATTCTTTTCAAGTCAGACATCATCTAGTCACTTTTGAATAACTTCCATAAACAAAATTGTATTTTTTTTTTTAAATAAATCAAGGAAAATCCAATTTCTAATTACAAAAAAACTTCAGTTCTCTTATTAAACATGAGCTTTTCAATTTCGAGATTTTTTTTTTTTTTAATTTAAAAGAATCTGTTATATTTTCTAACGCAAAATTTTAATTTTATAGTCTTTAATCTTAAAAATTGGAATGTGTCTTTAAAGATACATTTCCGCATTCCGTGATCATTTTACATCTAATATCTTTAAAAAAAAAACAAAAATAAAAAGACAATCAAAGGTAATAAAAATTACAATTACAACAGGTGTGTCTCATTATATTATTAGACTTATTAAAACGAATGTTCAAAAAATTGCACGAAATTTAAAAAAAGCAACAAGAAAAAACAAAAAAAAAGTAATTTTCTGTTAACTTTAATAATACAAACAATTCAATTATACAGTTTTTTTTTAAAAATTAATACCTTATAATTCAAATAAATACACAGGTATGTACATTATATTTAGTTACAGGTGCGATTCAAATAAAAAAAAAAAATCTGTAATTTACACCTTTAGTTAGTTTTTTTCTTTCAAAATTGTTATTTTTGTGTGTGTTTTTTTTTATTTATTTACTTGTATGTTTTATTATATATATTATGTACCTACAGTTTTTTTTTAAATAAATACGTTGACATAAATAACGTAAATTTATAACACGCAAAATCTAAACATGATATTAAATGAATGGCATAACAATAGAATATAAATAAAATGACATCAATGCGAACACATAATGCTTTGAAACATAACAACAATTCATCCACAGTTAGTATCTTATATATTTTTTTTACTAGATGATAAATTATCATCATTTTCATGAGATGATCATTATGATGACGAAATATATTTTTTATGCACTTATTTTTATCTTCTCAACCTTAACAAAAACTAAAGAAAATAAGTTGTTTTTGTTTCTATTTTATTTAAAACACCTATTTTTTATTAATTTTTTTTTTTAAATAAAAACAACAACAAAAAAGTACACTTTTTTACTATACCATCATCAGCAGTAAAAGAGTTATCACATTTCTTTAAGAAAATCATTTTTCGCATTTTATAGAAAAGAAATAATTTTTAATTTTTTTTTATTTTTTTAGAAAACAATTAAATTGAAAAATACATTTTGAAAAATAGATAACACACAATAGATACTATATGGATGTGCAGAATGAACTTGATTTAAAAAATTGGTAAACATAAGGCATAAACATTAATTTTTTTTTACTTGAGAGAATCTCGAGAAGGAAAATACATATTAGTACATATTATCATTTTCATTACCATTATTATCATTATCACCATTATTATTATTATTATTATTATTATAATGATTTGCAATAATGATTAAAAAGTAAGTATCTTTTATGTGATTGTATGGAATTATAGCTAGGCGATATCAAAACATTATTGTTATACTTTTGCACCTGTAAAACAATAGTATCTACAAAAAAAAAGAGTTTAAAAAGAAAAAAAAAATAAAACAGAAAAAAAATTGTTATTTCATACAAACGGAAACGTGTATAGGGTTAATGTGCAAATGACATCTTTTCAATTCGTTGCAATTTTCATGTTTATATACAGAAACAAAAGAAAAGATACGATACAACTATATCTAAATAACACTAGATATACTGATGACGACAATTGTCATTGCATGCAATGAATTGTTTTCTTTTCTTTTTTTTTTACATTATTTATTCTTGATTTCTTTTTTTTTTTTTAAATTTTCTATATCCAACAGCATCACAAAAAAAAAAAGAAGAAAAGAAAAAAAAACAAAAGTTTTAAATGAGAGAAAACTTAAAAGAAAATAATAAAAAAAAGCACAGTACCTATAAGAAAAGAATAAAAAAGTGCATTTTGTTATGTGCTATTTAGGTAACTGGGCGATAGGCCTTTTTCTTTTACCTCAAGATTTCTTTTTTTTTTTTTTTTCATACAGCAGATGGAAAAAATTACTATTTTTTTGTTTTTGTCGGATCTAAAGAATTAACACATATACTTTAAAAAAATATCTTCTTAACGACATACATAGTTTATAGTAGAAAGAGTTATAATATCCGGTTCTATTTGATAACGTTATATCTTTACTTTTTTATTTATTTTTTTGTTATCTTGTAAAGACAACAAAAAAAAAAAAAAAAAAAAGAAGTAAGCGCATTTTTGTGTTGAATTTGAGTTTGATTAAGGTGAGAATTAACCGGAAGAAAGTCTTTTGTACAACAATCTTAAAAGTTTCAAGTTCATGTGACGTGATAAATTTATAGCTGAAATTCATATGAGAAATAATTTTTGTTTGTTCTCTAAATTAAACCGTCATCATCATGCTATATGTACATAAATTGTTTTTTTTTTTTCTTTAATAGAAATTAATCTTATCTTCTAAAAAATATTATTTTTTTTAAAGTAAATTCCGTTATTAAACAGCATTTTTATAATAAAAAGCAAATTTTTATTTATATATACATAGATACAATTTACTTCTATTATTTAGGTAGTTTTTGATTAAACAAAAAAATAAAGAAAAACAAATGAAATTTATAAAAACACACTATAAGAATCTTAAATTCTTTTAAAATTTGAAATTAAGCACCCGGACATCATTATCCAAATTTTTTTCTTGATTTTAAAGATAAACTAATTCTCTTGTCAAATATGTTACACAAATTTAAAAAATTTATCTAGCTTGTGTTTCATTCAAGAGCAATTATGTACTTTGCATGCAAATCTTTTTTTAAATCTTTCAAGCAACATTTTCCAAATTTATATTTTACATACATACATATTATATGTACTTTACTCTATTTTTTTTTTGTTTTATTTATTTAAAAAAAAAATGGGTAAATAAATAAGGAAACACTTTTGACCAGCAGCAGCAGAAAATATCAAGATGCCATAAATGTGATTCGAATTTTAAAAATACTCTACTTTGTTAATGTACACCACATTCTACGTATGAATTTATGTATTTAAAATTAATTTACCAAAATTAGGTAACCGTGTTGTTGTTAGTTGATATCAACTGACTACAAATGATGCAATTTGTGATTGAGAAAAAAACAAAAAAAAAAAAAAACATTTCTTACATGAGATTTTTTTTTTTTAAATTTTATTTTTGAATTTACCTTGTATAAAGTATATTTTTGCGGAGGTTGTTTTCAAATTCCATACCAAATTAACACATATGTACGTACATACATACAATTCTTAGAACGTGTCCAGCATCTTAGAGTATGTTCATTGTAATTTTATGACGACTTAATTCAATTGAAGTGACAAATAATTTTTGTTTTTGTTAAATTGATCTTGATGTCTATATAATTTGAATAAATTTGAATATAAAAATTTGAAGAAAATAAATTCTAGAAGTTAAATTTGATGACCGCATTAAAATTCTGTTAAATTTTTTTTTAAATACGTACTTCCGGTATTCTGTTTTTAAAAACAAAAAAATTCTGTAATAGGAATACTTTAAAAATTTAAAGGTGATTAACTGAGAACAAAATATAATTTTCAATTGCTTGAAAATTATTTTATTTTATTTAAAAAACCATATCACGTAATTTGCACATTATTTAAATAACAATTAAACTAAAATTTATTTAGCGCCAAATTAATCTAAAAATTCAATTATTGTATTTTAATTTAAAAAAAAAAAATTAATTCTTTTCATTGATAAAACAGAGAAATCGTAAGAGAAAAGTAGTAAGAAAAAGCGAGAAGCAAGTGTATACGTCATATTTGAAGGACATTCGAAATATACACTCCTGTATGAAAATATATAATGTACATATGTATATTTGAGAATTTGGTAGAAATGGTAAAGTACTACCGGCGTCGGCGTTTATTGAAAGACGGTTAGGGTGTTTTTAAAGACGAAAGTGATATGATTTTTTGTTTGTCTTCAAAAAGCATCTATGTATAAACTTTTTTCACATTTATTGAAGTTTATTGAATTTTTAAAGGTACATTGGTGACATTGAAGACAATACTAGAAAGCTTGGAATAGTGAACTGGAAAAGAATAGTATAAGATCGGAATGGGTAGAAAAATATCCTACTGTAGGTCGAAGCTCGAAAAAGGCTACAGCGTGGATAATGATTATTGAGTTTTTGTATATTCCGGTATACATATACATACATACTTATTTCTGAATAAATTAAAATTAAAATAATCTTTGAAGTTTTGTTGTAGAAATCTTTTTTATGATTGATTTTCAAATTAAATTTTAAATAAATTCATTGAAACCGGCATCAGAAATTCATTAATTGCATGCTTTTTTTACACATTTTATGTTAGAACATCAGACAAAAACTATTGTAAAAAGAAAACACACACAGTATTACATTTAAATTTAAGTCTATTTTATTGAATATAATATGTATTTGACTACTTATTTATAATTAATATTTTTGTAATTTTAAATATGAAATACAAATAATTTTACAGATAAGTTAATACATGACTTTCACAATGATTTTTTTTTTCTTATATGTATATTTTTTGTTCTCTTTTAAAATGTTTTTGAAAAAAAAAATATATATATTAAATATGTATGTTATATCAAATAAATGGAATGAAGAAAATAATTACACAAAAACAATTCATAAAATATCTAATTTAATTATTTTTTTTTTTTTTAATAATTTTTATGAATCATAAACTTTTTTTCCCATTTTTTTTTCTGAGACATTTTTATTCTAAATCACACAAATTATAACTCAAGGTTATAAAAAAAAAAAAAAAAATTTTTTTCTTTCTATTGACCATGCATAAAATTAATTTTAAATGCAATAAATTTACAATATAAATAGAATTTAAAAAAAAAAAAACAAAACAAAACCATATTTAATAACAATTTAGTTATATAGAAATATTTGTATATTAATTTTTTTTCTTTTTTAATTATTTAATAATTTTATTATATAATTTTTTTTTTTAATACTCTAAGTACATTTATTTAGTGTAAAATCGTTATATTTTAATAAATTCTAACATATTTAATAATTTCGAAATTGAATGATAAATTTTTTTAAAATACACAGACAAGGTAGACAAGAATTGACTGAATTAAAAACAAATTCAATCATTTTTATTTTTCAATTGTTCCATTATTAATAGGATTACAACAAATTTGTCTTTTATTTCTCTCTCTTATCTGTTATATTTATTTTAAAAAATCTAATATATCTTGCTGTGATAATGATGGTATATTTTTGTTTTCTTGTTTTTGATTATTCACCTGTGATGTCATCATTATACCCATTGTTGCTGTTGCTGCTGTTGTTGTTGTTGCTGCTGCTGTCGTTAATTGCATTGGAGATGATAATTTCATTTGATTCATTTGAATTTTATTTGTTACTGAGTTTTGTGTTGCTGTTCCTGACCTAAATCCACTAAAAGGATCAAGAGAATTAAGTGAGCTCATATTCGTATTATTGTTAAATGTCGTTGAATTGTTCACAGTTCTATTCATCTGCTGTTGTTGTTGTTGTTGTTGTTGTTGTTGTTGTTGTTGCTGCTGTGGCCACATCGTTGAACTATTTGATGATATATAATTCGTCATATTACTGCCTCCAGTTAAAGTTTGATGTTGATTAAAACTGTTATTGCTAACTACAGGAAACTGAACCATTGAATTATTGTTACCAGTGATACTATTGAAATTCTGTACTTCTGAGGTAAATGGTACAGAAGATGTATTATTGTTAACAGATCGTATCATTGATGCAGGTTGACTTATTTTATTTAGATTTGCATCAATCATTGCAGGAACTATGTCTGGCTTTAAGGATGACTTTAACCTGTTAAATTATCAAAAATAAGTTTCAATTTAATTTTAGTTTCATAACAGTCAAATCGTGAGTATACGATGATTACCAGATAAGTAAATTTAATTTTTAGTATAATTTTCTGGTATTTACCGTACCACATATATTCATTTCATGATAACTTACGATTTTTGTTCTTTAGATTTATGAGCTTCTAATGGTTTCGAGTAGCTTGGTGGTGGACTAATTTTTACATTTGCAAAAACATCTTCAATTGATGCTGGTGTTCCTCCTGTATTGCCTGATGATAATTCAGTTGTAAGTGATTCAGCTGGATCCAAAGTTCTATAGAATGAAAAAAAAAACAACATGAAATGTGATTTAAAAATGTGTTAACACCGTTAAAGTAGATAAAAAAAATACATACCCAGCATCCTTTTGAATTGTACTTAATTGTTCTAATTTTATTCTTTGTTCACATTCAACTTTACCGACCATTTCTTTAACAAGTGAAATAATAGAATTAAACTGATTTACAGTTAATCCATTCTCAATACTAAGTGGCATTAAAAATGGAATAATTTTTGATGCCATTACTTCTTTTGTTATACCAAGTTTTGAATTAGTCATTGCAATTTTATAAATACCTGAAAGGTAAATTCAGGAAAAAATTATATGTACATATAAAATTTTAATTTAAAAAAAAAAAACATTTCACTGAAATTACCTGTTATTGCCATTAAAACAGCCGGTTCACGACTTTGTATTTGTGTTAAAAATGGTAAAATTTCATCTAATACCAACCATTTATCTAAATTTTCTAATAATTTACCAATACATAATAAACAATTAACTTTAACAGAAACATTTGGACTATTTAAACATAATTTTTTAATACGTGGTAATAATGCATTTTTTGTCGCATTATAATCTAATAAAGAAGAAAATGTTGGTAAAATATTTAAACATAATTCTTGCATTTGTGGTACATCACTTTCTAATGCACGATATAACATTGGTAAAACATTTGTTTTAATATCATCTGCTGGTGTTAATTTTAAAAGAACATCCATTTTTTTCATAAAAATTAAAAGAATTTGAATTGGATCTTGTAACTTCATAATTGGTTTTAAATGAGGTAAAATATCTTCGATATATTCTTTTTTTGAGCATTTTTCAGCAATATAAAGGACATTTGGTAAAACAAATGGTATCATTGGTGAATTGACAAATTCTTTTACAAGACATGGTAGAATATGCTGCAAATTAATACGATGAGGTAAAGTTGTAATAATTTGTGGTAAACCCTTATAAAATTTTGATTTCTGTAAATTATCCCATTGATATAGGGAATCCAAGTAACTAAGAGTTTTGACACATACATCATCAAAGAAGGGAATCTAGAGAAAATATAAAATTGTGTTTAAAAAAAACATATTTGGAAAATTTTAAAACATACTTTCGATAAATCGTGTAATTTTGGTCGATGTTCAGGACTGGGATGCAAAAGAGATTTTACAAAATCAGACAAACCAGCTGGTATGCAAGATAAATTTGGATATTTTCCTTGATTTAGGTCATTTGCAAATCTTCTGAATGAACTGTAATCCTTTCCAAAAAGTTTTATAGGCTTCCCACCTGAATAAATTGCATATATAAGGACTCCTGCAAAACAAACAAAATAGTTTAATACATAAAATTCCTGAATTTGAACAACATTTGTCAACAACCTAAAGCAAACAAATCACTATCTGGAGTATTTATTGAATTCAATGCTACTTCTGGTGCAGTATATTCTAAAGAAGGTTGCGTCAATGCATGCCATGTTGAATTATATTCTTGATGAGGCCAATATGATTTACCATCAGCATTTGTTTGATGCATAACACAAAAATCAAAACCAAATATTTTCCAACTTCCTTGTTTATTGATTATTATTGATTCTGGACATAAATTACGATGAATAATTTTAACGTCATTATGTAAAAATGATAATCCTTCAGATAATTGTAAAATTCCATGTTTAATTTCAACATCATAAAGTTTTTTTTCTGATGATGAAGAATTATTATCGTTATCAGTTTTGATAATTTTTTGTGAATCTGTTGAGCAATGATCATTATTTGATAATAAATTTGCTAAACACGCATAAATTGGTTCCGTTGCAAATGCAAAACTTTCACGACTTTCTTCTAAAGGATGTTGAACAGTCAATACATGTGGATGTCTGATTTTTGTTAATTGGTGTATTCCTCTTCTTAAAATATCAAACATTATATCACGATCTTCTTTTGGCCATCGTTCAAGCTGTTTCTTTTCAAGTACAAAAACTGAAACTTCTTGTTTTGTTGTCTTTTTGTAACCACTATAAACTTTCCACAAAAGACCTGATTTTTTAAAATGAAAAATGGATAATTTAAATGTTTTTCGAATGAATCATTTAAATGAATAACAAAATATGACTTTCAAAACAATGTTCATAGTCCATAACACTTACCAATGCCTGCACTTGAAATTTGATTCGATACTTCATATTCTCGTGTTACTGGATTTCCAGGTAAGACTCCAGATAGTTGTGAAACAGTGCTACTTACAGAAAAATATAATTTATTGAATACGTCCATTTTTTCACTTTTCTAATGTTTATTAACACTTAATTAAAAAAAACAGCAACACAATGACAGTTTTCTTTCCTCCTCCTACATTTGACAAAAAAAAAGTTTAAATTCAATTCGCTGTAAACGGTGTCATTGGAAATTGAAACCGATTTGAAATTCTATTTACGCCTATGCCTGCTGCAGTGCTGCTCTTATCAGTATCAAATGAAATTTTGTAGTAAATTACAAAAACGAAGAAAAAATCAAAAAATGACATTTTGGACCGCTATTTTATTTGTCGGTGATTGATTGATTGTGATTTGTGAACTGTGCTTTCTTGTTTTCATGGACAATATTTAGTTTTTTTAATATAAATAAAGTTAAACTAAATTGATGAAAAATGACATCAATTATAAAACTTCACACCCTTTCGGGTGCAATGGATGAATCCCCACCGTGTTACATGTTACAAATTGATGAAGTTCGAATCCTATTAGATTGTGGCTGGGATGAGAAATTTGATGCAAATTTTATGAAAGAGCTGAAACGGTATGTAACTAAAATAACAAGATTTTCAATAGTACATCATTTTAAATATATATGTACTTCTATTTTTCAGACATGTACATACAATAGATGCTGTTTTACTATCTTATCCTGATCCTTCACATTTGGGTGCTTTACCATATGCTGTTGGTAAATTGGGTTTGAATTGTCCAATTTATTCTACAATTCCAGTTTATAAAATGGGACAAATGTTTATGTATGATCTTTACATGTCCCATTTTAATATGTATGAATTTGATCTGTTTTCATTAGATGATGTCGATGCAGCATTTGATAAAATAATTCAATTGAAATACAATCAAAGTGTGTCATTAAAAGGGAAAGGTTATGGCATTACAGTAACACCATTGCCAGCTGGTCATATGGTTGGTGGTACAATTTGGAAAATAGTAAAAGATGGTGAAGAAGATATTGTTTATGCAACAGATTTTAATCATAAAAAAGAACGACATTTAAATGGATGTGAATTGGAAAAATTACAAAGGCCTTCATTATTGATAATCGATTGTTTCAATGGTAAATATCAACAGGCACGTCGAAGAGCAAGAGATGAAAAATTAATGACAAACATTTTACAAACGATGCGTAATAATGGTAATGTTCTGGTAACAGTTGATACAGCTGGACGTGTTTTAGAATTAGCTCATATGTTAGATCAATTATGGAAAAATAAAGATTCTGGCTTGATGGCATATTCTTTAGCACTTTTAACAAATGTCAGTTACAATGTTGTAGAATTTGCAAAATCACAAATTGAATGGATGAGTGACAAATTAATGAAAACATTTGAAGGTGCACGAAATAATCCGTTTCAATTTAAACACATGCAATTATGTCATAATTTAAGTGAATTATCCAAAGTACCAAATCCTAAAGTTGTTCTTGCAAGTACTCTAGATATGGAAAGTGGTTTTACACGAGAATTATTTGCTCAATGGGCAGGTAATTCAAATAATAGTATAATTATAACATCCAGAACATCACCAGGTACATTAGCGCGTGATCTTATAGAGAATGGTGGAGAAGGACGAAAAATTGAAATTGATATAAGAAAAAGAGTCGAACTTGAAGGAGCTGAATTAGAAGAATACATTCGAACACAAGGTGAAAAACATAGTCGATTAATTATAAAAAGAGATATGGATGAAAGCAGTTCAGATTCAGATGATGATCTTGAAATGAATGTAATCACTGGTAAACATGATATTGTTGTACGTCCAGATGGACGAGCACATAGTGGATTTTTCAAATCGAGCCGTAAACAACATGTTATGTTTCCATTTCATGAAGATAAAATCAAGTGTGATGAATATGGAGAAATTATTCAGTTAGATGAATACAGAATCGCTGATGTCGATGGATCTGCAGAAGATAATAAAGAAAATCTTCAATCTACAAAAGTTGAAGATGTTAAAAAAGAGAAGATAGATAAATATGATGATGGTGAGTTCACAGAATAATTTAAACAAAAGACTTTTCTAAACTATATCAACTTTCTTCTTAATTTTTAATTTTAGACGTCCTTCCAGTTGAAAAACCAACAAAATGTATCAGTAGCAGAAAATTAATTGAAATTAATGCACAAATTCAATTTATTGATTTCGAAGGGCGATCTGATGGAGAATCAATGTTAAAAATTTTATCACAATTGAGACCACGTCGTGTAATTGTTATTCGTGGTCCAGCACCAGCAGCTGAAGTTGTTTCAAAACATTGTGAACAGAATATTGGTGCAAGAGTTTTTACACCACAAAAAGGAGAGGTATATTTTGAATTTATAAACTTGAACGAGAAACAACATAATATTGAAATCTATTTTTAGGTTATCGATGCTACAACAGAAACTCATATTTATCAAGTTCGTCTCACCGAAGGATTAGTATCAATGTTACAATTTCAGAAAGCAAAAGATGCTGAAGTTGCATGGGTTGATGCAAAAATTGGTATACGCAGTAAAAATATTGAACAAATTACAAATAACGATACAGAAATGGAAGTTGATCAAAATGATGAAGATAAAAAAATTTTAACATTAGAACCATTGGAAGCTGATGAAATTCCAGTTCATAATTCAGTTCTAATTAATGAATTAAAATTATCAGATTTTAAACAAGTCTTAATGAAAAATAATATTAATTCAGAATTTTCTGGTGGTGTTTTATGGTGTAATAATGGAACATTGGCACTAAGAAGAATTGATACTGGTAAAGTAACAATTGAAGGATGTTTATCTGAGGATTATTATAAAATTCGAGATCTCTTATATGAACAGTATGCGATTGTATAGAAAGATATATGTGAAATAAAAAGTTTTATCTATGTAAATTTTATATTGCTTTTTTTTAAATTCAACTTCATTAAAATAAAACTTTAGTTTTAATAAACAGTTTTCTTTTAATTTTCTGTATGATTTCACTTTACAGTCTGGAGCTTGGTACTGCTCGCGCCATTAAAATGTTACATTTTGAAACTCACCCGACTGTGTCCATCTACTCTTCTTGCAAACAAAATGTAGTAAATTAAAAATAAAAGAAAGCTGTAGTTTTTGAGGTTATAAATTATTTTAATTAGTGTTTAGTTTAGTCGTTTAGTGAATAGTGATAGTGAATTGATTTGTATTCTTAGTAGACTAGACAGTTACTTGCCGCATTTCTTTTTTTAATTATATTTAATTGCAGCGATCAAATAAATTTAAATAAAAATCACTAAAATAACTCGTGTATTGTAATATACCAGTAAAATTCTTTGAAAAAAAAATGGTAGGAGCTAATAATGGTGTTGAATTGACAGAGCAAGAAGCTGAGCTTTATGATCGCCAAATTCGTCTTTGGGGTCTTGAATCTCAAAAAAGGTAAAATATTAATTAATGCATATTGAACTTTTAATTTAACTGTTTTTTTTTATTTCATTCAGATTACGTGCTGCAAAAATTTTACTTTGCGGTGTGAATGGTTTGGGAGCTGAAATTACAAAAAATATTGTTTTAGCTGGTGTCAAATCACTTGTTTTACTTGATGATAAAAAAGTACAAGAATCTGATAGTTTTTCACAATTTCTTGCACCACGAACAGCAATTGGTGAAAATCGTGCTCAAGCATCATTAAATAGAGCACGTGTATTAAATCCAACTGTTGATATAACGGCCGATACAGAATCTCTTGAAAATAAAGATGAGAAATTCTTCAAAGAATTTGATATTGTTGTTGTAACTGAAGCAACAACAAAAGAAATATTACGTGTTAATGAATTATGCCGTGAAAATAATGTAAAATTTTTCTCATGCGATGTTTGGGGCATGTTTGGTTATGCATTCACTGATTTAAAGGAACATGAATTTGTTGAGTAAGATTTTGTCAAAAGAAGAAAAATACTGATTCTAATTGACTTCTTTTTTTTTTTCAGAGATGTAGTTAAACATAAAGTAATCTCAGAGCCTCAAGCAAAAATCAAAACAGAAACAGTTACGACAACAGCTATACGGAACATAACATTCCCTAGTTTTCAAGTAGTCTTAGATTTTGATTATAAATCACCACAATACATAAAAAGAATAAAAAGATGTGGTCCATGGTTTATAGTTATGAGAATTTTACAATGTTTTCGTGATAAATTTGGACGTGATCCAGAAGGTGTGAAAAGAGATGAAGATATGAAAGCAATTCTTGAAATACGAGATGAAATTGCTAATAAAGAATTGGTAGATGAGATTGTATTTACTCATGTATTCAATCAAATATCACCGGTTGCAGCAATTGTTGGAGGAGAAGTTGCACAAGAAATTATTAAAGCTGCTTCAAAAAAAGAAGCTCCACATCGAAATGTATTTCTTTTTGAACCGGAAACATGTTGCGGATTTATTGAAGATATTGGAGGAGAAAATTAAAAAAAATTTACAATATATTTCCTATACGATCGATCGATGTCATTTTATATTTTAATTTTAATTTAATAAATTGAAATTTACTTTTTTCTTTTTTTGTTGTCTCAAGTATACTTTTTGTGAAAACTCAAATAAAAAACTAAAAATTTCTAAGATTCTAACCACTTGTATATATTATTCAATCCATGTCCAGTAATTGCACTTGCTTCACAAATTTCTAAATTTTGTCGTATTTGTTTTTTTAATTTAGCAATTTGTAACATTAATAAAGCTTCATTTCTCATTTGTCTATAAGCTAAATCCATTTTTGTTAAAATTAAAAGAATTTTA
Organism: Bombylius major; assembly: GCA_932526495.1. Classification (NCBI taxonomy): domain Eukaryota; kingdom Metazoa; phylum Arthropoda; class Insecta; order Diptera; family Bombyliidae; genus Bombylius; species Bombylius major. The sequence continues at coordinate 20,314,596 of OW052042.1, read as the reverse complement.
GTACGTTGTAAACGTGGTTCAGCAATAATGGAATAAAGTAAAACACCTAAAAATATAGTTATGTAGATTATAAATTATTTAATTAATTCACAGAACAAAAAAAAAAAAAAATTTCATACAAACCAGCAGCAGATATTTGACACAAATTCGATGTATCAATAACATAAATTAGTTTTTTTACATTATTAAAATACTGACGCCATAATGGTGCCATTGAACCTCCAATTTCTAGAATTTGAATAAATTTATTTGTATTATTGGTCTTTTTTCCGGATGATGTTGATGATCCATTATTTCTAGCAGAAAATCTTATTGTAAATATATTTGTTCCAACTGTTGGAACTGAATGGGTTGTATTATCAACTGAAGATAAATTTTGTAAAGTAGTTAATAAATGCGTTTTACCAGAACCTTTTGGTCCTAAACAAATACACGACATTTTTAATTGAAGAAATATTTCATTACTCGAAAATTTTGTTAAATCAATAATTTGAAAAATTTACCCAAGGTAACCAAATAATTATTGATAGGAAAGTAAGAATCACTTTAAAGTTTCGTTCTCGTTTAAATTTTACATACGCGCATTAATTTTAAAGCTACAAATGTAGACATATTTTACTTTCTTAAAAAAGTATATTTGCGTAAGACTAGGTAGCTTAAATTTAGCCAGAATATTCTAAGAAGGGTTTTCTACTGAAACTGTATAAGTTTACGTTTGCTAAGGCAAAAGTTAGGGGATAAAATACACCAAAAGTCGTTTGTCTTTAGAAAAAACAATCTTTACCTCCTCTACTGCGACTACTTGATCTTTAAAAATTTGCACATTTCAATTCTTGAATTATTTTTCGATTTAGAACTTTTTATTTGACTCAAATTCGTACAATACAGCTCAAGATATAACTGATGAAAGTAGGCATTTCACATATAAAAATTTAAAAAAAAATGTTCACCACCCTATAACTATTTCCCTAATGAACAGTTTTATTTTATTCAAAATTTATTCATTTCATTCGCGGTCTACTGAAAGAATCTTTTTTTGTGTCAAAAGGAGTTGGTTTTCTAGTAATTGATTGTGCAGAAATTTCAAGTCAATTGGATCACAGCAGAGTCCTGAAATAGGTAAATTCGAAAAAGAATTTTTAAAGAAAACGCTTACTTAAAATAGAGTCAAGCTTTTTTTAAAAAAAAAACATGAAGTAAGAAGGGCCTTTATTATTAAACAAGTAAGAAATTTATATGAAATTAAAAACAACAAAAAAAAAATCATATTAATTAAATTTTATGCATTTTTATTTATTTTTTTTAAATATTTTTGTTTTTCATTTATATTTATTAGTTGTGACAATGCTTTATAATTTGTTTTTTTTTTTGTTTTTTGTTTTTTTTAAATTTATTTTTATGTATATTTATACTATTTTTTTATTTTACTTTTTATTTTATTTTTTTTTTCATAATATTCTTTTTTCACTTTTATTTTTCTCTCTAAATTTTAATTTCAATCATTAAAACGATTTTTCATTACATTAAAATCAAATAATAATTTTCTTATTTGAAAATTTTCTCTTTTTTACACAAGTTAATTTTTTTTTTTTTTTTGCTTTTCCTCTTTTTTTTCCAATAAATTTTTTTATATATATAATTTTTTTTAGTTTCTGAAAACATTAAGCTATGTAATATGATTTTAATATTTTCTATCTTTTTTTTTTTTTTTAAATTTATTTTAATAGAAGTTTTCTTTTTTCTTGTTACCAATTTAAGGATTAAAATCTCTCTAATTCAAAATGCATTTTCAAGTACATATATTTTTTTTTCAGTATGTATTATTATTCTAGGTATTTCTAATTTTCTTTTTTCACACTTTTATGGTATTTGTTTTTTTTTTTCATCTTTTCAAAATAATTTGTATATCAATTGTGTGATATTTTTATTAATTGGTGGTATTTTGTTTTCTTTCTTTCTTTCTTTTTTTTTATATATATATATTTTCTTAAAAATTATTAAAATACTTGATTGATTTTAATGATTACTATAATATATGAATTTAAGTGAACTCATTTAATTTGGAAGAAGATGATTTTGATTTAAAAAATTTTCATATCAATTACATAATTTTTGAATTGAGATATAAAAAAAAAACTAATAACGTACTTTAAAATCGAAATTTCTAATTAATTGATTTAAATATTGTTTGTTTGTTATTGTTTTTTTTTGTTTTTTGTTTTAAAAGTCGAATGAAAAGAAAATTGAAGAAAAATTCTTTCATTCATGTTAATATCTTGCATCAAAAGTAATATTTCTGTTTTTTGTTTTTTATTTTGAGTTTTTCGAACTCTTAGGTCTCAAATAAATCATCTGATATTATTATAATTATAATCACATTAAACCGTTAGATTATTAAATTTTACTAATTTAAATTTAATTTTAAGAAAATAATAAAAATTAAAACGGTTTTAATGTACTTAACACAAAAAAAAAAGTATCTTTTTCTTTCCTTTCCTTAAATATGGCAACAATGTTCTTAAAATTTTTAATTAGATATTCTCTTCTTCTTTTCTTTTTCAAAATAAAATTTCCATCTTTGGTTTTTTTTTTTTTTTGTTCATCATCTTTGTTTTATTTTTAATTACTAATTCTAAAAATACACATTTTATTTAATTTTGTTTTAATCTTATTTTTTTTTAGCACATCATTTTTTTCGAACTTTATTTTTTTTTTTTCAATTTTTATCATTCATTAACGTTTTTCTTAATTAAATAGAAGTTTTATAATTTTTTGTTTGTTTTTAATTTACTTTGAAAAAAACAAACGGATTGCACTTTGCAAAAATGACAACAACAACAAAAAAAAATGTATCTATTTTTATTTTGTGTATTAAAATCGACAAAATCAAAGATTTTATTGAAATTTTAAGGAGTCAAATATATTTTATTTTTAAACGGCACAAATTATAATAAAATTACAAAAATAATGATGTAAATACTTAAAATCTATTATTAAATAAATAAATATGGAAATCTAGTTTTTTTTTTTTTTTTTTGTATATTTACAAAAATTTAGTGGAAGTATTTTCTTATTTTATTTTTTCAATCATTTTGTTCATTTTTGTTTCTTTTTTTTTTAATCAAACAATAGGCAATAATTAAAACAATAATATAAATAGGAAGATTATATGTATTATTTATTGCCAAAAATTACATAATAAAATGTATTATATTATTATAAATTGAGTAAAAATGAGTTAAAAGCAAAAACATTAGCATACAAAAAATTAATATAAATGTGAAACATAAAAAGAAAAAAAATAATAATTTAAAAATAAAAATACTTATCGAATTCGTTTTTTTAGGTCACATTTGAAAAAATAAAATAACATTGATCCGCATTTATAAACTTGTATGAGAATTTTTTTTCTAGCATAGCAAATATAATGCAATATTAAGCTAACGTGTGTGTACACATTTAAATATCATGCAATTATACAGGTACGTAAAATATTACTATATTAGAAAAAATTTCTATTATGTAATTCAAGGATCATTTTTGCAAAAAAAACAAAAAAAAAAAAAAAAATTAGTATGCTAAAGTTTTGATCTGAATTCTAGCAATTGAAAATTATTCAATGTTTTTCAAACACGACTAGAATTTTTGATTAGAATACACGAACACGCTGAATTTAAAGCTAATAATTAATTTAAAAAAAAAATTTAAAAAAACGTATTACGAAAAATAATTATTCAATTGAGGTCCTACTTTAAAGACAGATTCGAGAAAAATATTCATGAACTTGATTATAATTAAAATTTAAATATTCTCTTTTTTCTTTTCTTTTTAAACTTAAAAAAAAAAAAAAACAAATGGCATTCAAAAGGCAACACAAACATAAATTTCTTATTAATTATTTTCATACAATTTTTTTTTTTTTTTTTAAGAATTTACTATTTTATGCTTTGTTCTTTATAAATATATTTTTTTGTTTGTTTGTTAGTATGTATTTAGAAAAAATAAATAAAACAAAAAAAAAATGGAAATAAAAAGAAAAAGTAAATTTTACAATGAAACAAACTTAACAAATAATTCAAGAGACAAAAATATATATACTATACTATGTATGTATATATGTATTAAATATATATATTATGTTTAACAAAATTAATTCTATAAAATTACATTTCTAATTTGTATTTAAATTCATTTATAAGATAATTATAATATAATTACTTTGTGTTTTGTTTCTTTTTCTTTTTTAATTAGTTTATTTTTTTTTTTTAATTTCATAATAAAAATTTAAAATTAAACTAAAGAAAATGAAAAAAAATAAAATAAACAACGAGAGTTTAACATAAGGAAATAAAATAAAAAAGGAAGACAAAAACAAAAACAAAAAACAAATAAATAATTTGTAAAAAAAGAAAAATTATTAATAATATTATTTTAAAAGATATTTGTTATTGTGTTTTTTTCTTTTTCTCCTTCTTCTTTTATTTAACTGGGAAATAAAAGCTATTTTCTTGTATAAAAATAAATTTTCATTTTTTTTTTTTGTTAAAGTTAGTATAAATTTTTAATCAGTATTATTTTTATCATGTGCGTACAATATTTCTTTTTTTTTTTTTTTTTTTTTTTTCTTAAATCTTCAAATATACATTATTTATATATGTATATATATAAGAAATAAATAAAATATAAATAAAACTTGTAATTTTCTATTTATAAAATTAAAACAAAACAAACAAAAAATAATAATAATAATAATAAAGAAAATCTACTAGAAAAAAATGACATTTTAAGTCATGCTCATGCATCTGTGTAATAATGTTGATTGATTTAAAAACAAACTTAAAAATTCAGATCAAAAAGTATCTAATCAAAAATTATAAATTTTCATGTCCAAACGCTAATATGTACTCAGATTTTCGTAGACAAGAAAAATTTCATGATAGACTTAGTAATTATTCATTTTATTTATTTTTTTTAAAATCATCAATCAACATTTATGCACATTATCATTCTCCTCATCATCATTCATCATTATTTAATTATGTATATATTATATTCTTTTTCTTTTTTTTCTTTTTTTAAATTTCATACTTAATTTACTCTTTTTCATAAAATATCAATTTAAATGGTAGAAGCTATTATATAGCAATTTATCTCTTTGTTAAATAAAATTTATATTTCTTCTTCTTGTTTTCAATATTAATAATATGTACGTTATTTATTCATTTATATATTATATAATATTTTTTCTCTCAATTCTATATTATTTGTAATATATATTTTATTTTGTGCTATGAAATTTACAGTTCTTTTTCTTTGTTTTTTTTTTGTTCTTTCTTTTAAATTAATTTTAATAATATATTTGACAATCTCTTCTTTTTTTTTTTTGCTAAATATCTTTTCTTTTTGATTACAATGTAATATGTATGTTTTTTAAATGATTTTTATTTTACTTTGTTTCCATTTAGGTAAACAAACTCACAAAATTAATTTTCGAAAAAGAAAAAAAAATAAGTATTTTTTTCTAAAAAAACAACAATTTTTCTCATTTCATATATATATTTTTTTTTATTAATTTAGATTTGTTTTTTTCTTCTTCTTTCTATATTAATTTAATTCTAATCTATTTTTTTTTTTTTTTTTTCAAATGCTATTTGGTAGATTTTTAATTATTTTTTTTTCCATACTATGTTTTTTTTTTCAATTAAATTTCTGTGTTTTACTTCATTTTACTTTTTTTTTTTTAAATTATCACTTAAGTAATCAATACAGGAAACATTTTATTTATTTATATATATATATTTTTTTTTCAACAACTATCGATATCTTTTCCCTTGTTCATAATCATAAATATCCTTCATAACAATCATCATTTTTTTTTTACTGTTACTTACATTTTTTATTTTTATTTATTTATTTATTTTTTTTGTTTTAAATTTTAAATTTACTATCAATTTTTATAATTGTAATAAACTCGATATATTTTTTTTTCTCTACGAATATAATTATAACTTTTAATAAGAGAACAAAACTTAGTTATTCTTTTTTTTTATATATATATTTTTTTTTGTTATTTTTCCAATGAAAAAAAATAATAAATGTAAAGACAAATAAAAAAATAAAAAAAGAGAGAATAAAATATATTTAATAATCAGAATGGATTATGAAACCAATAAACTATTGAAAATATACTCTTTTTGTATAATTTCGTCAATTAAAACTAAAATAGAAAAAAAAAAATAACTTTTTATTCACGATTATGCTTTTTAATTTAATTTTAAACGAGAATATCCTTTTTTTTTGATAAATTTTTAAAAACTTAATAAAATTTAAAAAAAAAAACGATCAACAAAATTATGAAAACGAGAAATACATATATATAAATTTAATTTGTTTTTTTTTTTTAAAATTCTATTTTAAACGTGATGTATAAAATAAAAAATAAAATTGAATAAAAAAAAAAAAACTTCAACAAATATTCTTTGAATATAATAAATTCCTTTTTTTTTTCTTCTAATATTTTTTAATTTAATTAAAACTTAAAATTGTTATTATTATTTTTGTTTCCTCACTTGGAATTGAAATAACATTTGTATTTTCCTCTTTTGTTCTCATTTTGCTTTCTTTCTTTTAAATAATTTAAATAATATAAAACTTTTTTTTTTTTACTTATTTATTATTTTATTTTTCATTGTTTTTTTTTTTTACTAAATATCATTTTACGATTAAATTTAATACCTTTGTTTTTGTTTAAAATATGTTTTGTTTTTTTTTTTTTAAATTTTACTTTTATAATCATAAATTAATTTTTTTTATATATGTATCTCAATTTATGCCTATTTGTGGAATATAGCAATGTATATAATGTATTTAATGTAATAATATTTATAATAATGTTATATGTTTCATGGGATTAATTTTTTTCTTTTTCATATAGTTTTTTTTTATTTTTTTTTTAAATTACTTTTTTAAATAAAATTTCTTATGGTTTTGTTCAATTCAATAAACTTTACGTTCTGGACCAAAATCTGGATTAACAAATGAGAATCCAGCAAATTCATCTTGATTGATGCATCGTATAACATCGTTTGGTACTGGTGTTAAAACTGGTTCTTCTTTTGTGAATTCTGTATCGAAATTGGTGGCATCACGTGCACATTTCTAAAGTTTAAAAAAAAAAAAAATGTGTATATAGAGATTTTTTTCAAATTTTTAACAGATAATTTTAAAATATTTTACCATTTTAGGCCGGAATGGTGGTTTTACATTACGCATTTCTAATTCTGTCCAATCTAATTTTGCAAAAAATGAATGTCTACGAATTTCATTCTCATCACCTGTACATCCTAAACGTTGTAGTGGACTTTTTGTTAAAAATCCTTAAAAAACAAATAAAATTCGTATTAATTTTTAATTTACTTTTAATTTTTAATAATACAAATTAATTCACCTTTGAGTATAGAAACAGCTTCTCTTGATAACCAAACTGGATAAAGAACATCATCATGTAAAATTGAATCAAATAATTCATCTTCATTATCTGCTTCAAATGGTGGTTGACCAGCCATCATTTCATACATTAATACACCGAGTGCCCACCAATCAACAGAAGCTCCATATTCTTGTTCTTTTAATATCTCTGGAGCAATATAATCTGGAGTACCACAAAATGTTGAAGTCAATGTACCATCAATTATTCCTTCCTGTAAATTTTTAATACATTACATAAGTATATTTTTTTCATTAAACATTAGACATAACTAACAATCTGATCATTAATTTCAATTTTGAATTTTTTCATACCTTACACATTCCAAAATCAGCTAATTTACAATGGCCTTCTTGATCTAATAATATATTATCTAGTTTCAAATCTCTGTAAATGACACCATGTGAATGAAGAAATTGTAATGCTAATGTTACTTCAGCTGCATAAAATGCTGCTCGTGCAGCTTCAAATCGTCGTGCTTTTTGTATTTGAAACATTAAATCACCACCATTCACATATTCCATAACAAAAAATAGACGATCCTAAAATGAATTTATGAAATTAAATAAAAAAAAAAAACAAACAAATTTGGTAAAAATAAATTTTAATATTTTACCGGTGTTTGAAAACAGGAATGCAATGCCGTTAAAAATGGATGTTTAGCTGCCAATGCTAATATACGTTTTTCAGTCATTGTACAATCAACATCATCATCTTGTATAATTGCATCTTTTTTCAGTACTTTAACTGCATATATTTCATCACTTCCTTTCTTTTCAGCTAACATAACTTTACCAAATGATCCTTTACCCAAAACTTTTATAAAATTGAAATCTTGAAGGCCTAATTTGCCTGGACGACTTTCAACAAATTGTTCAATTTGTGATAATTGTTGATGATTATTCGTACTGCTTCCACGAATTGATGATTCACCACTACCACTACCGCTCATACAACCACCACCTCCACCACCTCCTCCAACACCTTCACCATATTCTGTACGTTCTGTTGCTGTTAATTGAGAGTCACCAGCTGATTGATTTAGGTACTAAACAAAAATTGTTTTTATTTTAGAAAAAATATAGAAAATTAATAATTAAATAATTTTTACCCTTGATCGTCTTGGTGGTGCTTGTTTATCTGGTGATATACCCAATTGATTTAAAATTTCGGCCATTTGTTTTGTATTTATACCACATGTATTTGCTACATTTTTTTGACATCTTTTATGTACGTTCATATTACATACTCCACATTGTAATCCTTGTTTAATTAAACCATATAATAATGAACCACAATGATCACAAAATGTGAAACGTTTATAACTATGAACAACAAAACGATGTGGAACATTTACATTAAAACGTTGACCAGCTGGTGCTGGTTCTTTTTGATTTTGCTACGAGAAAAAAAAAACCAAAGAATATTATTAAATTTGAATTATACAAAATTAGCTATTATTATTATCACAAATTTACCTCTTCACGCATTCCAGGACATTTTGTGACAACAGATCGGTGGCATCTTTTATGTACAACACAAGTACAAACTAAACGTGTACAAGAAAAATAATTTTAATTATGTATTTTCAAAATAATAAATTCCCTAAAATTTTTCTTAAAATTTTCATCATACCAACACGAAGAAAATATGTAATTTTTTCTTTTACAAAACAAAAAATCAAAAGTATAAATTTAATTTAAAAAAAAAAAAAAACATAACTTAAGAATAAACCAATGTTATAAAACGTGCATAAAAACGAATCAAATAAATTATAATTGTAATTTAATTTAATCATGTTAAAATTTTAAGTGCAAATGATAGAAAAATAAAACAATATTAACAAACAAAGAAAAACAAACAAAAAAAAAACTGGAAGAAATTTTTTTTCCTTTTTAGAGAAATATGGAATTATTTTAAATTGTTTCTTGCTTTCATATGGTGAAGGATATTTTCAAAACTTTATGTCTTCTTTAAAAATTAAAGAATATCGAAATCTTGAAATTTCTTTAGACAAAAAAAAAATTAATTTTACTCTATTATTACGTATAACGCAGTTATGTTACGTATAAAATGACCAATTCAAGTAAATTTAGTGTCCTACATACCTTGACACTGCAATCCCTGTTGAAGTACACCCCTGTAAATTAAGAAAATATTCGAAAAAAAAAATCGAAATAATTAAAAAGAACTTTTTTGTTTTTGATATTTTCATAATCAAAAATCCCTTCACCATTGTTTAAGGTAGAAATTCGAAAAAGAAGAAAGTCGAGAAAAAAATTATGAAAAATGAAGCAAAAAATTGAATTTCGAATTTTTGAAATTGATATCAAAATAACGGAAATGTGTAGAAGAAAAATAGGTACGAAACGAACATTATTTATATAAATAATTTTTATATTTTTGTTCGAAAAAGTTTTTTTTTAATTTTTAATGTACCTACATATTATTTTTTTTTCTGAATGACAGAAACAGAAAGCAAAAGGAAGTTATAAGTAATGTTAATTTGAACATATTATGTATGTAACTTAACTTATAAGTTTTTAATTTAAAAAAGGTCTGTTAGTATAAAAGCATTTAGAAAACATAAAACTACAATCTTTAAATACTCAAAAAGGCCATCATGTCAAACAAAACCTTACTAAAAAGCATTTTGAAAAATTTCAAACTAATCTTCAATAAAATAAGGATATAACAAAATAAACAAAACAAAATTATAATCACATGTAATATGTACATATATAAACGTATTAATTTAACTCTTTTTTCATTTAAAAGGTAAATGCAAAAATAAATAAATAATAATAAAAAAAATACAAAGATTATTTATTACTATATAGAAGAAAACTAAGAAAAACTAAAACGAAATATTAAAATAACTAAAATCTGATCACAAAAAAAAAAATACGAAACAAATTATTGAAACAAAAAAAGAAAATTATAATCTTTGTCAAAGAAAAACAAAACAATCCTGCACTTTATTTCAAAATTTTTCCTTTTATTTTTTCTCTCGTAAAACACATACCTTGACATTGATAGCCTTGTTTACCAATTCCCCTGTAAAATTAGAAAATGTGCAGATCTTTGATTTTCTTATTTATCATATTACATTTTATTTAAAATTTAAAGTACAAAACAAAAACAGATATAACGATTATTTTTTTCATCTTTTTTTTTTTTTTAAATAAACAAAAAAAAATTTTAAAAAAAACTAAACAATTTTTCATCTTTAGAAAAAAAAAAAAAGAAATAACGATAACAAAGAAAATCAAATCTTTTGAATTTTCATTGAAAATCGAAAGAAATAAAATTAATTTCCTATCATAAACCATAATTAGAATTTTTATTTAAATAAGAATAAAATCATGCATTTTTAATCTTATCTGATCACCACCAATCACTCTGCAAAAATTCCCAAAAAACCAAAAAAAAAAAAAAAAAAAAACCAATTGATGGAGAAAAATAAATAAATTTTTGATACAAAAATAATAATCAAGTTTTTTGTTTTTTTAAATAAGTTTACAATAGTATGAAAAAAAAAAAGAGTATGAATAAAATATTTTCAAAATAATCATACCAAATAAATTCTCTACAATGTGAACAAAATGTTGGTTGACGTAGGAACGTTGCCATGAATTTATGACCGTTAACCTTTAATTGCAAAAAAAAAAAAATATATATAAGATACATTTAGAATATTTTTTTTTCTGATTATTATTTTATTTTCTATTTTTTAATTTTATTTCTCTAAATAAAAAAAAATTAAAAAAAGAATATAATATAATATATTAACCTGATGAACACGCCTTCGCATTGCTCCCCGTCTTCTATTAAAGCCAGCCCTTTCTTTGAACTCATTTTTAGCCGTTGCTGTAGTTTGACCACAATCTGGTAAAGAATTATTTTGATCTTTAAAGAAAACAAAAAAAAAAACAAAAATTTTTTTTTATTATTAAATTCTTCATATTGTATTTGTGTCTATCAGTTGCAAAAGCGATCTTTTCCATATTTTGAAAAAATGAGTTATATACGTCATTTGAAAGGTCTTTTAAAAATCTACTTATTTACTTTACTTTTAAAAGAAAAAAAGATACCTTTTCCTCTGTATTTTGATCGTCAAAATATGAGCTCAGTTGCAAAACAGTACATTTTGTCAAATTTCAGAAACAATTTTGCTTAATAACTCAAAATGACTTAACATGACAAAGACCCCTTTTGAAACTGATAGACACATTTAATGAATAATATTATTGCCTACCTATTAATTCTATAATAACATGCAATTTTCCCTGGGGTTCTAAATCCACCTGTTTACGAGAATAAAAAAAAAAATTTAAATAAACAAATAAAAATGTTTTAATTATTATCAATTAATATTGTAAATGAATTAATAAATAAATAATTATTTAATAAAGTAAAAAAAAAAAATAAAAAAAATTTAAATACACAAATTTGTTTTTCAGTTGTGTGGTACATTATTTAAATTATTTTATCAGCACTATGCCATATTTTCTCCTTAAGAAAATTTATATGATGATGAGTACTCTGAAATTATATTTACATTCTTTTCTTTTTTTTTCTTTTTTTTTAAATTTTCTTATTAATTTTTTTTTTTCAGTTCTATTTAAATTATATTTCATAGAAATGTATACAATCTTATCAGTGATGTTAAGATAATTATCATTTGAATATAATAAATTTAAATTTTATCTTAAAATTGCAATGATAAATTTTTTCATTTGTAAAAAAAAATGGTTTTAATGCAGGAAATAATTGTCTTTTTTTTTTTTCTAAACAAAAATATGTAAATAGTTTATTTTTTTTATTATTTATGTTTTTTAAACAAAATGTGTAGCATGAGTCACACACATGACATGAAATTTTGAATTAAAAATTAATGAACGATTTTAGAATTTTGAAAGCGTGTTTTAAGTGTAAACAAATCTATCTATGTAAAGTAAAAAAACTTATGGGATTTTTAATAATTTGTATCGAAATTATTTATGGGTGTCTTGTTCTCTCTACTTTAGAATACAATATCAAAATTAAACCATATGCATATTTGTAAATGATCAAATACCTTCAGCTAGCATTTCCAGAAAACTACTCAACCTCAGTAGGAAAGAGCTAAGAACTATTACAGGTTTCTTAACTGGACACTGTCCTCTAAACTACCATCTAAACAGGATAGGACTACAGGAGGAAGACAAGTGCAGATTCTGCAAGGAGGCCAAAGAAACCTCAAAACACATTCTGTGTGAATGCGAGGCGTTGGCCTCTAAAAGAATGTGCTACATGCATCAGCCTTTTCTCAAACCAGAGGAAATCTGGTGTGCACCTTCTAATAGAATTTTAGGATTTATAAAAAGCCTAAATCTATAAGAAGCACGGGCTGTACAAAAGATCTTTATTGGTCGAAGTGCAATTATAGCCCATTACAAATCTATCTATCTAAATGATCAAATAAAATATATATATATATTATATTTTATATGCTATATTTTAAAATGTACTAACAACTTCAAATTGAACTATACAGTACTGATGGTACTTTAAATTTAAACTCTAATTGATGTATTCGAAATTCGAAAGCAGTCTAAAAAGGGTTAAAATTTAAAAAAAAAATTGCCTTTCTGAATATGAACACAGGATACAATTATTCTTTCCTGCTAGATTTGTTCGATTTTTTACATTTTTAAAATCACACATACATCAAATTAATTTAAGGTTAATTTATTTTCAACTGAGATGAAATATCCTTAATAAACAGGATTCATGTGAATTTTTTTTTTGAAAAATTATATCAATAAAATTATTCAAAAATTTCTCGATTTCGGTATATAAACCTTTCATTTCTGTTTAAATTATATTAAAATATTTTTTGATTAATTATTAAAAATTTGCACTTTTTTAATTAATTATTCATGTATGTAATTATCTATAGTAATGTATATATGTATAACCATATATTTCTTTACACTTACCCATAAAGGGTGCGGATTTTCTTTATGCATTAATTCATCCAATGGTATTGTACAATTAGCAACAAAATCATCCGGTGGTAATGCTGCATCATGGAATACTGTTAAATTTATATTTTTTGCATTGACAACATCCATTATGAATGTTTCATTCCAAACTGGATCAAATGTTTTATTTTTTGTTGTTGAACGATCTAGAAATGAAAAAGGTTAATGTTAAAACAGTTAAATTATACATAAATGTATGTGTTTTTTTTCTTTCTTCTTTTAAATAAAGGAAATATTGAAAAACCATATATAAAGCATTCTTCTTTTTTATATGTCGACCCTCAAGAGTATCCATTTATTTCAAGCATTATTGCACACATTAAGGTGAAAGGTATGTAAATATGTACTTATATATACCTATATAAGAAGAAGAAAAGGCAAGAAGGTTGAGAAAAAGTAGTTGACTTGGTGAACATTTTGCTTTGTTGATTACAGGATTTAAGGAACACGAGGAGAAAAATAAAATTTTAATTTAGTTCAATATTTTACTTATTCTCGAGTAGTAATTATTGAAACCATTAAAAAATTGACTTTTTTTATTCAATATTTTTGTAATTTAATTTTTATTTATTTTTCTAAAATTGTCATATTTTAATCTAAGAATAATTTAATTTAAAAAATTTTTTTTGTATTGCTAATATTATATTTCCTTTTGTTTGTAAAAATAAATCGTTCATCTGTTGCATTTTATAATTCAATGTATCCTTTTTTTTTTCTCAAAACTTTATAGAAAAAAATAATAAAAAAAAGTGATGATGATAATGACGAATGACGATATATATACAAAATTATATGTATATACATACATAACCACATTTTCATAAATATTTCTTTTTCCTTTTCTCCCTAAGAATTTAAATTTTCCCCTATTAACAATGCACTGGAAGAAATTAAAAACAATATAGAAAAATGTGCTCTTATAAAAATGTTTATGTATATAGCTTTTCCAAGCTAAAACATTCAAAATAATGTGTAGGTGAATCATTATACTACAAAAAACATATTATATACTATATATTGTAGTATATGTATTTAATTTAAAAGTGTGATGTACCTCTATATCTGTATGTATATAAAATATAGTATTTTCATATGTGTTTGCCAATTTTAAATTCTGCTCTCTTTCATAAAATTCACGCATGTCTACAGAACAAAAAAATATTCATTTTTCTTATCCTTTCCAATAAAATTTGGGTTAACTATATAGAGCATAAATTAAAATTGTAATCACACATTATTTAAATTAGTTTGGGAATTTTTTTTTTTTTTTAATAATTACAAACATTTTTTGAATTTCTTCAAATTTCAATTTTTGTTTCATAAAAAATTAAGAGGATTGTGGATTGTATTCGTAAAAAAAAAAACAAAACTAAATTTGAAAATTCTTAAATTTTATAATATCGTATAGAATTTTCATTTTTGTGGATGTGTTTTTCATTGTTATCGGTTTTCCTTTTTACTCAACCGATGATACTCTTTATTTATCTATACATATATGTATATAATATCTAATCCATTACATTTTACCCCTTATTTTTTCCATTCTATCATCATCATCATATTCACATCCACCATCTGTATATATATATTCAGCCTCATTTTGAAAGAAGAAAAAAAAAAAACAGCAGAAAAAGAAAATGTCATGGCGGATTCAATCTTATATTAAAGGTCATTTTGAGTATATACAAAGCTACATACATAATATAAGGAGAAAAGAATGTTGTTGACTTTGATCATCATTTTGAATTAAGGACAAAATGAAGTATATACATATGTAGGTAGGTATATGTAGTTTTTAAATCTGAATTTAATTCTAATTATGAAACTTCCTTGAAGGTTATTCAATATCTATTTTACATATTTTACAAAATCTCGTTTTTTTTCTGTCTTTCACCTTCATTTAATTTACTTGAATTCAAGGATGTATGTATTTCGAAATTCAATAAAAATATTTTTAAAAAAAAGTAAAATTATCATCATTTAATAGGTGCTCATTTTTATTCAAAATTTTTCTTAATTACTTTCGAAAGAATAAAGAAAAGTTCTTTAAATTTTATCCTTTTTTAAAAATTCGTTTTTCTTCTCGTATGTTTTTTTTAAAAGGCAACCAGTATCACCATTAAAAACAACAACAATCTTTTATTAAATAGTACATATTAAAATTTCTCTAAAGCCGAAGTTACACATTGCATTGCAATGTACAATATATATGTATACCAGCTCTCTATACCAAGAAATCCTTGACCTATTTTATTCTCGTTTTCTAAAATATTTTTTTTTTTAACTTTTTTTTTTCCTTGTATGATTTTAATACTAAACTGTCGACTTTTTTAATTATTATATATATATAATAACATAGAGGAGTACATATTTAATACCTATGACATGTATTCCAAGTATGTATATTTACAAACATTTTACATGAACTTACATATATGTAAGTAAGTATATATATATATATATATATATATCTTATCATTATGATTATATTGTGTATATCACCACATATATAGCTGCAGTGTGTCACAGAATAATATTATGTGTAGCTTAGCTACTCTTATATATACACATATTATACTATTATATATGTACATACCTACAATTTATAAAAAAAAAAAAAAGTAATTTCTTCAAAGAAAATAAAATAAAACAAATGGCAAATATCTTTCCTTACAATTATTAGGTCAAGTGAATTTTTCATTTTCAAATTTGATGATTTTATTACTATACATATTTATTTTTCACATTTAATGAATTTACAAAAAATTTTCCTGGTAAATAGTTCAAAGTTGAAATTCTTAAAGTTTTTAAATTTCAATTACATAATTCTGTAAAAAGTGAATTTTTCTCAAATAATATGTGGTAAATAAGTGTATTAAAAATTGAAATTTCGGAATTGCAGAAAATTAAATGAAAGTTCTTCAAAGAGTCTGCTCTATGTTTTTTTTTTTTTGTTTTTTTGTAAAGATTCTCATAATGAAAATACTCAGGACGATTTCATTACAGTACAGTAGTAATTCAAAACTTGATGAAAACAAAAATCCTCTTAGCAAAAAGGATTCAATCCTATAATTATTTACTAAAATACTTTTCAAACTTATTGAAAAAAATAAGATGTGTATTTCCAACTTTAATTTTTAATACAGTTACATACAATTTTTACATACAGTCAGAGAAATTCAAATCGATGAAAAATCTAATAAGTTATGTATCTCTTAATTTATAATACTTAAGTATATATAACTACAGGTAATTTTCATTATTTTATACCGATTTTATGAGAAAAGAATCATCTAGCCTTTAGCAAAAATTAATACAAAGATAAAAGAAATATCATTAGTTTTAGGAACAATACGAAAATTTTATAAATTTTAATTGAGTGAATGTATAAGGTCAATTCTCTGAGAAATGAAACCAAAATTTTCACTTTCTTCAGGAAAAGTGATGAAAAGAATAGCTAAATATAAAAAAATCTTTGTTTTTATAGGCGACTGACCTGATATCGGCATTGATTTTTAGTATAAATATTATTATTTTAATACAATATACAATTAAATTTTTTTTAAATTACTCTACAATGTCCTCATAAATTTTTATTGCTTATTGTGATAGATTTTATGGATTTTCTATTGAATACTTTTTTAAAGGACATGTGTTACAACAAAACTATAAATTGACAATTCTTAAATACTTTAACTTAACAATTCACAGAATTCTTAAAGGAAATATCAAGAATGTATTAATAAGGTTGCGTACGACTCTTTTGCGTTACCGCCTTTTTTTCAGATAAATTTAAAACATATGGTCAACAAAATAGGAATGTGCTATATATTATGTAGTTTTAAAGGCGAAGGTAAATTGTAATAAATGTAGAAGTATCAAGTCTTTACACTTTTATTATCCAACAACTTTTTAATAAAATTCCTTATAAAAAATGTCTTCTGCGTTACCAGAGAATTGACCATAAATGAAATAATTGGAAAAATCATATAAAAATACTTAGATACATTTGATTCTTATTTTTTTGAACACCATCAACAAAGATGAAATAAAAAAATTTGATATTTATTTATCATATTCGAACAAAAAATAAAATCTTATCTTGTTGTTTGATTTGTTCTTATTTTGCTTTTTCTTATTTTTATTTTTCTTATGTAAATTGTATTTTATTGTTGTAATTGGAAACTTCCTTATCAATTAAGAAAATAACTACTTGAATCATTGAGTTTCCTGTTAAGATCAAACAATATAAAATTAAATTTAAAACTTAAAAAAAAATAATAATAATAAGATTTTATAAAAGAGAGATTAAAAATAAAGAAAAACAAACAATTTAAAAAAAAACACACATTTTTACATCTGACAATACATAATTTTCAATGTTAAACGAATACTCAATTTCAATTAATTTAATTTTTTTTTTTCTTTTAAAGAATGAAAAAAATAAAGATATTTGTCTGGTCGTGTTTTTTCTTTTCAATACATATTTTACTATACCAAATAATAAATTCTTTTACAGGGTTGAGCAAATATTAATAATATACATATGTATATTTCTTTTTTCATTTAAAAGGAATTTATTCAAAAAAAAAAAACAAAAAAAAAAATGTAATAAAATAAAAACTTAACAATAATGAAAATGTATAGAAAATTTTGCTATTTTTTGGAATTGATCCAAATAATATCATGATGATGGTCGTTATGATATGTGTTTTAATATATTTCTTTTATTATTATTATTATTATTATTATTTTGAACATTAAAATTTTTTTTGTTTTTGTAAAATATACAAGAGCAGTATATTATATATTTAAAGTTCTTTTACTTTATTTTCATGATGTATGGATAATTAAGAATAAAATTTACATTCCCCTTTTTTAAAAAAAAAAAAATACAAACAGAAATTATACATACATATTATTATGTATGAATGTATGTTTTTTTTTTTTTTTTGAGATAATATATTGTACTACATGCAAGTTAATAGAATCAATTTATTATATGAACATTTTTTTTTTTCAGTGATGTTCAAGAAAAAAGAACATTTAAGAAAAGGTTATTGAACTTGATGAATTTAAAAAATTCATAAATACTTCTACAACAATTATATAAAAAATTTAGTGTTAAAAAGAACAGCAAGTGTTAAAATACAAAACAAATCATACAAAAAATTTTTATCTAAAATATTAATGGAGTAGCTTACATAATTTCAATTTTTCATATTTTTTTTCTTCTTTATATCTAAAATACTTAACTACCTATAATTGCACAGTTATGTTTAGTTTTTACACATATAAGTAGTATACCTAGTATATTTTAGATTTTCATATATACAGGGTGTTTCCGTTATCACCGACCAAAAGGATACCATAGATAGGTCTCATCGAGACAAACAAAAAATCGTATCGTACAAACGATGTATGTACTCTATAACTTTTGACTCTCGAAAATTATGTATTTTTTGAAAAAACTGAAGATAGCAAACCGATGCAGAATCAATTGAGCATTTTTTTTCCGCAATAAAAAATGAGGATTAATTTAAGCCTTTTTTGAGAAGGACAGGGGTTAAACGTTAAACACAAAATTTTGACTTTGAAGGCGTCTAACTTTTTAACAGTTAAGAACAGAGGCACAAATAAAATATTGTTGCAAAGAGCAAAGGGTCCTATACATTTTTTCTTAACAGAAAGTGACCCTTGAGTACCCCTGTCAAAAGTGATAGGGTACATCGTGAAATAAGACCAAAAAAAACTTCAACGCCCTCTAGCGGCCAAACCGTTGGTATTTCCCCCCCCCCTCCGATACGATTTTTTGTTTGTCTCGAAGAGACCTATATGTGGTATCCTTTTGGTCGGTGATAACGGAAACACCCTGTATATACAATACATTAATACTAAGTTTTAAATAGAAAATAGGCCAAATATGAATTTATTTTATTACTACAAATAAAAAGTACTTAATAATGTACATTATATTCATATTTGAACTAAAGTGTTTATTAAATAAATATGTATTTTTGTAAATTTTCAACTTAGTCGTCGTTCATACATCATCATTATTATTTATGATATACGTATATGATACGTATGTATGTATATTAATATTATGTAGCACTCTTCAATGAAAAAATATTATGATGAAAAGGATTTTCATAGTTGAAAATACATAGTACATATGTATATATATATATACATATATGATATATGTATGTATGTATGTATGTATGTATATAGATGCATATATAATATAGATACAAACGATTAGAATAACAAATGTTCATAATTTGCAAATTTATAGTTTCATTTAGCTGAACATGTTAGAATTTTAATACAGTTAGTGATAATATAAGAAAATTTCTAATAATTTGCAAATTTATAAGGAAATACTAACTATCTCTGTAATAACTCAGAATTATTCTATATATATTAATTTAAAAAAAAAATTATTTGAAATGGTGAAATGAACATAGAAAAATTTTACGAAATGTTTAGAAGTAAGTAAATCTGATCAGGTGATTTTTTTTTTTTAAATTAATAAGCATTTGCCAATAAAAATTAACATGAATAAAATTACAGTGGTAAACATTCAGTAAGTACTCCACAAAATACACATAAGTAACTTTTGCAAAAACAAATTTTTAGAACTTTTCATTTGATAATCTTTCAATTTGCAATTTACATGCAATTTTAAACTAAAGTATTTTACTATTTAAATACTATTTGTTCACTAATCACAAATAAATTATTCAAATTCAATTACATATGTGTAAAAAAAAATATAGAGGTATATTTTCATAAAAAGTTTCATACTCTTATCTGAATATACTAAATTTTCTCAAAAACTAAAATTAGAATACTGATGTCTTAAGAAATTGTGAAAATATTCATAATTAAAATTACATATTTAAGTACATAGGTACTACGTATTTATGTATATATGTATGTATATATTTATGTATTTTAACTTATGTGTTAACATAACACATGCAAGAGGAAAAAAAAATCTGAAAAAGTACAAAAAAAATCTTTAACTAAGTACAAACCATAATTTTCTAGTTTATTTTCCCTTGAAGTAAGAATTTTTTTTAAAAAAAAAAAAAAAAGTCCTGCAAAAATAAGGTCATGGTTTTACATTAAATTTATTCTTAAAATAAAAAAAAAAGTAAAATAAGATGAATAAACGATTTTTAATTAGGATAACTAATATATTTTTGGTTTTTTTTTCTTTACAGAAAACACGATTACTTATACTTGGATTAAATTTGAGAAAATTTCAAATAATTTTCTTTAAATATGAAATTAATTTTAATTTAATTTTTTTTTTCTTTCAAACGATTTTATGTTTTAAAACAACCAAAAAATTTTCTTTTATATTGGAAAAAAGAATATAAAAACAACAAAAGTAAAAAATTAAAATAAATGTGTTTTTTTCTTTCTAATAAATCATTTAAATTGCAACAATTTCTTAAAAGTTACAATTTCTATATAGTTATGCACAATTTATTAGAAAATATATTCAATTTAATTTAATATTTTGCATGTAGTTATACATATATGTATGTACATACTTTGAAAAAAAAAAAAAAAAGTAGAAAATTTGAAGAAAATCTGGTGATTTTTTGCTTCTCATAATACTGAAAAATAACTGCATAAATATAGATCTTTTTATTTTATTTTACATACAATCTAATGTATTTTAATGAAAAATGTACATTTTTTTCTTAATTTCAAATCTCATCAATATTAACATATGAGAAAAATCTACTTTGAACACAGACTCGTGCCAGACTCCCCCACAAAATTTTGTACGTTATCCAATATAGGTATGTATATATGTATTATATATTTTTTTTTTTTTAAAAACAAAACAACAAAAAACAAAACAAACACTGTTGCAACTAGTAAAAACTAGAAACTATAGGTACCTATATATGAAATTATAATAATTTTTACGTACCTATCTAGAATAAAACATTTATACGCGCGTATATAAAATATATACATACATACATACGTATATAGAAGAAAATAAGTGTTTTACTTAATTATAAAATTTTGAATTTGTAATTTTTGTGTATCTTTTATTTAAAAAAAAAATATTCAAATATTTCCCATATTATTGATAATTTTTTTATGCTTTTAAGAAAAAAAAACCACTTTTATTGAGATACATTTTATTCATCAACATCAATATCAACATCAACATCATCATCATTTTTATATCGTATCTTTAGCTCTTCCACCTTTGTTTTTTTTTTCTCTATACTTTAAGAAAAATATTTAGTTTGAAGGGGCAAGGCTATTTATTATAAGTTTTTTATATCTTTTTCAATTCGATTTTGCTTCCATTTTTCCAACGATAATGAAAATATGTATACAATGTACGTATATGTAAGTATATATATATATTTATATAAAATCTACTTAAATAATGGTGACTTTAAGTAAATTATATATTGTGTGTATATTTATATAAATTTTCCTAATAACACAACAATTTTTATTATTCTGATGATGTTTTTCTCATTCTAAACTATACTTATTCACTTTTTTTTTTAAATTCAGAAACATCAGAATTTTATTAGAAATAGGTATCTGAATATCCCATCTATATAAGGCTAACTAAATATATTATAAGCATTGAATATACTAACTGTATAATGTAGGTGTACCTAGTTATATTTTTTTTTATTTTTTATTATTTCAAATCAAATGAAATTATTCTATAACCAACCGTTTGTCCGTTTGAAGGAAAATAAAATTGAAAAGAAAATCAGGTCAACGCGAAAATTTTCTATTTATTTCAGTTATTACCAGTTATATAGAGAGAGAACAAAAATGAAAAGGAAATAAAAATAGTAAATAAAACAAAAACCACAAAAAAAATGGTAGGTAAAATGAAACTTTTTCAAAGTGAATTCGTTTCTTTTTTTTTTTTAATATGTAACATTTTTTATTATTCAAGATCACATCTTAAATGAATTCCACCTTTACATCGATTAATTAAAAAAATAATAATAATAATAATAAAGGAATAGGAATGAAAATATGCTATGAAAATATTTCACAAGTTAAAAACTACCAACAACAGAATATTATTTTGTTAGTATTTTATATTAAATAAAATAAAAATTATAAAAAAAAAAAGAAGAAATGTTCTAGATATGGTTTTTCAATCAATATTTAAAAATAAGTACATTGGGTTTTTATATAATTATATAGAATTAAAAAAATTGAATTACCTAAATGAGCTTCATCCACATCGATGGAAACATATGGGTCAATGAGCTGTTCGTCTGGTTTACCAAAAGTCATATTATGTCGTTTTTGAAAATCTGTTGGCCTTAATTCCTTTGCTTCCATTATTTTAATTACTATTTTTCCCGTAAACATTTTATCGAATTTTTATGATTTATTTTCTTTTATTATTTAATTATTTATTTATATTTTTTAACTTATGTACGTAGGTTTAATTTTTTTTTTTTTTTTTTTTTTTAATATTTGATTTATTATTTTTTAATTTAAACTTTAAATTTTGAATTATAACAAAAACATACACTTGAATATTTCAACACTAAAATAAAAACAAAAATCACAGTTATAATTATAGGAAATTCTACTTACAAATTCTAGATTTTTAAATAAAAACTATATATATAAGGTTTCCATCAAGAAAACAAATTGGTGAAAAAATTCCAAGTAAGTATGTACCTATAATAATTGTTTAGTGTCCTTAGGCAGGAATTGCAAGTGTCCTTATTGTTATTGACTTATAAAATATGTAAATAGATACCTATGTATTAATTACTATTAATTTGCAGTAGATAAAACGGTAATGTGAAAAATTTGAATTATTTCAGTTTTTATTAACAATTAAAAAACTAAAAATTCATAAATTTTTAATTGTAGACTAGAACAAAAAAACTGATGTGATGAAATATATTTTAGATGTCTTTTTAAATAAGGAAAAAAAATCAACAAATGGATGAATAACATAAATACAATATAATGTGTGTATAGGTATGTAGGTACATATAGTATGTATAAAGAATGGGCCCGTATGGTAGCTATTAGGAGCAGTAAAGCTCAGATTAGATCAAAAAAGGGATGTAGGAAGGACAAAAAGGCGAAAACTTTCTTTTCTTCTGATGAAAATGATTTTATAGAGTAAAAACAATATCAAGGTATCTCTCTGACGGATATTGATACTCCATCGACTCAACACTTGATCATCAATGTCGCCTGCAATGCAAAGCAAAAGAAAATTCTTGGAAAATTCTCTACAAAATTTTCATTTCACCTGCTCTGATCTGATTCTAAATACTTTCTTGTATACATACATATATATGTACTATATAGATATATTTGCAATCGCGTTTGTGCAGTACGCGCGTTGTTGCTCTTCAAATGTATTTGTTTTATAATAAACGTGTGTCTGTGTACTGAAATATATATTTGATATTGAAAAAAAAACAAGAAAAAAAAGAGACAAAAATTATTTAGATAGGTACAGTACAGCTACTGAGAACGTAAAGAAAATATAAAATCATTTTCTTTCCTTTTCTTGCAATTTTCCTTGAAAAATTTTCACCCACTTTTTTTTCTCTTTGGAAATTTTCACAGAAGAAACTTTTTTTTTCTTTTTAAAGAAAATTCTCAAAATATTGAAAAACAATTCAACAAAAAAAAAAAGTTGAAATCTTAATTCACAGTATCATTTTTAATTAATGAAATTTAATACACATAAAAAAATTGAGAATTCTTGTTATTTATTTTATTATTGAATTTAAAATATTTAAGTCCTTTTTCACCTTGTCCACGATTTCCTTTTTTCACCCCACACACAATATGTATGTACTTTTCCTTTATTCCAGTACCTAAAATTTTTTTTTTTTTTAGATGTTTAGATTTTTCTAAATTTTATTATTTTTACTACTTTTCAATCATTTTCTTTTTTTTATATTTATTTATAGTGAAAATTTTCACAAAATTTCACTTTAATAAATGAGAAAATTTTGCAAAAACAAAAAAGAATGAAAATGAAGAAAATCACTGCATTTTCCTCCACACAGCACAGACAACACGAACACGAAATACGAATAGGCAAAGAATTTTTGCTTTTGCTGCTGTTGTGACGACTTGTCGACGAGTGTGACGACTTTTATTCGCTGTTTAAATTTTGATTGTTAAAACAGAATAGAAAACAGCGACAGCAAGCGAATTTGAGATGAGAATAATTGATTAAAAATACTGAAATATTTTCTTAGAGTAAAATAATAAAAATAAAAATAATATGTTTTATTTGCATGACCTGTAATTAATACATTTGATAACTACCTAAATATAAGCACATACACATGTATAGTTATTGATAAAACCAAGCAAATTGGCAGCTGAATTTTGCTGCTTCGTACATTCCTGAATGTGAATTAGCTATTAACAAATTTCCAAGCGAAGGGATGTGAAAATTTCTAATTTGACAATTTCCACAGTCTACAACTCTACACTTTCCCAAAATCCAGTTCCGGTTCTACACTGAGGTTTTAAATTTCAAAAGAAAACAACTTTGCTTTCTCAATAATCTTGATGAAATTTAAATAATAATTTTGTAATTGAAAATATTCTAATATCAATATCAATTTTGAATAACTAAAAACAATTTCCAAAATTATTCAACTTCGAGTTTCATTAACTGGAAAAAAAATCAAATTCAAATTTAAAAGTACACCAAATTTAAACCTCAGATTTAAACCATTAGTTCAATTATTCACCTATCTCACCTATCCATCATAAATGTGAGGTTATGCCGGCGCGTCAGAGGATGATTGTTGATAGTGGGCTTGGAGATCTATAAAATAAAAGTTGGTCTGGAAGTTCTTCCGCTTGTAGATCAAGCGTTAGCGGAGGATGAGTCCAAGATCTCTTACTCCCCGACAGTCTTGTTCTCTGGTGGTCCTTTCACTTCCTGGGCGCTCAGCAGAAGCGCACCAACAACAAGAGCAACAAACAGAATGGTACCAGTTCCGGAGGCGGATTCAGACCATTAGTAGCTCCGACCAACTGTATTGCACAATTGAATCGGTCTAGCTTTCTCAATATGTACATATTTTAAAAATAAATAAAAAAACTCAATTTTCTTCAATCTTTTTTTCTTTATTTTTATATTTTAAATTTTATTAATTATTAATACAATATATCTTGAGATACAAAAACAGGAAAAAAAAATTGGCAATTATACATATAAATTTCATATAAACCCCAATAAAAATAATAATCTTGATGAAATTGAAATTTGTTTTTTACAATTTTATATAGGTTTATTTTATTTCGTTTGTCATAGTAATAAATTTTATTATAGATTTTAACTATAAATTATAATTATGTAATTCGAATCGATAGATTATTATTTCCAAATAAATTGTTTCGTTTTTTTTTTCTATACAATCTCATATTATAATTTATATATTGCCTCTTCTTCATCTTATTTAATAATTTTTGTTATTAGACCAGCTGCAATTGTTACACCATTAACACGTAACATGATTCTACCAAGTTCTTTAAAATCAGCATAACGTTCAACACAAATTGGACGTGATGTTTCAATTTCAACCAAAGCACACGAATTATTACCTAAACACCTTGGTTTCTTTTTAATTACTTCGCCACTACTTTTATGTAATTGTGCATTTAATTTAATTATTGTTACTGGTTCAATTAATGATTGATGATGTAATAATACAGGATAACCAATTGTTATTGGAACTTTTATATTAAATACCAATAAACGTACTTCAATTCTTGTAGCAACTGGTATTGGATTTTGTGTATCACATAAAATCCAACCAACTGATATTGAATTCATATCAACTACACCAGATAATATTAATGATACTTGATCACCAGCAAATGCAGTTGTTTTTGGCATATCATCAATTAGAATGCTTTTTATTTGTGCTTGTTCACGGCTTGGTCCAATTAAAATTTTATCATTAACACAAATTATACCAGTTTCGATACGACCGAATATACAAAAACCAGATCCAGTACCTTTGAAAATATCAGTAACTGACATTCGAAATGGTTTATCAATTGAACGTTCAGGTGTTTTAAAATTATCAATAACTTTAAGTAATGTCGCTCCCTTATACCATGATGTTAATTCTGGTTCTGTAGCTTCTTTAACTAAATTCTGTCCAGTAAGACCTGAACATGGTATATATGTAACATCAGATTCTTTAAATCCAGCTTGTCTAAGGAATGATCTTAATTTTGAAACAATCTCATCAAAGCGCTCTTTAGACCAATTCACAGTATCCAATTTATTTACAACGACTCCAAGTTGGCTAACTCCTAATGATCTTTTATTATGAAAAAATACAAGGAATGATATAAATATTGTGAGCGAATATAAAATAATGGAAATATTACCTAACAAGTAATGCATGTTCTCTTGTCTGCCCTCCTTGTTCAAATCCTGTTTCGAATTCACCTCGTGTTGCATCAACTACCAATAAAGCGACATCAGCCTGTGTTGCACCAGATATCATATTCGGTATAAAATCTTTATGTCCAGGAGCATCCAATAAAGTAACCTGTTTTAAAACAAATTTAAAAAATTGTTTTCTTGTCCATAGAGTTATAATTATAACAATGTGTTCTCTTACAATTTTTGTGTCCGTTTCAATTCTTGAGCTACCAACATCCATTGTAATACCTCTTGCACGTTCTTCACCAGTCTCATCAAGCACCCATGCATATGCGAAACTTTGTTTACCCATTTTTTTACTTTCTTGTTCATGTTTATGCATAATCCTTTGTGAAATATTACCAGTATCGAATAATAAATGACCCATTAAAGTACTTTTTCCAGCATCAACATGTCCAATAACGACCATATGTAAATGTTGTTTTTCACCTCCACGTTCTTTTTCATATAATTGTTGAGCACTACGCTGTTCTTTTGATGATGTTCCTTTATGTTGATATTGTTTTATTACATCATCTGATGATGGTTCAGGAGTATTACGACCAGAAACCGTTGGAGATTGCACTTTTGGTGAATAACTGATATCAAAACCTTTTTTAATTTGTTTGTCAGAAGAACCCTGAGCTGAAGTTATAATTGGAGTTGTTGTAGGAGTTAATGAAGTACCTACTTTTGACTGTTTCAATTCAATTGTCTTCGTTGAGAAACCTAATAGTAAATTATTAAAATCATGGTATTTTACGTCTAAAAAAAGAAACTGAATTTTATTTTTATTTTTTTAATTAAAACCCTTTATTTTATGAAGTTACCTTACAATACAAAAACAAATCTACCGTTAAAATTTTTTTCTAAAATAACTTTTTATTTAAAATTTATTTGAATATTTAAAATATTTTTAATTTGTAATTATGTTATGATGATAAGAGATTAAAAAATATTACATATTGTGAATAAGTCTGTACTTCAATATTGTAAGAATTTTTAGAATGCCATTTTTGTACTTTGAATTTTTTTTAAAGATGAAAATACTATTTACCAAAAATTAAATTACTGATAATATTTCTACAATTTGCAAAAATAAATTCAAATAAAAATCACCATAATTGCTTCAAGAATTAATTTTCGTGAATTTTTTGAAGTTTTAACTTTAAGATCCAAAAACTATTGAAAAAATTCTTGTGATCATTTTATTTTCTAATTTTCTAGTTTTCAACTGTAGTGAAATTTTGAACTATGAGATAATCTCGAATTGTTCTGAAATAGCTGAAACTTTATTTTCTCTTCAAATCTTCAAAAACACAATAATTATTAGAATAGAACTTGTTTATACTCATAAATAAGTTGTAAAAATATTTTTAATTCTAGTTTTGAACTCAATTAAGTAAAATTATCCTACTTTTTCCCATTTACATATAAAAAAAAACTTTTAACTTAAATGTCTTTTTAATTAATTGAAGAAAAACTAAACAAATTAAATTATTTTTTAGTCCTGAAGATATCATTAGGCAATCGAAAAAAAATGAATTACATAATTTTATTTTTAAAACAAGATAAACAAGATATTAGAAAAAATTGAAAAAAAAAAAAGATAAATGTTATAACTCATGAAAAAAAAAATAAATATAATTTTTATAAAAAAAAATTGCATAACCGTTTTCAACTACTACTTGTCATCGATACATTTTTCTGCCATTCAGATTTTAAATCATCTGGTGATTTTGTATCAAACTTAAATGGTTCGGGTTGATATTTTGAAATGAATTTATGCTTAATGTAAGGCATATTTTTACAATTGTACTTTAATTTAATAATTTTTGCAAAATTTGAAGGTTTAGCATATAAATATAATTTTTCATGTATAATTAGATTTTTATCATCTTTTAAATGAGATAAATCAATTGATTGTTTTTGTGATATAATATTACAATTAATAAATGGTATAGAAAATTCTTCTTTTTGTTTTTGTTGTCGAGTGGTTAAAATTATATCCTCTTTTGATTTATCATCAGAACATATAGCTTTTGATAGATCTACGAAAGTGTAATTAACATATTCTTTTTCAATTTTAGAATTCGAATTAATAGATAACTGATCAAATGTATTTTGAATTGGTTCTTTTGCAAAAGGATCATTTACATTAGAATTTTTTGGTTTTTTGATAAGATTTTTTAATTTGATCTCATTATGTATTGGTGATATTGATGAAGATGAATTTGTATCTTTTTTAAGTGTAGGAAGAACAAAAGTTAATCCACTATTACTACTATTTGTTTTATCATTCACATCATTTGATGTTGTTTTATTCAATTTACTAAGAAATTGATTCAATTTTGATGAAGAACTTATACTTGGTGTTATTGTCGTATCTTGAGCAGATAATTTCGGTAAAATAAAATTAGATTTGTTCGAACTAATAGAATTATCATTTGTTGATGAAACTTTTAAATTATTTTTTAAAAGTTCATTCAATTTATTGACTTTAGTATCTACTTTTATATCTAAATTACTTTTTAAATCTTACCTTTGCAAAATTGTAAACAAATTTTATCAAGAGCAATCACATAGAATTTGTTTGAAAAAAAAAGGAAAAATAAAAGAAGAAAAAAAAAATTTGTTAGATTTAATGATTTTTTTTAACATATTATGCTCTTTCAATTCACCTTTTTCATTTCCAATTGTAACATTTTTCAATGATTTTGCAGTTGTATTAATATCCCTCATCGGTGGTACAGATGATCCTCCTGCTACTGCTGAAGCTGTAGTAGGTGGTGTTGAATTTGTATTTAAAATTGAATCTAATGTTTTTGTAACATTATAATCATATTTCATAGCAGTTTCAACAATTTGACGTTCTGATATTGTATCACCAACAACACTACGAATTTCATCGATACATGATAATAATTTTGCTTGTTCAATATCATCTAAAATTGGCATTTGATAATTTTCTGAATCACGTCTTTTCTTTGTATCATCATTATCATCATCTTCATCAGCCTCATCTTCTTCTTTTATATTACGATTATTCGCCATAAATGCTGATATACTTTGTTGACCTTTTGCTCGATCAAAAATCCATTGTTGTGCATCTGTTGGTGATATACAATTATCATCGTCTACCGAATGTCCATAAACATCATCATAGCTATCGTATTCTATGTGAAATAGCAAAAAAACAAAAATGATAATTGTATTTCAGTATTTTACAAACACTTATTGATTAGAAATAAATTGATTGATTGATAAAAAGATTGAAATTAATTTTTTCTTTGTTCAAATAAAAAATTAAAATGCTATGTAATCATAATTTGTGGAATGTAAAATTTACCATCTTTATAATCCATAGTCCGAACAATCCTGTGCCTTGACATTTTACTGTTTTTATTTATAATTCCTTTTCCGAATAATCACATTTATTGTTAATTTAAAGAAAGAAAACTAAATATTAAAAATAATTTCAAAAAATTAGGAAATTCCATCAAGATGAGTTGACAATTGACAAGTGACAACTACTCCTTGCCACTTGCCAGTTGCCAGCTTTATCAAGTGACTCTACAAGTCTACAATTGTTTTATAGGGCTGCCAGATTACTACGAAATTATAGGAAGAAGAAGAACTCGAAAAAGTAGGCACACATTTTAGACGATTTGAAAAGACGACTGAAAATTTTTTAAAACTTAAAAAAAATCTCACATTAAAACTACGGAAATTTTTTTACTTATTTTCTTTTATCTAAGACATTTGAACTAAAAACACAAATTACAAGCCATATAATAAAACTTAAAACTAAAAGAATCATAATAATCTTTGTTTCTTATAATGGAAATTATTTTATGGACACTTTCGTTCAACTTGTCCTTTACCGGATTCATCATATTCTTGGGATGATATCCACATTTGCTGGAATGTTCCAATACTTGCAAGAATTGATCCACCGATCCAAGCTCCGAAACGTCTTTCAGCAGTGCCATTTGGAGCAATCATTTTCAATCTTGTATTTGATGGTGCTCTGTGTGAAAGATCTCTATTCAATCGTTCAGGAAATCCTTGTAGTAATGTATTTCCACCTAAAATAAAAAGAAATTTCCATTATTAAAATAACGAATCTGTTTTATATCATAACAATTTCATACCAGTTACTATAACAGAACCAAATAACGACATCCTTACATCAGCATCACACATTCCAACACTGGTTGATGCTAATTGTCCTGCACCTAACATTGTATGATCAAACAAACTTTCTGCTAGCTTAAAACGTTCTGAACCGAAATCTTGATGATAACCATTGGGAAATTCATAATGAACAGATGGAATCTGTGCAGCAGATCTTTCATCAAATGGCGTTTCCAGTACTTGAAGAACAGTCATTTGAAAATCTTGCAACAAACTCCTTAGCATATAATTTTGCCATGATTGAGTTATATTTTCTGGAAGTTTGCGTAAATTAAATCGTGGTGTATCACGTTCTTTAACAACATCTTTAGAAGCTATACAATATGCTGGTGTTAAATTAATTCCTTGTGCTTCTAAATGCTGACGACATTGTAGTGATAAATAATCACCACCAAGAGGTGATTTCACAACTGCTTGTTGTAAAACATATCCTTCATGTACTGGTATAGCTGATGTATGAGATGCGCCACTATCCACTACTAAAGCTGTTGAACGTCCATTAGCGAATGCAGCTAATACAGCATTTTTAACTAAGAAAAATGCTGGTACATTGTATTTTTCAAACATTAATTCAGTCAGTTTTTCTCTATTATTCCGAACATTCCAAGATGCCTCAGAGAAAAGAACTGGATGATATTCAGATTCAGATAAAATAACTTTCGAATAAATGTAGTCTAAAACTTTTTCGAAAAGGTCCCAATTATCAATCATTCCATCTTTCATGTACGTCTGAACTTCCATATTTGACCTAGGAACATTAACATAAGCGGTGTCAACATAGTACTTTCTACCAGTAGCTGAAGCTAAATATTTTATAAATTGAGGTTAGTTTCATAGTCAACTTTTTTTTATAAATTAATTTAAAATTTCATGATTACTTTGTGTTATATTATTATCAGTTTTTGTTTCTATGTCCATTGAGGTTTCTGGTTCTTCCGGACCGATTCCAACAACAGATGGAATTTCACCTTTTGGAGTATCTTCTTGAGCATAACCAACGCGAAACGAATGATGCCCTGGATCAAAAACAATCGCTCCAATTTCATCTCCTCCATAAAGCATTCCACCTGAACTCATTTTATCTTAAAAATTTCAAATTTTCTATTTAATAAAAATAATTACAGCAAATAAAATCACTAAAAATATTTTGAAAACTACACTCTAGTCGGCACAGAAAAATTTTTGACAGGACGCAACACTTCAACCTTCAACTTCAACAGACAACAATGCCTCTAACGACAGTTTTTTGAAGCATCGAGGTAAACATCCTGTCTGGCTTACGAATACGATAGAAGAAAAATGAAAGACAAATTTTCAAAAATTCATAAATTTTTATTAAAAACTTCTTGAATAACAAATCATCTTTGTTTTTTTTGCTTATGTTTTTTATTTTTACTTTTTGCCTTCTGCATTGCAAGGTACTTTTTAGGTTTCTTTTTGCCTTCTTTCCTTAATCGTTTCAGTTGTTGGTTTTTATCTTGTTTAGCTTTTTTCTTATTCGTTAATCTATCGTAGTTTCTTTTTAATTTAAAAATTCTACTACTTTTCATAGATCTCAACATTTGTTTCTGTTTTATTCTATCCAAGTCCTTTTTCGTTTTCATTTCATTTATATTTTTATTTGAAGATCCTAACAGTTTTTTACTCTTAAGTTTTTCACTTTTTTCCTCTACAACACTCATTCCAAGAATATTTTCATGATTTTTATTAGGTTCATTATCATTTGCATGATCATTACTACTAACATCATTCTCATTATTATCGTCTTCATCATCATCACCATTGTATCTTGGACGATTCTCTCCTAACCAATTTTCTTTTTCAGCCATTTCACTCATTGTTAATTCAGTTACTTTCACAACAACTTGATCATCTTCAATTTCATCTTCTTTCCTTAAGAGTTCTTCACATTCTGGTATGGGTTGATATGATTTTTCCAAATGTTTAACACCTTCTTTAATTTCTTGTTTAATACGTTTTTTTTCATCTTTTAAAAGACGTTCAAGTTCTTCTTTGGCACGTTTTTTACGTTCATTTTTACGTTTTCGAAATCCAGTCAAAAATTCTCTAACGAGATAAAATGATAAAAACAAAAAATTTTAATCAATGTAGGTACTTGGTAATTGGTATCGATAATTTATAATTTAATTCTTTGATAATTTAAACTTACTTTCGGTTTTTAGAATCAAAAACAATTTCCAATTTTCTTCCTCTTGGTCTTTTATTATTTTTATTCATTTTTATTTAAAAATTTTCATTTTAAATTAAGAAACAAGAAAAATCAACAAACCAACCTATTGCACGTGCAGATTTTATTTCAAGCTTCAGCTGATGCCAGTGAATCCACATATTCGGTTTTTAACTAATCAGATCTACTACAATCCACTCTCCACAGTCTCCACAATTTTTTTCAATTTTTTAATTCTCATAGCCCACTGATGTGTTGTGACGTTGTGAGTTGTGACCGATGTTGATTTGGTACGTACCAATTTCAGAATTTTTTATTATAATATTCACAAGAAAATTTGAAGGATTCTCTTTATATCTTGTGAAAACTTAAAAAGTTTTTTAGATCGTGTCGTTCAGGAATTATAAGAAGAAAATTAAAAGAAGTGACGAATTTCATAACAACCAAATTTGAAGCAGATGAAAATAATTTTACGATCTTACAGCACTGTAAAAAAAAAAAACAAAAGTGTAAAGTAAAGTAAAAACTAAAAAGTAGTAGAGTAGCTGGATGTCTTCTGGAGTGGATGGGGATGAATTGACGACGAATACAATAAATTTAGTTATTTCAAATTAATTAAATTTAAAATATTTTCAAAGCAGAAACATGGACAACAAAGGAAAAATTGAAAATCTAAAACTTTTTCACAATATGTGTTCAAGAGAATTAGAGCAAGCAGTAGGTTATATTGATATTTACAAGAAAAAGGTAAGATAACCTTATTTTATATGTAAAAATTTGTTTTTGTTTTATCTTAAACACATTATTAAAAATATTTTTTATTTACGATAAATACTTTTAATCTAACCATGATCATCTTAAATAACATATTAAAGAATATCTCTAAAGTTTTATAATCAACAGTTCTAGTCACTAGTCAGGTCATCAGATTAAGAGTTAATTTGGAGCCAATTTAGATCTCCTTAATTATACTTAATCAATATTATTCAAAAATAAAATATTTTTTTAAATTATTTTTTTCTTTTGTTTCAGATTAATGAAATTACCTCATTTATTTCATTTGAATTACAAAAAAATCATGAATCGCAAGTTTATTTATTGGCATATGATAAGGCATTAAGTGATTTAATGTATATATCAGAACTTACACGTAAATTTAATATTAAATGTGAAATAGCATTATTTAATTTATATAATGAATTTTATTTACCACAAAATTTAAAAAATAATGAAAATAGTAAAAATTATTATTCAGTTTCAAAATCATTAACTAACAGTCATGATAATGAATTTAATTTGTCACAAAAAGTAAAAAGTATTGAAGCAAGCAAAGATGTAGTTGCAATAGCAACAAATAATAATTATAACAATAGCAATAATAATAATGATATCATTGAAAAAGAACAATTTTCATATATAGAACCAGATCTTAATAAGAGTAAGTTTCTAATTTTATTATTTATAAAATTTATTATCCTAATTGTTTTTTTTTTTTTATTTCCGAATTTTCAGTTAAATCTAATAGAAATATTGATTGTATTATAACTTCTATCAAAGATAAAACTAAGAATTTATTTTACATAAATATAAATGATAAGTAAGTTATATTTCGATAATATTGTTTCGTAAATAAATTTGAATAAGATTATCTTTTTTATTTTTCTTCAATTTAAAGTCCAGAGTATAAAGAATGCGTTAAAAAATTACATGAATATAAGAACAGATCACCACAATTTTTAGATCATTTTCCAGAAGAGGGTGAAGTTTTTGGTTTAATTATTGATGATTATATGTTTAGAGCAGTTCGAGAAAATAATCATGTAAGTATCAAAGATACTAAATAAATTTGTTAATAAATAAAAAATTTAAATATACATACATAGATATATTATTAAAAAAAATTTATTTTACAGAATTCGAGAAAAAATCTTGCAACTAAAAATTCTTTTAAGGCATATTTAATTGATACTGGTGAAATATATGATGTAACATCGGATATGAAAATTTATTATATTCCATATGATTGCAGGATACTAGCAAGTCAAGCAATTCTTTGTAAATTGAAAATGGTAAATATTATAATCTCTGTAACATTTTTGATTAAATATAATTAATTATTTAAAGTCACATTTAAATTGATTAGAAAATTTGATTAATTTTGAATATTTTACAATACATATTTTCTTTTTATTTATATTATTCTTTAGGTTAACTTCAACGATAATATAGATTTCGAGGGTTATCTTTGTGATCATCTTTATGCAAAAGATAAATTGATTGTGATGGAAGAACAAAAGTGAGTTTTAATCTAGAAATAAAAATTAAAATTAACTTGTTTTTTTTTTTTTATTCTTTAGCTCAATTTTTCACGTAAATTTAGTCGGTGATACAAATCCTTTTACAAATTATACATCAAGTGATAATTATATTGTAGAGGATGAACAGAATCAATTACCATCGAATTATTCAAATTTCTATGATAATAATTTTAAAAATTCTTCATCCGATGTAGCAATTCATTACAATAATTTTGAAAATACATTCACAAAAACATTAGATTTATCTCAAAAGAATTTCTCGAATAATAATAATAATATTGATCAAGAATTAATATATTTTGATAACGATGATGCTGAAAATGATGATAATTTTTCGTGTGATGAAAATCGAGCATACAATAAATCATCATCATTACAAATAAAAGAAACTATGGATCATAAAAAAAGTAGTTTAAAACAGTGCAATAACATCGTTACCAATAAGACTGATGAAAATATTTATGATGGAGCTTTACAATTATCTGAAAGAGAATTAGCAATACTTAATGAAGAACCATTAAATACAACAAATGCATTAAAAGCAGTTATTGGTTATGTACCAAAAGATGAAAAAAGGATATGTCGTTTTTATAATCCAAAAACTGGAGCATGCTTTAAAGGATCACATTGTCAATTAGAACATGTTGAAATATTACAAGGTAAAATTAAAGGATTTCATTTTTTTATTTTTTATTATATTCATATTAAGTTTTTATATATTTTTTTTTAGATGGTTGGACACGTGATGAAGCTGAAACATTAATTGATATTAAAAACAAATTAACATATCCGTCTGTTGGTGAATACATTTCATTAATTCCAACATTTTTATTAGGTATGGAAATTTTTTATGCTCAAAGTTGTCGAACATCATATCAATGTTCTACTGAAATTCATGAACTTGTTAAAAAAATGAATTCAACAAAAGAGAAGGAACGTTTTCAGAAATTTAATTCTCCACCAGGTAACAGTTTTAATAATTAATTTAAAAATAATAAATTTGAAAAAAAAAATCAATTATTCTTTGTTTTTAGTTACTTTTCAATTAGTCATAGCATTGTACAAGGATAATTTATGGTACAGAGCAAAAATTTTAGATGTTATAAATGATTACTCGTTCAAGGTAATTTAGAAAAATAATTATTTTTCTCAATTGTTAATTAATATTTATTTTTATTTTTTTTTTAAAAAGGTTTTCTTTGTTGATTTTGGTGATAGAGCTATTTTAGGAATTGAACATATTCGTAAATGGGAAGCAAAATTTGATTATTTACCATTTCAAGCAATTAAATGTCAAATAGCTGGAATTCAAGCAAAAAAAGATGATTCTTTATTTAATGCCGGTATAGAGCAATTAAAAAGGATTATTTTAAATCGTAAATTAGAAGCGAAAGTTTTGTAAGTAGAAAAACCTTTAATAATAAAAATTTTGTATTTAATTTTTATTGAAAATTTTAACATAATTTCTTACAAAAATGAATAATTTATTTTTCTATAATTTTATTTTAAAGACACATTATCGAAGAGGATATCTTACTTATTAAATTATATGATGAAGATGGTTACAATGTAGGAGAACGATTAATTTCAATGGGTTATGCAGAAGAAAAACAAGTAAAATTCCTTAATAATTCAAATACTTTATTGCCAGGATAATAAAATTTTTTTTATGTATTATAATATATAATTCATTTTTTGTTTGTTTGTAAAACTGTACATTTGTCTAATATAAGACACAATGTCATTAAATTAAGGCTCATTCCAAATGATGGTCAATGAATAGAAATTAAAAGTATGTACTTAAGAAAAATTTAAAAAACAAATGATGAATGTAACTTAGATGAAATTTAAAAAACAAAAATTAAAATTATAAACCAAAAAGATTTTTTAAATCATCCATAGTAAGTTTGCTACCACTGCTTGTTTTAACGCCAGTTAATATTTCGTTTGCCAAACTTAATTTATGATCTTGTAGTGCTTTAATACGTTCTTCTATTGTATTTTTGCAATGGAATCTGTTGAAAGAAAGTAGAAAATAATTTTTATTTTTAAATTTTTTTATGTATGGAATTGTAAATTTACTTGTATATGAAAACTGGTTTTTCTTGACCAACACGATATATACGATCTGATGCTTGTGCTTCAAGTTGTGGATTCCAATGTAAATCAACTAATAATAAATGATTAGCACCAACTAAATTTAATCCAATACCACCAGCAGTTAATGATAATAACATAATTTTAACACGACTTTTTGTATCATTAAATAATGTTACAATATCATTACGTTTTGATACTGGTATTGAACCATCTAATGATACATTATCAATATTTTTTTTAGATAAATAACATTTTATGATATTTAAAAATGATACCCATTGTGATACAATAATTGCTTTATCGTTATTTTTTAATATTTTTTCATCAATAAATTTTAGAATTTTTTTAATCTTTGAACTTGGATGATTAAAATCAAAAACTGGATTATTTTTTGAAAGTAATTTAGATGTTGTTCTAGCTATATCTGATGAATTACCACTAATTTCAGCTTCATCAGCAATTTCAAGTCTTTCAAGTTGTTCAATTAAATTTACCTCTCTTTGATTTGTACCATTAGAATTATTAACTGATTCTAAATCTCCTCCTTCTTCTAACATCTAATTAAAAATTTATAAATAAATTATATAAATGTAAATGTATGTATTTTTTAATGTAATGAAGAGATTAACTTACAGAATTAATTAAACCAGGATGACAGCATATTTGTCTTAAACGTAACAATAGAATAAGAATATGATATTGTTTAACTTCTTCTCTTTGATTACCACATAATTTTTTATAAATTTTATGATAATCTTCTTTTTGTTGTTTTGTTAAATTTATTTGTGGTGCATTTAAATCACCAGAATTTTTATCTGAACGTTGTTTTAAAAATTCAGCAAATAAAGATTGTGAATAAATTAAAACTTTTTGATAAACATTCATTTCATCCTTTTCTAACTCAATTTCAATTAATTCAATTTTTTTTTCTGGTAATGGTTTTAATGCACCGTTTTCTTGTAATTGAACTTTTGTACGACGTAACATTAAAGATTTCATCAATGTGTTTAAACGTTGTTGCCCACCAGCTGATTTATTATCAATCCATTTTTTCCAATGCTTAGAAAAAAAGAAAATAAATTAAAGAAAATAAAAAAAAAAAATTAAAAAATAATCTTACTGCTAAATCATCAAAAGGTGTACAACGAAGAAATTTTATGATAGCATATAAATCAACTTCACGATTTTGTATTGGTGTACCAGTTAATGCCCATCGTGATTTAGCACGAAGTTCACAAACTGATGTTGATGTTAAAGTTTTATGATTACGTATAATGTGTGCTTCATCCAGTATTATTCTTTCCCATTTTATATCACCAAGTACACCCTTAAAATCTTTTGTAGCAATAGCATATGTGGTAATGACCATATCATATTTAGCCAAACGACGTGCTTTTTCTTCACGATTTTTACCATGATGAACCGTAATATTTATTGAATTACGTATTGTACGATTTTGTACTTCACATTCCCATTGACGAATAAGACTTGCAGGACAAACAACTAACGTACCACCATTATAATCTACAAATTATCAAAAGTTTTAATAATTTTAGTAATTTTTTTTTTTCATTGTCAAAAGTAAAATTACAATTTCTACGTCCTTTAATAGTCCATTTATCATTTTCATTATCATTCTCATCTTCATCACTTTCTTCTTCATTATCTTCTTCAGTTTCATGCTCAATTGAATATAACACTAACGAAATCATTGTTAGAGTTTTACCTAAAAAGAAAGTAAGCATTAAATCTTTTTAATTATTTGGGAATTGGAATTGGGAAATAGTTCAATGTTATTAAGAAGGCGGAAACAACAAAGCACTACTTCTGCAGCTCTCTCGCCTTCACTAAGATTCTGACGAAATGAGAATAGGAGATATCTGTTCTCAACCCTTAGACAAGATCATCTCGTTTATTAGAAAAACGTGAAGATTCTACTAAAGACGAAATACTGACTATTGAGTAAAATGAACTCTCCTGTCTGAGTGTTCGTGGATGCCTGCATTTCTCCCACTCATAAACCTAGCCTAGCCTAACCCAACCCAAGAAGTTTTTTAAAACTTTTTTATCACTAAAAATTAATATACCAACAAATATTTACCAAGTCCCATATCATCAGCTAGAATTCCACCACGTGGTTTTTGTTTTTCCCTCCAATTCATCCATGCTAAAGCATGTTTTTGATGTTTCATTAAAGGGATCTTTAAACTTTTTGGGTCATCAGCTAAAACATTTTCATCCGGGCATGTTTCTAACGATCCATGAATATCCTGAAATTTAAATTATTGATTCAAAAAAAAAATTTATTAAAACATAAAATAAAAATTTTACTTTTAAACGATCGATTGTGATAACTTTTTGTGCAGTAAATGCGGCTAAAGCTTGTTTACCGGTATATTTAGGTTGAATTGCATTTGTTACTGCTTGTAGTTCATCCCATGATGGTGTTTTTAATGCTGTTGTTGGTCCAGCAGCACCAATTAAAGGATTATTAGTTTTTAAGTTTCGGTCAATAACTAATGTTGAAATATGTTCTGCTTGCCGTTTAATTTCTAATTTTAAGTTGTCTGTTCTGTTAGACATTCGTATACCTTTATCTGGCAAATTTGAACCAACTGTATTTATTAAATTTTGACAGACTCCTAATTCGCTTCTTAAATCTTGTAATTTTTTCATTTCTTTATTAAAATATTCTTCAGATACAACTTTTGTTCTCTCGAGAGCAGTAAGTGGCATAGAAGGAGGTTTTTGTTGAAATGTTGATGTAATTTTTGGCTGAACTCCTGCTTCTTTTGCTGTTATATCTGGTGAACAGCTAATTTCAATAATTTCTGGAGATTTGTCTACTATTACTTCTGATTTCTGATCGTTTTTATTCGTTTGTAAAACGTCCTCATTTATTGTGGAACATAAACGATTTTTTATAGAAGCATTGAAATAACAACTAGATCTTGGTCTTCTTGGAGATATTTGTTTATCTCTACCATCAACGTGTTTTACAATATTATTTTCTGGATCAAAGCTATGTAATTCTTCTTCTTCATCAGAGAAATATGATTGTGATATAAAATCGTCAGCATTTTTTAAGGTTTTATTTTCATTGCTTTGCACTTTTCTATTTGTTGATGATTTATTTATTGGTGTACTCGAATTTATAGAAGCATAACGATTTTTATTTCCATTTTCTGCTTCTGATGTTTTATATACATTTTCATCCTCATCATCAGTAACCAATACAATAGAAGATGATTCTGTTCTAGAAGATGTAACCTTTTTTTCAATAATTTGTTCTTCTGCATCTTCATCTGAACGATGAGCTTTAGGAGATGAAGTTTTACCTTCAAACATATCTTCTTCTGAATCATCTGTTGACTCATCTTCTTCGCTTGTTAGTAAAGCAGGACGGTATCCTACAATTGAACGACGAGTTCTGGGAGATATAGCTTGTCTTTCAATTATTTTTTCTACAGCATCGTCGCTATCCTCATCATCACTAATAATTACAGGTTTTGGTTTACTTTTACGGTTTTTTAAAAATATCATACTTTCATTGTGGCTTTCTATGAAATTTTAGAGATGAGACAACAAAATCATTTATTAATTTTTAATTTGACTTTTTTAAAATAAAAATTATGAATTATTTTGAGGAGTATAGAAAATAGTTGCGTCTGTAGCGGTTAGGGTTAGGGTGCTTTATTCGATGTATGCACCTCTTTTATTAAAAGAAAATTTAAAGAATCTAAAACTTACCATCAGATTCGGTTTCCTGAATACTGATTGAATTCTTGCTATCTGTATTTGAAAATAAAGAAAAATTCAGTAAAACAAATCAAATCGGAAAACTATTTTATGCCTCACCTGCACTATCGTTATCATCTGAAGAGGAAGAAGAATCCTCATGTACTTCTGAACTATTTCTATAATCACTAAAATCCATTTTGTACAAAACTACTGAGTTTTCGTAAATAAATTATGAAATTATTTTAGTAATTTTAAAACACACTTTTTAAATTAAAATACAACAAAGAAAACTGGTTTTTATTCAAAAGTTTTCCTTCCTTTCCGAAATCCGAATGCAACTGAATTTCTAGAAAAAAATGCGAAAACTAGGACCTCGCAGCAACATCAACAGCATTTTTTGAATTTTTTTGAATATTGTTTTTAACTTCACCTTTTTTAAAATATTTTTCTATTTAGCTAATTTTTTATTATATAAAAATGGGTAGTTTTGAACCTCGCTCGTTTATTAATTTTTCTTCTATTGTACTGTAAAATGTTTTACTTGAATTGTTTCAGTTTAACGTTCAAACGGTATTTGATAGTTTTTAGACAATGTTACCAAGTTGAGGAATACAAAAACAGAAAATTGTGTGTTTGCTAACCACTTTCGCTGCTGCTGTTGCTGTCGCTGCCAGATTAAATATTACGTAAAAATATAAATTGTTTTTTTTTATTATTTAGGTGTCAATTATGGTTTTCTATTCTATCAATGATAGAATCGACTTTTCAAAGTCGATTGAAGAAAGTCACGGTATTACGAAAGTCGATTAAATTTTCTCAACTGTGAATATGTCAACTGCACAATAACCTTAAAATTTTGAAAGTCGACCAGAAAAAAATGAGAGACTCGTATCGAAAAAATCGAAAAATTTCTTCCAATAGATATTCATAATACCAAAAGTCGATTTTTTAAGTCGATTCTATCAACTATAGAAAATCATAATTGACACCTTACTTTTAACTTACTAACCCTAGATTATCCACTTAATCGAGTTTACAACCGGTTTTAACAACTCCTGAAAATACACTTGATGGTGGCACGACCAAGTTGTAACGAGCGTGAGTGTATTACAACCGTCAGCTAAAATTATTTTAGACTATTCTTATTATACCAAGTAGGAAAAAAATTGTTACAACTAGCGCATTACAACCAATCAACTTGGTCAACTTGGTTGACAACCAGGTTGTCAACATTGCAAGTTGATGTCAATATGACAACCTAAATTTCAATCTGAACAAGTTGGACCAACTGGTTGGACTAAAATCAAAAATTTTTGATTTTTAGCAATGATTGTCAACCAGGTTGTTGTGTCTGTGGCGATGTTGTCAACTTCATTTGAAATTTATAATTCCACTAGTAAAAACTTCAGGTTCCGATAGATGTTTACCTAACAAATCTTTTGAAAAAATGAGATTGGCAATTGCCAATTGGCATTCAAGTTGACGATATGGTTGGAGTGTCTGTAGGTTTTAGGTTGACAACCGTCTATGGGCTGGGCCCTATTAGAGTGTGTGTGGAATTGAGTAAATTTTTACTACAATAGTAAATTTTAAATGACAACCACTTGCGCGTTTGGAGCGTTGACGGCGTTGCTGAACCAATGAAAGCGTTTGTCGCGTTGAAATATTCAATTAAGACATTAAGTTGGTATTACACTATCCAATTTTTTTTTATAAAGAAACTTCTAATTTTTTTATTTTAATATTATATAAAT
This sequence comes from Bombylius major, assembly GCA_932526495.1. Classification (NCBI taxonomy): domain Eukaryota; kingdom Metazoa; phylum Arthropoda; class Insecta; order Diptera; family Bombyliidae; genus Bombylius; species Bombylius major. The sequence continues at coordinate 20,271,318 of OW052042.1, read as the reverse complement.
AAATTTATTTAAGCTAGAAAGAAATTATGATATATTATTAAAGGAATATTTTTTTATTTAATTTGTATTGAACATTTAATAAAAGTTTTTTTTGCTTTAGTACATCTAACCCTCGCTTTGCGTCGGAGATGCGTTCTTGAAAAACGCGACGCAGTGTGAAACGACGCAAATCGAAAAGCAATTTTATATGGAAATGTACTGGAAAATAGAAGTTGCGTTCTAAGAATTTCAAAGTATGATAGTGTATAATAATTAAAAACAATTAAAACCTTAAGAAAAACAGCAGTATTTATTAAAACAATCAAAATAAACGAAAAATACATTAATAAAATATATAAATATAAAATATATGAACATAAAACAAAAATAGCTTAAAAAATTCATTCAAAAACTTAATGAGAATCAATTATTATTGAATTACTCAATATGATCTTTGACAATTTCAAAGTCTTCTTAGAACAACTTATTTTGTTTGAACGCTTATGGTTTTTAACATTTAAAATATGAATGAATTTTATTAACGAAATAGTGTAATGCAAAGAACGGGAACATATTTCATCGAAAAAAACGACGTAATTTGGAATTGAAGCGACGCTACGTGAAATTTGGTATCAATTCAATCGCGACGCAACTTCGAAAAGACGCAAAGCGGAACGACGCAAAACGAGGGTTAGGTGTATATATAAATGAAACACGTTGTAAGTTTTTTTTGATAGTGTAAGACCAACTTTATATGCTTTTGAAATTTATACAGTGTTGTTAAATAACAAAAATTATATTTCAGCTGTCATTGTCACTTAATATCAAAAAATAATGCCAGCAACACTGACAACGCGCATAACGCACCAAAAAGTAGAAAATTGTTCAACTTTTGGAGCGTTATGCGCGTTGTGTGCGCTGACCATTTAGTCAGCTCTCATAAGAAAAGCTTATTTCTACTAGCTGTCATTTAACGCACCAAACGCAACGCTCCAAACGCGTGCATTGAAACTCAACCTTTACACTCCACTGAATTTGGGGAGAAATTTAAGGTAGTAAACGTGAATGGATTTACACGAGGTTTTCGGATTTGGAATGAGTGAATAGAAGGCTTTCTGTCTAGAATCGATCCTTTTCTTGAAAATAATTAAATATGATGGAATGTTCGAAAAATATGAATTTAAAGAACGGAGAAAGTTACTGAGAAACTTCCGAAACGTCCTCGAACAACTCCTTACTCGAATATCATCGTAGTTACAGAGGCTTTATAATCAATTTTTAATTTTGAATTTTACAGTGCATTTTATTTATAAAAAGTATTCGTTTTAAAAGTTTTTTTAAATATTCAAGCTTATTATTTTTCATTTTTCAAATAGCCAAAAGCGTTGCTAAACTGAAAGTAGGAAAAATCCCGAAATAGAAACCAAAAAATACCGATTTTGAAATGAACTAAAAAAAAAAAAAAAATATTAAATGAAATGTGCACAGACGCATGACACATACATATATGCATTTATAATACATGAAAAAAGTACATAATCATGTCCTATACATAGTGTCAGTACAGAATTTCATTAAAAAGTGGAACAAAATGGGAAAAATCAAAAAAATGTGTGAAATTTAAAAGTAACAAAAATAAAATAAAGTACAAAAAAATATAAATTAATAAATTTCTGAGTTAAGCTACGGTCTAATATCGCTACTTTTACTGCGCAGTTTTTGGGTTGCAGAAGCAAAAACTGCTAACTCTGTTCACACATAGTGGATGCAACATGCAACCCGCTACTTTTACTGCGCGTAACCTGGTAGCTGCAACTTCTTGCAAAGAAAACTGCGAAGGTGTTCACACATAACTCGCAGTTTTTGCTGCGCGCAACCTTTGTTGCAGTATTTTACTGTTTAGCTTATTCATTATTGTTTAGTTTGTTATGTATTTTCAACTAGTTCAGATAATATGTATTTTTTCTTCAATTAAAGATAATAATTTGTAGACTAATTCTTTCGGCCAATTGTACTTAGCCATTTCCTAAATTTATAATATGTAAATTAGTTTAAACAAAATTTATTTTTGTTAAATAATAATTTACATATTTTGAAATACTTACCGTAAAATTTAATAAAATTTGAATCACTAGACTACACTTATCGAAATTTCTCAATACATACTCTAATCAAATCGGCAATAACAAACGAAAAATTGCAGACGCAGCCTCAGCAAAGTTTCAACCAAATCAATATTTTTTTCCTGCGTTTGCAACTCATTGTTTAGCTCTTCACACATCGCTACTTTTGAAACTGCAAATTGCAACCGCAGCCTGGCTGCAGGCGCAGTTTTCAAGGTTTCTACATTGATTACACATCGCTACTTGCTGCCAACGCAGTTTTTTGTGCTGCGCAGCACCAAAAGTAGCGATGTGGGAGCGACGAGCGTAGCTTTAAATTAACTTTTGCAAGTGGAACTGGCCATTTTTGATTTTTGTCAGTTTTTTATTTTTTTATCATTATTTTAATACTGTTTTTTCAAATTCTTAACCGTCGTCATTCTGAAGTTTTGTTTTTCCAAAGTGTGAAGTGTTTGTAAAGTAATGACAATCAAAATCAATCCAAAAAGGGTGTAAGAATTCCGGTGTACAGACTTATTTGCTCGGAAAGTCGTTTTTCAGATTCAGAAAACCTAAAAAATCTTATGATTATAATCGTGTTACATAAGATGTGAAAAATTTTATTGCAAATCAAATTTTATCAATTGATTTTCATTTGATTAAGGATCGTTTATATTGTGGTAAAATAATGTGGTAAGCATTTAAGATGAAATACTTGTTCCAAATACATAAATATTTAATATTATTTTCCATTGTAATTTTTATGTGAATCTTAAATAAAGCACTGACAGCCAGAGTAAATTATGCTATTAACACTTTAAAGATAAATTAAGACTACTTGAAAGACTGGAAAAAGTATTTTATTTATTCCAAAGTACCTAATTAAGCAAATTTTAAACTACATACAGTCACCAGCAAAAGTGAGAGCACACCTCTCTTGAAAATTTTCTTTTATGAATTTAAGTCCAATTTTTATTTAAATAAAAAACAATAGTATACTTAAATGAAAGTATGATATAAATTTTATTTATTTTTATAACATTTATTGAACAAAAATTCAAAATTCATTTAACAATTAACAATTCACCCCCCAATTCTACATAAGAGACTAAGAGACTCTTATGCTGGATTTCTTCAGTCTCAACTTTCTTGTCCCTAACTTTAGCAGTAAGATAATAAAGAGATTTGCATTTCTTCACCTCTGATTAGCACTTAGCTGCCACCTAAGTTTAGGTGGCAGATGAACTTCATTATGTAGAATTGGAGGGTCAATTCAAAAAACCCAAAAATCACGTTGCAAAAATAAGAGCACACTTTTAAATTATTCTAATAATTCCAGTTTTTTGTTTTATTATGTCGATAGAAACATTTGTTTTCAGTATAATCCAGTGTGTGGTAGTGCACATTTACATTTTTAAAATAATTTACTTGCAGTTAGTTTAAATTAGTCTATGTTTTTAGATCTTTATCAAAATGAGGGCCAAAATAGCAATTGTAACAAGAAAAGTTATAATAAATTTATCTAAAAATGGTAAAAGTTTAAAAGAAATTGCAAGTAACGTTGGAAGAAGTGTTACTAGAGTACGAAAAGTTATCGAAAAATTCAAAAAAATTTAAAAAAATAGATAATTTCAAACGTTCTGGTCGACCAACATTAATAAACAAGAGACAAGAAGCAAAACAAATTTTTAAAAGAAATTAGAAATAATCAAAGTACAAGAGCTGTAAAACTAAGAAATAATTTCAACTTGGAAGTGGAGAACACAAATAAGGTGCTAAGAATTCGAAATAAAAAACTTTTAAAACCCGTTGGTACCAGGTACTGATACAATAATTCGACGAGTTTTACACATGTTATGAACATGGTTATTGTTCAAGAATACGAAGAAAAAAACCAATTGTTTCTGAAATTAATAAGAAAAAGAGATTAAATTATGCCAAAAATACAAAAATCTAGGATATTCGTTCTGGAAAACGGTACTTTTTAGTGATGAAAGAAAATCTGAAATTTAAATAAAAATTGGCCATGCTTGTGTAAAACTCATTTTTTTGCAACGTGATTTTTGGGTTTTTTAAATTGAATTGTTAATTGTTAAATGAACTTTGAATTTTTGTTCAATAAATGTTATAAAAATAAATAAAATGTATATCATACTTTCATTTAAGTATACTATTGTTTTTTATTTAAATAAAAATTGGCCTTAAATTCATAAAAGAAAATTTTCAAGAGAGGTGTGCTCTCACTTTTGCTGGTGACTGTAGCTATTATCCATAAAGAGTATACACTTATTTGCTTTTGTCATTGTCACTACAAAATCACTTTAAACAAGTTTTTATACCTCTGAATTTTCAAATGTCATAACATTTTTATTCAGTAAGATTTCGAAGCATAAGAAAATATGATGAACTTGTTTGAATAATCTAAAATTATTTAAAAAAATATTATTAAAAATATAATTATAAATCGTATTGGAATTCAAAATAAACATACCGCTAAAAATGTAGGAAAACTCATGGTTGAATATCCTGCAGCTGACATTGAAATGGATGAATTCGTTCGAAGTATCATCATATAAATTGTTTTTTTAAATTTCATCGATTCATTATACCAATTGCAATCGTACCATGCAAAAGGTAAAGTTTCACTCTTTTAAAAAAAAAAACATAATATTTTAATATTTTTCAAAAATAAAAAGTATTGTTATGTACTCGTACTTCATTAATCAGAACTTGTCCATTAAGACAGTAAAGTAATAATTGAAATCCTGATGCCGATATGTAGAGAATCATTCGAATAAATGTTTCCGGATCTTCTTGCTTTCAAACAATAAAAATAATTGAAATTAATTTAATAGTTTGATTATTTTTAAAATTAAAAAAAAAAAAAAGTTTTTCAATTTAATACCAGTCCAATATTCATACGATAAAGTACAGCTGCATGAGCTAATAAACTTTGAAGAAATTGAGCCAAAACTATTGATGAGAATAATGTGTTGGTTTCTTTACAAAATCTAGAGAAAAAAAACAATATTTTTAATTATTATTTTCATTGAAATTATGAACAGATTTTTGTATTAACTTTATTATTTTACTGTGAAAAATACAACAAGCATTAAGATATTTGATACGTGATTCAGATGCAAGATTTTCATTTGCGGAAAATTTAATCATTATTTTTAAAATTTTTAACAATGCTATAGCATGTGCGATTAGAACGATGAAAATACCATCGATAGCACAAGCACCTGAAAAAGAAAAATACCTACATTTTTTTTTTTTTTTTTTTTTTTTTTTTTTTTTTTTTTTTTTTTTTTTTTTTTTTTTATGAAAAATTATCTTTACCAACTCCAGCCGTATAAACACTACATGCATCTGCAAAACGCATTATATAATATTGTGGAAAGGTTCTACCTTTTCCATTGTCTTCCCAAATTGGATAATAAGTTGGAAAAGCTTTTGGAAAAAATATTTGAAAAAAATAGTTATAATTACAGAAGTTTTTAACAATTAAATTTATAGTACATAGGTACATCCTATTTTTACTTTTTTTTATCGAGCAAGGAGTTTACATATATACATACTTACAATGAACAACAGTAGCATTTTTGAAACCTTTTATATCGTTATAAGTATTACGAATAAATTCATTTAAAATATAAAATCCCATAATAAAAAAGCAAGCATAATTATAAAAAATTATTTGTCGTCTGGCAAATATCCAACAATTATCAATTACTTCTCTAAATTTTTGTCTCATCAAATTCATATCAATGAAATCTAAAATAGTAAAATATAATGAAAATTTAAAAAAATCATATACCTACATACATGTACATGTATGTAATAATGTTTGTATATACATATGTACCTTTCTGAATTATTTCAATTTCATTAATTAACCTTTCTTCAATGATTTGATCAAATAATACATAAACACGATATTGTACAAACATCATATAGAACATTTTTAACATTGAAATTGAACATTGTGTTAACGTGCTAAATGTCTGCAAAAATGAAGAAAAATATCAAAACACAATAGAAACAGCCCTAAAAGATTTGAATTAGAGATCGAATTAGTATTTTAAGTTGAAGAAAAACTTTAGAAACCTTGATTTTTGTTTTCTTAATTTATAAAAAATTTTCATATGTATATTTTTATTATCACACCTCTAAAATATCTTCAATATTTTGAATGTAACGGTATATTAATGCAATATGTCCGTATAGAGCTAGTAAATCCATTAACAATATGAACACAGTTATGCTGTGAATAAGAAAAAATTATAAAGATATTAAAAAATTTGTATATATGTACTTTAATTCTAAAGTAGATTCTGTTATGAAAATGAGGTAGACATCTCATTAAAAAATTTTTTTATTTCAACATACATATATGAAAAAAAAAAAAAAAATTACTGTAGTGGTAAGTTTACGCGACAGGAGACTTTATTTTCCACATACCAAAAAAATGGTCTTAAAATCAGGAGATCTTATGTGACACTCAAGAGACCTAAAAATATATAGGAGTCTGAAGGTCTCCAAACCAAATCAATGAATCTAAAGTCTTCTGTAGTGTAAATTCACCATAAAATTTGGCAAAATACAATTCAAATCGTTTTTTTTTTAAATTTAATACCATACAAAATTTGATGTATTCTCTCAATTAATTATAAACAAAACACATACATATATTATAATCCTACAAAACTGTTAACATTTTATCTTATATAGCTTACATTCGTAATGAATCTTTAAATTTTGATGGTTTCGTTATATTAATTCCTAAGGTAAATGCTAAACGTCTTAATTCAGACAGCCTTTTTTCATTTTTCGAACGAATATTCATACTCCTATTGAATAAATATTCCACTTTAATACTCATTTCAAATATATATAATGTACTTGAATTTATTTTTTGTAATAATAATCGAAATGATAAGTTAAAATGGAAATTAAGTACTAACTGTTTAAGTCTACTTTTATATAGAAAATGAAAAAAAAAATGTATTTATAAAGCAAACTTATGTTCTTAATAATTCAATTATTACACTAATTTTTTTTTAATAGTCTTTCTTGTCTGGTTCCTAAACAATTATTTATCTATTAAAACTAACTAGTCTAGTGTAATGCTTCTATATAGAATTTAAAAAGTAGTAATTAATTAAAAATTAATTAATGAGATTTTAAGATTACAAGCATATATGAAATCTTTTTCTTTCCTTTTAAATATTTAATTTGAATACGTAAACGTGAAGACTTAATTGAAAATTTGAATTTATTGAAAGATAATATCAAAAAAATTGTTGATTAAAGTTCAAGATCAAGAAGACAAATAATAATTTTATATGATCAAAGTGATAAGTAACAATGTTAATTAAGTACTAACTCCACATACTTTGTTTGAGTCCACTTTTATAAAGACAATTAAAAAAAAAAAAAAAAACATTTAAAAGACAAAGTTATATTTTTTAATAATTCAATTAAATACTGTTAATTTGAAAACTTTCTTTTTGAGGCAAAACTTTTAATTTTACCTTGAATTTCATTATTTCAAAAAAATATTTTTTTCTCATCATGCAACTTTTAATTGAGATACTGAATAAATAGAAAAACAATTAAAAAGGGAATATTAATTGAAATTTAAAAAAAACAAATTTTACTACTTATCAAGCTTTTTATTAAAATTACAAATTTATTTTTTAAAAAAATGTGTTAAAAAACAGAATTTATAATTAAATTTTAATAATCTTATTAGCTAAAGTTACAAAGTGAATTATTAAAATGTTAATAATAATAATCGTTTTCGTGTGTGCACACATTAGTATCATTCGTGCACATAATTACCTGTAAATAAATGGTTCTTGGTTTTCTTGTTTTTTTTTTTTGTTTTTTTTTCAACAACAAAAAATTGTACATACTATAAATTGTGATTTTCACATGTGTTCTGTAAATTTTTAATTTTATTTTTTATTGTTGGTAATAAAGAAAAAAATACTAGTTATATTTGTGTTTGTAATCTAAAACAAACTGTAGAGAAAGGATATATAGTGTTTCAATTATTCTTTAATAACATATAGAGATGAGAATTGATTTTGTATATATTTTAGATAATCAAATTATTTGGTTAGATTACGAAGTATGATGAAATATGATGCACTTGTATTTATTACCTGAAATGAATAAATAAAAATTATTTTATTTAAACTGTAATAAGAGTTATTTTTATGAAATATTTTCAACAATATATGTATATCAAAAATTATACAACCGATTGAAATGTTGGTAAGCTTAATGTTGAAAATCCTCCAATCGACATAAAAATTGAAGGATTCGTTCGAAGTATCATCATATTAACGGTTGTCTTAAACTCTATCGATTCATCATACCAATTACAATCGTACCATGCAAAAGGTAAATTTTCATTCTGAAAATAATAAATGTAACTAAATTCTTTAAATAAAATTTCTTTCCTGAAATCTTATTCAAAATAAATAAACAGGCTTCAGAACGTAATTGAAAAATTTATATTTAATTACCTCATCTGATAAATTTTGTCCATTATAACAATATATAAATAACTGATATCCAATACATATCATGTAAATCATCATTCTTATGAGTAATGCCCAATCCCCTTCCTTTCAATGCAATAATTAGTTTATTTTAAAGAAAAATGTATTGATATACATATACAGATTACAGATATTATAATATACATATATGTATATAATAAAGAATTTTTTTATTACCAAACTAAAATTCGTAAGATATAATAATAATGCCATAACAATTATAATTTGAAGAAAATTAACTGGTACAACAAAAGAAAATAATGATGAAAATTCTCTGTAAAATCTATGAAAATCAAAAATTTACATTTTAAAAATATTCCATGAAAATATATATGTACCTACTTGTATGTTACTTTTTAAATGTATTAATGTAAATCTTACCTTATTATTTGACTATGATAGAAACAACACGTAGACAAAAATTTCGAACGTTTATTTTTGGGAACTTTATCAGATGTTGAAAATGTAATTAATAATTTCAAAATTTGAAATAACGTTATGCAATGATTAATTAAAACAACAAAAAATCCATCATGACAGACTGAAACTAAATTTAAAAAACAAAAAATTTAAATTTCATATTGCAGGTAATCCACCTATAATACGGAAAGTATGTAGGTTTACAAAAAAATCAGTTTTATGTAAAACTGTGATACATTTATTGACCCAGAACAGGTACAGAAAGGGTTCCGAAAATTTATAGACTTTTTAAAGTACAATGTTATATCAGGGTTTTCACAAATGTTGCTAGGATATACCGTGTTGTAGGAGGATTACATTTACTTATACATATAATCTTATGATTAGTGTACGAGTAAAATCATATGGATTTTTTTTTCTTACTCGTTCCATTCATGAAATCACTTAAAGAATCAATAATCATGATCAAAAGACTGTATCCTGTTCCTTTATTTTCCAACCCAGGATAATATGTAGGAAAAACTTTAAAGAAAAATGGTACATAATACATATAAAAATATAAATAAAAAAAGATATAAAAAAATTATTAATTATGTAAATTTCAATTTAATTTACCGTTAACTGTTGTATAATTATCTCCAACGACTGCATATTGATAAATATTTCTGATAGAAGAATTTAAAAAATAAGAACACATTATAGCCATACAAGCTGCACAATAAATTATAATTTGTCTTTTTGTTTTAACCCATTGCTGATCAATAATTTTTCTGATTTGATCTTTCAATAAATCTATATCTTCAATTAAGTCTAAATATTAAATAACAATCAAATATTAAAATGTGTATGTGATTAACGTGAAAGTATTTGAATTCAATATTAAAAAGAAAATAAAAACATTTCATACTTGCTTGTAATTTTAAAATCTCAATAATTAATTTTTCATCAATTAATTTTTTTAAAATTCCGTAAAACTTCCTTTGGTTAATCATGAGATTAATTAGTTTTAATAGACACATAATTGTTTGAGGGCCAGTACAGAAAGACTATTAAAAATAATTTCAGTTGAATTCGTAACACGTACAAATTAAAATTAACATGAATTCAAAGCTTTTGTTGTTTAAAAAATAAATAAAAGATTTTTCTTTCATACCTCAGAAACTTTCATTATATCATTTTTGTATCGTTGAAAATAACACCAATGCCCATAAACATTTGCCACAGCTGCCACAGCTATAATAACGGTAATACTGGAAAAAATAATTTAAAAAAAATACATACCTATAGTATTCGAAGTATTCGAGTAGTATGTACAAATTTTGTAAATAAAATTAAAAATTAGCTATAGATGAATAAAATTTACATTCGTAGTGAATCTTTAAATTTTGATGGTTCCGTTATATTGATTCCCATGCAAAATGTCATTCTTCTTAAATCTCGTAATCTCTGAACATTTTCTTTTTGGATTTTTTCCAAACGAATTATTTCACTTTTCGAGTCCATATTTACATATATATGTACATATGTGTAAATAAATATAAAAATCAATTAATTTATTTAAAAATTTTTGAGCCTAATAACGGTAAATAATAATTATTGACTTTGTTCTAGATTAAAATCCTTTATCCTTTTAAATAGATTTTTAAAATTTATCTATTTTATATTTAAATAAAAATAAGAATTAAGATAGAAATTTAATTTATTGTTGACAGCATAATTACATTTTATAAAAAAGTTGAAATTGATTTTATAATTTAATTCATTTCGCTTTGAATTTCATAAAATAGATTGACATTTTTGTCATATTGAAAACATTGGAATGTACTTAACATAAACTGGGTGTACATATTTTATTTTTCACATAAATGTATAAATAATAATTATATTCAATTCTAGAAATAAATTATTTAAATGTTAAAATCGTTTAGAATTGCGACAAGTATCAATTATAAAATATAGCAGAGTATCTATGTACAAAAATGTAATTAAAGGTATTTTAACATACACGGTTAGAAATTTTGGTGTAAAATTTATAACATAATCATATATGTATGTACATTGTACATATTATAATCCTTACTTTTTTCGTTTAGCTTTAATAAGGTTTAAATTTATAAAAGTTATAAAAGAATCTTATATTACATATGTAATACATTTAAATTATAGATAAATAATAAAATTTTGCTATAGAATTTACACTGGACATACGTATAAAGAAAAATGTATAGGAAAAAAATAAATATGATACGTGGATGTATACGATTTTTTTAAAATTTAAAATTTTAAAATTCATACTAAAAATCAATAAGAAAAATCGTATAAATATAAGAATTTGATATGTATTATACGTACATACATATTTAAATAAATAAAATCAGAAAATTATTTCAGAAATATTTATTTACAAAAAATATAGAATTTATATTCAAGTATATAGTATGTAATATTACACATTCTAATTCGATTTGTTTTTTCTCGAAAATACTGAATCAAAAGATGAGTGGTATCAAAATCATATATATAATAATATTTTGTACTTCAACCACACTACACTACAACAACTATTATATCAGTGCGAAATGTATAATGATATTGAACACCCTTTTCTAATACATACAGTCCGTTTCAAAATATTTATAACCTCACCCTACCATGTGTGCATATCTGATATAAGGATAATAATTAATTAAAAAGTCACAGTGAAAAACTATATAGTTTAAATTATAATATTTAAAATATTCAACAATTTTTATTTGATGAAATAAAAGAGAAAACATAAATCTGAAGAATCAATTTTGTCATTAGAAAGTGTACCAGAATGAATATGCAAAAACAACAACTTGTAGAAGAACTTCATAAACCTGCTAGAAAAAATTTTAAACGGCGACATGTAATAGTAAAAGGAATTAATGATTTGTGGCAAGCTGTTTTGTTGAAATGGGAAATTACTCTTCATTTAACAAAAATTATAAATATTTATTAACTTTAATTGATACTTTCTCAAAATACGCATGGGTACACCCTGTTAAAACAAAAAACGCTAAAGATGTTACTGAAGCAATGAATAATAAGTATATTTACAAACAGATTTAGGGAAAGAATTTTATAATACACAATTTAATCAATTTATGAAAAAACTTAATGTTAATCATTATTCAACATATAGCACATTGAAAGCATCAATTGTTGAACGTTTTAACAGAACATTAAAGGATATGATGTGGACAGAATTTAGTATGAATGGATCATATAAATGGATTGATAACGTAAAAGCGTTAGTTACCAAATACAATAACACTATTCATCGAACAATAAAAATGCGTCCCAAAGATGTTAAGAAAAACAATGAAAAATTTTTATTAAAGACAGTTTACAATAACTTAAAAGTTTTTCATAAACCAAAATACAAAGTTGGAGACAAAGTACGAATAAGCAAATATAAACATATTTTTGAGAAGGGATATACACCCAACTGAACCATCGAAATTTTCACGATTACAAAAGTTCAAAACACGAACCCAATAACATATCTTTAAGAAGACTACGAAGGACAACCAATTGAAGGGGGCTTTTACGAAAAAGAAATAATTAAAACCAAACACCCAGATCTTTACTTAGTGGAAAAAATTTTAAGAAAAAAAGGAAGCAAAGTTTTTGTGAAATGGTTAGGATTTTCTAATCAGCAGAATTCGTGGATAGAGGAGAAGGAATTATTGAAAAAATAAATAAAAAACCTTTAACTGTTTATATTCTAATGATATTTTATTTTTATTTCATCAAATTTTATTATAAATTATCAAAAATAAATTGGTATTGCATAAAAAACATTTCAAGTTGTGTTTTTTAGTAAAATCTTTTATTACAAAATTATTGTTTTTTTCAAAATTCCTTGAAACTCTACATACATTTACAGGTATGTATTTATGTTTTTTACAATCAAAACAATATTTAATGTTTGTATTGTTTTCAAAAAATTTATTTAAATATTGAAAACTTATTTTATATGAGATGCCGTTGTAACCTTCTTTTTCTTCATTTAAAAACTCCATTTTGGAATTGTTGTTGTTGCTGTTGTAGTCTTCTTGTTCATCCAGAAACTCCATGTTGTAATCTTCTTGTTCGTCTAGAAAATCCATGTTGTGAGTTTCAAAAATTTCGTTTAGAAACTCAAAAATTTCTTGGTTTTCACTTATATTTTACATTTTTAAAATTATAAAACCGAGGAGGTAAAAAAGTCTTGAAATTAATAAAGTATAAAACTGATTCACATGTGTTTTATATACTCTCGAATACTTCCCACCCATAGATTTATTATCTGATTAACTTTGTGGTCTTGTTGATTTTCATATCTATAATTCAATACCTGATGTGGATAATAGCAATAATTTATTTCATATAGTTTATGAAACTATTCAAATACCTGTAGGGTCTTATGAAGTTGATGACATTGCGAATTTCATTTAAAAAAAAGAGCTCGAGGAAACATAAATTCTTTAAATTTCCAATTTACTGAAGATATTACTTTAACTATTCATTATTGTACTTATGATAACAACTATGTAAAACGTACATTAGTAATGTCGAAACCTGCTAATTTTAATTAACAGCTAATTTCAATATGGTATATTAATGTTGTTTGTTTGTAAAAACAACATACAGGTTATACAGTCAAATTTCATTTAATATTAATAAATTGATATCATTCAAATTTCAAAATATATAACGTTGCAGATTTGCAGGTACAAAATTACTTATCAAAAAAGATATTAGAATTTAGCAATAGTACTAGAAATAGCAAAGCAATTAGCAATATACCATATACAAATTTTTGAACTATACTACCTGCTACATACTACTTATACAGGTACAAATTTACAGGAGTTGATGCATCACCAAATTCCCATTATTACAAAAACTTATTAAGACATTGGTGCTTATTGTGATTTTCGTCAAATGATCGAACAGCGTTCGATTTCATATTTTGGTATTATCATTTTCGATTTTTTTCTTTTTGTTCGATTAAATCGAATAGCTGTTTCGATCACTTTTTTACTGACGAAACGCAATTTGTGATACGAAAAATATGAAAAAAATATGGATATTTCAAAGAAAATGTAACTTTCAATGTTTTAAATGTAATAATAATACTAATAAAATGTGTTTTTATTAATTACTACATACATTATTTATTATTTTAATAGGAAAAATACGGTAATAAGAAGCAATTAGAAAAGCTTGTGAATATCATGAAAATTCTGACATAAATTAATTTTTCTCACAGAAATCCCAAAAATGTTCTAAAACAATAAAATACTTGCTTTCCTAATAACATTTTTTTAAAGTCGAATTTAATAGATGTCGACTCTAAAAACTGAGTATGCATTGAAGTTCTGTACACGAATACATACTTGTAAAAATAAAATCTTCAACATATTTTGTAAAATATTATACTCAGTTTTTAAAGTCGACTTTTGTTAAACCCGACTTTAAAAAAATGTTATTAGTAACTTAAAACAATTTATTGAAATATGTATCTTCAAATTTGAACAGCTGAAAAATTGTTCAAAGAAAATATACACAATAATTCACGATAATGACGATTGTATCCAATGTGTATGATGCAACGCTTTTTGGTCCGTTCGATTGAGTTACATAATACCGAAATTAAATTCAGTCGAATCGAAGAAGATTCTTCGATCAACCTACGAATCGAAAATCACAATTAATAAGCACCATTATTTTTGATAAGTTGATAAGTAATAAGTGATAAGTGGTTGGTTTAATAACGCTCAGGTAAACTAATATTAAATTGTTGTGAATATTCATCATAATTCATAATTCACATTATCTTCTGTTTCTGTTGAATATTGTTGATCTGATTCTGATTGTACAGGTTGTTGTTCATTATTTGTTATTTGTGGTAGTTGTTGTTGCTCTTGAAATTCATTAGATATCAGTAATACGGTAAAGTCTATACTGTTAGCTGTTTGAGACTTGTTTCAGACCTGTTTAAAGACCTGTTTAAGCTGTTTGAAACCTGTTTCAAACCCTGTTTAAAGACCTTGACCTCTGTAACCCCGCACTGATAACGTGATGACGTCACTGAGCCGGAGCCTGAGCCAGAAACGCCATATTCATACTACTAGCATAATAGTTGTAAAAAAACGTAAAAGTAAACCAAAACCTGTAATTTTTAGTGATGATGAGGATAGCGACGATGCTGTGAAAAAAATAATTGAAAGACAAGCTATATCTCCCAGAACTCGTCGTTCAATTGTAGGATATCGCCCTGCTTCACTAACAAGCGAAGAAGATGAGTCAACAGATGATTCAGAAGAAGAGATGTTTGAAGATAAAACTTCATCTCCTAAAGTATAATATTACAAATACAATATATAATACATTTTTATTTTTTTCTAATTACTTCACAATGTCTTCTGCGTTATCTGAAATGTCCTCATAGATTTTAATTGCTTATTGTAAAAGATCAATTATATGAGTTTTCTATTGAATACTTTTTTAAAGGACATGTGTTACAATAAAACTATAAAAGAGACAATTATCAAATACTTAACAATTCACAGAATTTAGGAAATATTAAGAATGTATGTATTAATAAATTGTGTACGAGTCTTCTGCGTTACCGCTTTTTTTATAGATAAATTTAAAACATAAGGTCAAAAAAATAGGAATGCGCTACCTATATACACAGTTTTAAAAGTGAAGGTAAATTGTAATAAATGTAGAAGTATCAATTCTCTACACCTTTCTTATACAACAGTTTTTTTAACAAAATTCCTCACAAAATGTCTTCTACGTTACCAGAGAATCGACCCAAAACAAAAATACACACACGCTCAAGAAAATAATTTCGCACGTACAGTACCTATATGCATAATAAAAACATTTCCCTAGTAACCACATGATGACTGCATCGATGAGCTCATCATGAATGTCTCGATGAAAATCATGATGATTTTTATTCTACGGTCGGGATAAAACTCATTTATATACTTCAAATGTACATAGTGATGAGCTCTATGAGCATTTCCATGAGTATCATGATGATTATCCCCAAGCAGCAATTTAAGGTGTTAACACGGTGATAACACTGTTTTTGCAACTACAGTTGCAGCGACGAATAAGTTGTGAATTGGTTTTTGAAACCTTGTATCAACGTCTTGAAAACGTGGTAGCAACTGTAAATGCACCCGGTTTTTGAAACAAATAAGGAAATTTATCACCGAAATCCAACTTTTAGGTGTGTATTGCAGCAACGTTGTTATTACGTTGTTTTAACGTAAACTTTGCAATCTAAAAGGGTTATTTTGCAACCTTGATGAAACTTTTGAAACGAATTTGGTAAAATGTTACGACCACGCAACGAATAGGTTTCAAATCACCCGACCAAACCTACAACGTTTTAGCAACGAAAAAGTTGCAGTTGAGAGAATTTCAAAATGTCGGATTATTGTTATCCGCAATTAAGTATTAAGCGTATTAAAATTTGAAGCTGAATATTGATAATACATCCCGACACTTTAATATTCTTTCACTTTTCCTGAAACTAATATATGTATGTATATATGAATGAAACTAAGATTTTCTATTTAAAATATAATTCAATTTATTACAAAAGTATATCATATAAAACTACCACTAATATATGTACATATACATATATATATATATACATATATACATATACAGCTGTGTACAACTAATTAGCAGCGATCTGCAACTTGTAAAAATTTGTGGTTTTTTCCTATCTTTTATTAATGCCGAATTTTTGAAATTTTTCTTGTGATATATTTATTATATTACCAACAAAACTACATTTTGAAGGAAATATAATAAATATATCACAGAAAAAATTTCAAAAAATCGGCATTAATAAAGGATAGGAAAAAGCCACAAATTTTTACAAGTTGCAGATCGCTGCTAATTAGTTGCACACAGCTGTACATATACATTTTTAACTTAACTACAAAATTTACAAATTCAAACACATATATAGAGTATATACAATACACTCAGCGTCTTTTTAAAATTACATAGATACAAAATCAATTTCTGTTTTAGATAAAAAATTGAAACAATTTAAATTTTACAAGAATATATTCCAGGAGATTATATATGAGACGTTCAAAAGCAAAGGCTGATCTTTTCCATTTTTTGAAAAAATTGAGTTAATGATGGCAAAATGTTCGTTGTGTTGAGTGCTTTCAATATGACAAATTCCAATTTTCAAAACTTCTTTGATGCTCACGAAAAATGGTTGTAAAATTTGGCATTCAATGCAAAACTGCCTAATTTGTTAATTTCTTTCCTGTTTTTCTCAAAACAAACTGAGATGGAAAAGATCAACCTTTGCTTTTGAACGTCTGATATAATTATTATGCTGTTCATCTTACTGATGGTTTTGTTGTTGTTGAATATGTTGTTGTTGATTTTGTTGCTCAGGCTGCAACTGTTTTTGTTCTTTTCCTGTGTAAAATATTTCGTAAATTATTATTAAATTCCAGAATATATTATAAATCATTAAATTACTTCTCTTGATTCTTGTTACTGAGTGTTTTAAGTGTTCTTTAAAAAAGTTTGCGGTATTCAATGTTGTATATTCTTTAAATTTTATGTTCATCACGCTCCTAATTAAGTCTAAAATATCCTTTAAGCTATTAAACGCTTGTTTTGCTGGTGTTCCTGCCCAAGAAAATTGTTGGAGCAATGTGTCATCAAAAAGGAATGAACACATGCTTCTTAAGGTGGCATTTATGTCTTTTCCACCATACTGTGACAATTTTCTAACCTTTGAAAATAAATAAAAATGAGAACAAAATTGATATACATAGTTTCATTTCTCACATATTGTTTAACTTATTTTCCATAAAAAAAAATTATTTGTTTATTTGTTCATATGTGCATTTCAAAGTTTACTATAAAACATACCATTTTGCTTTTGAAATTAAAATTTCTGAGATCTTTTTCGAAATTATTTAATTTCTCCATTTCAGCCAATGGGAATCCTGTTAGTTCTTCTTCTTCTTGCACAGGATCTATGTCACGCGGTCTCGTAATGTTTCGCTCGATTAAGGTGTTCATTGTCGTTAGAATTTTAGAGTTAAAAAGCTCCTGCGATGTTTTAAATTCTTTAAAATCATTTTGCAGTTTCTGCACTGCCGCTAAAACTAAATGAACATGGATTTTGAAATTTGTAAATGCTTTAAATTAATGAAAAAAAAATAAATTACTTTCATGCAGTGTTTCATTTCCGGGCTGTAATGAAATCATATGGAGAATATTTTCATTATTCAATAACTGTGTTGAATCTAAAAGGTGAAACAATAAGAAATATTTGAGGTAACAAAGTTATTGAATGTATGAGAAAATCGCATTACCTATTGTATTCTGATGCATATTTCCTGCGTTAATTGATATTTCTTGTGAATGATTCGGCAAATCTAGAATTAAAATGTTTCAGAAATAAACCTAATTGAAAACATATTTCTTATTACTTGAAGTTGAAGGAACCTGGACATATGTATTTAAATTGCTTTCGCATCTTTGATTTTCTGGAGTTTCAAGACTTGAAGAGCCTTGTGTATACGTTGAAACACTATTGAATATCTGATTTTCTACTGTCAATTTTCGTAGAAAAAATTTAAACATTAAAATGATATATGTATAAAAAAGTACCTTCGATATTATTAGATTGTATTTCTTCAACGATTGCATTGAAATCGTATAAAGAATTATCTGAAAAATCTTTTATTGGATGATTCCGTTTGCTTTGTTTTGCCTTGATTTCTTGGATTTCAGACTCACTATTAGAGTACTGCTCATAGAATTCCTCCTTTTCTAAAGCCTGTTCCCATGTATCTGAGTTAAAATATACATATGTAAAAATTAAGTATTTATTCATAACATTAAAATTATTTATTTACCAATGTTTTTGCAAATTATGTCACACTTATACTGAGTCCATTCTTTTTCCGGGCTTATACAATTTTTTCTTCCTTTAGTTTGCTCATTTTTTTTTTTGGCCAAAGTAAAATTTTGTCGTCTTTTGTCCAGCAATATGGCACGGCTGTTACCATCACCTCACCATCTTCAACTGTTCTTGCAATGCAAAACATATTAATTTTCCTGTAAAGAATGTACCAGAGGAAAAAATATACTTTCTTCAGCAGAAATTGGTATGCAAAATAGTTTACAGTACACATTATTCCAATTGAAAATTTCGGGCTCATACTTTTCTGTAGTTACGCATTGATATATGTTTATGTGTGATGATTTTAGAGGTACTTTATAAAAATTTGATTTAGTTTTCAATTTGGAACCATAAATAACAGGCATTCCATTATTTGAGCAAGTAAAATTAATACATTGAATGATACTTCCAGCTACTGATAAAAACCACTTGTTATTTTTTCTTGTAGATAAAATGAAACTTTTCGAATGTAATATTTGATATACTCCTTCACAGGAATCAACTTTGTGTATTGTATTTGGAATTTTTTTATCTAGTTTTGGATACACAAATATTTTTTCATCTGCTTTTTGCATCTCTATATTAAAACGTTCAGATATTCTTTTTGCTGCTTGTTGTAACGGTTTATTTCCTGTTCTAAGTAAACTCTTTATATGACCTAAATTATTTTCAAATGGAAATGCGCTGAAGTTATCCAATTTACCATGTTTTTTAACATCATCTTCTAAGTGAATTAGATTATGCACGTTGTAACTAATATTTGCTTCTCCATATAATTCACCAAATTGAGTTACAAATAATTTTAACATTTTTCCTGAAACTTCAATGTATTTAAAGTAGCTCTCATGCATATATATAGTTATAGCACAATGTAATAATAGAAAGTGAATATAATACTCGTATGGTAGAATATCTTTTAGTGCCACAGGTCCTATGTATAACAGAAAAGTTCTATATTCTGTAGCTTTCCAAAAGCTTAAGACATCTAAACCTCTTGGAATCCTGTTGAATTCTACAGGTACATTCTTTTTTAAAGATGATATAAAATCTGACAAGTCCTTTTGACTTTTCGCTGAAAATTTTGCGCTATTTGTCACTGATCTATCTTTAACCCATATTAGTAGTAATTTCTTCATAACGCCTAAACATACCAGGTGCATATAATCTAATGGAAAACTTTGAATCATGTCTAATTTTGGAATATCTTCTAAATCTGATCGAAGTATATGGTGCTCTTCACAAATTCTTCCTCTAAAACTTTCATTAGTTCTTTTCATCCTCGAAAAGCCAACAAAGCTTAACTTATTTGCTTTATGAAAATAGTCCCCTTCTATATCGCAACGTTCACACCCAAAATAAGCATTATGTCCCTTTATACCTTTTATGAAACTTCTTGCAGGTGCATCGCACACAAAACTATCAATTTTTATTTTATATCTTTTGTCTTCATGAACCAGCCCATTAACTATGAGTTGCGAAATTTCTTTTACAAATTTACTCAAAAATTCATTGACAGAATTAGGTTTAGAATGACCATAATAAATTCCGATTACAAACGGAGCACAATTAATTTCTGTAATTGAACATAAAATTGCCCAGAACTGTGCTTTTGAACTTTTGCTTATTGGTAGTCCATCGATATTAATTTTGAGATGGAGTTCATAAAGACATTCAGAGAAAAAATTTTGAATAATTATACATAGAGCATTTTTAATGCCAAAATGCCAATAATGTCCTGGTAAAACCTCATTTACAACAACATCTTTAATAGTATGAAGAAGAGTTCTTGAATCGTATGGTATTGATTTGATTCCTTTATTTCGTAATATCTTCAACAAATCTGTTATTGCTTTATGAGTAACATTGTTTTCAATAGCCCACTCACGTAACTCTTCACACCAAGACTTTTCGTATGATACTTTGCTTTTTTCATTATCAGTGTTTTCTTCATTATCAACATTACATACATGAGCATCAAAGCCACTAATTGATTCATTATCAGAACTACTTGTTTCATTAGTTGGCAAAATTTTATTCGGAGAATGAGAAAAAAAAAGTGAATCTGAAGAATCAAATTGTTCACTTTGCAATAACTGAGTTTTTAATTCAAGTTTATGGATTTTTAAAGTTTTATTCATCCGTCTTCTAAAACTCCATCGACTTAAAATTTTTCTTTTATGTAATGCATTCATGTTTTGAAAAAAACTGATGAAGTACTTTTTAGAATAAAAGAAAATATTGCAAAAAACCACGAATTTTATTATAAAAATTTTCATTTTAAAACACCTATTTTAAATTAAGAATTCAAAAGAATAGTTTTCAATTTAAAACTCGATTTAATTCAAATCTTTAAACTCAATTTAATTAGGTACAATTTTTACATGTAGTTAGCGTTTAAAAAATAATTTTAAGTGTTATCGAAATTAACATTCATTCATTATCATGGCTAATTCGAAATTAAATTTAAATTCTCAATCTAAAATTTGTGCCAAAAGTTCAATTTGGGCCTATGTATAACTAATATAAATAAAATACATACCTTATATTTTTCTATCTGCTTTAGGAACTGCACTCACTTTATATTTTAATTTTTAAAAACAAAAAAACACGTCTTCACTAAAACACTAAATCACGTTGAATGACTAAATGAGTCCAGACTATAAACCGTTAGAATAATATTTACAGCTACATAGGTTCAACGAAACGAATTTACTCAGTAAAGAGTGTTTTTGTAACGAATCCGTTTTTTGCAACTTATTATAATATGGAGTAGTGAATATTCAACTTATACCAATTGAAAATATATTTTTACAAGAACAGTGACCATGCAACAAATTTACTCAGTAAAGAGTGTTTTTGTAACGAATCCGTTTTTTGCAACTTATTATAATATGGAGTAGTGAATATTCAACTTATACCAATTGAAAATATATTTTTACAAGAACAGTGACCATGCAACAAATTTACTCAGTAAAGAGTGTTTTTGTAACGAATCCGTTTTTTGCAACATTTTAATATACAACATTTTTATAAAGACAGTAATCATGCAACAAATCTTATCAGCAAAGAGTGTTTTTGAAATGAGTCGGTTTTGTATAACTCCATAAGGTGCAAAAAAGTTTCTTTCTAACTGCATTCAATTAAGTAACTAAAAAGTTAACTAAACGAGTATTTTTAAAACAAATAAGTTGTGAATACGTGACAATATTACTCAGAAGTTGTGAACTAACAACGCATATTTTTCAAAGTTATAAAATAACTCGCTGACAACGCAAAAGTTGCAAAATTAAGAGTGATTTCGCAACCACGGTTGCAGAATGTTTCTTGGGTCATTAGGAAACATCGATGTTTTTACTGATGAGTATCATGATGATTATCATTAGGAAACTCATCGATGTTTTACTAAATAATCATCACGATTTTCATTAGGAAACGCACTGATAATAAATAAGAATTGATTTTTTTCATAATTGTCTAGGAATAAATGAAAGAAGTTATTTTTTAAATAATTCAAATTAAATTTATTATGTCCTTTTACATTTTCTTCACGTTTTAAATTATTTTTCTTATTCCTATTACTAATATTACATATTATAACGATTGCAATTATTATTTTTTTTCTTCCTCATTTGGTTTGGTATTTCTCCTGCAATAAAGAAAAATTATAGGTATACTTATTAAAATCAAATCTGCATTTATGTTTTCGTAAAGTGAAAATATAAATACCTTACTTTTTTGTACACTTAATCAGCTTGATCCTGGGTAAATCCTGTTAAAATTTTTTTACAATTTCACTTTATGTTCTTCACACAATCACTATTCACTTCGAATGATTTTATTTTATTTTCAATTTTTGTCTTATTAATAGAGTTTTAACAAATGTCGACTAAGTATGCTATGAAATTCTACAAAGTATGTATTAAAAACATTTAAATTTTTATTACTGATGACTGTTCTGATGAAAAAACCAAGAAAGTAATCGAGAACATCATTGAAAACATTGAAGTTTTTATTACTGATGATTGTTCTGTAGGGTAGTAGGGTACTATAACCATCGATCATCAGTTTTTAAATTTTTCGAGGGGTCGGGTACGGACGAAGCAAACGGTGAAGTTGTATTTGTTAAATTGTGGATGTATTAGTGTTATGTACAAAAATGAGTATATAATATTTTTTTATTCATGATCTTCTCGATTACTTTCTTGATTTGTTCATCAGAACAATCATCAGTAATAAAAACTTCAATGTTTTCAATGATGTTCTCGATTACTTTCTTGATGAACATCGATGAGCTTCCTAATGATAATCATCATGATACTCATCAGTGAAAACATCGATGAGTTTACTAATGATAATCATCATGATACTCATCAATGAAAACATCGATGAGTTTACTAATGATAATCATCATGATACTCATGGAAATGCTCAAAGAGCTCATCACTATGTACATTTAAAGTATATAAATGAGTTTTTTCCCGACAGTAGAATAAAAATCATCATGATTTTCATCGAGACATTCATGATGAGCTCATCGATGCAGTCATCATGATGTGGTTACTAGGGTAGGGTTATGATGTAAAAACACTACACACAAAAATTTTAGTTCTCATGTCCAACCACTTGGGGACAAGGAGAAATCGCTAAAATGACAAAAGTTAATGCTGATTTGAAATGTAACTGTCAGCAAAGATAATTAATAAGAAGTAGATATTCCAGAACAGAAAAGCTGTTGAAAAATAAATTTTTAGTTCTAAATCTGTTCATAGAGCGGACAGACAAGAAGGAATCGCTTAGAACATTAGATTTAAAAATACGTTATGACTGTTTTTGCAATAAAAAAAAAATTTAACATACACAAAAATCCTCAAAACTGTAATTAGACAATTTTATATGGAAAATGAGGACGGAGTAAATGTGCATGACATCATCAATTCATCATACAATTTTTTTGTTGATGTTGTACTATATGAAAATTTATAATTAATATATAAACAAAAACAACACACATATAAAAAAATAATTGTTGTTTTTATTTTTCGATTTTCAAGTACCCAACCAATTTTACAATTTTTTTATAATACCGTATTTGAATTTTGTTGTTGCTTCGAACCTAAATACAAAATTTATTGTAAACTTGAAGTCACTGTTTTTTTCTCAATTTTGTATTTTTCCCATTTAGCATATACAAGTATGTATTTTAATTTTTGTATATGCAGATTGTAGTTTATACAGTAGCGGAAAAAACGCATGACTCAAATAATTTTCATTTTTCTAAAAATAATTTATTTATTAAGCTGTATTACAGAATCATGTATGGTTTTTCTTTTCTTATAGAAAATACCTTAAAAAAACACACATACTTAGTTAAAAAACAAACCATCATCCATCCCCACCAAAATTTAAAGTTAGAAAAGTTTTTAGAAATTATTAGTTAGGCGACTTTTATGATCGCTACTGTGTATTATAATGCACGTACATTATAATGTTAACACTTTGCAAGCATTAGCGATTTTCTAATTTTCTAATAATGACTGTGATCATCTCCCGGCTGCAAGGTTTTAATAAAATTTTATAGGTACATACACCCAATTGATCAAAATTTGTAGAGTCCAACATATTATCTAACTACCTCACATTATGTAACATTTTGAAATATAAATATGGGTAAATAAAATGTATTTAAATGTGTATTGTAATGTTGTTAATTAGGTACTTGAATTGAAAACAAAATATCTTATTTCCCTTTTTCATTTGAAAAAAAAATATATAGTTACATAAAATAAAAACAAAAAGAAGCGGGATCTGGATTCTGGATTTCAGTAAAATTTCTTATAGCTTCAAAAACTATAAAAAAAATAAAAATAATTGGATAAATTTTTCATATTATCATGCATTCAATAATTAGAAAACAAATTCTAATTCATATTCCTATACAATACAATATATTTACATACATAATGTATGTACATACAGTCATAATATTGATATTCTATGGATGAAAAAATAAAAAATATTATACTAACCGATGAAACAAATTTTAAAAAAAGAAGAAAAAAAACAAATATTAAATGAAATGTGCACAGCCGGCAAACACGCATTTGTGTACATGCAAAAATGTGTACATAAACATATATATACATATTAAGGGGATTCACTCTTTGGTGCAAATAGGTATTGCATCGTTGCATTCGGTGTATCGTAGCACGAATTTACAACGATACAACAACAATTTGCAACGATACAACAAAAATTCGTGTGTAGATGAATCTACTCCCATCCACACTCAACTACCCCTATTCATATTCAGGTGTAGAAAGCAAGCGTATTTTGATATATTTCACCACTAAAATTCACCACAGCAGGTTTTTAGTTATTCTAGTATCCAATAGATGTATTTTTCATTTTAGAGGTTATGAAATTTGTTTACATATTCTAAATTGTCAGTTATTAGTAATAAATATATATAAAATATTAATTAAATCGGTAATTAGTGATATATATATACATAAAATTAATTAAACTAATAAAATTAATTAAACTAATAAAATTTATTAAATCAATAAAATAATGATAAATATAAATAAAATTAATCAAATTAACTAAATATTAATTAATTATTCTTAGTTAATTATATACTTTTCTGTGCCGTTGATAGTGTGTTTTATTTCAGTTTTGTTAGAAAACAACAAAAGTAGCAGTCACAAACAGAAATTTATTTTTTGGCGTTCAAATTTACAGGTTAGAATTTGTTCCATATATGAAAAATAGCGTTCCATTCACAAACTACGCCTAACTACGCTCAAATACGATTATCTACTCCGGAGTAGCCAAAAGGAACGCAGCTGCTATTACAAGGAATTTCGAATACTTGATTTGATGCGATGCTTTTTTGAATATGTGACAACGCGTTATAAAAGTTGCGTTGCATTTTTGAACTTATGACAAGCATCAGCATCGCATCAACAAAGCAACGATTCATTTTTGAAGATACACTATATTATATAAATATAGGTATACACAAAGTTATACTGGAAACTGGTTTGATTTGGTTATACACAAAAAAAAAAAAAATAACAAGAAGAGCATGAGCGAATGGATAATAAAAAAAATCACTCGATCATTTTTTTTAAGTTTGAATTTCAAAACGTTAGTTCTACTTTTGCCTTTAATGAAATAGAGTAAAAATACAAATGTACTACGCGAAATATCTATTGTGTTAATCTATAATCATTGGTGTTTGCTAACTAATTTTTTTGTAGTAGATTCAAGCGAAAAGTAAGTAGATTTTTATGTAGAGTTGACTTTGACTTTGACAACTGAAAAAGGAGAGAAAGTGGAAAGCCGATTCGAAGCAAGCCAAGAAAAAGGAGTACATTTTGAAAGAATAATTTCCTTTTTTTAACAATTAAAAATACAAAACAATTACAAATGGTTCGTGGTAGTGTTATGAGAAATCGTTCAATGCGAAGTGGACTAAGAGGGCCATACAAGAAAGCATTTGTACCAAGGCATCCTTTTGACTTAACCTTAGCTGATATTTTTTTCCCAAAAGTTAATGTAGCTCCAGATGATTCTGCTCTTACATCGGTAACTTATTTTTGTTAAAATTACTTTGTTTCCAATTAAATATTCTAATTTCAACGAATTTAACTATTGCAGGCTTTATTAAAACGTAACCAAGATCTGAATCCGACTGCAGTTGAGCAGGCGGCCATTGGAAATTTGGTAACAAAAGTGCAAGGCGTTCTTGATAATTTAGTAGTTGCTCCAGGAGATTTTAATACATGTGTAAGTTATTTAAATAAATGCTTTTGTTAAACTTGTTAAATCTTTTATTTTTTACTTATTTTTTTACTCAGCAATTGGATGAAGTAAGACAAGTTGGATCTTTTAAGAAAGGTACTATGGTAACAGGAAATAATGTTGCTGATATTGTAGTAATTTTAAAGACACTTCCAACAAAAGAAGCTTGTGAAGCACTTGGAAAAAAAGTTGAAGAAGATCTTAAAAATTTGATGAAAACTGAGGTAGTGACCAAAGCTGATGCATTGAAAACAACTTTACATGAAAAAGGATTTGATATTTCAAACTGGCAAGCAAGAGTTCGTGTATTAATTGCAACATTACCACAAAATATTCGTAAATTAGAACCAGAAACACATTTAGATGCAAAAACAATGCAATCACATTTGGCAGCGATACGTCATAGCAGATGGTTCGAAGAGAATGCACATCATTCATCGATTAAAGTTCTAATTCGTATTTTGCGGGATTTAACAAAACGTTTTGAAGGATTTTCTCCTCTATCACCATGGATGCTAGATTTACTTGCTCATTTAGTTATTATGAATAATCCAAGCCGACAAGCATTACCGATAAATTTGGCATTTCGAAGAGTTTTTCAATTACTTGCTGCAGGTCTATTTTTACCTGGTTCAGCTGGAATTACAGATCCTTGTGAAGCTGGACATATTCGTGTTCATACATCTATGACACTTGAACAACAAGATATTTGTTGTGCTACAGCACAAACTCTTCTTCGAGTTTTGGCACATGGTGGGTACAAACATATTTTGGGATTGGAAGGAAACACAAGCATCGCCAGAGAAATGTCTGTTTGGGATGGTGTTGTTGTATCACCAATGGAACCAGTCTATGAAAGACCAGATGAAAAGAAAGAAGGTGAAGAAGAGGATGACATGGAAGGTGTTGAAGGAGATATTGAAGATGATGCCCTGGGAATGGGTATCGACATGGCAATATGAATTCAATAGATATAAAGATTCAATTCAAGAACAATAAATTAAGATAAATTATTTTAATTGATTTACCTAATTGCGTATGTTTTAAAAATTCAATAAATTTTAAAATTTTAACAGTTTTTATATTATCCTAAATTAAGTTTTCCAAAAGATTTTAATACAAATAAATGCCAAATACCGTACAAATACAAAATAACGAAGAATTTGAAAACGCTTCTGATGCTTGATTATCACATTCAGCATCCCATCGACATCTTGCTATATAACGACATCCGGATCCCAATTCTTGTCCTATTATAACTTGTACAACATGTTTATATCGTCGCATATCTAATTCACGTACAGCTTGATTAACTTCATCGGCAATTTCTTTTGTTATTGTCTTTGCTTCCATGGAATCATAAGTCTTACCTTCGCAAATATAAGATTTTATTATTATTATATAATTATATAATTATATAATTTATTATTAATCTTTACCTTGAAGACGGTTAATTAATATTCTCCGTATAAGTGTTTTGATTTCAGATGTTTTAAATGTTTCCGAGAGTTTTGGTCGCATTTGATATGTTTTCTCTGCATTGATATCACCTTCATTATTAATTTTTGATTGTGAATTTGTTTCTAAAATTTCATCTGATTTCAATTCACTCATTATAATCATTTAATTTAAAAGATTTGTTTTTGAATTTTTCAATGAATTCCCTTCCTCAGCGAAATAACCTGAAGCAGATAAAACACAAACAAACTGTTGTCAAATGTTTGACGGTTGCTATGGACGGGAGAAAAACCAGTGATGCCAGTTGAAGTTTAGTGTTAAAAATGCTTAAAATACCTTTACACTACTTGATTTATCATATTATGACTTAACACTTGACATGTATTACAAATATTTTTTTGTTTGACATTTGATTTGACTTCGAAATATTTGGGTCTTTTATTTGAGTGGATTGAATAAAGTAATTTTAAAAAAAATTAAGTGATAATTTTAAATAATAAAACCTAATATTAAATTATCCATTTTCCATTCATATTAATACTGGACAAAACATCTGTATGAAATACAATCTGTCTATTAAAAATATTAAAAGTTTAAATTAATCTTCGTTCATTGAGACATGGCGGATTCCCTATGAGTGAGACAACAATATAAATTTAGTCCCATTTTTACAGTATGGTATTTCATATATACATATATATATATATGTATATGGTTTTGTCCAGTATATATGTATGTCAATCAATGGTTGGAAAGAAGTTCTCCTTAAAATGCACTGAAACGGAGAAAAAAATTGGTTTTTGTAGAACTTTTAACGGTACTTTTTTCAGCTATAAATTTGACACGTTGGGTGTTTTTCTTTATTCATTCCGTAGAAGGAATAGAACGGACGGAATAAGTTTTAGAATATTCGGAATAGAATGAATAAAGAAACAAAAAAAGAATAAACATTAAGAAAAAGATTGAGGTTATGTGAAATATGTGCATTAATATAATAATAAGCTTAAGGTTAAAAAAACTTCTATAACATATACTTTTTAAAAATTGATTATAAAGCCTCTGTAACTACGATGATATTCAAGAAAGAGTTGTTCGAGGACGTTTCGGAAGTTTCTCAGTAACTTTCTCCGTTCTTTAAATTCATGTTTTTCGAATATTCCATCATATTTAATTATTTTCAAGAAAGGAATCGATTCTAGACAGGAAGCATTCTATTCACTCATCCCAAATCCGAAAACCCCATGTAAATCCCTTCACGTTTACTACCCTAAAACTCTTTCCAAAATTTCAATTACGTCACGAGGAACACTCTTACCCACAAAGTCAAAAGTAAGTGGATAAAAAGTATATAATAATAATAAATAAATAAATATATTAAATAAATAAATAAATAAATAGAATATAGATAAATATTAATTAATTAATTAACCTTACTTTTGTTGATATTTTGTTGATTGTCAAATATAAGACTATAAAAAAATAATTTTTTTTTCATTATTTATATTATTTATCCAAAAAAATTATTTTTTTATAGTCTTATATTTGACAATCAACAAAATATCATCAAAAGTAAGGTTAATTCCATTTATTCTGTTTTTATTCCATCTTTATTCGCGGATTGAAAAGAATGCGTTCCATATATGTATTCTGAAAAAATTAAGAAATATAGAACGGAACATTCGGAATACTTTTATAGAATAAAGAAACGCATATGGAATATTCCAAACGTTCAGAATGATTAAAGAAAAGCACCCGTTAAAATAGGACATTTCAAAGTACCGTTAGAAAAAAGTACTATTTCAAAAGCATACGCCACCTAATAAGTTTCCAATACTTTACTTACCCTGTTTTGTTTCCTGTTACGTACCTGGCATGGAAGTGGGTACCTTTTGCAAGTTACTTTGTTGTTGTTGTTGTTTATGTGGGTGGGGGGTTACAAGCTACTTAGTGAAGCAAGGAATTCGTGAAAGTAAGTATTGAAACAATTTAACTGAAAATTTACGAAAAAAAAAATATGGAAATTATGGGAAAAAATGCAAGTGGTAGGGTTTGTTTTATGCTTTAAATGTTGTCGTAACCCTTCAATTTTTTATTGAAGTTTTTCGAAATTCAGTGAGTTGAGACTTGAGAGTTAAGTTTATTAATTTAAAAAATAAATCTAGAATGAAACATTCAACAACTTTGTTCAACGTATTTCTGTAGATGGCAAATCTCTAAAAAGTTGTACAAATCTTTTACAAAATAGATAATAAAAATATCTGTCATGAGAATTGGCTAATTGATTTCAAAGTGGTTAAAATGGATAAAATCAATACTTAACCCATATCCAATAAATCAAAGACGGTTTAGTTATGGAGCTTCGGATTAATTTAATTTATGCCAAATAAAAATTACGCCAAGAAAAAAAAACAAACATTTTTTTTTTTAAATATTTTAAATTTTTGAAATTTATTTCATTTTATGCTTCAATTTTTCGTTTTAGTACAATTCCATTTTCTAGTGTTTCTAAATTATATAAAATTTTTTTTTTTTACTTTTTAAATAATATTTTTACACTTTTATTTTGTTTTGACTAGAAATCATAATATATCATGAATTTTTTTTTACGAATAATTAATTAATTAATTTGAAAAAAAAAAAAAAAAATTTAATTCTTTAAAAGATAGAAAATATAGAAAAGAAAATTAATGTAAAAATTGTAAGATAATTATAAAAATGCATTAAGAATTAAAATTTTTATAAGAAGAATTTAAAAAAAAAAACCTAAAGCATAATAAGAACACTTAAATAAATATTACTTTTTTTTTGTTAAAAAAAAAAAAAAATGCATAATAATATTATTAAAAATATAATAATAAAATAATTAATTTTAATATAAACAATTAAAAGCAAATAATTGATAATAAAAAATAATTACAATATAATATAATAATATTAAAATTTAAAAAAAAAATATATAAAATTATATATATGTACTTATATAGAACTTATTAGTAAAAACCAAAGCTGTTTAAATAATAATTAAAAATTATTATATATGAATATGTATGTACGAGTATGTGTTTATGTACTTTATTGTTTTCTATTTTGTTTTCAAATAATAATAATAATAATAATAATAATAATAATTTGGTGTGAGTTCATGTTATATATTTTTCTTTCTGTTTCATTATAAAGATTTTTTCTTTGTCAAGTTTTTTGTTTCTAAAAATTCATAATTCATAATTACATACTTTTTCATTAATATGTATTTCAGTTTTTTTTTTTTGAAAATAATTCATTTTGCTTTTTTTTTTTTTTTTAAATTCATTATATAAACAGTTATCGATACGATATTTATATAAATATCCTTTTCATAATTCTAAATTCATAATTATAATAATTTTAATGATAACTTTTTTAAAGTTTTTATATGAATGTTATAAAGATTTATTTTTATTTTATTTTTTTAAATAGCATCATTTTAAAAATTCATAATTCAATAATTTCATTTAATTTCTTTTTAAATATTTATTAGATAATTCATTTTTAATATAAAGAACAAAATAAGAGAGTGATTTCATTATTATTATTATAATTATACAAATAAAAAACATAATAATTTTTATTTATTATTTTATAATAAAGCACATTCTAGGACATACATAATCAATTTTATTCTTTAAAAATTCTATTATGTATTTGCTTTAGGAAAATTCTTATCTTTTAATAGTTTTGTTTTTAATTTTCGGTTTCATGACAATTCTTTTTAAAGACAATAACAGAAAATATATTATGCATGCATAAAAAAGTTCAATTTAAAACAATAAAAAAAAAAAACAAAAATGTCATGTACATTTATTTTAATTTTCCAGAGAAGAAAATTTATCATGCGAAATAATTGTCATAATTTTTTATTTTTTTATTTTTTGTGAATGTTGAAATTTTTCTATAAATATGATTTTAATTTTAATCATACATGGTCAAAAATTTATAGATAATAATTAATATGATTTTCAATTTTCGAAATTTGATACTAAGATCAAGTCAAGTAATGTTAAATATGGATATAAATTAGGCAGTGAAAAGATAAAGAGTTATTATTGTGACATACACATTTTTTTTTTTTTTGTTTTTCCTTCTAAAATAAATTTAATTTTAAATGCAGCTTTTTTTTTTTTACTTAGACTAAGACAAATATTTTTCGTTAGTTAAAAATATTAAATTAAAATTCATATCATCTAGAAAAAAGAAAACAGCTTTTAAAATTCATATTCAAATTTGAATTCTGATGAGATAGATGAATAAACAAAAAAAAAAAAATAATTGTGAGGAAAAATGTGCATCTTCGAAAACGTCAAGATGATCGTCAATTGATGAAATTTAGCAATTCAAAGTTTTTTGTATGAAATAAGAGCAAAATTTTTACAATTAAAAAATTCATTTACTTTTAATTTTGCTTAGCAAATTAATTTCACATAACAGACTTCAATTTGTGATTGAAATTATTCAGTTTTCTCTTGTTTTAATGTTAAAACCTATTTTCAATTTAAGTTTTGCTTTTTTAATTAGGTTCCTATTGTATTAAATTCTTATTACACCTTTCATTGTTAAATTTTCAATTTTCTTCTTAAAAATTTCATTAATTAGAAAAGTGAAAAGTATTTTGTACAATAGGAGTTTAATTTCGAGAATTTTGAATTTATTAATTAAATTATAATTAAATTTCGCTTCGAGACGAAATTAAATTTTAAGAAAAAAATTTTTTTGTAAGAGAATATGTTTGATGTGTCAGATTAATTTTATATATTTTTCTTTGAACTATTCTATAATTTTTTATTCTATTCTAGTTTAAGCATTTATTTAATTTTTTAATGGTTTTTTATTTTCTTGTTCTTTATAAATTTACTGGCCTATTCTATTATTCTATAATATCATCATAATTAATTAGTTATGTTTAATATGTGTGTTTTTTTTTTGTTTATATTTTTATGAATTGTATTTTCACGTCGATTTATAGTGTTATTTTTTTTTCTCCATTATTATTATTATTATTTTCACATTTAATTAAATATAATTAAATTCTAAATATTTAATGTGAGTTTTTTTTTTTTTTAATTTTTATTGTAAATGTTTACTTTATAATATTTGGCAATTATTCTTGTGTTTCTGTTTTGTTTTCTTTATCTTTTCTCATTTTCTTATTTCATCGTATTTTTTTTTTCTTAATCAATTGATTTAATTATTATATTAATTATATGTCTATTCATTATTATGTACTATCAAAAAACTAAAAACAATTCTCTTAAAAATTTCACAATATGAATATAATATTGAATTAAATATTTTTTTTAAGTCATTTTATTATTACTTTTTTTTATTTCATTAAATTTTATTTGATCGTAAACTGTTTTCTACAATTTATTGAATTTGTATTTTAAATTATATTTAATTCGATAAAATCAAGTAAAATATAAAATAAAAATAAAATCAGATTATGAATGAAGCAAGTTACTTGTTTTTTGTTTCAATTTTCTCTATTTTTTGTTATTGTAAATTATTTTAATATTGAATTTTGGCATTTATAATTGGTGTGATCATATTTTCACTTTATTATTATATTTTTTTTTAATCACAATTCTATTATTTGTACTTTAAAAACAAAAGTTTAAAATGCAATTATTTTCCTAATTGTAATTCCAAAGTATAAGAATTTCAATAATTCAACGATTTTTTTTTCCAATTTTGAAAAAAAAATAATAATAAAAAAGTTTACAAAAAAGAAATCAGATTTATCTTCTAAGAGACCGTTTTATGTACATGATATAAATGCATAGCATTGGAAAATTTTTGCATTGTAATGCATGTATCTCATGAGAATACGTTCTCTTTTACATAATATGTATTTTTCTTCTTCTGCTTAAATATAATGCTTTGGCTTTTCTAGAATATTAAAAAAAAAAAAAAATTGACAAATGAAAAATATAATTGCTTTTTTTTATTTGTCTTGTTTTTTTTTTCGCACAATATATATTTTTTTTTTTGATTTTCAAAATAAATTATTTTCAAAACTACATATTTATATTACAAAGTTATTAGAATATCTATGTTTTCTTTTGTTTTAAAAGAAGATTTTACAATTAAAAAAAATAACAAAAATTATTATTTGTTTTTTTTCGTAATATTTTTTTTTAAACACGATTAAAGAAGTCCTAAGAAAAAGAGCCTTATTTATGATACACAATGGTTTACCATTAAAATTTAAAAAAAAATATATATATAAATTCCTAATCTAATTCAAATTCTTATCTTTGTTCATTATAATTTTTGTCTTCAATAAAAAAAACCGTTTTTTTTTTCATTTCTTTTTCATCAAATTAATCACATTTTTTTTTCATATTTTTTCAGTTTGCAAACAAAAATGAAAATATGTATTTTATTTCTACATAAAATTTCAATGTTATAATTTACTTTCATTTTTTTTTTAATTATTCGGCAAATATTTAGAAAAAACATTGTTTTTGAAAAAAAAAAAAAAAATCATTATTATTGTAAATAACTTTACAATGAATTACGTTGATTTATCACGTTGTATATGTACGAATAACATCACGTATAACAGCTCTACATAATGGACAATGTCCACCCCCAACTCCACGCCATTGTTCAATTGCACAATCGTAACACATACACATATGACCGCACATATATAATACTGAATCAATTGGATTTTCATAACAAATTGTACATTCTGCACCAGATGAACTATTCTCATGTTGTGAATCCTTCCATTGATTCATAACAGCATAATTAGAACTAGTTGGATGTGCTGCAGAAATTGGCTATAAAAAATAAAATTAATTTTGTTATAAATTAAAAATATTCAAAATTAACGTACATACAAATAAAATTTTGCTAATAAATAATTTATTGTTACTCACCTCCATGTACGTACTACTGCAATTTGATAACATTGTTGTACTTGAACCTGGTGCTGCAGCAATTGCTGTTGTAATTGGAACTTGACTAATACGAGTTTGACTACCATTAATTTGATTTGAGATAACATCACCATGAGCTGGAGGTAAATTAACAACTAAAACAGTACCACCGGGTTGAATTTGAATCATATCACCATTTGAAGGAACACTTATCATACGACCATTTGCTGATGCGGCAGCAGCTGTTACTGTGGCAGGATTTGTTGTTGTTGCTACAACAGCGGCATTACCAGGTGCTGCTGCAATAACTGTTGGTGTTGATAATTTTCGGCTATCAGAAATTTGTGAATTTATACTTGAAACCGATTCAGAAGGAGGAAGAACAACTTGAAGACGTCGTGGTGATGGAGGCATTTGTGGACCGCATGTTTGTTGCTGTTGTTGTTGTTGAGCTGCAAGAATTATATTTTGTGGTGGCTGTCGGAATACTCGAACACTTTGTGTAGATCCGTATACATCTAAGAATGCCCATAATTGAAGACTTTGATCAACATGCATAACAACAACTGCTGGTCCATCATTCTTACTAATTGTTACTTCACCATTTGGTGTAACACAGAATGCAATTTCATCGCCACGTTGTGGTGTTGATGCGATATCTTTACTAACGACCCAATATTCTGGACGATCCAAAAGTGAATCAGAATCATCAGGGAGATCTGATGGTTGTAAATTAGCTGGATTACATGATGTTAAACCTAATGCTAAGGCTCCAACATACATATGTTCTGTTTTAAGAACTTGAACAATTACTTTTTCACCAATTCTTAAAGGACGGGCTGTAAATACATATCCTTGACAGAAATCAGTCTCAGTTCGTGTTGCAATGAAACGATCTTGTGATAAACGTATATTACGACCTTTCGTTATATGAAATGGTACAGGAATAAGACGTCCGCTTGCATTATATCGTACTGGAGGTATTGTATTTGTGTCATCATTTATATTTAATGATTGTATTGAAGGCATTACACGGTCAATATCTGTATCTGGTAATGATCTTCTGCCTCTATGATATGCTGATGATTGCTGATACATATATATACGAGCATCAAGAAATTCAATTGTTGTACAATTACCATATACATCAATTAATGTCCATAGGCATCCACGTGTATCAACTCCACTTAATATAACACCTTTTTCTTCATCATTTATACCATAAATAACATCTCCAGCACTATTAACATAATAAAATAATACATTATCTTTTTCACAGAATTGTTCATGTAAGGCTTTTGCCCAAAATCCTGGTCGATTTGTTAAATCTGGGCATGCATACTTTGGTAAACTATTTTCTAATGTGGCAGGATCATGATTTGTAAAACCAAAACGTATTCCACCATTCCAATTATTTGATATTTCTGAAAATTTAACACATACTCTTTCATTTAAACGCACTGGTCGTGAACTAAATGTAATTGCACGACAAAAACTTTCATATCTTCTAGCCATTGTTCCATCACGAGATATTCTTATATTGTCACCATGAACTGTATGAAATTGTAATGGTGGTAGATTATTTGGTCCGGCACAGGTTGGACTACGACGTGCTAAAAAGAAAAGAAAATAATAAAAATAAAAAGTTGAATTATTTTTTAGTTACATCATGTTAAATCATTTTTTTTTCTTTTATATAAGATTAAAAATTATTACTTTTTCTTTTTCTCTTTTTTTGTGTACCAAAATTATTATTATTCCCTTTAGTGTTTCTTAACATCTGTTTTTTTTTTTTTTAAAGTAAAATAAATTAAACAATACAGAAAAGAAAAAACTTAGAATTCTTTTTATTCAATGTCAATTCAAAAATTTTAAAAATTGCAAACCGTGATAATGATAAGAAGAATTCATCATCATGTGAAAAAGGCATTCAGAGAAGAAGAAAAATAGGATATCATGAGAAGCACATTAGTTGAGTTTTCAAACACATTTATGTATATAAAAAAAAGATGCTAAAGAATTGAAAATGAGAAAAGTACATCTGTTTCTTCTTATATACAATACAAATGTATGTACGTTTAAGACCTGGAATCACCCTCTTTTAGTATTTATTTTTTTTCTCTATGATTTCTTGAATTTCAACATTTTTAACGAAAATTTTCATCCCTTATGTTTTTTGGTTGTATACCTTACAACAAGATCTTCTTTTAGAAAAAAGAAAAACAAGAAGAAATAAAAAATATCTATGGTATGGTTATATGCACAATGAATGGAATTGTAACCTTTGTAGAGGTGGTAGTAATAATTTTAAAGTGCATATATAGCATAGAGAGACAGCAAAAAGAAAAAGGTAAACACATATATAAATAGATAGGTAAAAACACAATCTGTTTTTTTTTTCGAAAGTTAAAAAAAAATACTGAACTGAGAACATCTGCCAGCTGTTCCAAATACAAGAGAATTCAATAAGAACTTAAAATGAACGAACATCCCCTATGTCAAAAATTCAGGTTTATAAAATATAAGAAAGAACATTTATAATTATGTATTATGTGTTTTTTTTTCTTTTTAATGATGTTTTACGGTTGAACTTTTTTTTTTCTTCTTCATCTCAATTTTAATTAATGTGTAGAGTATATCTAAATGTATTGTTTTTTTTTTTTTTGAGTAAATCTAAAAATGTTGTACGTGCTTTTATAGAATCCAAATGTAAAACATTTTTTTTTTTCTTGAAAATGACTTGAAATTTTTTAACAAAAAAAAAAAAATTATTTTATAAGGCACTTTTTAATTTGAATACATTGACATTGAGGGGCACAAAAAATTATATGAAAGTTTTTATTTTTTTTTTTGAGATGATTTTTCAAATAAAATGGGATCTATATTTATGTAAATTTTAGGCATTTCTTCTGAAGAAAAAAAGAAGAAGACGAGAAAAAAACTTTAGCGGTAAGAATTATTTAATTTATCGTTCAATGATATAATATATATATATTTTTTTTTGTTAATTTAAACAAGGTGAATATTTCTCACAAAAACCAAAAAAAAAAACAAAATTCTTGTAATAATTTAAAACCGGAACCTATTACATACATTCAAAACAGGGACTTTTAGTTCTTGAAATAAATAACATTTAAAAAAAAAAAAAAACTTACAAATTTTCACTTGAAACATTCTGTTAGGTACAAAATTTCTCATCATTTTTTTTTTTATTCCCATACGATCTCACGAAACTCGTAACAGTTATTTCTTTTCCAAAATGAAATACGAGACAAAAGAAACAATAAAAAGTCAAGAAACCAATTAACAAACTAAATAATTAGCAAAAACAAAAAGAAAGCCAAGAAAAATTCAAATTAATATCATACATATAAACTTCCTTATTATTATAATATATTTTTTTTTAATGTTTTATAATTCTATGTTATACGAATTTGAATTATGATGATTATCATTTGGATTTTTCACATTGTAACTAATCTACAGAAAATAAAAGAAGAAGATAACAACAACAGAAATTTCCCACGCTATTACAACAATAAACCGTGAATTAAATTGTAATAAAAATAATAAAAAACCGATGAAATTGATATTGTAATTTGCAATAATGATAATAAATGCATATTATTAACACAAAAAAAAAAAAAAAAAAGGAAAAACACATCATAATTGCAATAACAATAAAAATGATCTCCTCCTCTTCGGCATACCTAATATCGTTTTTTTTTTTTGCTTATGTTTGAATATTGATCTTAATTTCACGAAATTATAACTCAAGTAATTGTCATGGACTTTTTTCTTCTTCTATTTTTATTATTGGGAAAATTTCAATAATATATGCTAAATGAGACGAGACATGAGAATTTGCAAGGTTTTTCTTTTTTTGCTTTTTCGATTATGTATAATTTTTATTGTTTCATAAAAAAAAAATACGGATATTATGATATTTCAACCCACTTGCATTATAAGTTTGTTTTTTTCTTTTAACTTTTTGTCTCCGAATGTGAATTTTTTAACATGAAAATCGGAACCCAATTTTCGATCGAAAATGATTTGTTGTCTCTATCAGTTTAGTTTCAATTGAAATTGACAGTAAAATTGTTTTCGATCGAAAAGTTGGTTTTGATGGGATTTCGGAATCAGAGTGTAGTAAAATTTTAGATACATAATTTTTTTATTGATTGTAGAAAGTTAGTCAAAAACGATGTTTTTGTGATGATAAATCAGGTTTTATAGAAAAATATATGTAAGTAAATTTTAAGT
The DNA here is from genome assembly GCA_932526495.1 of Bombylius major. NCBI lineage: Eukaryota > Metazoa > Arthropoda > Insecta > Diptera > Bombyliidae > Bombylius > Bombylius major. The sequence continues at coordinate 20,231,804 of OW052042.1, read as the reverse complement.
TTAAAAAATGAATTTACGTGATTCAATGCAACTTTTTAGATTTCAAAATCTGTATGTTTTCAATTTTAAATAAATGGGTTAATTTTCCCAATTAGAAAGAAAATTGCACATAAAATTGTATCTTCTTTTAATCAGTATTAAAGACGATCAAAAATGTAATTGACATTCAAATTTAAGTGTATTCAATTCAAAGTTTTAAATAATACAAATTGCATGCTACACAAAATTATTTCAAATAAAAGATTTTCTCTTTTTTGTGTTACTTTAGATACTTTTTAACTTCAGTGTGTGTGTGTTTTTTTTTGCATTTAATTTATTTTTATTGAAAAGACAAGAAGAAAAACGAAGAATGATTTTAACATAGAAGAAAAATAATATCTGGTATAGTTCTCCTCCTTATAATATATGTAACCTGTTTTTATGTATTGTATAGCAAGCAATTATTATCGGTTTTATTTTTTGAAATAAATGCCGTTTAGTTTTTGTTTTTTTGTTTTTTGTCTTAGAGAAGATAGTCTTAACCATTCTCATTCATCTTTATTTTTCATTAGTTAATACCGCACTTTGCCATTTCGGCATGTATGTAGATACAATATAAATGCTGTATAATTTAACAAGAGGTTGATTATAATAAAATATTGGTACTATAAGATATTTAAAGAGGAGTTCAACGTATTTTTGTTTCATATAGGTAGTTATAAGTTCAAAATGAAATATCTTATTCGCACAAATAAAATTTTTCTTTATGTACGAGTACATACTGTACATAGGATGTATTATATTTTTGTGAAAAAAAAATTAAAACAAAGAATGTGAAACCAACAAAAATAAGAAAAAAAAATAAAGGTAAAAATTAACACGAACTGTCGATCTTCTCTTGTATTACATACTTTAGTTTTGATTTTTCCTTCTTTTTTTTTTTTCTATAGTCACGATTTTTCATACCTTTTTTACATAAAAATTGAAAAAAAAAAAAACATACATAAGTAAATTGAAATTATTTCTATAACCAAACCATATACCAATTATTATATTGTACATATTATTTGTAATATAATTTATATTACCAACAGGTAACCATTAAAAAACGTGTATTTTGTACAAAAATTTATTATTAAGTGATTAATAACAAAAAAATAAAACCAAGGTAGCCTTAAAAAACAGAAAAAAAAAAAATGTTTCGGTGTTATAAAAATATTTTCACACAATTTGTAAAACTTTACAACATTTTTTATTTCCAAATTTGTGGTTTTCTGTTTTAATTTTTAAAGTATGACTTTATATTTTTTTTTCTCGAATAATCCCCTTCATAATCCTTTGTTAAGTAATTCTTTTTTAAAAAAAAAAAAAAGTTATCTTTTACATAAAAATAAGAAAGAAAAAAAAACTCCAACTCTTCAACAAAAGTTTAGTTTACATATTACACAGAAAGGAAAATAAAAAAACTGTTATTCCTTTTTATTTGTTAAATCCTTAAGAGAAATAACATTTGTTGCAATAAAACATATAAAATCCCCTTTAAGTCAAGTGGATTTACCTACTTATTGACAATTTTTCTATCTTTGAAAAACTTTTATATTAGTATCTGTATGTAACAGAAAACACATCTGTGATAATTCCAAAAGATACAATTTTGTTTTTTTTTTTCTTTCTGATGTTCATAAATTTTTTTTTTCTACTCTATATTCCTCAAGAGACATTTTTAATTTTATTCTACTATGATATACATACATATCTACATATATAGACAAAATATGTACGTTATTATATTGAAATTTCTATTTTAGAAAATCCACCCTCACTATGTATTTATGTCTACGTTTTTGTGGTTTATCAATTTTAAAAATCATTTTTTTCGGCTCCTTGTTGTCATCATAATATAAAGTCTATTGCATAAAAATTTAAACAAAAATAATTTGTTGTTGTTGTTGCGATCAATAAAACCATTTTCATATTTGTCATATTCATTAAAACGAAAAACCTTTATTTTTTATTTTTTATTTTTATTTTCTATTTTCATACAATATGAATCGTCCAGAGAATGTCACTCAAAGCGTATATAAAATTCTGATATTTTTGTTGTTGGTTGCATCATAATCACCCAATCCACCCACTAAATTAACCGCAAAATTTCAAATTATTTGTGTACATATACCTATATACAAATCTTTGTTGATGCAGAATTTTATAGATGAAAATAGAAAGAGGGTTGATTGAGGATATATTATGTAGTTCATATGTATGTAGTTCAAGTAATGGAATGGGATTGAAAAAGCAATGGACTATTATAATAGGTTGATGAGGGTGGTATAAATATCGTAATAATTGTTATGGAATGGGTTGATTGAACTTTTGTAGACATGTATAGATGTGGATATAATAAAGAAGCTATTTATTCAACCATGTTTTACTTTCAAGATAACATTTTCATATTTATCAAAGTTTTATTATTTTACTTTTGTATAAATTTCTTGCATCATTTTTGTTTATTACCCTTGAGGCGTTATAAATTTGCACACAAAATTTAAGGGTCGTTTATTTATATCGATTTTTAGTCAGTTTGTATACATACATCCATACATATTTAATTCTTCTCTTTGTGTCCTTGTGATAGTTTACCCTTCGTCTAACTCTCTTCAGTATATATTTATACAATATACACTACAGAAGAAGACCAATAATAATAATAATAAATAGAACAGAACGGAGTTATTGTAGAGATATGACACAAAAACAAATAGTACACAACACAATAATCAACTTATTAGAAAAAAAAGAAAGAATAACAAATGGCAATGATATATTATGTACGCGATGATGGTGATATTGATAATAATGATGATGTAGTCTAATGGGTTGGTTGATCTAATGATATTTTGCTGAAATTAGCCGGGATTAATAGGTAAACACACGTGACTTAGCATGTAAATTAGAAGGCATTAGATTTACATACATATATGTATGTATTATGGTATTGTATATAATAAAATATATACTAAAGGTCATTTTTTATTCTACTAAAAATAAATGGGTTGGGTATATCCAAGGTCAAGCAATAGCATAGTAAATAACTATAGATGAAATATAAAAAATTAATATACTGTATTTCTGATAAATACATTTACGAAATAAGAGAGGAAAAAAATTAAATTAAATTAAACACAAACGATGGGAAACAAAAGCATCAGAAAAAAAAAGCGTTATTGTATACATTGAAATAATTTTATCGTGTAGATTTTTAATTAGTTAGTAAAATCATGAGCAAAATAAAAGTTTTTGCAATATCATCATTTTACTGTTATTTTGTGGGAAGTATTCTCATGATTACTCCCACTTAAGTCTGTTTCACGGTAGATTTCTTGTAAATTGTGTAAGTTCTGTAAATTTGTATATTGATTTTAAATTTGCTACATATATAAATCCTTTTTCCAAGTCTAGCCAATTTATTAGTTTAAACACAGTTTTATACAGTGTGTATGCAATGAAAATCCTTATTCAATGAAATTGTTTATGTATAGATTTTGTATATCATTCTGTTCTATTTCTTTCTTAGATACTTTAGACAACATGAAAAAGCATAGAAAATTTGTTTTCCACTTGAAATCAACTAAATAAAATTAGTATGTATACAAAAAAAAAAAAAGTACAAACAACGTATGCATGCATGCTCATGCATGTATCAGAGATGCAAGATCCCCTGGACCGATACACAGAAATCTTAAAAATTATTTTTACCATACATAGATGCAATATGAGAAATAACAGATTATATATTCTCGAGAAAATATTGTCTATAATCAAAACAATTATCATGAAAATAATAATTGTTTTAATGTATTTAAATGAAATGAAATAAAATTACTAATGAATGGGTTTCAAAAGAAAAATTGAAACAAAGTTAAAAAAAATAAATAAACTAAACGATAAATATTATGTATGTATATTTATTTTCAAGTGCATTTCATGTGATGTTTAGATAATGTGAATTGTGAACATACATAAAAAAAACATTATGTGAAAAATATTATGAGTAAAATGTAACGTTTATTTTTACATTAAAAGTGTTTGTTTGTTTTTTCTTCTAAAAAAATATTAAAAAATACATTAGAAATGAAAAAATAAAACAGACTGTCACTGAGGAAAAATTTTTATAATTGGATTGTTTACTTTAGATATTATGTAAATGAGACTAATTACTAAGTTGATGCCTTTATGGAGAAATAAAAAATATGATAAAACAAAAAAGAAAATAATAAAAAATGTTGAGAGCTCAGTTACAAATAACTTTTGTAAATTTATGAGGTTTCAATTTAAAAAAAATATTTTTTCTCACACACAAGTGTCACCGCACAGTGATTTTCATTTCATGAAAAGTCAGTGCAACAACCTGGAAACCTAAAGGATGTATTCACTTAAAATTAACAAAAAAAAAATCTGTATTTTATTAATTTCAAATTGATTTCCTCATTTCCCAAAGGTATTTTTTTAAAGAAAATTTACATTCTAAAAATCTCATCAGATATTTTAAACCATAAATTGGTTTAAAAAAAAAAAAAAAAATTAAAAGAAGTCGTTTTGAGTAACTTTAAATTTAGATACTCAATTTTATATTAATTTTATGCTACTGTAAACATACATCCTGTCCTGATTTATTGAAATGTATATTCCGTTCCATATATAGCAAGGATCATATTACTTTTTGTATGTATGGAAATTTAATCTATATGTATATGTATAAAATTTTTTTCATAGTATATAAGCTGGCATACGTAATGCTCATACTTTATAATATATAAGGATATGTGTTCCTTTTTATTTATTTATTTTTTTACGCTATACATACTGTTCTTGCGTTCATACAGCATCTCTATTTTTTCGGTTTTTATCTCGTTGTTATCACACTTATTCACTTTGTTATTTTTTCTTTTTAAAAAACTTTTTGGTATATATTTTTTATCCTGAATAATGTAAAAAATTTAGGATTGTAAAGAATATTAAACAGAACGAAACAAGTGTTCCTTCCGGTTACAAACCTTATGTATTTCATTTTATTTGATTGTTTTTGTATGGGGAACGATATAATATATAAAAAAAAATCGGAAGTGAGAGGAGTTTTTTTTTTCTATCCTGTTCAAAATCATCCTGTTTTTTTTTTTGTGTATAGGTTCGCTGTATGAAACAGATATCATGCTATGCTCTGAACAGATATTATAGAGATAGATTGATTGTAATTTTGCTTTCTTTTTTTTAACTATCTATTTCTGCACATATGAAAAATAGGTATGTATTTATAGTTTTTGCAGATTTAATTTTTGACCTTTTGAACATAAATATAATCTTGTAATAAACATAATTTTTTTTGACATTTTATTTTTTTTTTTATCTAATGAAAAAATCTTTGTATGTATTTGTATCGAAAATTTCAGTTACAAATGAATAAAATTTTTTTTTCTTCAAATTAATATATAAGAGCAGCTGCATGAAAAGATCCCTTCTGCGTATTTATATACAGATACTGGTATTATTTAAGGATCAAAAAATTAGACTCACTGTATTTATACGTATATATGTATATATATACATATGCATTTATATAACTAACGAACCCTTATATATTTTTTTAGATTTTTCATTTCCCTTTTAGGTGGCCATTATGTACATTTTAAGAAAACGCAATATACAATTCATTAAATGTGCACTTTTTAAGGTAAAAATTATATTTAGGGAACGTTCCGTTCAATATAACGAAATATTTAAATATATGTATATATTTTATATTTTAAATTTCGATAAAGTACTTGCATGTAATAGTTTTCTATAAACAACTTAAAATTAGGGGAGAAATTTTTAAAAACAGAACCAATAACCGACATCAAAACAATTGTAAATTTTCTTTTTTTTTTACCCACTGTGTCGGCTCAGGATATACATATTATCCCTTTATGGTTTCCCTTGTCACGAAATGTACATTATTATGAGTTTGTGTGCTATGCTTGTGCACGCATTTATTACTTTATACCAGAAAAAAAAAAAAGTTATAATATGAAGCATTTTGGAAAAATTTATAGACAAATCACGATTGCGTCGATTAACAGACGACGCGTGCCGAACCGATTTTCATAAATTAATTATCCTCTAGAACATATTTTTTAAGTGACGGATTTTATTGAATTTCAACTTAATTTTCATTGGAAATAAAAGATATCTTTATCATTAGTAAAACAGTCGTGGTTTAATATTATATGTCACCCACTGCCACCGCACAATACATACACACATACATATAAAACAACGTACCGGCATTTTAGAATCGGATGTATGGCACTCATTTGAAAAAAAAAGTAATAAAAACCGACCACGATTGTTACAACATTGTTTTTCATGCTACATAATGATGATAAGTTCCATTTATTGTGATGCTAATTTGATGTAAATTATGAAGGTACTTCAAGGATTGAAGAAAACTAATTGTTTTTTTTTAATTACACACTATAGCTGTGTAGTATTATGCATTCATTGAGTAACAGATTTTAAAAACAATATAGGTAGTAATTTTAATTAAAATTAGTTACTTTATGGTTTCTGATGCTCAACTACGTATTGAAATTTTTTTTTAGAAAAAATGCAAATATAACACGATATTATATCAGAAAAATAAAATGACGAAAAATTACAAAACCATGACGACGAACTTGTAACGTTCGTCGCTCATCATAAACCTCTTTCCCCACAACCTTTTTTTTAAATTTAATGTTTTTTTGTATATATTACCCCTTTTTTTTATTGAGTTTAAAAAAGGTGCAATTGTTTTATACAATATTGTGCACAATTTTTGTTTTTTACTCCATACTTTTTTTTCTTGTCGTATCCAGCCAGGTGTAAAGCGATGATAATAGCAAATGATGATGATAATAATGATGAATAATAACTATACAAACATGCGGGATATAAATTGTTTCAGTACTGAATAATAAAACTGATGAAAAACTTCTTGAACTGAAACTTTGTTTGAAATATAAAAAAAAACTTCATTCATTTCAAATAAATTTCGGTTCAAAGATTTTTTATTTCCTTTAAAATAAAGCAAAATTTCTTTCTACCGTGAAGTTGAAAAAAAAAAGAAAATGTTTTTCTTTTAAGCAATTATTTGTTCCGATGAATGATTATTTCTTTTTTTTTTATTTCGATTTTGAGTACTTTGATGATGAACTAAATATTCATAGTTATGGAAGAAATGAATAGTAAAGGGGAAAAAAATAAACTAATATTCATATAAGCGTGGAAAAACAGAAAAAGAAAAAACAAACAAATTTGTGTGTAGCTAAATGAAAATTTGAAATATAGGCAGAAACGATGAATTAAATCTAAAAAACGAAAAAAAACAAAGAAAGTTTCATTAAAAAGGTAAAATCAAGCTACATGAAGATTTATTTTGTATAGAAGGTTCATAAACATTGAAAACCTTTAAAAAATTTATAAAATGCAAGAATATGTTTTACCTAAATGAAGAATTATTATAAATTATGAAATTTTAAATTTAAAGGAAGAAAACTTTCAAAAATGGAGTTTTTTGTTTTGTTTATAAAAAATAAGCAAAAAAATTGTAACTGAAATGAGATAGTTTTTGACAACCCCTTCGTTTATATACACATCAGATAATAAAAACGTTGCAAATGAAGAAAAAAAAATAAATTAAAATTTTCTTTTATTTTGTCGCCAGTCTAGGAATTTATTAAAGGGTCCTCTATATTTTTGTCATATACTTAAAACTAAAGGTAAAAAAAGTGAAAACATCGTTCAAGAATACTTTTTTCTAAAAATATTAATTAAATCATTCCAATCATATACCTTATGCCAATTAGCCTTATAATTTAAAATTGAAAGAAAAAAATGTTAACAATGAAGAAAATAAATTACAAAGGCCCCACTTACAAGTTTCACATGAACTTCGAAAAAGAAAAGAAAAAGAAAAGAAAAAAAAAACTTTATAGAAAAACTTTGTTGTATCTGTAAATTTGTAACGCCTATTGGTGTTACCACCATTAGTCTATCAAACAAAACGCCTATTAACAAAATACCAATAATGTATTTCATTCCATATTTCATTCATTTTAATTTAACAATTATTATCATTATTAAACTGGTACTTCTCAGTTTCACCTTTATAAATAATCTTGTAGATGTGTGTTGTAGAAATACGTCCAAAAATGGCAAGGAAAAAAAAAGTAATAACAACAACAACGATCTGATACTTAACTTCTTTTTTCTTGAAATAATGAAGAAAAAGAAAAATCTTTTACTCGATCTCCCGTTAGCATAATATTATAATAGGTACCTATGTACCTATAACAACGAACAGATAGCATGCATCATCTGCTGTATAATACATCTCTTCAAATCATAATAACTTCCGTCATCTCCCCCCTTTTGACCCCTTCCAGGTATCTTTTCCTTAAGACTTATTTTTTGGACAATGTGATTTGTGTTTCAATTATAATCTTCTTTATATGGAGAAGGAAAAGAAGTTTATGTGTTAACTTGCGAAACAACTCATTGATGACTTTTTAAAATCTGTTTTTTTTTTAATACAAAAATCACCAATACCACTAATATGTAATAATATATTAAAAGGGCATCAATCCATTTAAAAAGACACATAATAATAATAAAAACAACAAAAAGTGTGTGAATTGGATACCTTTTTATTATAGTACATATTATATTGCCTTCGTTACCTGTTTGGTATTTGAAATGAATTCATAATAAACATAATATTATATTCGAATAAAAATACAAAATATACTTATTTTGTTGAGGTTCCATGATTTGGGAATGATTTAAAATGAACTCTTAAAATATATGTATATTTTTCTTCCACAAAAAAATCAAGGGAAATTTAAAAAAAGAATTATTTATGTCAATCAAATGATATTGGTTTTTTTTTTTGTAGTTTTCTTGTTTATTCGCATAGCATGAATTAAAAATAAAAAGTACTAAAAGATATAAGCTCGTCATCATGAATTCATAAATTCTATGGCAAACTGTAATCTGTGTGTGTGTGTATGTGTATATATACATATAAGTATATGTGCTTTTCATTATTTTTTTTTCCAGTTAAAAAAAAAAAAAGTAAACCGTGAGAACTATTCGCAAAGTCAAAGAAACTTCTTTATAATTCAGTTTAAAAAGCATCAACAGAGAACACAAAGATGTGCAACAACAAGAAAATGGTTAGGATAATATGGTGATGATGAGAAAGAGTTGTTTAAAACAGCAGGTAAGATATATGTATAAGGTAAAGATACTTTTTTGTGTTTATATTCATATACACATAATATAAGTATGTATTAGCTTTGTATACGTATTGAATGCTGCATATGTGTCTATCAGTTGCAAAAGGGATCTTTTCCATATTTTGAAAAAATGAGTTATATACGTCATTTGAAAGGTCTTTTAAAAATCTACTTATTTACTTTACTTTTAAAAGAAAAAAAAATACACTTTCCTCTGTATTTTGATCGTCAAAATATGAGCTCAGTTGCAAAACAGTACATTTTGTCAAATTTCAGAAACTATTTTGCTTAATAACTCAAAATGACTTAACATGACAAAGACCCCTTTTGCAACTGATAGACACATATATGATATAGATACAGCGCCACTAACAGCATCTTACACTATATTAGCAGTAGCAGTATCACAAGCATAGATTTTTATGTTTATTAAATGTTATTGTCCAATTCAAAGACGACAATATTTTCAATTTTTAACTTTTCTTTGATTGTTTTTTTTTTTTGTTTATATGTATCTTAAGATACTTTTGAGAAGAAAATTAAAAAAAAAACAAGATTTTTTTGTGATCTTTTTTTTCTGTTTCATATACCTACATATTATAAACTTGAAAATTTGATGAGATCCCAAAGAATATTGGTATCTCTCATAAGATTGTTGCATAACATACCTTTTCATTTAATTCGTATACCTATATATGTTTGAAGTTGTTTTTGTCATTTAATCTTTGGTGTTTAAATATTTTTGTTTTTTTCTCATATCTTGAAGATACATACATATTTTTAATTATGTATACAATGGGTTATTTTGTTGTTGTTATGATAATTCATAAGTTAATTTTGTTTTCTATTGTTTTGATATTTAAAAAATGTAAATATGTTGTATATGAACAAAAAAACAAAACATAAAATACATTGGTATATGAATGACAGTAACATATGGCGGTGTTAAATTTTAATTAATTTACGTTAATATTTAATTGAAAAATTATATAACATTTAGGTAATTGATATCGAGAGTTTTTTTATTGCCTGTCATAAAAGTACGGATTGAAAGTAAATATATATAAATCAAAAAGCTAAACAATATGAATGAATAATTCAATAAAAAATTAATCACATAATTGAAACATATGCGATTAAGAATTTTGTTTTTCCGTCACTTGAAGAAAATTTTATATACATATTTTTTTTTGTTTACAAATATGTACAAATTTTTTTTAAATGTTTGTTCACGCGATAAAATACCACAAGATTATAAAAACTACGAACTTTAATATATTTATCTACAATTTTTTGGTCTGTTTGATAATTTGTATCGAATTGAAAGAAGAAAAAAAAGTAACAAACGACGATATTCATCACACATATGTATATGAAGAAAAATCGAAAGGGTGTGGTGCTGAACTGGTCAGAGAGGGCGGACATTTGATTTATAAGTTCAAGTTCTTATAAAAGATATAGGTACTAAAAATATATCATTTACCCTTGAAATGTAATTAAGTTACACTGGAATTTTTTTGTTTTTGAAAATTTATAATTAGTCATAAAAATATATGTATTTCAAAGAGTTTAAAAAAAAGATTCTTTTTCTGTAGCAAAAGTGATGAAAGATGATTTTTTTTTTCATCCGAATTATTTTTGTGTATGTACATGATTGTTTGTAAAGTTTGTTTGCAAATTTTTAAAAAAATTTGAACTTTGTTTTGGTTACGAGGTTTCAAAATTTTCGTGGGAAAACCTTTCATTTATTCAGCAAGTGAATGAAATACATATTATAATATGATTTTCGTAAGATAGACAGGTATACTCGTATATACATACATACATATTATATTAATCTATACAACTTTAAGGTCTTTTTTTTTCTTCTTAGCGGAAATACGAACAATTAATTTTGCAAAACGAAAAAGAAAATGGGAGGCTATTTTATAAATTAAAAGTCATTAAACATGGATCATTGAAAAAACGCAAAAAAAAAGAGGAAAACTAGTATTAAATACAAATATACACAGGTAAATTTTAATATGATTTGTGTTTTCGAAAGAAAAAAATTATTAAAGTTTTGTTAATTAAAAAACAAAAACAAAAAAAGAACTTGAATTTGAAAAGGACATTTTTCTAATTTAAAAAATAAAAGAAATTTTAATACAAACCTAGTCCAAAACGTTTACGTATTTTCTTTAAAATATGCATTTTCCTTTTATGAGGAAAACTATCCGATTGACAATGGCACGACGAATCAGTACCCTTTGTTTGTACTCCAGATAAACCCATGTAAATTTTGATTATCCAATTTGAAAAATATTGTTTTTTTTTCTTTCAGGAAGTTATTATCCTTAGTTCAATAGTATTCGATTATATTGCTCAATCACTCACAAAATTCACAAGATTTTTTTGTTGTTTTTTATTAAATGCAAATGTTTAATTAAGCAAACAAAATTAGTTAGTTCACAAAACACAAATTTATTTATTGGATGTAAGTCTCTCGAACTTCTATTTTTTTCCTTTTCTTAAATTGTTTAAAACAAAAGAAAATATAGCTTTAAGTGAATTTTAAAAAAAAGATAAACACAATTTGCGAAAATTCTGAGTTTATTTTTAAAGTTACATGAAAAATTTCACAAAAAGAAAAAATGTAAAAATTTTGTTTCGAAACCGAAATTTTAGAACTATTGAATTAATTTATCCTTATTGGTTATCTATAAACCTTAATCATTTTTTTTATTTTATATATTCATATGCTTGTTATCCTGTTGTCCTGGAAACTTTTATATATTCCAGAAATTAAATAAGAAAACATTTAAACTAATTCCTAACGATGACGAACTCACGACCGAACACCTTGAAGAACGAACTCGAACTGATGACTTTCCTCAAATGTGATATCTCCACAGTTTTTTTTATCATCATTTCATTATGCTTTTGCCTTTTGCTTTAGACGATTTTTTTCATTGAGAATGTATGTTTTGGTTATGATTATAATCTTCTATATGTATACTAACTTTTTAATATAACTTTTTGTTGACTAGACATGAATACGGTAAAATGATGAGTAAAAGCCCCAACATATAGTACTTTATTTAGCAGTCCCTTCGTTGAACAGGGTGTTTCACATTTCATTTCTTTTTATTTCACAAATACATTCATACTTTTAAAGTTAAATTTATATAATTGAATGCGCGAAGATGAGAGAATATAAATAAATCTAAAATTACATACATAAATACATACGTATGTAATAATATGAACAAAATTTTCAAATGATTTCCTATGGATATGGTATGGATGGATGGAGTGTGGAGTATGGACTCTTTTCCGTTCTCGTCCTATTCAATAGGAAAATTTTATTTGTGTATTGGTTTGAAGCAGCTGCTGCTTTGCTGCATTGATGCATAACATATGTATATATCTTTATATGTATATTAAAAAGTTTCCAATAAGTACAGCATTTAGTATACATACATATACATATGTGTGCATTTGTAATTGTGGCTTTTTTGTAGAGTTTAAAAAGTCTACAGAATTGAATATCAAAACAGAGGACTTGAAATTATGGGGGTTTGATTCATTTTATATTTGGGAGTTTTCTTCTTTTTCTTTCCTTTTTGATTATTTTAAAATATAGGACAGGATATGGTGGAAAATTAAAGGATATATGGAATCTACTTAGAAAACATGGAAAATAAATAGGTAGTAAATTAACGATGAAAAAAGGAAAATGGAGTTGGTAGATAGGTCAGGAGTTGAATTTTCTATTTCCCTTTTTATAAAAATCAATTTTAATGCACAACATGAAATTTTTTTTCTTTATTTTTTGTTTTATTTTAATGGGGCTATAAAGTGCACAGGAAAAACATTATAAGGGGAGAAAATAAATGGCATTCTTAAATTCTTTAAAGTTCTTCTAGGGTTTTAATGATTAATTTTCAAAATGGTTATTTTTTAAAAATTAAAAATAAATAAATAGATACCATTGACGTTAACAACCCAGCTCCCTAATTGAAAAATAATTTTATATATATGGATACCAGGTGCTGTGGTATGAGATGCTAAAAATATCTTTAATTTTAGTACATATACTGTTGTGGTAAAGTAGAACATTTTACGATACTTCACCCTCAGCTATAGCAAATTAATACTCGGCTATAGCTAGCTGTTTGTTGACTATAAAAGATAAAACATTGTCGTTTTAGTATCATTTTCTTTAATATTAACCAACAGATTGCAACTGCATCTGAAGTTATCCTTGATGCATTCATTTCTTGTATTAACTAGTTTATGTTTACTTTTTTTTAAAATGATTGCATTTATGTCTTCAAAACTATGTATCATGGAACATATGCAATTGCATTTAATATACATATTTACTAAACAACATGAGCTTCAAATTTCTTTTCATCTTTTGTATACACTACCTTTTCACTCCTTTACCTTTTAAACTTAGAATTGCAGCAGGACAAGTTTACAAGTTTCATTTTTCATTTCTTCTTCAATTTAGTCCCATTTCTCTTCTACTGTATGTTTGCTCTGTTATAATTTTTCTTGTGCCATGAAAACTCCACATCTACATACAAAAAATATTCAAGGGAATAGGGAAAATATTGGCTTCAAAAGGTATTTAGGTACGTATACATATGTATAAATGCATATGATTTTTTTTCTTGAATCCAGTACTATTAAGTATCAAGCACTTTCTTCCCTTCGTTACCTGTCCTTTTGTAGCCCTCTTCTTTGCTGCTGCTGCTGCAGTGATAGTTGTTTTTATGTTGTAGGTACATACATAAGTATTTATCGTCTGTTTGTACTAATGTTCAAGCCAGACTTTTGGCTTGCGTTTGTTCACTATCAGGATCAATTCGAATTCACATCTGCCACCCGTCTTTTTAAATAACATGAACCATGTTTTATTATTTTTTTTCTTCTTATTTTTTATTTCTTTTTATATATTTTTATCGTACTGTTTGTACTGGTATTTGATTGGTCAGGAGGCGCGTGGCGGTTCGTATTTTTTTTACTCTATGAGGGTTTTTTTTTGTTGGTAAAATTATGTGATCATTTTAGCAACAGCTGTCATTTGATTGAAATAAATTTTAAAAAAAAATTGTTGGAAAAAAAACACTAAAATTTCTATCTTTATCGAACATGATCAGAAGAAGTAAAGGTATTTAAATTGATAAGAAAAATATTGATGATCATTTTTAATGAGATATGAGTAGATAATGTAAAGAAATAGTATTGGAAAATGTCTTTTGAGGATTATTTATCAAAAATCAATAATTTAAACACTATTTAGAAAGTAGGTAGACATGTAGTATAAATTGTATTGAATATATTTGAAGTATTTGTTTGTTTTGATATGAAAACATGCGGTCGGATCTATTCATTTTCAAGTATGTACATACGAGTATATATTTTATATTCAATACTAAAGAGTCAAGAGCTCGGATTAACTGTGTTTATTGAAATTTTTTATGAATAAAAATCTTTCAAAAAATTTATAAAAGATTTTCTTGTTTTGGTAATATTTTTGAAATTTTAAAATGAAAATACCAATGAAGGTATTATTATTTAAATTTGAAACTAAGAGTTAATAAGTATGTTAATTCATCAATATTTGAAGGGATTTTCAAAATAGAAATCCGGAAAATTTTTATTTATTTTTTGAAAATTTAAATTGCAAAAAATTTTCTTCTTCAAAGAATTGTTGCAGGATAATTATGTATAATAATCATCTTGCACGGAAAAACGTTTCATTAAAAATTAGAATTTATATATAGGTATTTTTGGATAAATTGATATTATCTAAAGGGATTAAGATTTTCGCAACTGAATTTTTTCAATTGATTATTTTGATTAATCATCTTTTGTTTTACTATTTCATTTTTAGTTAAAATGGTATGTTTAACTTTTGTTTATAATATTCTTATCAAAAACCATAAAATATTTATCACATACGAATAAAAATAAACACGAATAACAAATTAATAATTTAAAAAATTATGACGCACAATAAATATCTAAAAAATAGGTAGGGGTACATTTACATATGTATATACCTACATATACATATGTAGTTATGTACCTATATATACATTCTTTTAAACAAAGACAAATTCATGTACCTACTCTTTTCAAAATAAAATAAAATCAAATAAATTTTATGGTTTTGATAAAAAACACAAGGTGAGATACCTAACATGGAAAAAAAAAATAAACGGCACAAAAATCACACACTTTTTTCTTTTAATTTGTTTTTCTAAAATTATAGTATGAAAAGTTAAAACTTTTATATTATTTTGAAATTCTCCAAAAACTCAGTGAGAATATATTTTTCTATTGTTTTTTTTTTTTTTCTAAATTGAAAAATGCACAACATACGCGCCACATATTGTTAAAAAGAATATTATATAGTTTTGTTGAATGTTGTTTTTCTGTAGTGGACATGAATTACCTTTCATTTTCATCATAAAATTACCTTTATTGATTGTAAATTTCATTTTAAATATTTTTAGCATATGTTCTTATACCTTAATGAGTGGATAAAACATTAAAAATTTCACATAATACCTTTTTACTTTTTTTTTTTTTTTTAAATGCGGTAAAAATATTTGAAATAACATTTGGCGAACATATTCAAAATACGTGTCAGTACAAGGAATATAAAATATAATAGGATTTTCCCGTAAAAAAAAAAAAACAAAAATAAGAAAGTCAATAAAATAAGGCGCCAGATGATTCTTATTTCACATACTATTTTTATTTTATTGTTTTATGGTTTAAAAAGAAAGTACATACAATTGTAATTGAAATTGAAAAAAAAAATGTAATTAATTGGTAGCAATAATTTAATTTATAGAAAATTTATACTGAAATCTCTTAATATTCGATTATGTATACGTACATAAGGAAAATTTCAAAATTTATGAAAACTGTATCTATGAAATTAAAATACGTAATATGAAAATAAAAAATATGTAATTAAGATTTCAAATTAAAATATTACACGAGAATTGCATTTTTTTTTTAAATCTAATCTTTAAGAAGTAAGAAAATAAAGATAAATAAAATAACTTTAAATTCTAAGAAATCAACTATCGATAAAATCAGATAAAAACAAATCAGTCGTTAAGGTATTTTAAACATCAAAAGAAATCCTTCACGTGCAATTATTATTAAATTTATATTGTTTAATCTATAAAAAGAAAATATAATAATATCTTGTGTAAGAAAAATAAAACTATTCGAATACATACTACATAATAAATGTCATTAAAACCTTGATAATGAAAAAATGAAGAAGAAAAAGAACTTTAGTTTTTAATATGAAAAAAAGATACACTAATAAAGAGATAAGATGCAAGGCAGTAAACCACTTCAACATAGAAAATTTATGATTTTTTACTTGTAATTTATAACAGACATAATTATGTATGTTTGTACATCATAATAATAATAATAAAATTTAAAAATAAAAAATAAAAATAAAAATAATGATAACTTCATTATTTTAGAACGCATCATAAATGTCATTGCCGACAAAAGAACATATCAATACACTGAATAATGAATTATATATTTTGCAATAAAAACGTAGATATCACTCATATTAAACCATCCAAAGATATACATACGTTACATGAAAACTGCAAACAAAATAATATTTATGTTAATTTTTTTTTTGCATGATATACGATTAATTAGAAAAAAAAACGCATATGAAGAAAAAAAATATTAGCAACAACATTATTTTTTTAAATGATCTTCATTAGAAACATCATAAATTTTATGGTAAAAAAAATATACATAATTATATAGTTTCGTGTTCTAATTGAACATCAAAGAATTAATTGTTGATTAGATTTTGTGCCAAAAAGTATCTACTATTAGGAATATTTTTGTATCTACATAGTCCACTGTCCATCGTAAAAATAATTTAAAAAGTCCTCAAAATCTCATTTGATTGTTGATAATTTTAATTTTCATATCACTAGATTTGTTTTTTCTACATAAACAAATAAAACATGTATTTTATATCTACGTACATCTGTCTCAAAAAAATATTTTTTTTTTGCATGAAAAATTATTTATTTAAAAAAAAAAAATTGTGTCACACAAAAAAGTGCAAGTATCATATAGATATATACATACATTTAGCATGAAGTTACATAAAAATAAGCAAAAGAAAAAAAAAACGATAAATTAAAATCTTTAAGAAAAGATACACAAAACATTAAATAATAGCTGACTAAGAAAAATCTTGAGAAAAAATAAATACATTTTTCTTAAGTTTAACTATATAGATTTTGTATGTGAACTCACGTACAAATAAGTCCAAATCTTTGAAAATGAGTTTCTAAAAGGAAATTAATAGCGTTTAAATTATTGCGTGAACAAAAAAAATCAAATCTTAAAGAAAAAAATGTCATTTAACGAAAAAAAAATCGTTTAAGTGAAAAAAAAATTTTCTTTTTTCATCTTGATGTCAACGCACAGAAGATATTTAGAAAATTCTGATGCAAAAAAAAAAACATTTTTTTTTTTCAAATACGGTTCACATTGCGCATACATTTAACAAAAAAAAAAAAAAGAAAAAAAAAACTAAATCTTGAAGAGTTCAAATAACTTCTTGAGCAAGGTAGAATCTCTGTATGTTTACTACCTGATGGAACAGCTGAGCTGAGATTCTTCTTTTCGTGTATCTTTCAAGATTTTTTCTACTTTTTTTCTTCTTTTTTAATTGATTTCATTTTTCAGGTTTCACTTAACGTGGTGTAACATTGTCAAGGCGAAGACACCACATGATATAAAAATAAGGATCAGATGTTCTATCAGACAAAGATTTTTTTTTTAATCATCTCTATAGATTTTCTTGAATGTCAGGTATGGCTATTCACCTTAAAATTTAATAAAAAAAGGATATTTTTGGTGTTCACTTTTAAATAAGAAAAAAGTGAATTACATTATCGAACTCAGTCTCCTTTCAGAAGAGTGGAAAAAAATTATAGATCCATTTTTTTATCCTTGAAAAGGGTAAAATTATATAAAAAATTATGTTATTTATAATAATAAATCTATAAATATAGAAAAAATATGTGAAAAAATAAACTGGAAAATCTTTTTTTTTTTTTTTTAAATTGGTTTTTTTTATGGCTAATACGAGAATAATGTTGATTTGAAAAAGGATTGCAAGAAAGATTAAAAAAAAACTAGGAGAACCTTTCAAGATCTCATGTTTGTGGTGGGATTAATGTGAAGAAAAAAATTAGGTTTCTAATAACAGACACCATAAAATGAATTCCAACTTAGAATCAACCCTTGACTACATACTACTTCATTTCAGAGGACTTGTAAAATATGCATCATTTACACATCCTCTGATTACATTATAAATTAAATTGTGCAATCAATTATCAAATAATTAAAATTTAATAACTAATTAAAATTTTTATTTTCATATAAATATGTAATTCAATAAACTGTAACCACCTTCATTTGCAATTAATTTTGCAAACATGATTACATCAACGTGTAGTAATTGATTCTCCATCCATTGTAGTATGATTATTTCTCTTCTGTAACGTTTTTGTTTTTTTGTCTTCTTGCATTTATGTATGCAAAGATTCAGTTATAAACAATTCAGAATTATTTTCGTATGTATTGTATTCTAATAAAAATAGAAATAAAATAAAATTACAGATATTACATTGCAATTGAATTAATTTTGCATGGTAATTTCTTTGTAACTTTCTCATAAAAAAAAACTAAAAAAAAAATTTTTTTTTTTTTTGTGTTTTATCAGAAGCTTTCAAAAGTATTACATTATTCGTTTACTAAAAAAAAAAGTCAATGGGAAAAATATAAGTAATTTTTGATGGTATAAAGATGATGATGACGTTTTGTGTATATTGCCCCCTCTCATTTAATAGTAATGCATCTTATGTGAGCAATTTTAGATTTTTCTACTTTAGAGGAAAAAAAAAAATTGAAAAAAAAAAAGTAATTGTTATGGTTTGTAATTTGTACGTTTACGAGTTGTATTTTCATGGGAGAATTTGTAAAGGTGATAACACCATGTGAACAACAATTGATTGAGTGTATATATGTATGTATGTATGTATATAGGTAATGGAAAATGTAGATACTTTTTATATAATGGAAAAAAAAAACAAAAAAAAATCAGTCTTTCAACATCTGTTTGTAATGTAGGCGAAAAATAAAGGTACAATTGATAGACAAAGAAATGTATTAAAATGAATTTCTCACCATATTTGTTTACATCTGCAATTGGATACGAAAACAGTACACATAAAATAATGTAAGGCCAATTTATTCTAGGAAATTCAGTTATAGCAGCATTCAGAATCTGATGGAAAGTTGATTGTTTTTGGAAAAAAAAAACCGATCAATAGTTTTTATTAAACTTTAAACACGATTTTCACACAAATTGTTCTTCAAGGGCATATTGTGTACATATTTACCTAATACCTATGCACCTCTATAACTAAAGATTTAGGGTATGAGAGTCAAATTACAACTGAAATTTAAAAATATGTAACTACATTTGAACTTATTAATAATTTAAGGTTATGTCATGAATAATATTCTAACCTATACAACCCTTTTATTTTTATACCACCCTCGTCTATGTTTCTTTCTGGCTTTCAGTTTCTGTTTTAAGACAAAAAAGAAAAACAATAGGCTATAAGAAAATTTTTTTTTAATAAGAGTTTAAAAACAAAAACAATGTTTCGAGTGAAAAAGTTCTAAACATATCATCGTACTTTAAATTTTGTGACACACTGTTTAAAATTGATTTTGAAATATTCATTAAATAACATGATGTAAACAGATCTGCAAAATACAGATAACATACCTCTATTTAATTCTTCGGAAAGCCACAAAAAGTCAAACATCTTGAAAAAAAAAAAAAAGAGCAATCATCATCAGATCATATGATCTGATGACGCTGATGACGATGATGATGATTGTTTAATTGTACACAGTCCAAACAATGTAAAGAGATGTTTTTTATCATTTAAAAATATTTTTATTTTAAATAGATTCCCACGGTATACCTTTAATTTAATAAAAATTTTGTATATACACACACCATCTCAGAAAATTTCTATATATGAAAATCCATTTGACCTTCCATCAATTATTAATAATCAAGCATATCTCAAGCAAGATGCTATTTTAGATATTCTTTTATAATTTATCTTTTAAAAAAGATTTTTTTTTTTTTTTGGTGCTTTTGAATCGATTGATGAACTTCATTACTGTATCTTAAGAAATATTTTAGAAGAAATATCTTAGAAATCTAATTTTTAAGGTCAAGAAAACAAATGTGACTGTGTAAAGAAAGTTTTATAATTTTTAAAATATTTGTTTGTTTGTTGATTTTTTGGTTTGTTGGATGTGGAGGATGTTTTATTGGCTCCCACGTTATTACCTATCTGTACGCATAATCAAAATCGATGTATCGATATTTCCGTGTTAGACAAATTTTTGATGAATTTTCTATTTCCATAGAGAAAATATACAATACATAGTTTTGATTTCCTTACCAATTCTTGAATTAGTACAATGAATTTTTATTCATATTCATAAATTTTTCTTCTTCTTATTTTTTTCAATTGGAATTTTATTATTGATGAATTTTTTGTAGAAATAGTTTAATAAAAGATAGTCAATCTGATCAATAATGTCAGTGAATATTTATGTTGTACTTGCTTACATTTACATATTAACATACTAACTGACTGATTACACATGACATAAATGCCGCGTGCTGAAAGTATTTACATACATTGTATGTAATTTTTTTATTTTAATAATGATGAAGATGAGATGCATGTGGGTATCTTATCTTAATTCAACTTAAAGAAAACAACCTATACTCACATAATCTTGTTAGGTGTTTAGACAAGTTTATTTTTATTGTCATAGACAAGTCGATTTAATGATAATTATTGTCATTATTAATTTTTTTTTGTTATCAAAATAAATTATGAGCGTAAAGTGTTGGCGTTGTTTTTTTTTTCTTTTTAGAAAAACAAATCCCACACTATGTGGTCCATCTTAATGCATTTATGAATTTTGAATTAATTTAAAAATAATTTTTTTTTGGTAATTTGTGTAAATCTACAAGTTGACCATAAGTAAATGACATTTCTGACTAGTTTTTTTTTTTTTTTTTGGATGTTCAAAAATTGTGGGCTTAAAATTGAATTTCTCACCCACTCATTGTTTATCATATTTATGAATTTTTTTCAAAAAATATTTTGTTTTTTTGTAAAAAGCAAGTAGGTTTTCTTTTAAAGAAAATGTTGTTTTTAAATTGGTTTTTTCTCTTTCTTTCAATATGTATGTGTGTAGGTTCACAAGTTTTTAAAATGAAAGTTCCAAAATGTAATTATCATTCTTTTATCAAACGCTTAAATTGTTTTTTTTTTTGTGAAAGAGTGTAGGTTAAAATTAATTCTTTATAAAATTAATTACATAAATGCACTTAATTATTATGAAGAAAAAATCATGTGATAAACGCAAAAGTAATCTAACATAAAATTTATCATAATTCAAGTTAAATGAGTATATAGTTTGTAGCGGTCAATGACCGACGTTATATAGAATTACTGGCTTCTGATATTTGATGTCTCTGTGCAATTTAATTATTTATTTTTAATTTTTTTTTTTAAATTTAAATTATGGGGAATTGTGGGTTAATGCCTTAAACAACTTTTATTTTTTTTATCTTTCTTTTTAATTGTAATAAGATAAAAATTTATTTTTTTATAAATAAGATATTTTTTTTCTGAAAATTGAGTCATTATTATCGCTTATTAATAAAATACAACATAAAACAATAATGAAAATGACTCATATTCCATGGGAAAAGATATAACCTTCCTCGGTGAATTTGAATGAACTTGATTAAACTTGTGTATAATTGAAAAGGCAAAGTAAGCATTTATTGAAAAAAAAATAAAAATAAAAAAATAAATTCGATATCACATTTGCTTTAGTGCAAAATAATAATCTTATTTTTAATTTTAATTCATTTTGTTTTTTAATGTTGTGAAATATTTTTATTGATTCTCAGAAAAAGAATAAATGGTTTAATGTAGCTCAAAAATATCATATTCATATATACTTAATAAGAATTGAAATACAAAATCCATGCAATTGCATACGAATAATAGTTTAAGGATATTTTAGATATACATATTCGAAAAATTTGGTTCTGTAATTGGATATTATGTATGTATTTTTCTATACGACTCTCGGCTCCACGGAGGTTTCAGTGGCGGATTTAAGATCGACTGCGCTCTAATCCCCGGCGCCTTGAGCAGACGTTTAAGGGGTTTTTTTTTCTTGTTAGATAAAGTTGTTGTTCAACGTACTCCTTTTTTCTATCTCGTACTCCCTTGATACGTACTATATACTATGTACGTGATAATTATTGCAATAAAACATCTAATTTTTCCGCCCCTAAAATGTTGCCGCTCTAGACCCGGGAATCACGGGCCTAAGCCTAAATCCATCACTGACAATACTGTGATACTTATATGTATTTCTGAAAAAAATTGCTGATTCATGAAGCATTAAAGGTCTCAAGACGCAAATAATCAAAAAAAAAAAAAAATGTTTGTAAATAGTTTGAATCTTTTAAAATTCAAATCAATTTCATATTTCCAATAGGATTCCACATTAGATATAAAATTTAATTCTAAGATTAAAAATTATTTAAAAAAATGCATTTTATTTTCACGAATAAAATGAATGCGTATCTTTTGTTTTTGTTTTTTATCTAACACAATTCTTTATTCTTCTTAAATATCACAAAAGTATCGTATCTAAGAGAAAATACAAAAGGAAAAAAAAAAGATCATCATTTAAATATAATGACAGTGTTTTAAGATAAAATTTCTATGTTGAATAAATCTATTGTTTAAACGTTTTAATAGAGAATGCGAATTTTTTTCATTATTTTTTTTTTTTTAATGAGTTTATTTGAATATGATTTCTTTTGGCTGTGAGACTTTTTTTTTGCTATTGTTTGAAATGAGATTATAATCATAATTTTAACACCTGACAAGATAATTACTTAGTTTATTCAGAATAGTTTTAAATGAAAATCGTGAATAAATGTTATTTGTTTTTTATTTCAAGTTTTTGTTTTTTTTGAATTTGAAACATTTCTTAAATTTCTAAAATGCTATCAGACATGACGTGATAAAGTTCTAAATTTTTTTTTTTTTAAATAATAAATTAATCATTTTATAATTTAATTCAGCGGTAATGTTGTGTTATCATAATTAACCTATTTTTTTTTCATTACTAACATTTTCAAATTAGATAAAAATTAAACTGAAAAATATCGACTGATTCTGAGAAAGGATAAGATTAAAATTAAAACAACTGCAGTTAAATTAAAAACAAAATTGCTTACGTAGAATTATAATAAATTTCCCCATTTATATTTGTTCAATGAATAAGTAATTTATTTTATTAGATTAATTTCCAGGTATATAATCTACATATTTTACCTGAGTTTTATAATTTTTATTTTTATTATTTTGATCATTTTAAAGAAATCATCGTAATTCAATTTTTATATCAATTTTTGGCCTTCATTGGAACAACACACGCTTTTTTATTTAAAAATATGAAATTAAAGAAGAAGAATTTTTAAATAGAACAAAGAAAAAAATAGATTATTAAAATAAAAAGAGCATGCAGTAAATTAATCAAAAGAAGATACAAAATTCACGAGTCATATATATGTATGTATACCATTAAAATCTTTGCTAATTTTTGTTTTACTTCTGAAAACTTGTTCTATCTGTTGTCTTGTTTATAATTCTTGTTTTTGTTTTTTATTTTTTCTTCAACAAAAATTGAAAGGTATTTCCCGAACCTTGTTTCAGACATTGAAATTTCGCAATGTATTGAAACATTATGTATTTATACTTTGCGTCACCTTGCGTAATCTTTTACTTAATTTATTTACATACATAATGTATAACATATTCAATTAACGTAAGGCTATGAAATTAATGTTGCATGAATATAATTAATATGTAATTTGTTTATATTTACGTTAAATTAATCATTTTTTCAATTGTACCTATTTCTTTTTTCAGGGTATGAAAATTTTAGAAATTACCTTTTTTCATTATTTTGTAATGCTTCAGTGGAAATAGTTCAAAAATAATGATTTCATCTCAATTTTCAAAACTTTCTTTTATATAATACATATAGTACCTACATACATATGTAGGTATCTTTTACTAGATTTTTCTATATATACATATATATGTATTATCTTTCATTCGAATAGATTTTCTTTTGATTTATACCGTGCTTTAATGATTAAGTTGCAATACATACATAAAAATACATAATATAGCGGTTTCCTCTTACTTTATTTTGTTTTCAAACTCTAAAGGCTTAAGGTGGTTTAGCGTCTTGTTTTGAATTTAAATAAATTTATTTATATGTACATACATATATGTGTTTATAATACTTATCAGATAGGATAGGTACACAATATGAGTCACGTTTAGAAAACTAGTTATAAAAGAAGAATTCTTCAAAGGTAAGAAAAAGAAAAAAAAAACACTTTTACACAATAAAAATGTACTCAATTTACAACGAGGTGAGGTGAAGTATGGAATCAAATTTTGTCTTCCTATAAATATATATTTATTTTTTGTTATCTAGGTAATGTAGCACCTCTAATACACCCAAGAAATGATATAAAGAATGCTCATATTTCTATCCACGATTTTTAAAATATCTTTCTTGATGACTAAACTCTTTTACTTTACCAACAAATAATAGTTTGAAAAAAAAAACAAAAAAAAAAGAAATACCTATACAAAAATAAATATATAGGTAACTAAAAAAAACTACTTAACTTCTCATATATCTTGGAATTTATTTACCTTATGGTTTTTTGGCTTTTTTTTTATAATTAATTATATGTGAGGTCATTATATTTAATGTTTTGTATACTTTATAATTTTAAAATTAAATTAAGTTTAATGTCCACTGTATAGTACCTCGACAAATTAACTGAAAACTGGTAGATTGCATGATTTAGGGCAATTGCAATGCGAATTAACGAAAAAAACAAAATTAATTTAAAACAAACAAACAAAAAAATAATTATATTTCATAATAATAATAAATCACGACTCTTATGAAGTTCATGTTTAAAAATTTCGTCAGAGAAGAAAAATGAGTATTCGAAATGAGCTATCTAAATACATATTTGAAAAAAAAAAAAAATTTAATATGAACCTGATCTGATGTGTCGTGTTTTTTTGTTTATGATGAAATCTTTTTTCCTTCTCAACCAAAAATATATGCATATATACGAGTAAACACACATACATATATGTACATAAATATAATTTCGAAGTAATAACTTATATTATTGTTTGGATTTCACAAGCTTGAATAATAGAGAGTTAATTGAAATGTTAAAAATTTCGTAGATATATACATAATATAATTTCAAAGAATTTCTGTAATGAATTCATTAAATATTTGTGCATTTTTGTGACGTTACAAATATGTATGTACATAAGTAAAATGTGGTTTTTGCGAAATAGTTCATTATTACTTTTTCTTAAACTTTTTCTTTTTCTTGTGAAAAAATATGTTTTCTAAAGTAAAAGCATATATTATGTAGGCACATAAATATATAATTAAAAGTTTCAGAAAATCAGAAGAAATAAAATGACAATAACATTTAAATTGTTATTAAATTTTTACACAGGGTGTTTTTTATTTTCTAAAGGTGAAAGATAGCAAGAAAATCGATTATCTTGAGAGCTTTTGCTGTTGGAAAATCTGATATTTTTGAATTTATTGAAGAGATTTTTCATACCTCAAGTCTTTAATCTTCGTTTTTTTTATTAAATTCCCATAGAAAATTTTCTTTAAGGTTTGAACGGGAGCCATTTTATTAAAAAAAAATACGAGGTTGCACAGTTAATTGATTCCATGTAAGTTGAAACTGTTTAAGTCAAGACTCAGATTTAGTACAAAATAAGACTTTGCGTTCCGTGTGTAACTTTAGGGAACAATTTTTTGTTCGTTTACCTCAAGAAAATCGTGTAACTCAAATACTATACAACTCGAGGGGATCCTCTATTACAGATTTAAAAATAAACAATTTATTATTTTTAAAATACATATTTTTCGTATCTTGGTATATTTTTAGGGATCCCTTTTCTAAACTATGAATACATCGTAACGCCCTGTACTGTTTTTCATAACTAGGTTACTTCCTTTTAATTTTCTTTTTATTTTCAACTTCATTATATCAACATCCTTTTTTAGAAGAGAAAAAAACTCAGATTAAATAAAGTAAATGTGTATTTTAGAATCAATCTTTGTTCCTTGAGTATCTATGCGCAAAATACAAGATAGGTTTATATCCTCAAGGATGATATTTAATTAATATTTGATATGTTATTGTATTTTTCTTGTAGCAACAATTACATATGTACAATATTGTACATACATATAATATATGTAACTATATAGCGGTTATGTATAATTAATCAAATAGCTCACGATCTATTTTAAGTGTATACAATCTTGTAATTTTAACATTTACGTATAGATATAATGTATCATATAATTTCAGTGCAATGTACATATGTGCAATCTATTAAATATCTGTTTTGAAAATTTTCTAGGAAAAGTATATACTTATAATTCTATGCCGTTATTAAATGTTTATTTTTAAATATTTTAATAATATAAAATTATTGTTTTCCATAATGAAACTTTAGAAATTTTCTTAATAAAATAAAAGAAAAGAAACTTACTATTGAAATCTCTAACTTATTTTGTGATTAAATTAAATAAATAAATTTCGATTGATTTGAATGCATAATTTAATTAAAGGTTTGAATATTGAAAAGTTTTGCATATTACATCGTAAATTAAAATTTCTTTAGTTTTTTAATTTAGATAAGCTTTTGTTTTTAAAAATTTTGAGTGACGCTAAAGGTTAAACAGAAAAGAAAAATGAGAAAACATTAAGTTGAATCAAAAAATTCATATTTTTTTAATTTTAATTTTTTATGTTTAGAGAAAATTCATGTAAAATACATACATCCAAAAGATAGCATACACTTTATCATAAATTTTCATTTAAATTTTATGTATTAAATTTTTTTTTTATTATCTAAATGATAAATATAAATATAGATACGATAAAAGAAAGATACTTTTGAACCTAATAAGTATTTTTAAACTTTCTTTTTATTTTATTTTCTTCCATTCTTTAATATGTACTTTTATGATTTTATTGTAGTGGGAGATCTTCACCCACAATAATTTATTTAATAATCGTCAAACTGTACATAATAAAAATTCTTTGTTTTTTTTTTAAAGTTAATTTTCTTTATACATATATGCTTTTCTTTCTTTCTCTCTTTTCTTTTTTTTTCTAATAACATTTTTGTATGCATGATTGCATGTGTGGTGTTGCGTGCCCATTATAGGGAAACAAAAAAAATAACATTTCCAAATAAAATTTGAAAAAATAAAAATACAATGAAACATATTATTTATTATATTTTAAACTTACCATGTTTCCTCCTAAGAATAATTCTTTTTTTTCTTGGTCTACCATCTACATAACGTACAATAGATAATTGAACTCTGATAAGACTCATTGTTTTTTTTTTAATAATTTTTTTTTTTATATTTGAAATTTATTAAAATTTTCTAATGGTTTTTATTTTAAAATTGTTTGCTTTGAATCAACAAATTAATCAAAACTGAAACAGGAAGATGACACCTTTTTTTTTTTTTTTTTTTTTTTTAATTCAATAAAAGAAGTTTACCCACCTCGTTTCAATCAATGCCCTTGCACTTTTGGTTTTAGTTTATGACTACTTTATTTTAAATTTTTCCTTTACATAATTGTGTGTAAAAAATGTTGAAATAAAAAAAAAGCGAAAAATTGTGTAATATTACACGGAAACTGATTTTTTAAAAATAAAAAAAAACGACTAACTTTATTTATGTTTACATAGTTTGTCCGGGAAGGAAGACCCACAAGTTCACCACTAAGTCAGTTATTAAGTAAAAATATAATTTTCTTTTTTTTTTCACAAAAACAAAATAAAATCACACAAAATAGAATTTGACTTGAAGAGCACACACAGATATTTGTACTGTTGAATAATAATCAACACAACACAACAGGTAAGTAAGTCTAGAGATACAATTTTATTCTTAAAAAACAAAAAACAAAAAAAACACTGAGCGCTATTCAGGTTCACACCTGAGGGAGTTTTAAATTTAATATACCAAACCAATGCTTTTCTTATAAAACTTTGAAATCAGTTAACGATGGATGGTTTTCATTGA
This sequence comes from Bombylius major, assembly GCA_932526495.1. Lineage (NCBI taxonomy): Eukaryota > Metazoa > Arthropoda > Insecta > Diptera > Bombyliidae > Bombylius > Bombylius major. Next base: position 20,203,107 of record OW052042.1, on the reverse strand, counting down.
CATAACAACAACAACAACAACGACAACAATTTCAACATCACATTTTCATATATGATACACAGTGTTAAGTTTTGACCGGATATATTATTATTATTTACTCCTATAAAGCGACCAAACCAAACCAACCGACCAAGAAGCGGATAAACTTAATCGGTTATTCTTTTCGAACAACATTTTATCTTATACAGAGTAAAATTATAATACTAAATTTTTTTTTCTTTTTAGTTTTATTCTTCTTAATTATTATTGCGATTACACAATGTTATGTCAAGCATATACAAAAATTTCAAGAAAATAAGATAACCAACCACTAAAGTTAAAATTCACACACAGGTTATTTTTTCTCTCTCATTATAGGTATCACTTCCTATGGGAATTTCGTATTTTGTATGTTAATATGAAAATATGATGAGAATGTCAACTTATAGGTTCACACAAAAACACACAAAAACAAAAACATCAACAACAAAAACATGTTTATACAAACAATAACTTTGATTAAATTGGAAAATTTTTGGAATGAACAAGAAACAAACAGAAAAAAAACTGTGTTGCATTTAACGTCTAATGTTAAGGCGTCGTCAAAAAGAACTGAATTTGAATGACTAACAAACCTTGGCACCTCAATCTTTTACCACTTTGGTATTATATAAAAGATGTAAACAAACCAAAGAAATGTTCTTTTTTGTTTTTGTTTTGAAGAACTTACTATAAACTTTTACTCTAAACAATTACAACACGAGTTAATGTACGTTTTACTTATAAAAAGAAAATAAGTAATGTTTTTTTTTTTTTGTTTTTGATATCATTTTATAAGGCAGATTGAAACTTTATATAGAATTTAATATCGTTGATGATGGCAGGGCAGGTCGTTAGACTCTGAGAGTTTATGAAAGTTATCCATTTTGAAAAAAAGAATGATTATGCATTTAAGAAATAACAAAAAAAAACAAGATACTACTGAAACAGTGCAGAGCAATATAAAACCCGAAAATTTTGTATGCCTTATAAAATATTATAACACGACCGAACATACAATGTTGAACACACACCCAGATTTTTAGCCTGTTTTAAGCTCAAAACTCGTGCTCATATATGCTCAATAATCATTGTATGTATTTTGTGTGTTATATAGTTGCAGTGTATTTACTATTTAAGAAAAAAAAAACAAAAAAAAAAAAAAACATAAAATAAAACACAAAAAAATGCATTTTCTGTGTTGATGGGGTTTAGGGGCATATAAAAACAGATAGTTTAGTATATGTAGTAAACTCTAAACAAAGTATCTTACAGTCTTTATAACGAATGATATCAAAAGTGAATGGGTTCAAAAAAAAAAAAAAAAAAAAAAAAAAACAACAACAATAATAATAATAACAACAGCAACTATCTTCAACATTATTTTACGGATGAACTATAAGAAGTAATCATGGGGATCTACTATACATACATATAAAACGAACAAAGAAAATTATACTCCATCATCAGGGGTCCGTATAATATGTACCTATATACGGTCGAAGTGCAGGCAATATAATGACGGCGACGTTTATGTTGGTATTGTAAGAATATCTGACTTCAAAGGTAAACTAAATAACACTAACATGGGGTTCACTATAAACGCGATATACTTACTACTATAAAAATCATCAAGTAGATATTAGAATACAAACGAACGCTTTGTATTATATTATTTTCAATCTTTTTCTATAGTTGTTGCTTGCATTATATGTTGAGATATTCTCTACAATAATACGATTTTTTTTATTATATTAGAAAAAAAACCTGAATTTGAAGAGAAGAGACGCCCACGGTCTAAAATAGTAATTTTGAAAATATTAAAAACGAATTTAAAAAAAAAAACATAAAACTTGTTAGAGAAATAGAAATTCATACAAATATAAAAGCTAGGCAACAATTTTTAATAACTTTTAGGCAGAATAAAAAAGGGGGGTTTTTTGAGGTATGCAGGGACATGGGAAAATCATGCCGAACCTAGAAGACCTTGTGAATATAGTGTTGTTTATATAGTAAAATAGACGCAATTAATGAAAATCATCCATATTTGAGGGGATACATCAGTAACTGGATATCATACCATATTAGGATTGTTGTACATTCATGAAATTTTTTAAACGTATGTACAATCAGCTGAGAGAGTAAAATACACGCGAATTTTTTGATATAAAAAGGTAAATAAAATTTTTACTTTACATACTTTTTGAATAGATATGTATGTATGTACATGATATACATGTGCTAAAATTTCAAATTTTATTGCAATAAAGATTTATTCAAATTCGTGATCTTTCTTTGTATAATAGTATATCTATGCGGGTACACAACTACACAGATGCAATCTGTTTTTCTTATGATATTGTAAAGAAATAAAAAAAGTACTCATTTATAAAAAAAAATAAAATAATTAAATCCGTGTTCAAATGAAGGACAATTGCGTAAGATAAATTTTATAAATATTTTATAAGACTAAAGAATAATGTTTTCTCTAGAACAACTACAAATTCAACAAAATAAAAAAGGGAATACAAAGTCTTCAAACTATAGAAATTTCGATATTCCAAATGGCTCAAAAGTTGGAAGTGATTAGAAAAATTTAAAAATAAAAAAATTACGGAAACCCACGCATGAATATCTATGTATCTAGGTATGTGATGAGAATGTTTCGATTTATGTATCTAGATTCGAATAAAATCATAATAGAAATGAAAAAATTATCTCACGTACAGGTAGTCTAGTAATCCCTGCAATTGAAGTTCTGTTTTATCCATTAACCAGCATCATTCGTACCCATTATATTATCTTTTTTTTCTTCTTCTTTCCACTAAAGAATTATGTACGTGCCAGATGCATCGCTCAATTGATGACCTCTGAAGATCAAAAAGTGATCATCATCATCAACCTCGAAAAATAATCTTTTATTATTTTTTTCTTTTGAAAGAAAAAAAAAATTAATATCTAGAGTTGAAGCCATCATAGAGAATGCAGGTACTATACAGGTATTATCTTATATGTCGCGTCTTCAATTTGATTCCACCATTGAATTTTTATTATACACAGATAAAATCTTATGAGATTCTTTTTTTCCTGGTTTTTTTTTCAAAGTGAAAATTATAACCACTTTTTATTTATTTTTTTTTTACCTCATTTCTGTTTCTCTAAAACTTTTATCTCATTTTTCTTCTTTTTTTTCCTCTTTATGAAGATTTATGAAAATAATCATAGCATTTTTTTTTTTGATTTACAAATATCTTTTATTTTTGTGGTCAAAAAAATTATTTTGATTTCTGAACTTTAACATAACCTATATAATTTCAAAATGACTTCAATCTATATAATTTTGCAAAAAGAAAATATTTCACGCAATCATTCATCACTCAAAAAGCAACAAAGAGAAAAAAAAATAACCTCAAATTATAATAATTTAAATTGAAATTGATGCATAAAAAGAGTAATTATGAGCAAGAAAAACAAAGAAAAAATAAATATGACGTAAAAAAAAAATTGGTTCTAAAATTAAATGTTTAACACACCCTCATGAAACCATGAACTTGTTGACAGGTGTATCGCCCTCAAAAAAAAAAAAAACATTTTAAAATTCACCTGTTTCGAGAATCATTTTTATTGAGCGTCATTCATTATGAAAATAAGGAAATACAAAATTTTTCTTGAGCAGGTTCATCGTATTATTTTTTTTTTCTTAATTTTTTTTTATCGTTCAACGGGAAATATTATATTTTGAGCAAAAAAAAAAGAAAATATACCAAAATAATAACCAGCTGCTTTTGAGAAAATCAGGTTGTTTTGAACATTATTTTTTATTTTTTTTGAGAAAGTTGAAAAAATAATAGAACAAAAACAAATTTTCTTCTTAAAATTCTTACTTTTCGTGTAAATGACACACAGGTTAAAAAGTGGATTGAGAATATATACATATACACATGAATGTAATTTGTATAATTTGCACCTTGCGCTGTTATAAAATTCACTATAAAAATCACATAATTTTACCGATTTAAAAAAAACAAAACAAAAAATGTGTCTATTAAATTTTTGTAAATTAGGTTAAAGTCCTTTTAAAGAATGCCATTTTGACGTTAACAGGTGTAACAGAAAAAAAATTAAGTAAGAAATTAAAAAAAAAAAAAAAAAGAAATTACTTAAGAGAAGAAAAATTTATTAATTGAATGAAATTAAGTGTGTGTTTGTACATGGTAAAAATAAACAAAATTTATGTAACAAAAGTACATTTCCTGGTTGGTCATTGGACCAATTACAATTAATAAATTCTTACGTTTTATATATTTTTTTTATTCTTTTGTATTTTTAGCTATATGTTATGTTTGAAAGATTTTTTTACTTTTTGGCTATTTATAGAAATTCTGTTGGCTTGAGTATATAGAATTTAAAATTTGCAAAAATTTTCTGGTGTTATAAAAGTACGTTGATTCTTGAATACGGAATATTTGTATGTAGGAAGTGAAATGCGTGATTGTTCTTAATATGAAACTATTTTTGAAATTAGATAATTAATGTAAAAAATTGTATGTTACAATTAGACATAGATTTTGTGTTAGATTCTTGTACTTTTATGTACAATTGATGATTGAAATATGCAATTTAGGTACATACATATGATGTTCCGTATACTTCTTCAATGGATTATTATAAAATGCAATTCAAGAAAAAAAAAAAACGGGAAATTTTACGTTAAGTTTGGCCAAAAACTTTCATAAAATTTTATTATCAGAACTCTCAAATTGTGAAACACTTTTCCATCCCATATGTTTCCTCCCTCTTATAGTTTTAAAAAGTTCAAATGTGGCATATTACATCAACACTTTCTTTCTTTTCTTCCTTAACTTTCCTTATCCATTTGCCGCATCTTCATGTGCCGGCGCTGTGAATATTGGAAATGTAGTAAAGATATCTCTACGTCGTGGCTCTATTTAAAAAAAGACGTGTGTATAGAAAATATCTCTTTTAGCTAAAAGAAATTCAAACAAGAATCCACTGTAACACTTTGTTTTTCTTCAAATTTTTGAACAACGATACAATGTCTACTGCTTACCGTCAATCTTACAATCTTTCAGTGTTTTCTTCTCAGGTTCCTATCCTTTTATCTACAATTTATTCGATACGTGTAAAATTCGTGACAAAAGAGTCTTTGAAAAACCCAACAAATATCTAATTTTAATGTTTATTAAATCAAAATTGTGTAACACTCCTCTATATAGAGCTCACATCATTAATAATATATGTACTCGTAAGTAATTAAAATTACATTTTGTGCTTACTCTAATTTGAAACTGTGGGAAAAACAAGTGCAATATAATTTAATAAAAATTTTAAATATTGTACAATATTGTTTGTTATGAATCTAGGCTATTTTACCTTCTTCATTTATACATACATACATACATATTTTCCACGACCTCATGAATTTTAAATTAATTTATGTGTTTTATGAACTCTTTTATTATAAATTTCACACCTTAATAATGAATTTGTTTTCCTCTTCTTCTATTTTTTTCTCATTAAATTAAAAATTACAAAATTTTCATATTTATACACAAAATTTTCTACTACCTAGATAATTTCTTTTTTTGTTTGTTTTTTTTTTCTTTTTAAATAGCTAGTAAGTGAAAATGCGTTTTTAATGAATGTGAAGAGATTAAAAAAAAGGAAAAAACCACAAAAACAAAAAAAAAATATCTCTAATAATGTGTTTTTATTTTGAAGTGAGATTTTTCTTGACAACATTTTTCATTTTTTACACTTTTGTTATTAACGTTATATTATTATTTTATTATTTATTAATTTTTTTTTTTAAAACTCTTTACCTGTAAAGGTATAGTCAACTTTCTTATATTTATGTAATAGATATACATACACATGTATGTACAAACATGAAAATTGTTTTCCCACGGTTGTCAGTTACCAACAATTCATGCAGAATAGTTCGACATAGATACTTTTGTTGTTGTTATTGCTGCTACCGCTATTACTAATAAAATTGCTACTATCTATTACTAATAAAAAAAAGTAGCAACATATATAGATTCACATGTAATAATAAAGATACTTTTATAGTTTTTATATGTATATGTAACTAGTAAAATGATACTTGATATATTTTCAGAGGTTAACTAGCTTTTGCGAAATAATAAAAAAAAATATTTAAAAAGAAAAACTTTTTTTTTTACTCTTAACACACATATTAGTGTGGGAGAGGAGGCTTTAGTTATAATACAATTTAATAGATAATAAATATGTAGTTAGTTCATTGTATAGATATCTGATATCACTGATAATGCTGCTACTGATGTCAGTATTGTTAATATGGATATGAATGCCATTATACCTATTATTAAATATGTAGTATCAAAATATTAAGTAGATGTATGAATAAAACATAGAAATGGACCAAAAAAAGAGAGACAGAGAGTATAAAAAAACAAACATTAGATATCAATATTTTAAAGTAATATAGCCACTTTTGATGCAATATCATATAGATACTAGATTCAATCGAACGTCACATTCTACTTGTTAATATGTATAACTAAACGGTGTGCTATTTATCCTTAAAGTTGTGCACTGTTTATTTGTTATTATTACAAATTCTTCTTCTTTTTCATCTTTTTCAATATTTTAAATATGGATAAAATACTTGTTTTCCATAATACGAAGAAAAAAAAACTATATAAAGTATGTATCTTTTTTTTTGAAAAAAAAAGAAAAAAAAAATCAAAAGTCCGTCTTCATATAAAATTTCAAATGCACCCATATTATATGTATAGCATAAAAATGTATGTACATATTATGTATTTGCTCGTATATTAATACATTATGAGTTAAAAAGTGAATGGTTTTCAAATAATATGTTTATGATTGTACAACATATTGGGAATTAGAAAAATAATAATAATAATATTGACATGAAAAGAATTAAAGCGCCACAAATGGTATTAAATCAACTTTATAATTTGAAATAAAATGTTATAAGTACATACATACATGCATATATCATATACATTACGCACAAATGATATTGATAAATATATATTTTTATTTTATTTCATATCGAGAAAAGTGTTGGAATTAATTGATTAGAAAAAAAAAAAGTAATTTTTAATACTTTGCCTTGCTCATACGTCTATAAGTGTAATCAAAAATACTTACTACTTTTTTTCTCGCTAATATTTCTATTATTATGGTGTATGTATAACGTGAAATGACACTGGTCATAAATATAGACAATTAAGATACACACATAATGTGTTTAGAAAGATTTTTATAGATTTCTATATTTGATAAATTGTTTCAACGAAAATGTCTTTCAAAATTAATGATTTTAAAATGAATCAATATTAATTTAGTAAAAAAAAATTCTATATATATTTTTTTACAGTTTTCATATTTCAAAAAATTATTAATAAATAATTGTGTAAGCAGATGTAAAATGATATAATTTTCAAGTACTTTGGAGATTATGCATGTAGAGAGATTATAATCAAAATTTTATATGTATGCACATGTAATATGTAGAGCTACATTTTTTGAAATTATTATACGCAAGGTGTTTTAATTGTGTAATAAAAATTTTAATTATTGATAACAATTTCACGAAAATTAAGGCGAGTGATGGCCAACATGCAATTTGATATTCGATTTGAATCTTTACTCAGAGAAATGCTCTTTTATGAAGCTGGTATCGCTTAAACAAAATTATTGCTTCAAAAAAGGACATTTATAGAACCCATTATTTTTATGTGGTTCAAAAATTCAAAAAACCAAACTATTTTCCAAAACCAATTTGTGACTTGAGTATTTTCTAATTTCTCTCGAAAGATGATTTTTTAATTTTCTTTTTAAGTTTAGAAGATTGTTCCACGGTGTACCCTTGTGTTAGTCTAAAAATAGAACACCCTAAAGAAGAAAAATTCGAGATGGAAAAAAAAACAGTACCTAGTAAAATGTTCACTAACTTACGTTTACGAACAATGAACATTTTCAAGTATGTAATAATTTTCACAGACGAAAATGAAAAAAAAAAAAAAAAAAAAAAACAAACTAAAAATATAAAAAAAAAAATAATTTTTAATCAGCTGCTGTCTGTGCAAATTTTTTTTCTCTTAAAGGATTTCAAGTTTTATTTTTGTTTTTACAGCAATAAAATTTTAATATAATAATCATCTCACCTGCTCGAAAAAAATATGTATATTCAAAAGAAGTATGTTTAAATACGACAATAAAATGAGAAACCATAAGAAAAAAATAAAAGTACAAAATAAGAGAAATAAAATTGAAAAGAATTTTAATAAATGATTAAATTTTAAAAAGATCTTGCCACGCGACCAGACTCTTCTCTGTTGCTATATCCATATATGTATGTATGTATGTATAGCGTAATAATTTTTGTGGTAATCATCATTATTAACCAGTTAGTAAAGGGCAGGGCAATTCAATTCAATTTAATAGACAATTTCATACGTTTTTTTTTTTTTTTTTGGTTTGTGTTGAATCTTACATAGGTACATACATATAAAAGAAGAATTCAATTAAATTGAATGGATCACCAGACGTTCACATACAATAAAAATATAATTATATATAAATCAAAAGAAAAAGAAAAAAAGAAGTAGTGAATAAAATTTATCTTATCAAAATGACAAAAGAGTTTCACCATGCTATTTGCAAAGAATCGTATTGATGAGAATTAAGATAAATGATGCATTTTACAAGGTGACCAATCATCTATCTACTAACAGAAAGATTGCATTTTGAATGGACATTTCAAAGTATCTTTAGATGATATACACATTAAAAATTCGGGTTTGATTTCACAAGAACATTAAATTCTGTAAATTTAGAGCAGTGTAATTTAATTTATCGTTTAATCTGAGGCTAACATTTAAATAATGAAAAAGTGATATTTTTCACTGTTGAATGGAATTTTTAATTCTATGAAAGTGAGGTATAAAATGAAAAACAAAATATAAAATTATTTTGGCTTATTCATCTACTTCTAACCAGAGTAAAATTCCTTTCTGTTGGTCAGAAAAATATTCTAGAAAACTTAAACTAAATTGAGGAGATTCTTTGGTCTTTCTTTAAATGGGCTGCAGCGTGATGAAGAAGAAAGGATTTTTTTTTGCAAGCAACACCTTAAAATTCACATAATTGAAATTTCATGTCACCCAGTAACTAATTGAAAATGTTTAAAGAAGAAAAATTTTTTTAAAAAAATAAAAATAAACAAATTAATATTTGAACTGTGATGGTCAATGAATTTATTTTCCTTTGAAGCGGAAGCATATGTCTGAAGCCAATTAACCTTAAAGTTCATACGCATATACTACATACATATATTCTATAAAGTTTAATATACAAAAGAAGAAAACGATTATGTATGATAAAAAAAAATTCTTTTGCATCATTGATGATGACATGATCAAAATGATCGTTAGTATTCGCGTATTGAATTTAAAAAAATAATAAAAATAATATTTTTTTAAAAATTTATTTATCAAAAATTTTGTGATGTTAATTTGCAAAACAAATTGCAATAAAATCAACATGTAATAAATGAAATGAATTAGAACATCCGTTTTATGGCGCTGTTGGTAATACATATTTTTTTCTTCTTCAAATCGTTCGTAATTACTTAACACTATTTTTACATCCTACGTACATAATATGTAAATATAGTTTATAGTTCTTTTCCTCTTTTTTTTTTTTTGTTTTGTATCCTAATGAATGGAAGTAATTATCGATAGATAAATTCTTTTCTTTATGAACTTTTATAATTTAGTGTTATAATGATAAAGGTAATCATTTTGAGGAAACAGGAAATTCTTAAAGATCACATTAGACATGAATAGATGATACTCTCATTCTATATAATTTATACATGTATATCTACATATGTCTGAATATATATACATATTAGATGATATTTTATCAAACTGAAAAACCACATGAAACAGCTTAAAACTGTCAATTTTAAATTTTTATGGATAAAATAATTAACTTCCAAAATGAATTTAATAACATGACAAGTATCTTTTACTTTTCCCAAATGCACGTAAGTATTTATGTATAATCAAGTTTTTTCTTGGGGGAAGAAATAAAAATAAACAAACAAAAAAAAATTATTTTAAGATGAGACAAGCGCATTAATTTTGAATTTAATTTTTGAAGATTTTCAAGAAAACAGTTGTAAGTGACAAATTTTTGTGGATAGCTATATAAAAGATCAAAAAGATATGCATACTAATACTACATACTAAAGATAAATTTATGCTCATCAATTATAGTGACACTTTTGTGTTTTATTTTTGGTTTTTTTTTTTTTTATTTTTCTCGTTAGATACGATGAATTTCATTTTATGTAATTTTATGTAAAATATTAAATTAATTTTTTTATATGTGACAAATATGTTTACTTTCAATTTCATTTTTATAATATTCCAGTTACAAACTATGTTAAAATTTTTTCTCAAAACTAAAATAAAACGGCAGTATATCTATAGTGAACATCATCATCATGTTCATCATCAGTTTTATAAATATGTATATGAATTAAATTATTATTATGTACATATTCATAAAATTATTTGGATGTTCAGTGTAGTATCACAGATGCAATTTCAAATTCCATTGCTATAAACACTTTTTAAAAAAGAAAAAAAAATAATAATAATAAAGTAAGCAACTATCTCAACTGATTTTGCATTAGTTAAATTAAATTGATCTTCATGTAAAGTAAAAAAAAAAAAACATATAAAGAAAGGATTCCTCGTACAGATTTTAATATTCTCGTTGTTTATATTGAAGAATTTTGAGGTCGATGATTTACTTAATAGAAAGAAGACGAATAAAAAATAAGATATCATTTCCCATACGCTATGATGATGTATATCAAATTCAAAAGAAATGTAGAAAGAGAGAAAAAAAAAAATAAATTAAACTGCAATAAGATTATTGCAATATTTATGTTTTCCGTAATACACTCCAATTACTTATTAAGTGATGCATATATGGTTGCTTTATATATATCTACATACATACATATGTATATATGCTTACTTGTGCACAATAAAATAAATTGCAACAAATTTTCTTCTCTTTTTTTTATATTTTGTTAAATTTGTTAAATGAAAGATACATTCAATAAAAGAGGGATTAGTTAGTTTAAAATGTACATACATATATATGTATGTATGTACGTATATTCAATGCACAACGGAATTAAATTATTGAAATAACATCACACAAAAATAAGAAATAAATAAGTATACTTAGGGGGTATAATGTTTATGTTGTTTCAAATTTTTTTTTATTACAACTTTTTCTACATACATATACCTATACACTCGTATATATTAAATTTAAATTATTTTGTTCAGTGTAAAAAGAAGATGATCTCTTCTTTAAAACGCTGAAGATATAATGTAACATTTTAAAGATTTGAAATATGACCAAAATAATTGTTTGAAAGACTCCCAGTTATATATTTTTTCTTTATAAAGGTGTGATTGATTTGCTTTGAACAATAGCCAAGGACTAGTTTACAAGGAACCTAATCTGTACAGTTTTATGCAGAATGTGAACCACAATGCTGGTCGATATCGAATGAACGAACGAATATATTGTTTGTGTGACAGAACTTAAATTGATGTTTGATGGATTTTGTTTTGTTTTTTCTAGAATATATGAGCTATTTTTTAAAAGTGAATTATTTATGTTAAAAGGATATTCTAAATTATTTTCACACATGTAAACTTTTAAGCTTAAAAGATAGGTAGCTTAAAAAAAAAACACAACATCTGTATAAATTTGTAAATCATACTTTTACGAAAACTTACATAAATTTACATAAATGTTTTAGATTCTCGGTTACTTACAAATAATATTGTAAAGGATATAAAATACGGAACTTTAATATTATATCGTGATAAAAATTTAATAATATAGGTATAATAGAAAATCGTGACGAAAAGAAAATTGTTTTGTCCGTTTTGTCAATGCTTGTTAATTCTGTAATAACAGTAATTGTATGATAAAAAAAAACCAAATTTGTTTAGAAAAACTTGTGTAGGTACTGATAATGATGTAAACATTAGCACAGTATAGGAGTATGTTACAAAATAAAAATAAAATATATATTGTGTATCGAATTGTAGTACACGGCGTGTTAAAAAATAATTTATTACAAATAAAAAATAAAAAAAATAAAAAATTAATGAGCTAACAAAAAACCACAATATTTTTGCACAAAAAAAAAAAAAAAAATCTATAAAATCTAAAAAAAAAAATCTTTTTTTCTCTGAAATAATAGATAACGATTATTGTTTTGTAAAATTTATAGATCAATTTAAAAATGACATGAAAATAGTAGAAAACAATGTTTTGGTTGGCCGTTTTTTTAGAAATTTCCCTTGGGAATCAGTTTTTTAAGTACTTTACTGTATTTTTCATTGGCATACAAAAAAAAAAATTTTAAAGGGTTTAAAATTTGATATAATTTACGACTTTTATGTACCAGTATAATTATATTAACTCTTTCTTTTTTTTTTTTTGTAAATAAAAATTATTGAATTTTTATTTAATTTAATAATCAGAAAATATTACAATTGGTTTTTTTATTCAGAAAAAAATATATATATGTATGTATGTATTTTTTATCAACCATCTGCCGATTAATTAAAGTTTTGACCTCAAGAAACTTGGACACTTTTAATTTTCATCGGTCTTTGTTTTTTTTTTTTTTTTGTATTTTGCCTCCCTTACATACATTTTTTCAGTACACTACACATATACGAAATTCTTGTTTATTTTTTATTTACGTTTTTTTTTTTTGTGTTTTATAAATAAAAAAATGTAATATGTTTATGTATATATCATAATATAATAAAAATAAGTATATAATGCATGTAAGAAGGCACATTAAAATGTGTTACTTGCAACCATCAGGAAAAAAAAAATACAAAATAAGGTAAATAAAATTTTAATGGCATATGTGACATGTGTTAAAATTTTTAACCAATATATTGCAATATTTATGATTATACATTAAGAAAAAAAAAAAGAAAAAAAACAAGTAAAAAACCGATCTCATCATGAGTTTCAATAATCCTGAAAAGAATTATCGTCATCATCATCAACATCATTGTTGCATTCGTATCCCCTTTTATTTAAAAAAAGACTAGTCTGTGGTGTGGAGGCTCCACTACATCATTTTTATCGTCATCAATAAAAAATTAAAAAAAAAAAAAAAGAAGTCATATGATAAAATATTAAAAAATATGTAGAGCAACATCAAGTAACATATAAGATATTATAATATGCCAAAAACGAATGATTGTCGCGTGCCATCACCTGCCTTTCTTTAAAAATTTATCTTAAAAAGATCATAACAACAACAACAACAATTGTATGATCATACCAGACTAGCATGGAGCAGAAGCAAAAGCAACCGCAGCTTGATATGGTGGATGATGATGATGATGATGACGGTATAGTAAATGGACATGGACAAGAGTAACAGCAGCAGGCTACAAGTACGAAGTACGACATCATGATTATGAATCAACAACCAACACCGCATATTTATATGAAATGTTCAGACCTTATGTTTGCCCTATAATGTATAAGGAGATTGGTTTTGGTTGTGTTGTGTGTTATTGCTTGCATCTTGCAGAGAATGCATTTTTTTTTAAGTTTTGTTTTTTGTGTCCTTTCTATTCAAGTCATTCATTATTTTATTCTTTTCTTATTTATTATTAAAAACCCTTTTCCGTTATAAATTTTGCAAATGTTATGTGTCCTTTTATTGTGTTTTTGTTTTTTTTCAAAAACATTTTTATGATTTGAATTGAAAATGCACCTTTTTTTCTTATGGAAGATAACTACATATATTGTGTTGATAAAGTACCTTATGGTGATTGTAAAATTTTGCTTCAAATAGGGTTTTGTTTTGATAAAAAAAAATAAAAAACAATAATGAAAATTTGAAAAATTAAATTTGAACAACGAACAGAAATTTGTAAGATGACGATGTATTAAATATATCGAACATTGATTTGATATGAAAATAAATTTTAAGGGTTGATTAATAAAGGTGATATTTAACAATTATTCAGAAGGGAATTTGTATAAAAGTCCTTGTAAATCAATGACACTGTGATTTTGATTGTTTTGTCTACATTCCGAATTTTTTTACTCTTGTGTGAATTAAAGTTCAAGAGCATTCCTAAAGGTTATGATTTTTCTTTATTTTGGAGTATAGTATAGAGAAATTGTGTATCTTTAACATTCTTATGTTGAACTGTGTTTTTGACAATGGAAATATCTAAAAATTGTGCCAATTCGATAGAGTTTTTGAATCTGTCTTTTTTTTTTTTTTTGTGAATTGTACACCAAAATGATTCATTTGAAAAAAAAAATGTGTTAGACTGTTAGAAGAAATATGTAAATTACGTCTGCATCAAAGTTTTGGGTAAATAAAAAATTGATAATAATAAACACCATGGACTGTCTAAAAATAGAAAAGTTAATTTAGTCAATTTTTTCTACTTAATTTTCTGAATTTTATTTTGTAAAAATAAATTTTCCAGCTAAATTAAAGTCATCTGCAAATTTGTTTTTTTTTTTTTTCGTTTTGGTTTTCTAAAAATAACCTTTAATATCCACCCTTTGAGCATAAATCATCTGGAATACTAATTTTTTATTCGAAAAATGAAATAATATTCATAAAATGGAACATGAAAAATAAGAAAAAAAAATATTCCACACATTGACGACAAACATTTTCCAAGATATGATAATTATTCAAAAATATTCTAAATAATGTGTGTTTGTACAAACATGCATTATATGGAAAGAATCTCATTTCAAAGTGACAATATAATATGAAATGATATCATGTCAAGTCAAAAATATGTACAAATATACATAGTAATATTAGTAATTAGTATATGAGTTGGTCTTTCAGAAAATGTAGATTAATTTCATTTTGTTCTGCGCTTTTAGTGCCAGAAAAAAAAATGAAAACAGCACAGTGTCAAAAACCAACTATGAAAAAACAAACAAAAAAAAAATACATACAAGATAATTTTTGTAATTTAATTTTGTTTTGTAATTTGTTCGCAAAAAGACTATACATGAGAACCTAGAAGATTAAAAATAAAACATATAAATTCTTAGCATGTGGGCGACAAATAAATTTTATCACATTTCACATTCATAATAATATACAATATTCGTATACGTATGTAATTTATTTTTAAAACTTGATGAATTTTTTTTTTAATTGTTTTTGTGGTTTTACAAGAGGATTTCCACAGTAAAATAACATTTTTTTCCCTATTGTTTGTGGTTTTATATTTATATCAGAAAATGTATGATAAGGGAGAGTTTATTTGTTACATGAATTTTTACTATTTTTTTTTTATTTTTTGATAAGTTTTGTGCAAACAATGAGAATGTTTTTTCTACATGTTAAGATAAAAAAAAATAAATGATAAAGAAAAGCAGAAAAAAAAACTTTTTACAAAGACGTCAATCTTATAATGAAACAAAAGAATTTTCATATAACAGATGTTTAATTTTAATTTTTCTATATGTACATACATACTTTTGTCTTTTTTTTTTTGCATACTGAAATCTTTTTCAAATTTTGATCAGCTGATGTCTGGAATGATTTTTTGAAAAGTTCATTGAAAACCTATTCAATCTGCCCCCGATGAACAAATTTTAAGAAAAAAAAAAAAAAAAAAAGTAAGACCATAAGGTTTTTTTTCTACTTTGATCTTTCATTTGAATTTTGATCTACCGTCGTCCGTTCATGTCCTATCAACCTAGGTCGATGACCAAACAAAATTTTTTTTTTATCTATACTCATGGTTCCGCTAATTCAAATTTCATTTTCATTTTTCTTATGACTCCCTTTATCCAAATTCATGATCAAAAATTTTTTAATGTTATTTTTTCTTTCTTCTTCAAATTTATTAAAAAGAATTTTATACAGACCGGAAGTTACTTCCCTTAATAAGAGAACGCCCTACTTGTTTAATTTTTTTTCATTTTTATTTTCATTTTCATCATCATGATCTCATTTTACTGATGCGGTCGTTCCTCGTTCAGTGGCAGAATCCTTAATAATTTACTGCTGTTGTTGCATATATATTATACATTTATACATACATATGTATGTATGTATGGTATATATGCATTACCATATAAATTTTTGAACATAAGTGAAATGGTATTTTAAGAAATAAAAATTTTTGAAAATATAAAGGACATGAAGAAAGGAAAAAAAAATGTGCATGGTCGCATTTTTAAATTGCTAAAGGGAATGTGTTCACATAACATATGAAAAAAATGTGTTTTATTTGTTAAAAGATGAAGTAGTTTCTATATATTTCTTCCTTTTATTGTTTTTTTTTCTTTTCATTTTTGTTTTAATCTTATAAATATTTTTACTAAAATTGAAATGAGGGTTTCACGATAATGATGATTATATGAGGAGGATATATTATATTTGCATTTTGTATATTGTTGCTTGTTAGGAACAAATTCCTATTTTTAGATTAATTTATGTATTTATTATATTAAAATGCATCCGTCGTCAATCATGTTTTTATTGTTATTTAATTCATTTTTAACTGATTAATGTACGTTTTAACACAAAACAGTTGGTATGTATGTGTATACCTAATATTTAAATTCGTTGTTTTTCGTGTGTTTTTTTTTTTATTAAAATCTGCAAAAACGTATTTAAATAAATATTACGGTTTTATGGACATCTGGTTTATATGAGTTTTGTCTGCAAAAGGACTTTTTTTTTGCTCATCTCAAATGTCTTCTTTCAAAAAATGAAAAATGAAAAAAAAAAATTAGGGAATGATTATTAATGTTAAATGGAAAACAGATTATCATGAAGTGCATACGTTAGGATTTTAGTGTTAAAATATGTAAACGTATGTGTTTTTCTCTGTTAACCGTTTTAAAATTGAAAATGCAACGAAATTCATTTTTTTGGGTGATGAAATTTGAAAATCGAGGGTGAGCAATATTATTAAACAAAAAAAAAGTACGTTTACTGTTTTGTTTGTTGTAAAC
The DNA here is from genome assembly GCA_932526495.1 of Bombylius major. Taxonomy (NCBI): domain Eukaryota; kingdom Metazoa; phylum Arthropoda; class Insecta; order Diptera; family Bombyliidae; genus Bombylius; species Bombylius major. Next base: position 20,185,956 of record OW052042.1, on the reverse strand, counting down.
CATGCACAGCAATTTAATTTTCCCCTTTTCTTTACATCAAAAATAGACCGGAAATAGGTAGTCTCTTGTTCATTGTGTATTTAACACTCGTCAGTCGTCGTTTAGATTTTTAAATGAATCCAATATGAGAAATCGGTTCTAAAGATTCATACATCATCAAGAATATATCTCTTAAAAGCTGGCACGTGCTGCTGTATCAAATTACAATTGATCCATATTCCCTGCTGATGTTTTACTGTTTGTTAATAATGTTGATCGGGTGTTAGAAAAAAAAAACCCCCATTAAGTCCATAATGATTAGTTAAAATAATATTAGGGAAAAAGAATGATAACTCACGGATAGATCATCGGTTAGTTAATGAACATACAGAAAAAAAAAAAATTAAAGGTGAAATTGTAAGAGATTTCAATGATGATGATAGATTCTTTCACATCTGCTTACCATATAACGATGTGTGTGATATTATTTGTATGGAGGTTTTGTTTGCAAAAATTTTCATCATGTGATGATAATTTCATATTTTTATAGCTTTTATATCGGTAAAAAAAAAAAAGTTTATCAACTCTTTTTTGCAGCTGCAATATTTATTACACGTTGATTTTTTAAATATCTTTTTTTGTTAACAATGACAGCTTTAACAAAACTGAGTAAAGAAAAATTAATCTTCCCATTGGAAAAATGACAGTAACGGTTCAAAAGATATCTAGGGTTACTAGTGAATTAAAAGAATAAATGAATAAAAACAAAAAAAGAGTATGAATTCACTTTATTCATTAAAATGAATCACCAAATCGTCATAAATCAAATTTATCATCCTAGTTCATGTCCATCACAATAAAGTCACAATTACGATTTAAATTATAACAATTATTACAATTTTTCTCAATCCAAACTATGAAATTCTTGTTCAGACAAGTAACACTTTTTATTTTGATTAATGCGACTCATGCCATTCCAAAAAGAAAATTATTTGGTCCATACCAAATGGCCATTACATATGTTCAAAAAGTCAAAAAAAAAAAGTGGAATTCAATAAATCTTAAAAGATACAAAAATTTAATCTGTAAAGCAATTATGTCAACATATTTTAATATATAATTTTCTTTATTATATTAAATGAAGACGGATATAAATATTAAAAAATAAAAAGTAAGATGTATTATGACAGTTATTCAATACAGTAGGTGAAAATATGGTCGCGACAATAAATCATGAAAACATTGTAGAAAATTCATAAATGGCGCCGCCTATGAAGTTAACTTCACATACTGTACGCATTCTTTTTCTTCTTTATAAAATTATTAAATTTATTTTGGCGCCATATCAAAGTACATATAGATTGAGAAGATCGTAAAAATCTCACGATGTAATTATAATTGCATATACGTAGGTCACTCTATAAGTTTTGAGATACAGAAAAACTACTAATGATTTTGAAAAACAAACTTTATTGATGTTCAAAATACTCCCTTTCAACATCAAAGCACTTCTGCATTCAATTTTCCACAAGTGGAGTGCTTCTAGTCAGTCGCTCTTTAGAACGTCTAAACGTTCTGCCTTTTGAAAATCAGTAAGATAATGTGGTACCCATCTCATTACAACCTTCTTTTAAATGAAGGTGTTCGTGTAAGATAGTATGTACCGTTGCGAATCCTACGCCGAGTGTTTCCTCTATCATTTGGTATGTGCATCGCGGATCTTCTTCAATTAGTCTCTGAACTTTTGCAATGTTCTCACGGGTGACGCTTGAACACGGTCTTCCCGGACGTGCTTCACCACTTAATGAATTACGGCCTCTTTTGAATTTGGCATACCATCTAAACACACTCGCCCTGGATGGAGCTTTTTCGCCAAATACTTGTTGCAGTCGTCCGATGCACTCATGCTCACTTAAACCGACTTTAAAATCATAATAAATCATAGCACGGTAATGCTCACGTGACAATTCAATTTTTCACTTTGAATAATTATTTATAACTTTACTTGTAACAAGTTAAAACAAGAACTGAATACAAAACACATGTTACCAAGGACTAACGTTCCTATTTATGCATGGTAGCCAATTGTAAGTATTGCTGATATTCTGTATCTCAAAACTTATAGAGTGACCTACGTACATACATACCTAAAGTATATAATTTTATTATTTCAATTTTATAATTGTACAAAATAAACATAGGTACATACAAACAATGTTACTGTAACAGGTACAGCATATAATTTAAGAATTTCTTAAAATATATATTTTTTTTAATGTTTTGTTTTTTCTTTAAATCTAAAACAAACAGGAAAAATAAAATCAATATATAAAATCGAATTGCACAGAATTTTATTTCATTCACATTTCTCATCAATGAATTTTTTTATTTTATTTATAACTTAAAAATGAAAACAATTCATAACTTCGATGATTAATGGTCTATTTAAAAGTCGGTTAGAATAAAATTTATTAAACAAAATTGTTGTTAATACGAGTATTATAGAAAAATAAACATTACAGTGAAAATGAGAATACATACATACTTTTTAAATTGTATATACATAGGTAACTATGAAAAAAAAGAAAATATGTAAGAAGTGGGTATATAAGTATGAGAATATGAAAATTTCTTTAACAAAATTCATATGTTCTGATCATTTTAGAAGAATTTCATAGATTTCATTTTTATTATAAAAAAATAACGAGAGTGTCATCGATAAGTACATATGTGTCTATCAGTTACAAAACGGGTCTTTGTCATGTTAAGTCATTTTAAGTTATTAAGCAAAATTGTTTCTGAAATTTGACAAAATGTACTGTTTTGCAACTGAGCTCATATTTTGACGATCAAAATACAGAGGAAAATGTATTTTTTTTTCTTTTAAAAGTAGAGTAAATAAGTAGATTTTTAAAAGACCTTTCAAATGACGTATATAACTCATTTTTTTCAAAATATGGAAAAGATCCGTTTTGCAACTGATAGACACATATTGTTTTTTTAATATATGTATGTAATAACTTATTAACTATAGTTTTATAGCAATTAATCATTTCTCAGTGAAATATATTTTATGTATTATTATATCTATTGATTAAATTCATACTATTTACTTATAAATTTCTTTTGATTCTTTTTTTTTTTTTTTTAATTATTTTGTATACTCTATCAACATACCAGCATAATATTGAAATGTGTTTTAATAAATTTTTCACATAAAAAAAAAAATACAATTTTTTAATCTAGTCACGCACTTTAATTTCAATCATTTATTGTCTGTAAAAGGACTGGTTTAACTTCCTCAACTGTATACGGATTTCTTTTATTTTTCTTTTTTTCTTTTTTCTGTTTTACTATTGTCTTTATTTCATATTTTATTTCAAATGAAATATTTTATTAATAAAAAACAATTGAAATATATATTTATAAAAAAGAAAAACAATTTCTTTTTCTTTGTGAACATTTGAATAATAAAAAAAATAATAACAATTGGTGTAATTTACCAATGTGAATCCAAAATTATGACTTGATTACAGTTACTTCAGTTTTCTAATTTAAATTTATTTGATTTTTTTATTCTAATAAAATGATTACTGGAAATCTTATAAGGAAATAAGGTAGTTAATAATGTTTTCAAATTGAAAGGAAGTAAGTATGTGTACGTACTTTAAAATTTAGTTATGTTAACACTCATTGAATTTTTAAATACATATTAGAAAAGGGTGTTCAATATCATTATACATTTCGCACTGACATAATAGTTGTTGTAGTGTAGTGTGGTTGAAGTACAAAATATTATTATAAGCGATTCTATGAAAATTTGAATCTGAGCTCTCTTTTTTAAACTTCTTTATTTAAGTAATTTATTATTTTGTCTTTATTTTTTCAAAGTTTTACTTGTGAATTGGATGCCTCACTTGCCAAATCGATTAACTCCATATAAAAAACGTCTATAAAAGTAATAAATTAGCTCCCATAATAAATTAATTATGATTCGAAGACCGAAAAAATATTTTTAATTTAGTAGTTTAACGCTTTATCATCATATTCAATTATTTCGAATATGAAAAAACCAAGAATTAATCGAATTCTGGAACTAAAACTTAAAAAACCTCAAAAATTGAGTTAATTGATTTGGCAAGTGAGGTATCCAATTAATTAATTGAAACAGTTCAAAGAAAATTTTAATTTCCAGTGACTGTGGATATTTTCTGTAAAAAACAGTTTCTGTTAAAAGTTAAGCAAAGAAATTTTTTAGATGCATTACTTGATCCCTTATCTCAATTGTACTTGTTTTGGTTTCATATTTTTAGCTGATTTTCAGAAAATTTTTGTGATTTAAGCCCAACACGAAGTTGCATTTTTGCAAGTCAGTGACAACAGTTTCTAAGATACATATATGTAGGTATGTACTGTATAATGAAAAATTCATAATTGAAGCCTTATACAATTTTATGAAAAATCATATGACAAATTTCGCTAAAAAATAAAAATATTTTCCGAAATGTCAGTCAGTTCAGTGAACGCCTTATATGTAGATATGTACATACATACATGAACATGAGGCGTTCCATTTCAAAACTTGTCTTCTCCTTGATAAGTGATTTTCCAATAAACACAAAAAACTTTTCAACTCTTTGTTTTGAAACGACATAACTCATGGATAAGGCAAGTTTTGCAAAAAAAGTAATTTTTAATTGAATGAATCTGAAGGATTAGACAAATTTTTATGTGATAATATTTTGGTTTTTATTTGAGTTCTCTTCAGAAGAAACCGTTAGTGCTTTAGCTTAAATTTTGAGCAGGGTGGATAAGACGAGTTTTGATATGGAACGCCTCACATATTGTTTGCTGTGGTTTGGTCACTAACCCGGAAGATGAGTAATGTAGGCTCATTTTAAATGAAAAAAAAAACATTAGACCAAGAGATGATTATGAAGAGCAGATAAGAAATAACAATACGCAAAATGATAAGAAACCGGCTGATGAGCAATAGTTTTATTATACTAATTCATTTCATTATTCCGGTACTATGACATCAGCTCAGGAAGAGGTAAAAATTAAAAAATGTCAGATCAACAATATTTCAACTTTACAAACTTTGAGAAACAAAATTTGTTGCTAAGTACATCAATTTTTCAAAGTTAAAAAACCTATTTATATACATAATATCTTTTACTTAGAATCTAGGTACTTTTCAACTCAATTTAAGAAATAAGATACAAAATTTTTTATTGGAAATAGTTAAATCATAATCAAATATACACTTTGGGCCAACTCTTACAAGTCCCATATGGTCTAGTGGCTAGGATACCTGGCTTTCACCCAGGAGGCCCGGGTTCGATTCCCGGTATGGGAAAATAATTTTTTTAAATTTTTTTTTCTCAATTAATTAATTTTTTTAAAATTATCATATAAATTTCAATAAATTCACATGTTTTGTACATCTTTTTTTCTCAGAAAAAAAAAATTCTATTTATTTTCAACACCTACACTGAATACAATGCAATGCGGCAAAAGTTCATGTCACAAAAAAAGGGTGTATTTTAGCACTCCTACATTTTATGTTATTTGGAAAAAAATGCAAATAAAATTTAATTAAATTTTTTTTAAAAAGACTTACTGATTTTCGCTGTTGTTTGTCCCATTTCACAGGTGACACAATTTCATTAACCATTAATTGTAAATATAAATTGCACATAAAAAGAAAAGTATGTACTTTGTAAATTGAAGGTTGAGGTTGAAAAATTTATTCTGCACTTAATAAATGATTTTTAATAAATCACAAATGTCACAATTAATAAAAACACTTTGAATTATCTTTATAAAATAATAACCGATTACAATTATTTTAAAATAAAATTTTACAAATATTTTTCCTCATTGTCTTTTTTTTTAATTATTTGTTAATAAAAGCACAGAATGAACAGATGAAAGACGAATTCATCATTTTTTTATCAGTTTCATCTTTCCGAGACGAAAGGGACAAAAATAATATGACTTTTGTTCAATTTCTTTTCAGATGTCATTCGCCTTTTTTTGTTTGTGCAATGTTAAAAATGGCAAAAAATGTAGTCCAGCCCGGCAACTTAATAAATTTAAAATTATAAAAAATTTCCGTTAACTTTGATTTTTTGTTCTAAAAAGAATATTGTTTTAATTAATTTTGTTATTGATTTTCTTTATACGATATTTCGATAAATGGAAAGGTGAGAAAAATACTGAAATTTTGATTAATGTGAAAAATCCATTGAAACGTAGTTGAAAATTTCAAATTTAAATTTTTGAACAGAATAAACGAACGCTACCATATTTTTATTCGCTTGCTTTAATTGACAGTAAAGTTGTCAAAATTTTTATCAAAACAAAAATCAGCTGGTGGTAGAATTTGTATGGAATACAGGAAACAAGAATAAACACATTCAAGGAAGCACAAACGCAAGAGAAGAAATAAAACTCAAGAAGAGGAAGAGAAAGTAAATAATTTTAGAATAAAAATAAACCATTTTCTTCTTCATTTGTTAACGGCCGGCCGGGAATTTTGTTCTCGTAAAAAACGATAAAAAAAAACAAAAGAATTATATAATAAAATTTCTGGTTAAGGCTGTATTTAAGTTTTTGTTTTCAAATTAGATACAATTTCTAAATAAATTTTAAATTTTCTAATTATAATGAAACTAAAGGCAGTGATGATGGAGACGTCAAATCTGTTGTCGAGATTTCGTGGTTCGTTGCTTGGAGGATTAATTGGAGATTGTTGTGGAGCACCATTTGAAGGGGAAGTTCTTGAAGGAGGTGATAAAATAACATTACGCAAATATTTCGATAAACTTGAAGGACCACTTTTTAAAGGTACTCTTATATAAGAAAATATATGAATTCTTTACTAAAAAGTGAATTTTATTTAGCTCCTGTCAAACAATACACAGATGACACAGCAATGACAAAGTGTGTGGCAAAATGTTTGATTGATTACAAGGATCTGCCAGCAAAAGAATTGGCGGGAAATTTTATGCGAGAGTATTATAAAGATCCAAATCGTGGGTATGGTGCTGGTATAACAAGTGTTTTTGAAAAATTACGACAAACAAAATTGGAAGATCCATTAAAACCAGCAAAAGAACAATTCAATGGAAATGGTTCATATGGTAATGGTGCTGCAATGCGTGTGGAACCAGTTGCATTATTCTGTCATAATAAAAATGATCAATTAATTGATATGGTTAAAAAATCGGCAATTGTTACACATACACATAAACTAGGTGTGAATGGTGCTATTTTACAAGCATTAGCTATTCATATGTGTTTATCTAGTAGTCCAGGAGATTTTGATCGAAATGCATTTATTGATAATTTAATTGAACAATTTAAAAATATTGAAAAGGATGATGAAGGATTAGGATTGAACAATCAAACACTTTATCAAAATCAGATAAAAGAAATAAAACGTTTATTGAGTTCAAATGTGAATCCATCAGATGATGAAGTTTTGAATACATTGGGACACAGTGTTGCTGCTTTATATTCTGTACCGACTGCAGTATTTTGTTTTTTAAAAGCGAGAGACAGTATTGAGGAAATTAAGGTAATAATTATTGTGAAAAAAAAAAAAAAAAAAAAAAAAGATATTTTCCCATACCGGGAATCGAACCCGGGCCTCCTGGGTGAAAGCCAGGTATCCTAGCCACTAGACCATATGGGAGTCGTTGCATGTGACTTGAATATTTCGCCTTTGATCTGGAGGTGATTTTTGATTCAAATTCATATTGCTTCAAATTTAATCTCTTTCATACGCGATGACGTAAAATCGTGTCTTGTTCTATTTCATCTATATAATATGTTCATATCCATGTTTTTTATTTTATTTTAGACGGACAATCCATTCAGAAGAACTATTGAATATGCAATATCTTTAGGTGGCGATACAGATACCATTGCTAGCATGGCTGGCTCGCTTGTTGGAGCACTTTATGGAGATACCATAATTCCAGAGAATTTAATTAAACACTGTGAAGCATCTGATGAGATTATTAATTTAGCAAATGAATTGTACGAAGCAAGTATTTAGAATAAATTTTATATTTTTCATGGTGAATGTCTGAAGAAGATACTGAAGAAAAAAAACGGCTTTAACTACTTTTGTTATTTTAATTTGGTTTGCTTCAATCACAAAACTCAAATTGTTTAAAAAGTTTGAAAAGGGCTATTTTATTTTAGTTTACAAAGTGAACTAGTGCTTTCCATCAAGAATGTTTTCATCTCCATCAGCAAAATATGTTTCCGCCCGGGATCGAACCGGGGACCTTCCGCGTGTTAGGCGGATGTGATAACCACTACACCACGGAAACTTGCTGAAGGTTGTCCCACCTATACTAATTTACGTATTAGTTTAAAATCTTGACATACATTTGAGCACTTTCACTCTCATGTTATAAAAAATGGGTATCTTATATTTACTTATAAAGAGTGGGGAAAAGTATTGTTCTTTTTCTTTTGTCAATTTGTCATACATAAATGCTATTCAAGTAGTAATAATATTTAAAATATAAAATATAAATATGTATACGAATTACTGCCACACATAATTCAGTCATCGACCATCGATGGTGTGTTGAAGAAACTAAATTTGAGGGAATTTGAATCAGAAATCACCTGCAGGTCAAAGGCGAAATTTTCAAGTCACATGCAACGACTCCCATATGGTCTAGTGGCTAGGATACCTGGCTTTCACCCAGGAGGCCCGGGTTCGATTCCCGGTATGGGAAATTTTTTTTGTTTTTAAATTTTACAAAATTATAGTATGAATAAATTTATAAAACACATTCATGTGTTTCGCATGATGATTTCTCTTCTCAGGGAAAAAATTTTTTTTTCAACAACCAGTTTATACTGCAAGCTCGTATGGTTGGACAAAATAACGAAAATCAGTAAGTAAGTTGTTATTTGTTTAATTATTTGTTTTATAATTGTTAATATTATATTCTTAAGAAAATATTATTTCATTTGTGTATTCTATGAATTAAGGAAGCTTTGAAAGGCTAATTATTTAATTTTTTGATAAAAAATGTACAGGGAATATTTTTTCTATCAACTACGAGCAACAAACAAAAAAGGGATTTTTCCCATACCGGGAATCGAACCCGGGCCTCCTGGGTGAAAGCCAGGTATCCTAGCCACTAGACCATATGGGACTTCAGATAACGTTGCCAAAGTCTTCAGTTCCTGGAATTTGGTTTTCGAAATTTGAAAACAACTCTCATAGGAATTTTCAATTTTCTCAATTTCTGATTACAATTACAGAGTTTTTAATTTTGGATTCTCTATAAAATTTTTACAGTTAACTCATGAACGATCATTCGATTATATTCAAGTACTGTTAAATGTGTACTATTTTTTTCGTAACTCTGTGTAGACGTAGAGTGCTTATTTTTTAAGTACATTATGTTTACAATTGTTAATAATGTTAATCAAATTTTATTCATTTACTTAATTTACTATTTGAACTGTCTTCAATGAGAATTGAAATAAGTATGTAGCTAGCCAGTCAGTATTTAATTGGAACAGTTCAAATACAATTAATTTCTAGAATATTTTAAACTGATAAAATTTAAAAAGCAATATCAACCATCAATAAGTTTCCGTGGTGTAGCGGTTATCACATCCGCCTAACACGCGGAAGGTCCCCGGTTCGATCCCGGGCGGAAACATTTTTTTTTTAATATCAATATTATTTTATATTGATATACAGTGAAAACTGGTTATAACGATTCCGGTTATAACGACATACCGGATATAACGACCAAATCTCTAAACATTGGTTGGTCCGCGTATATTTTTGGGTTTATTTCTTCCGGTTATAACGACATTGGTTTTAACGACTAACTGCATATAACGACGAATTTTACTGCAATTTTAGTCCCATTCATCGGTTATAACGACGAAAAACTTTTTTTTCGACATTTGTTCATAATTTTGTTCTTCAATTTCTAAAAACTGGCTTCTAAAATGTTTTGTTTTGTTGCGATTTTACAGTTAAAAAATCGTTGTAACAAGAACACTGCGAATAAAATGGGAGAGAAATCGAAAGATATAGATAATAAAAGAAAACTTTGAACAGGAGAATTTAAAATTGAAGAAAATCAGAAAATCTGAGTTTGATACCAAAGATAAGTTTTTGATTGATTGGTTCAAAGTCCAAAGGAGCAAGAATATTGCAATATTTGAACCGTTTTTGCAAATTCAAGCAAATAAATTTGGACGTGCCTTGGGAAAAATTGATTTTGAATGCAATCCATCATGGATCTAAGATCTAACATTTTCGAAGTCGACCACAACATAATTTTTGGGAAAATAAGTGGTGATCAGAAGACGTGAACATTAGTACAGTTGATAATTGGATATATAGATACTTTACTTAGGTATATGTAATTTAAACAAAAAAAATTGTATTAATTTTTACTCCTATCGGATATAGCGACTATCGGATATAACGACGAAATTTTCCGGTCCCTTCAACGTCGTTATAACCGGTTTTCACTGTAATTATGTACGTACCTTGTACATAAATTGAAATTCTTCCTTTAATCAAGACAAAACACTCTGAAGTAATAACCCGAATTTTTGTCGTTTGTCGATATTAAAATTATTTCTTGTTTTTTGAAGATTGAAGATTTGAAGATGAAGACATAGGTACTCGTGTTACATTACATCTTATGTACTATAGATGATAGGTATATGTGTGTCCTTTATTTATTTAAATTATTGATGAGGCGAACATGTCCTCTAAAAATTCTTGAGTATCCAATATTTTGGTTGGTGTTTTATGTTTTTTAGGTGAAGTTAATTCTTTTACAAATTAAATTAATCTTTTGCAAATTAAATTAATCCTTTTACAAATTAAATTGATGTATTAAAATATTATTTGAATTTTTTTTGCCGAAAAATTTGTAAATAAGAAAAATAAAGTAATCTTTAAATATATACTTTGGAAGCTTAATCATAAGTCCCATATGGTCTAGTGGCTAGGATACCTGGCTTTCACCCAGGAGGCCCGGGTTCGATTCCCGGTATGGGAATAATATGATTTTTAATGGTTTTTTTTTAATTTTATTATCTTTTTATTTTTTTTCTTAAAAGCAAAGTTGTCTGAAAAACGAATAAGTTTTTCAAAGAAAAATAAAAGCACAAGAAAAGAAAACAATAAATTTCAATTGTACTTTTAAATTTTGTTTTTGATGATTATTTCAAAAATGAGCAGAAAAAACATGGTACAAAACATGTGTGTTTTGTACTTTTTAAAAGATATAATGATCAAATTTGAATATTATGAATGTCACCACGTCTCACTCTCAGGAAAGGGATCCACCGGTTATCTAAGTTCTTTTTTTTCTCTCTTGTCTTAAGGGAGTGTTGTTATTGGTAATACGTTTTTATCATAGAAAATTGGAAGTGTAAACACTTGCGCGCTTAAAAGTGATTATTGATTACGAAAAAACAAAAAAACGTAAGGGATAATTTTAAAAAGGTCCCTTCAACAAGATACTAAATTAGAGCTCTTCTTAAAAAATTTTTAAATTTCCATACAAAATAATCTTGTCCTAAGGTTAAATTATAAAATTTTACCGACCTACCAATATTCATTTAATAATTCCTAGATAGATATTAAATTTTATGGATTCCATGTTTTCCACAGTGATGGTAACTTAGATAACCGGTGGATCCCTTTCCTGAGACTCTCTGAGAGTGAGACGTGGTGACATTCATGTTTTGTACGATGTTTTTTCTGCTTATTTTTGAAATAATCATCAAAAACAAAATTTAAAAGTACAATTGAAATTTATTGTTTTCTTTTCTTGTGCTTTTATTTTTCTTTGAAAAACTTATTCGTTTTTCAGACAACTTTGCTTTTAAGAAAAAAAATAAAAAGATAATAAAATTAAAAAAAAACCATTAAAAATCATATTATTCCCATACCGGGAATCGAACCCGGGCCTCCTGGGTGAAAGCCAGGTATCCTAGCCACTAGACCATATGGGACTTATGATTAAGCTTCCAAAGTATATATTTAAAGATTACTTTATTTTTCTTATTTACAAATTTTTCGGCAAAAAAAATTCAAATAATATTTTAATACATCAATTTAATTTGTAAAAGGATTAATTTAATTTGCAAAAGATTAATTTAATTTGTAAAAGGATTAACTTCACCTAAAAAACATAAAACACCAACCAAAATATTGGATACTCAAGAATTTTTAGAGGACATGTTCGCCTCATCAATAATTTAAATAAATAAAGGACACACATATACCTATCATCTATAGTACATAAGATGTAATGTAACACGAGTACCTATGTCTTCATCTTCAAATCTTCAATCTTCAAAAAACAAGAAATAATTTTAATATCGACAAACGACAAAAATTCGGGTTATTACTTCAGAGTGTTTTGTCTTGATTAAAGGAAGAATTTCAATTTATGTACAAGGTACGTACATAATTACAGTGAAAACCGGTTATAACGACGTTGAAGGGACCGGAAAATTTCGTCGCTATATCCGATAGGAGTAAAAATTAATACAATTTTTTTTGTTTAAATTACATATACCTAAGTAAAGTATCTATATATCCAATTATCAACTGTACTAATGTTCACGTCTTCTGATCACCACTTATTTTCCCAAAAATTATGTTGTGGTCGACTTCGAAAATGTTAGATCTTAGATCCATGATGGATTGCATTCAAAATCAATTTTTCCCAAGGCACGTCCAAATTTATTTGCTTGAATTTGCAAAAACGGTTCAAATATTGCAATATTCTTGCTCCTTTGGACTTTGAACCAATCAATCAAAAACTTATCTTTGGTATCAAACTCAGATTTTCTGATTTTCTTCAATTTTAAATTCTCCTGTTCAAAGTTTTCTTTTATTATCTATATCTTTCGATTTCTCTCCCATTTTATTCGCAGTGTTCTTGTTACAACGATTTTTTAACTGTAAAATCGCAACAAAACAAAACATTTTAGAAGCCAGTTTTTAGAAATTGAAGAACAAAATTATGAACAAATGTCGAAAAAAAAGTTTTTCGTCGTTATAACCGATGAATGGGACTAAAATTGCAGTAAAATTCGTCGTTATATGCAGTTAGTCGTTAAAACCAATGTCGTTATAACCGGAAGAAATAAACCCAAAAATATACGCGGACCAACCAATGTTTAGAGATTTGGTCGTTATATCCGGTATGTCGTTATAACCGGAATCGTTATAACCAGTTTTCACTGTATATCAATATAAAATAATATTGATATTAAAAAAAAAATGTTTCCGCCCGGGATCGAACCGGGGACCTTCCGCGTGTTAGGCGGATGTGATAACCGCTACACCACGGAAACTTATTGATGGTTGATATTGCTTTTTAAATTTTATCAGTTTAAAATATTCTAGAAATTAATTGTATTTGAACTGTTCCAATTAAATACTGACTGGCTAGCTACATACTTATTTCAATTCTCATTGAAGACAGTTCAAATAGTAAATTAAGTAAATGAATAAAATTTGATTAACATTATTAACAATTGTAAACATAATGTACTTAAAAAATAAGCACTCTACGTCTACACAGAGTTACGAAAAAAATAGTACACATTTAACAGTACTTGAATATAATCGAATGATCGTTCATGAGTTAACTGTAAAAATTTTATAGAGAATCCAAAATTAAAAACTCTGTAATTGTAATCAGAAATTGAGAAAATTGAAAATTCCTATGAGAGTTGTTTTCAAATTTCGAAAACCAAATTCCAGGAACTGAAGACTTTGGCAACGTTATCTGAAGTCCCATATGGTCTAGTGGCTAGGATACCTGGCTTTCACCCAGGAGGCCCGGGTTCGATTCCCGGTATGGGAAAAATCCCTTTTTTGTTTGTTGCTCGTAGTTGATAGAAAAAATATTCCCTGTACATTTTTTATCAAAAAATTAAATAATTAGCCTTTCAAAGCTTCCTTAATTCATAGAATACACAAATGAAATAATATTTTCTTAAGAATATAATATTAACAATTATAAAACAAATAATTAAACAAATAACAACTTACTTACTGATTTTCGTTATTTTGTCCAACCATACGAGCTTGCAGTATAAACTGGTTGTTGAAAAAAAAATTTTTTCCCTGAGAAGAGAAATCATCATGCGAAACACATGAATGTGTTTTATAAATTTATTCATACTATAATTTTGTAAAATTTAAAAACAAAAAAAATTTCCCATACCGGGAATCGAACCCGGGCCTCCTGGGTGAAAGCCAGGTATCCTAGCCACTAGACCATATGGGAGTCGTTGCATGTGACTTGAAAATTTCGCCTTTGACCTGCAGGTGATTTCTGATTCAAATTCCCTCAAATTTAGTTTCTTCAACACACCATCGATGGTCGATGACTGAATTATGTGTGGCAGTAATTCGTATACATATTTATATTTTATATTTTAAATATTATTACTACTTGAATAGCATTTATGTATGACAAATTGACAAAAGAAAAAGAACAATACTTTTCCCCACTCTTTATAAGTAAATATAAGATACCCATTTTTTATAACATGAGAGTGAAAGTGCTCAAATGTATGTCAAGATTTTAAACTAATACGTAAATTAGTATAGGTGGGACAACCTTCAGCAAGTTTCCGTGGTGTAGTGGTTATCACATCCGCCTAACACGCGGAAGGTCCCCGGTTCGATCCCGGGCGGAAACATATTTTGCTGATGGAGATGAAAACATTCTTGATGGAAAGCACTAGTTCACTTTGTAAACTAAAATAAAATAGCCCTTTTCAAACTTTTTAAACAATTTGAGTTTTGTGATTGAAGCAAACCAAATTAAAATAACAAAAGTAGTTAAAGCCGTTTTTTTTCTTCAGTATCTTCTTCAGACATTCACCATGAAAAATATAAAATTTATTCTAAATACTTGCTTCGTACAATTCATTTGCTAAATTAATAATCTCATCAGATGCTTCACAGTGTTTAATTAAATTCTCTGGAATTATGGTATCTCCATAAAGTGCTCCAACAAGCGAGCCAGCCATGCTAGCAATGGTATCTGTATCGCCACCTAAAGATATTGCATATTCAATAGTTCTTCTGAATGGATTGTCCGTCTAAAATAAAATAAAAAACATGGATATGAACATATTATATAGATGAAATAGAACAAGACACGATTTTACGTCATCGCGTATGAAAGAGATTAAATTTGAAGCAATATGAATTTGAATCAAAAATCACCTCCAGATCAAAGGCGAAATATTCAAGTCACATGCAACGACTCCCATATGGTCTAGTGGCTAGGATACCTGGCTCTCACCCAGGAGGCCCGGGTTCGATTCCCGGTATGGGAAAAATTTTTTGTTTTTGAATTTTTCCAGTTCATAAAATTTTACAAAATTATCGGAATGATTCGATAAATTTTTCATACTGTTATGAGTGTTTTATCAACTTTGTATGTGATTTTTTTTATCTTTTATTATATAGGTAGATATGTATTTAAAAAAATATGAAGTGATAATGTACTTGACAGCTGGAAATTAAAAACCATAGGCATGTCAAACTTTCAAAAAAAAATCTGCTGAAATTTTTGGTAGAACTTATCCGTAAATCCAAACTCTTCAAATAGATTAGGCAAGAATGGAAGATATAATAAGGTTGTTAGTTTTATTGTCAGGGAATTTTTCAGTTTCTTTCTTTTAGAAAAAAAATTCGGTGTTCAAGGAAGTGCATTCAAATGGAAAAATGCAATAAGTGTGAAAAACTTTGTTCCTAGTTAGACGAACCCACTCAACAAGACGAGGTGGCCGAGTGGTTAAGGCGTTGGACTGCTAATCCAATGTGCTCTGCACGCGTGGGTTCGAATCCCATCCTCGTCGGAAATAAGGTGCGCGGGTTTGCTTGTTTTTTTTTCCCTCTGAAGGAAATTTTTTTTTTCGAATATTCCACAGAAATTATATTTTCGAAGAAAGTAGATTCATTTATTTTTGCTGAACAACCTTCCTTAAAAAGTATTCAAAAAGAAAAAAAGACTTGTTTAACTAAATTTTTATAATTTTGTGAAAACATTTTATATTTGAATAATTAAATTCCACTTTAAACATTTTTCTTTGACTAAAAGTTAATAAAATAATTTTTGTTTCAATTCATGAAACACTTTAGTAGTTATTGAAAATAATTTTGTCTTCTAAAATCGTAGCTCTGGTTTATTTTTTACCATATATCTGAAAAAATAATTTTTAAAAATTAATTTTGAAAATTTAATTAAAAAGAAAGCACATCATTTATCTTACTTATCTAGTTTTTCCCAAAATGTCATCAATACAGCACGATCAAGATGACGTTTTGTTCTTGATAAATTTAATACAGTTACAGCCCATTTAGCAACATTTGTATCAAGTTTCATTTCGTCAAATCTTAAGTGAAAAGCGCAGACTGTAAAAAAAAAATATTAAAATGAAATTTAGTTTTGTTGTAAAATTAATAAAGAAAAATTCAAACTTTTTGAAAAAATTTCAACTGGATTTCCATCCCATGGCCATCCTTTAAATTGCCATGCAGGTCCCATAACAAATACAGCAACAACACGTGTCCAATCTTGTGCAGTTAATTTTTGTGGATTATCAATAATACGATATGGAACTGTTTGATTTCCATCTTTACGACGTTGCAATAAAACTTCATTATCACGTTGACAACCTTGTGCTTTTTTCTCTTCAGTTGTAACAAAACGTAATTCTTGTAAAATTTCTTTTGCATTATACATTGTTATAAGACTTGTTGTTGCAGCTGGAATTATTATTATTGGTGTACGTGAAGTACGTTTATTCACATTTTGTGGAAGTATTCGAGCCTGAGCAGTTGGTAAGAGTTCTTTCGGTCTTCCTGCTTTAGATAAAACAAAAAATTAATTCTTTGTTTTATGTTCCTTGAAGGATTATTTTTTTTATTTACCTGGTGGTAACGTTTGTGGTTTCTTTTGTAATGCTGAACCTTCTGTCACTGATTTTAACGACATTCCATGATATGTACCCATAGTATCGATTTTGAAACCCTCAGTTTCTATAAACAAAATTTCATAAATTTTTGAATCAATATCATAAAAACATTTTCATTTGGAGATAAAAGTCCACCTTCTTTTTGCCGATTGAATCTTTCTTGATCGTAACGATTATATTGAGCTGGTTGGGGGATTGGTTTTGATAATCTTGGAGGCTCAGGTAAACGAATTGGTTGTTGTGGTGGTTTAGAACGACCTTCTTCTCTTGCTTTGATTCCCTGAAGTATAGCAAAGATGTTCTTGGCAAAAAGCTAAAAAAAAATTTTTTTTAAAGAAAAACATGTAAAAATTGAAAGTAGGTATTTAAAAAGCAAGAGAATTTGACGATATTTACTTTTCCTGTACTCTGTAATATTGTTGTCCTAGTACGCCATTGACGTTCTCTACTAATAATATCTTTTGTGCTATCAACATCAAAATCTAAAATAGCTCGTAAATCAGTACCCATTGCATCATCATTATCATGCCTTTTAATTGTTGTTCTCTTATTAGCTAAACGTTTTGCTTTAATTGCAGCAATTTTCTCTACAGACATCGTTTCTGATAATGATTTAATATTATCTATATTAACAGATGCTTCCTTTTTATTAACATCTAAACGTGCTGCCAATTGTTCTCGTACTTTTTGTACTTGTGTATCTTCAAAACGTGCTTTCTTTGCCAATGCATCCAATGCACCATCATTTTCTAATGGTCTTTTAACTTGTGTTGGAATTTCTAATGGTGCACTTTTATCAATACTTGCACATGTTGATGTTTCACCATTCAAATATGCCAATAGCTCTTTTCTATCAGGCCGATTTACAGCTGGTATATCCTCTGCCTATATTTTAATATGAAATACAAACATAAAATTATGAAATTATTTAAACAATTATTTTTTTTTACACATTTTCTTTTAAATCAATTAAATAAAAAGATCAAATAACGATAATGATCCATTTATAATGCATATATTACATATAAACATATACTTACAGCACACTGTCGAACATAAACTGAATGCTGAAGTAGCACATTTTTTAAAAGATATAATAAACATTCTAATGTGTAATATTCTCGTGGTGCTCCTTTTTTTCCAGAACTATAAAAAAAAATTGAAAAATAAAAAAAAAACAAATACACAATAATAATAAAAATTATTTATTGTAATTGGATATTGATTTGCGATAAGATTTTCCACTATACTATTTAGTAGATAAATATATGAAATATGCATACAACTTACCCGTATTTCAAATAATTCGTTTTTACATTTTTTGGCCATGAGAATTCACCAAATATTATTTGATTATCTCTTTCAATTATTTCTTTTTTATTTATATTATATTGCCTCAATAAACTTAATGGATCTGCCATTTTGATGTGATGTTATTTAAATTTTTTAAATTCTCGAAAAAATTATAAGAAAAAACTTATTTTATTTTGAAACACCACAAAAAAGTTAAATTATAGATGTGTTGTACTGTTGGACTGTTGATATGAAATTTTGACAACCATTTTGACATTTGACAATTGCGAAAGTAAAAAAGAGGAAGATGAAGAATTAGTGAAGTTAACTGCAAATCGTCGTGAGAATCGTCGAGTCTCGTTTAATAAATTTATAATTAGTTTTGAAAAATGACCGTTTCAATTGGATTCAAATGTGAATTATTCTATATTGATGAAGAATTTGTTTGTTGTCCGTTATTTTTTAATAAACTAATATGTATCTATATCTTTCATGTCATCCTGAGTGTTAATATATATAAATATTAATATAATGTTGTTCAAAAGTAAACAGTTTAATCAAAAACCATATAACTACAAAGATAAACAATTGCCATATATCCTTATGTCACCATTAATTTTTACTTCTACACCTGATATCAGGTGGCTACATGTTTACTGAATGTTATCAACATTTTATGCTTAAGCAACAATTTTAAAATCCAGAGCAAACCAAAAATACGTTGATGTTGCTAAACATTATATGTACCCAATAATGTGTCTGTTTACCAAATATAAATAATGGTTGTTGCTACGGCAACATAAATTACGATTTATACTTTTGAATTTATTTTCATTTTGAATAAAAATACATATTTGCTTTAAAAAAAAGAATTTTTAAAATCAGAGTTTGCTTAGATTAAATTTTAATGAATAAACATTATAGTATTTCTAAAACTAGCATATCTAAATATTCTATAATGTAATAGAAAATGAAATAACGTGCCTATTGATTCTGATCTCCTGATTCATTACGAATAAAATTTTCATATTTCTCAATGAAGATGAAAAATATTAAAATATATTTTTAAAATTTGAAAAATAAAATGTATTTTGTATATAGTATTTGTATATACGAGTATGTATATAGTATGTATTTAGAGGTATAATAGAAATAATATTTCAAATTAAAAATATGTATTTTTATTCAAAATGAAAATAAATTCAAAAGTATAAATCGTAATTTATGTTGCCGTAGCAACAACCATTATTTATATTTGGTAAACAGACACATTATTGGGTACATATAATGTTTAGCAACATCAACGTATTTTTGGTTTGCTCTGGATTTTAAAATTGTTGCTTAAGCATAAAATGTTGATAACATTCAGTAAACATGTAGCCACCTGATATCAGGTGTAGAAGTAAAAATTAATGGTGACATGAGGATATATGGCAATTGTTTATCTTTGTAGTTATATGATTTTTGGTTTAATATAATAGCAAAAATCATATAACTACAAAGATAAACAATTGCCATATATCCTTATGTCACCATTAATTTTTACTTCTACACCTGATATCAGGTGGCTACATATTTACTGAATGTTATCAACATTTTATGCTTATGCAACAATTTTAAAATCCAGAGCAAACCAAAAATACGTTGATGTTGCTAAACATTATAAATGTACCCAATAATGTGTCTGTTTACCAAATATAAATAATGGTTGTTGCTACGGCAACATAAATTACGATTTATACTTTTGAATTTATTTTCATTTTAAATAAAAATACATACCTATTTGCTTTAAAAATTTTTTTTTTTTTAATATGAAATATTATTTTTCTTACATATACCTCTAAATACTATATACATACTGATGTATGTATATACATATACTATATACAAAATACATTTTACTTTTCAAATTTTAAAAATATATTTTAATATTTTTCATCTTCATTGAGAAATATGAAAATTTTATTCGTAATGAATCAGGAGATCAGAATCAATAGGCACGTTATTTCATTTTCTATTACATTATAGAATATTTAGATATGCTAGTTTTAGAAATACTATAATGTTTATTCATTAAAATTTAATCTAAGCAAACTCTGATTTTAAAAATTCTTTTTTTTAAAGCAAATATGTATTTTTATTCAAAATGAAAATAAATTCAAAAGTATAAATCGTAATTTATGTTGCCGTAGCAACAACCATTATTTATATTTGGTAAACAGACACATTATTGGGTACATTTATAATGTTTAGCAACATCAACGTATTTTTGGTTTGCTCTGGATTTTAAAATTGTTGCATAAGCATAAAATGTTGATAACATTCAGTAAATATGTAGCCACCTGATATCAGGACGTGTAGAAGTAAAAATTAATGGTGACATAAGGATATATGGCAATTGTTTATCTTTGTAGTTATATGATTTTTGATAATAGTCAAATAAAAAAATTTCAGTAGTGACGAAATAAATTTATTGATAGAACTTGTAGGATAATATAAAAATGTGATGAGTGCAAAAAAAAAAAAAAAAAAAAAGGGTAGAGTACATAATATGTATGGACATCAAAATGAGCGTTTGGAAAAAAATAGAAAGTAAATTAAGTTTATGCGGAGGAGCGACAAATTCTATAAAACCGGTAATGGTTCGATGACAAGTTAAAATGTAACAAATATATATTGATGAAAACATAAATCATACACGAGGAGTTGAGTGATTTGGAGACGGTTCCTCGTAACATATTTCTTTGAAATTTCTTTGAAACCACATTATACTCAAGTGAAGACTGTAAAACTGAAATCTCTACTTAAGTTCTACTTGAGGGTAAGATTACACTTACTGCCTTATTCTACATCAAGTCATAACTTGTGACAGTCATAAGTCTATTCACCAAACTAGTTTTATGACCGTCATAGTCAAGTTATGACCATAAAATTCTTTTAACTGTTTTGCTGACCTATTAGCTTTGCTACTAGCATTTTGAACCCAACTTTGAACTTGATTATGACGGTCATAAACTAGTTTGGTGAATAGACTTATGACTGTCACAAGTTATGACTTGATGTAGAATAAGGCAGTTAGGCATGTGCTACACCAATACGTGATGTTGTGATTACGCGATTATCATTATAATTTTTTAAATAATACATAATACACCATGATTATCACATGATGGTACTGGTGGCCACATTGGATTTTGACATGTCATACTATCCCGCGATATTGTACATATATCATACAAAATGGACTTCGAAGATGAAGAGAATTTTATTCTGTCAATATTATTAAAAAATAGAATAAAGAAACACGGTAAACGTAGATATTGAGTTCATCCTTCTATTACCTGGAATGTGAAATATGTCGTTTTGAATAATTTTCATCAGTTATATCCCAAATACACTTTCTTTTTTTCTACACTTCTTATTAATTTTACTACTATCGATATTTCACTCATTTTCACAACGTACAGCTCTGCCGTACAAAGGACAATCGCGTCAATTACATTTTCACTCATTTTGAGTTAAATATATTTATGATATAATATATAGTTATATATATGAACTGAAGGAAAAATTCTCTATTAAAAAATATGTCTATATATTATATATTATATATATAATTTAATTTTTCCACTAGTTCATATGTATAACTATATATTATATCATAAATATATCTAAGTCAAAATGAGTGAAAATGTAATTGACGCGATTAGCCTTTGTACGGTAGAGCTACTTCACCGGCAATATATCAAGTGATATATTATATAAGAATATACATAAGTGGTGCAGATCGTATGAAAAATATCAGGTGATAAACGCAATTTCATAATGTCATGACATCGCACATAGCAACCAGTATAGCACCATACATTTAAAAACACGTGCTCGTGATAATCGCGTGTTAAAAAATCGTAAAATCACAAGATCGCGTCTTGGTGTGGCACATGCTTTAATTAAGTGGAATGTAAAACTGAGCCCCAAAGTATCAAATTATCCCAATTTTTATAACGTTTTTTTAACTTTGCTTTTTAGCAATTATTCACCATTACTATGATAGTACATACCAGTACATACATACATACATATATTGGAAAAAATATACAGGAAAGCTTTTCCAATTAAATTTCATAACTTTCGCCTCATTCTCAAATTCAAGAAACTTTGACGCCTACAAAAAAATATATAAATTTTTTTGCATGTATGTATGTAACTGAATTGAGTGGAAAAAAACATCATTCTCTCGTTTAAATTTTCTCAAATCCTTTTCATTGAGTGAGGATGAGATGAGAATGATAACAAGAGGGTAATTTTATATCAAATAACGAAACAAAATATCTATTTAAAAAATAATGATAAGATGTTAATTGTGAAAAAATTCTCTCATTTGTTCTTATGTATAAAAAGTAAAAATCGTGATATCCTGGGCTTGTGCTGGTGCTATACTCGTATAATATATGTAATACAAATTTTCCATTTAACATACACTTTTATTTTCAACAGAATTATTACGCAAGGATATTTGTATATGTGTTGGTAAACATTTCATATGACCACATCCTTTCTGAACTTATATGAACTTTGAGTGTAACATATATAAAATCCTAATACATATACATTGTATTGAAAGTAATTCTTTGATAGATGGATAAGCACAGAACAGGACGAATTTTCATAAAGTTTTATAAAATACGAATGAGAAAATCAGTTGTGAAAGAACTATTGCCCGGGCTGCAAGGTAAAGACAAAATTTAAAAAATTAAGAAAATAAATAAATTAAAATAGAAACATTATTCAGTTATATTTTTCAGTCTCGTTTCATGTTAATTTTATTATAATATCTTGTGGAAAAAAAAAAAATCCTTTTGTTAGTTATTATTTTTTTTTTTGCATAGCTGTTATTTTACTTAAAATTTAATATTAAGTATTTTTGATATTATCTCGATTTCAAAAGAACATTATTTTTTTATTAAAATTTGAAAAAAGAAAAATAATTAAATAGTGCGTTGTAAATTTATTTATTAATGTTATTTTTCAAATGATTTACAAAAGAGTTGTGTAACAATATTAACGAACAGAAGAACAGGTGAAAATCATTATCATCATCATCTCCGTCAATTTTCTTCTTTTCTTTTCAATCATGTAAGAAATAATAATAGTTAAGCTAACAATAATGACGTTTGAAAGGTGTGTAAATGAATTTATTGTGTTAAAATGGATTTTGTTTTCTTTATTAAATCGTGTTAAAATGTAAAAAAAAAATATCTTTATGAAAAGGTAACTTTTAATTAAAAATAAAAAATAACAGAATACAAAAAAAAACATTCTCGATCATGTAGAAAGGATTAGATAGAATATTTTTAATTAGATTTTGGAAAGAAGCAAAAAGAAAATAAAAAACCCTTTAATTGTCCTTTTAAAATAACAACAAACTGATTTAGAGTGTTTAGCTTACGTATATGTGTGAGAATATCTAGTTTTTTTTTTTTTTCAAGTTTTTTATTCTTCACAAAATTCTCTTAAAATAGTGCGAGTGATTACTATCAGTTTAGTGCTTCTATAATAACACTTATCTCCTTTGACAGAATTCATCTAGCATCCTCTATTTATGTAACTGTGTATAATATATTGTCTATACTTTTTACCCATGCGTTCATATTTATATTGTAAAAAAAGTAAAAAAAAAAACCATATTCCATCCCATATATATTATTATACTAAATTAAATATTCCCAAAAGTCTATAAAAGTGAACACAAAAAAAAAAAAAAAAAAAACAAACAACATAAGGTTATCAAAACTTACTTTGAACTTTATCTTATTTCATACGTTCAAAGTCATCATAACATTTAGTGGGTGGATGCGTAGTGTGTGAAATAATTGTCTCGCGTTAAATATACTTACATACTTTTATTCTTTAAAAAATACATTTTTTTTTCTGTGGTTTTATTTTGTTTTTGACAGTAAAAAAACAAAAAAATATCAAGAAACAAAAAAGCGGGACTCTTTAAATATTTTTAACAATCAACCTCACCCTTATATTAATTAAAATCATCCAAAAATAAAGAGCAAAAACAAACCTAGTACATAACAGATACAAAACAGAAAAAAGATACAAAATATTACACAAAAAATACAAAATAAAGCTATGTGTATATTATACTCGTACATAATATTCCTGGGAAATTCACGAGAAAATTTCAAGGAGAATTTTGTATACATTTAAAGTTAATACTTCTTTCTTCGCCTGTTAATTTTTTTATGATCGTTTTATTTTCCTTCAGATATCTTCTCTCCTGATTTCTTTACGTTTTGTTTCATATGAATTTGTGTTAGTGGAAAATATTACTTTAAGTTGAACAGAAAAAAAAACGTGTATAGAAAAAAGTTTAAATTTAAACAAAAAAAAAGGAAAATGTTGAAAAGGGAAATTAAGAAAGTTTAAAAAAAAAAACAAAAATGTATAAAATAAATATAACAGACGAAAAAATAAAACCAACATAACCATAAAAAAAAAACCAAGTACAAAATAAGAATAACAAAAATTATAGGAGAAAAACATATAAAAAAGGAAAAATCCTTAAAAATAACTATAATATAGCTACTTTTACTTATACACGTCTTAGAAAAAAAGAAATGAAACCAAAAAAATAAAAACGTAAGATATTAAACTTATCCCAAAAAGTGTGTGGATATGTATATACACACATACATAAACATAAATACAAATTTTACATTCTTGTTATCCTTTTAGATGATATTTTATTATTCTTTTTCTGAGTTTTTTTTTTTATATTTGACGATGGATATCAAAGGTAAAATAAGCAAAATTTAAATCACCGTTTAATCAACTTATATACATATGTATGTACGAGTATATACATACATATTATGTATACATAAAGAAAGTATATCTTCAGTTATTTGTAATATAAAAGAAAAATGTGTATACCTATATCCTTTTACTTTTTTTTTTAGTATGTGCAACATCATCATCCCATAAAGGTAAGAAAATTATTACAAAAGAAAAGAAAAAAAAAAGGGTTTTTCTTCGTATTTTTCTACTTTTATTTCGTTTCATATACATTTCAAGGTCACATAACTCACATATGAAATAATTGGTGCAAAAAAAAAATTTGTGGTAATGTTAAGGAAAAAGAAAAAAAAAATAAACTCCCACAAAATAATTTCCACAAGAGGTTTTTGTTTAAAACATCTTGTTTTTTTGTATTTCTCTTTTAACACATATGCTTACGAATTATTTATTGTTTTTGTTGTCATGTGAAATTTTCTTGAAAATTCAAAAGTTTCTGTTTTATATTTTTCTTTTTTTGAATTTGTTATCCTTGGTTATTGTTATTGAAAAAAAAAAAATAACAAAATTTGACGTTAAACATAACATTTACAAAAATACATGAAATTTATCTTGTTTTTTTATTTAAAAAAAAAAAAGAGTTATAAAAAATTAAAAATTCAAATACAGAAGAGTACGCACACGTATAAAATCCTTTTTAAATTTGACAATAAACATTTCCTTTTTTAAATAATTAAACAACTACAGCAAAAAAACAGAAAATTGTTAATTATATCTCACAACAACAATTTTTCATTAAAATAAATTACATATACCTAACAACAAAAATAAATGATTATTTAACAGATTAAAATAATTTAACATAATTTTTAATTTAAAACTTTTCAGTATAATAATTTATTTTTTTAAATTTTTTTTTGTTATTTCTAAATTTAAATTTATTATCTTATACACTTCAAATTTGTCATGATTTTTTCCTTGTAATATCAAGTGAAAGCGAAAAGCGAAAATAAAAAAAATTATATACCTAAAGCATCAAATATATTAACTGTAACCTAGGGTAAAGATATTATCACTGTTTAAATTTGCATATTAAATTGTTGGTGTAGATATCCTCAAACACCATTACATTTAAAAAATAAAATACAAAAATGAAGAGATAGGTAAAAATTTTATTTTAGTTTAAAGTTTAGGAATGAAAAAAAAAAACTTTAAAATAATAATTAAAAATAAGACATTAAATGGTAGGAGAATATTGTCATTGCTATATATACATACATATACACATTTATTGCTGATATAGAAATTTCAGATAAAATCATTTTTAATTATATAACTTTTATTAAAAAATTAATTATTTGATTTTTTCATCTTTTTTGAAATAAACTTGAAGTGTCTATTGTATTTTTTTATTGTTATTGTGGTTATTTCAATTTTCTAGACCATAAATGTTGATAAATTTTTTATTTTTCTGTGTCTACTTGTTTCCTGTGTTGTTTTTTTTTTTGCTTCCTATGAATGTTAAAGAGGAAAAAGGTTAATTACAATAAAATAAAATATGAAAATTATTCAAGAGAACGTTCAGAAAAAGTGGAAAAAAAAACAACAAAAATTTTTGTTTTCCATTCAAATTTTTAATTAAAATTTGAATTGATGAAATGAGAAAAAAAAATAATTTGGTATTTTTTGTTTAAATCATTGGGAATTTTGTTTATAATTAAAAAATCAAGATTAAATAGACTTTTGAAGTATCTACAGTATAGTATAGTATATATACGTACATATTTTTCAATTTCTAAATATAATTATGGTGTAAATTTAAATTTTCAAATTAAATTAAAAAGATACGTACAATTTGAAAATGTCCATTATTCTATTCGATAAAAAAAACGATAATTATATGATTTGATGAAGTCATTTAAAAAATTTTACTCTTGGTAAATCCTTTTCACGAAATCTAATCAATAACGTACATATATCTGTAGGTTGTATGAATATTTCTAAAATTTGAGAATTTTTCTAAAATAAAATCCATCACGATGGGATCATGGGATACAATCTCTTTTGATATTAAATAGATTATCTGGTGACTTGAGGGAGGGTAATTTGAATATATGTATGTACATATGTATGTGCGTACAAGTATATCATCAACACACGATGTTTTTATTTTTAATTTTTGCATCTTTTTTTTTTTTTTTGCAAAAACTCCTACGAAATGGATTTAAACGGTTAATCGAGTTATTGGACTTTATCATTTTTTATGGATAAATTCTATTATGAATACATAATGAAATTTATAATTATCAAAAAAACAGTTTAACTTTTGAAACAAAAACTAAATTTAGGAAAAAAAAAAAAATGTAATCCTTTGAAAAACTTTAATCTATCTGTAATTCAAGTTTCATTATTTTATTTATATTTTGTTGATAAAATTTTAATTAAGTAATTTAATTAAAAACACATACGAATATTTTTAATTTATTTAAAATTTCATAATTCATAATACCGTTATCAATTTTTTAATATTCAAAAAAGGTGTGATAATTTACACTACAAAAAAAAAAAAAAATTATAAACTCATAATTTTAAGTATCACCCCTCTGACATATAAAGAGGACACATAAATTTTTTTTATTCAGTTTGTGGCTTTCACTTTAAAAATGAAAAAATAAAAATAAATTCGATTTATTTTTGATGTTTGCATATTTCTACAAGCTTTACACTCATATATTTTTTTTTTTTACCAACATTTGACACAACATTAAAAAATATTAATTTATATTTTTTAAATTTTAAAATTGAATTTATGTGGTTTTTTTCTTCTTCTTCTTTTTCATGTTGCATATTATGTTTTTATTTAATTCAAATTTATAATTTGTAAAACATATCTGTAAACAAGAATTCAATAATTTATTTTTTTTTTTTGTTAGGGGAAAATAAATTAAAAAATGAATTATTTATCATTTTTAATTTTTAAAATAAAACGGAAACAATTGTATGAAAAATTATTTTTGTATTTTGTTTTTGATAGTTTTTTTTTTAAATCATATTACATAATAATAATAAGAAGGCATATATAATTTATTTTTGGTCAATATTACGTTGTGTTCATGTTCATTTATTGAAAGAAAAAAGATAAATTAAAACGATATAAAAAATAAATAACCGATATTCCTGTTTTTGCAATTTCATTTTTCGCGTTGAAAAAAAAAAATATTATTTTATGGGCTATTGTTCCGAGACCTTAAAAAGGGATGGTCGTCACTCATCCTCAACCGCAATCTAATATCGATTGTGAATATTTTACAATTTTTAATTTTTTTTTTACAATTAAACCACAAAATTCTCATTGTTATATTTGAATTTCAAATCATCGACCTAATTTTGCAAATCTGTTAAGTTCATTTTTCAAAAAACAAAAATCCACAGAAAAAGCAGAAAAAATTATTTCTTACATAAATTATTCAGTGAATTTTATGTTTGCGATTTTTAAAATTCTGTAAAATAAAATTTCATTCCAAAAAAAAAAAAAAATGAAAGCTTGTACTTGTAATTTAATCTATGCAATGAGAATGAGCTTCTGTATTTTTTAGAAGGCAAAAAAAAATCTATATGATGTTTGCAAATTAAACCAATAAATTTTTTATGAAAAATTGTAGAAAAAAGTGTGTCTGTGTTTATTTTGAATATTTGCTATTGGGCAGATGATTCTTTTATGATTTGTTGTCCGTTTTATTTAAATTTCCATTTTTAAAAATTTAATTTAAAGAATTTTCTTGCTTGATTGAAAAACATCATAAAGGAAACTTTCTATGTATGTACATTCTACATATGCTCAGTTTTGTGAAGTATTATATGCAGCTTAAAACGTTTTTCCACTGTCACTGTACTGTGTGTTAACAAGCAAAGCTTTTAAGTCCTGTAAAACTTATAATAGGACATCAACTGTTAATCTGTAAAATGTAATGGTATTATCCATTAGTATTTCGAAGCGAGCATAATCTGAGCTTGTACTAAAAATATTGGAAGAATCCCTATTTTGTGAAATACAAGAATATCCTTTTTAAGTATGAAATAAACCTATTTATTTTGTTTCAACATCCAAACAAGTGTATATGTATGTACAAGAACATAAGTACATATATTGTATATATACCTAAATTCACGTTATATTCGTTTGTATTTCGAACCGTGAATAATATGAAGTAACTTTCGAAAAGGATCATAAATCAATTATACACAAACAAATTAATATGCTTTTTGTTATTTTTTCTTCTTCTTGTTTTGTATTTTTCTCATAAATTTAATATCGAATTTCATATTTTTCATGCTTTTATATAAAATTTCTTCATAATTCTAAAATAAAACCAACTGTATTAAATTTTTCTGCTTTTCTATAATCTGAAGAAAAATACGTACGAGTATTATAATAAATTATTTATTTTTATAGTACGATAGAAAAAAAAAATGAAGAAAGATTTCATATATTTTTTATCTTTTCCATAAATATTCCTTTTAGGTTTAAATTTTATTTTCCAATGTACAGTTATGTGTGTATAATGTAAAGTTAGATTGAATTTATGATGTTTATATTCACCTTTAATGGAGGAAAAGAAAAAGAAAAATAAAACTGAATGATGAAAATTTAATAAATCTTCCTAATACGTTTGAATAAAGAAAAAAGAATTATATAATTCAAGAAATGCCAGTATACGAGTATGTGGTAAAAGTAAAAAAAAGTAATTTTTGTGGAATGTATTCGCATTGATAACCTTTTTTTTTTCTTTAGATGTTTTCCATCATAAAACGCGTTTCTTTTATTTTTATTTTTTTTTAAAATAAAAAACAATGGTGTATAAAAAAAAAATAAAAAAAAAAAATGTTAATATTGCGATAGGTGAATAATTTTATACTTGTGGTGGATGTTAAGAATTTTTTTTTCATTATACCACAAAAGATCATTCCATTTATTGAAATTTTAAATTATATGGAATCTTTTGATTAAGAATATAGAAAAGTGGCAATAAAATAAGCAGTCATAGAATAAAATTTTATTCTTACAACTGTTTTAAATTTTATATGGTGTGGTATTCAAGAATATTGAGTAAACCATCTAAAGTGTTTCTTTTTTCTCTTAGGAAAAAAAAGAGAAATAAATTTTTTTTTCATTTTATTTCAATAAAAAACCATAATACATTCTAGATAAAAAAAAATATTCTAGTTTACGATTCTTCTTCACACAGATATATCGCGTCTTATATAGTTATGTATACTTATACACGGAGTATTCATGTACGTGTACACAAGGTGTAATAAAAATGAAAAATCTCTTATGAATTTCGTTTGAATATTTTAAGAAAACCTCAAATATTAGAAAAAAATACAAGAAATATTTTTAAAATATAGAAAGCACACCTTTTTTTTTCTATTTTGTACAAAAAAAAAAAATGATTTAAAAAGGTTCACATACAAAAGTAAAAATTATTCAAAAATGAAGGATTTACGTTAGGGATTTCCGAAATAATCACTATAAAAATTATTTATTGAATTTCAAATATTAGAATACACTCGTTAGTAAAATCGATATTAGATATGAGTATTTTGCATTTGTATTAGAAGGAAAATTTTTAATGATTTAAAACCAGAAGTTATTTGAATTTATCCTTAATGAACAACGCTGTAAAAAGTACAAGTTTCCTTTTTAAATTTTTTATGTTTTTTTTTTAATTTTTTTTTTTTATTAACCGCATTTTGTTTCAAAAGACGTCCATGTCGTGTTTAATTTAAAAACACAAAATTCAATTTTCTTTGACCAAGTATTCAATTAAATTGTAATTTATTTTTAAAAATAAAAAAAAATAAATCACAATATTTTCATTTTCTGTACAAAAACATCTTAAACAATATTCATTTATAAAAAAAATGTTATTTTATTGATTAAAAAATCACGAAACATCTAGGTTATATTTTATAATTAAAGAGTCCAATTAGAGTGTGTAAAAAGGATTTTAATTGAAAGTAAAGTGTACATACATACGTATTTCAATTGATTTTACTTTTTTTCTTTCTTTATATTTTTTTACAGTTTCCAAACATTTAAAAGCGAATTAAATTTTAATTACTGTTCAAATTGAAGGAAAAAAAAGAACACATTCTAAAAAAAAAAAAACTCTTTGTTGGAAAACTTTAAAATAATTGAAACAAAAGATAAAGGAAATATATTTCTAATAAAACGGAATTTCAAGTGTATTGCAATCAAAACTTTTATTATTATTTTTTTTTTTTTTTGTAATTTTGTTTTTTTTTATAATTTATTCCAAATAAAAATATTATTTCTAAAGAATATTCAGTTATGTAAAGAATTTCAAATAAAATCTAAATTTTTTTTATTGTAAATCTCTAAACTCAATCTATGTTATACATACATAATGTTACGTATGTATATTCAATATAGGGTGACCTCAAAATGTATCACGAAAAATTAAAGTTTAAAAAAGTTTTCACAGCTGCTTACGGCATCATTTTAGCATTTTTAAATGATCCACAATTTGATTAAACTATTCTATAATTTAAAATTGAATTACATGTACTTGACAACTAATTTTTTTTTCTTGAAATTTTTCATTTTCACGTGGATGCAAAATTCAAAATTGAATGAAGCTATTTGCGAAAATATTTTAAAAACCTAATTAATACCAAACCAAGGTTGCCGTTTTGATACCGCAATTATACATATCTAAATATGTATATCCTGATCCTGAACCGTAAATTGATTCTTACATCAATTATGTGTGAATATGATTTTGTCTATAAAAACAAAAGCTACATGATGAAAAAAATTATCTTTTGTCCTAGTCGATTTAGTATTTACAGTTTGTTTTAGCTTTAAGATTGTAAAAATATTTAAGCAGAGCTCTCAAAAATTATCAACCCTTGTAATTAAAAATCTGCTGGTTTTGCTTTGTCCTCTCTTTCTAGAATCAATCAACTTAAAATCAAGAAAATTTCAATTTGTAGTAGCTAAAAACAGAAAAAAACGACATTCGACGCGGCTGGGAATCGAACCACAGATTCCTCTGTCTTTGCCGGGACAAAATAGGAAATGAAAAGCTATGAACATTTTTATATATTTGTATTTTGTTTAAAATCAAAAAATAGAATAATAAAAATAATAAAATTCATAAGCTTCATAGGAAATTTTTCAGTTTTCAGGCACTAGTTGTTGAGTTATCATTTCAAGTTCTGACATACTTATTTAAGAATATTTTACATAATTTGAATGATTTATAATCTAGAATAATAATATTTTATAATTTATATAAAATTTTAAATATTTTTTAAAATTTAAATTACAAATCAAAATGTATTCTAACGTATTTTGAATCACCCTAATGTACGATACATTATATATTTTGTATATATGTATGTCAATTGAATCTATCATATAAAATATTTTATTGTTTTTTTTTTTTTTTTTTGTGGATACTTGAAAAACTAAAGAGCAAACTTGTGTTATTTTTGTAATGATTTTATTGTATGAGGAAATTCTTGGTAGTTTTGTTTCGCTATTGTAGTTTTCGTAATTTGTATTCAAAAACTGAAATTATTTTTTCTTTATTTGAAGAAGAAATTTACATCAAAACAATCATATTTGGTCCGTTCTGTAGATGAAATAAATGGAAAATAAAAAAAAAAACTACAAAATAATTTGAATAAAAGAATAAATTGGTTGAAATGAATTCAAGAAAAAAACGAAATAAATAAAATTTATTTAATAAATTCAAATCAAATTGAATTTTTTCTATTTATAAGTATATACCGGCTTATGGTTTCATATCCTTATATTATTCATCATCTTCATTTTTTGTTAGTGTATCAGTGTTTGTGTAATAAAAGAAGCTTCTTTATACTAAATATTTTTTTGTTGTTGGTTACCATTGAGATCTGCATTAAATTAAAATTTATAAGGTCAAAAATATGTCCTTTTTTTTATTAATATACTCGTATATCTATATATCTACCAACAAATTGTAATAAATATACGGCTTTAATTATGAATATCAACAATATTGCCTAATATAGACAGACAAAAAAAAGATTTTTGCATAATTAATGTACAAAAAAGGATATAAAGTACAAACTCGATTTACGCAACCCTCGATTCTCGCAACTCCTCGATTTTTGCAGTTCTTAAATTGTTGGCTTTCTTGACTCTATAAGTGCAACTTTTCAAAAAGACTTACCTCGATTAGTGCAACTTTTTTTTAAACATACATATATTATGTTTTTCCTTTTGATTCTTGTTTTTATATTTTTCTTCGCGTTAGTTATTTGACCGTTGTTTTACAGTTTTTTCTTGAATTTCTGACAAACATATGTTTGTATATGCATGTACATACATTTACATACCTACATTCTTGTTCAAATGAATTGAATTGTTCACAAATTAGATTTTCAAATTTCTTTGTGAATTTGTAAAATTGTTACTTGTATTTTGATAAACATGGGTATTAAAAAAAATATTGTTAAATTAGTTATTAAACAAAAAAGTGAAATTTTATCCGAAATTGATAATCAGTGTATCAGTGAATGTACTTTGTACAAAATATAATATTCACAAATCAACCATAAGTCGGATAAAATCAAAGAGAAATGCACTTAGACATTTTGTAGCTAGAACTGAATCTGTTGTTTCAATGATGTTTTCTTTTTGTAATATTATTATTCCTACAAATTTAATTTTTGTTCTAAAAAATATTGACTCGGTAAGTGCAACAAATTCGGTTATTGCAACAGCCCTAATTTCTATTAGTTGCGTAAATCGAGTTCGTACTGTATTGTGAAAAAAGATATTTTTTTGTTGTTTGCTATACTTTAAGCTTTTATTTGAAAATGTAAATTATCCAGTATACACACACAAATAAAAATCCAAATTTCCGATGATGATGGTAATGATGATCTCATATTGATTGGTTTTTCAAATCCTTTTTTTTATTCACATTGAAAAAAATAAAATAAATAAATTTCTCATTTACAAAATAAAATATTGCACAATTAAAATTGAGCCACCCATCAAAATCTATAGAAGACATATTGGAGCCGACACATATTATAATATGATACACTATACTCGTATGTTTACATATATTAACTAACAGAACAGCACCAGCTGCTGTGTAAACGCATACTTAAAATGATAACGTAAAATGAAAACAAAACATGAAAAAAAAAATATTGAAAATGTGAATGTCATGTGAGAAATTATCCTTTATTTTTTTATTATAATGTAAATTTTGTATTTTAAATATATCTACATACATATAAAATTTCATTTATAATAAAATGTATGTATATATTCGTAAGTAAGGATTTACGTACAGAAGGATTTGTTAGTTTTCAATTTCCGTAATCTATTGTTAAGCTTTTGTAAACAGATTAAATTGTACACATTCTTAAACGTATTACTATATGTATGTATGTATACGTACTTATATAAGATACTTTCACTATAATATTGGCTTTGACTTTGCTGATACTATCAATTTCGCTACTACATATACGACGTATATATACTATTGGAGATTGTGTATACTATTTATAGAAATGTTATGTCCTTTTTATTATAATATTACTACTTGCTGTTGTTGTTTTTTATTTTTTCTCAATTAATGATCTTGTAATGTGAAAAACATTATTGTATTTATTTAATTTTATTATATGAGCAAGAATGTTGATGGGGGTGGGGAATTTGTTTATTTTAAAAAGCTATTAGAATGGTAATATATAGTTTATCAAGAAGAATAACTTGTGAGTTAGAGTCACAGCGTCAAATATAGAATTTAAAATCAATTTTATGTGAATTTTCTAAATATTTTATGAAATGTAAAGTTAAATTTCTTACTTTAATCAGTTTAATCCTTTTAAAACTTTAAGGTTTTGTGTTTTATTATCTTAAAAACAACTGCTTTTTTGTTTGTTTGTATTTTTCTTCTTTTGTTTTTAAGTATTTCAAAGTTACTATGAAGAACTATAAGAACTGATTTTTTAAAACTTCAAGATTCTTTAAAGTACATTATGAAGGATATCATAGGATCTTAATTTTACAGTTGTAAAAAATAAAAGTTCGAAATAAAACGTCTTTTAGAATTCATCCTTTATCATTTGAATCCTCGGGTTTTAATGTTTTTGTTGATTTGTGTTTTTTTGTTTTTTTGTTTTTTGTTTTTTTTTTGTCATAAATGTAATCTTCTAATGTGTAATATGATGTTAGAAATTTAATATTGTTCAATAGTAAGTAAAGATGAAGGGACTGTAAGAAGAAGGTGTTCGTGAAAGTGTTAAAAAATAAAGATAAGTACATAATACAGTATAAGTTTACAAAAAAAAGAAAAAAAATCTAAAGAGGGCTATATATATATGATTTATCATATGACTTTTTTTATGACTAATGTAATTTGTTTTTATAACAACAACATTGTTGTTGTCATAAAAAAAAGTCATATGATAAATCATATAGTATAAAGCCCCCTTAAGAATAAATTTGAGTTTTAAGGTTACGTTCAACTTTCTCGTGAAAATCTTATCCATAGGATAATGTTTATAATTGAAAGCCTGAAAATTTCATACAATATTCAAAATGGAATACTCGGTGTACGAGGGCGGTTTGAAAAATTCTCGGCCTAACCGAGATTTGAGGGTAGTATGTAAATAAACGTATACTCATTCGATAGCTTGATTCTTTATTTAATCGTATGTCAAGTTTCGTGATAGGTTGTGTAATTATTTTTCTACGATTTTTTGTTCGAGCGAATCTGTTTTCCTTCTGGAATAAAAAGTCGAACAAAAAAGTCAGTTGTTGTTAGTTGTTGCAACTTGCAATGGCTAAGCTCCATAAACTCCGTTTCAAAGTATTAAACCATCCCCCATATTCGCTTGATTTAGCACCATATCGGACTATTTTCTGTTCCTTAAATTGAAAAAACACCTGGCTGGAAGAAAGTTTTCCACAAACAAAGAGGTGATAGCTGAGGCGGAGCGGTTTTTTGAAGAGTTGGAGGAATCGGCCTATAAGAGCGGCATAGAAGCGCTGGAGCATAAATATTGAATAAGTGTATTGAGACAAGGGGGAGAATATGTCGAAAAATAAAACATTTTTTTAAATTTTCTTTTCTTTGTTTTCTTGGTCGGGCCGAGAACTTTTCAAACCACCTACGTACACATATAAATTTTATTTTTTCCATGTGAATAAAATTCAATATATATTTTTTAAATATTTTAAGTTTTTTTCTATTTTAAAGTGTAGAATATCTCAAAAATAAAAATTAAACTCATTAAAATCTTTAAAAAAACTTTCTCATAAATTTAAAAAAAATTTTATTTAATTTTGAACAAATAATTAGAAAATGAAAAGAACCCAAACTCATTATTCGGTTTTTTTCTTGGCTTTAGATTTGTATAATCACATTAAAAAAAAATATATTTTATAATACAATCTACAATGTGTTCGGTTACCATAAAATTTTTGGACAAGAATAAAAATATTTTCTCTTTAACAATTTTATTTAATTTTGTTAAAGCAAAGACAGACAAAAGTTAGTTCCTAATAATCGAGACAAAAATTTCAAGTTTTATTTATTTTTACAAATCTTTAACATTTTCCATACTACTTTTCTCTCTCTTTAACATTACTTTAAAAT
Organism: Bombylius major; assembly: GCA_932526495.1. Classification (NCBI taxonomy): domain Eukaryota; kingdom Metazoa; phylum Arthropoda; class Insecta; order Diptera; family Bombyliidae; genus Bombylius; species Bombylius major. The sequence goes on along the minus strand of OW052042.1, from coordinate 20,149,141 downwards.
TCTTATGTAGTATATCTGACGTCATTGTTGGCCGTTATAATATATGTACATACTCGTACATATACAAAAGCTATACGTTTATTATTCAAATTTAATTTAACATTGATTTTTCTTTTCCTTTTTTCCCACTATATGAGAAGAAAAAAAATGCCCTCAGTATATAAGGGAAAAAAAATGTATGAATTTTTTTTTTCTGACACGCACACAAGAATTCTTTTTCTTTATAATTTTTCTATAAAACACATACACATACACACAAACACACAGTCTTCAAAAAAAAAAAAAAGGAAAAAGGAAAATTGTTCGCTCTTCAAATTTCCTTTTAATACTTTGTGTTTTTTTTTTTGTTATTCAATTTTTACAAGGATACGAAAAAGTTCTGTCAAGGGTAATAAGCATTCTAATGATGGCGAGTTCTTGAGCTTTTAATAAATTTAAAAAAAAAAAAAAAAACAAAAAACAAAATATGTACTAAATTTCATTCAATTGAGAAGCAAAGAAATAAAAAAAAAAGAAGTATAGCTAGTATGTGTGAGAGATATCCTTTTTTAACGGAATTTAAATTTTATTTTACACATTCTTTTTTCTGATAAGATTCTGCTCAGTGAGAACAGAAGCTTTTGTATATTGGTGCTTTATAAAAACGTCAATATTGTATTGGTTGGTTGGTCCAAATTTTAATGGTTTAGTGTGGAAATTTTAAGGAAAACGTACGGGCACGTGAACCATCAAATATGAGTTTTCTTTTTCTCGTTTTGTTAATATATTTTACTCTATGTTTTTTTCTTGTATAAGAAACGTGGTAGTAAATTTCTTGGAATGCGCGAAAAAATTTACTCTACAATATTGTAGTAGTAGTATTATACATTTATTATACACACCTGTAGAATGCTACCATATATAAAATAAATATGTATATATACAAAACATATGTATATATACAGTATACGTTTTATGGTATATTGTGGAAATTTGATATAAAAAAATCTCTTATACATTTCGAGGAAAATTTACTATCATACGACAGCAGACGAATTATGTATTTTTTTTTTGCTTCTTCTTCTTCTGCAATTTTCTTAAATTTATTTTAAATGTGAATTTATCACGATAATTTTATTTTAATGGTATTTTTTTTTTGTTTTTTGTTTTTATTGAAATATTTTCAATTATGAGAGAAATAATTACTAAGGAAGAAAATTAATTAAATTATATACTTATAGATATGTATATATGATTACATATGCGATTATATACTATGAATTTACACATAACTAATTTAAAAGGATATTTAAACATACGTATACGATTATAAAAGTATATAATAATAATTACCTCTACGTGACTTTGATTAATAATTATATTTTTCATTGGTTGACAAAAAAAAAAAAAAAAAAAAAAAAATTTGTGACATAAAAGAACAAAAGATATTTCTATTTGGTCTAATAAAAAACTCAATATACGATATTTTTTGTTCAAAAAAAAAAAAAAAATGACTATTATACTTTAAACATTTGGTTTTAGTCCTTTTATTAGTCCTGTTGTCAAGGCAGTTAAGACGATGATGGTTAAAACGATATACATATGTTGAATTGATATGATATAATATTCTTAAGTTTTATGATGATAATAATATACGAAAAAAAGGAACAAAAAAAATATTGTTAAAAATCTAATAGAAAAAAAAACTTTTTTTTTTGTTGATTAGCTTGTGGTTTCTTGTGTGATAAGGGCAAAGGTTGTTATAGGATTTTACTTTTTTTTTCTTGTCTATTCACATTAAAATAAAAATCTATTGTATTATGATGATGAAAATCGTATTATAGGATAGGGAATATGAATGATTTTTTTTTTCTTTTTGAAGAATTTTTATATGTCCTTTGAGAAATTTTGATGAATTTTAATTTATATTATGGGACTAAGGATAAATGATATAAATTGAAAGGTATACACATTACATAAATGTTATTAAATTTTCATTATTATCATTGTTATAGAATTTTTTTTCTTCTTTTCGCTGGTGTTTTTTGTTGTTTCAAAATTTAACACAATTGGGAATAAAGTTTTTAATCGAAGATGCTTTGTTGAATGTCAATTAAAAAATGTTTATAATTTTTTTTTTTAAATGAAAAATTATTATTCAGTATGCGGAAAGCATTTTAAACGTTCGTAAAGATAATATTATGAAAAGTTTTGCTTAGATTTTCAAAAAAACCTCATGATACTTCTACTTTTAAGGAGCATAAACAGTTTCGGAATTGCTGTCGGTGAAGAAGAACGGTGTAGAAAATGTTGAACGTTGTATTATTTTGTATCTTTCTTCGTTTTCGAATGCTTTCAATTATTCTTTAAAAAGGTTTTTTTTTTTTTGTAATTTCAGATCTTTGCAAAGAAAAAAAAATGGGTTGTATCGACAAAGAATATACTTGACTTGAAGAAATTTTCAAACAATTGTTACACATTTTAACCCTCTTTGTATCACTGAAGTGTCTCACGTATTTTAATTAATACGTAATTTCCTAGTAGAGCGCTCTATAATTAATCGATGTTCTGAAGATTGTGTTTCTGTGCCTTCTTTACTCGTATTAAAAAAGGACTAATAATTAAGTGGTACAGTTCCATTCAATATGTCCAAAGGGTTAATAGAAAAGGTACATACATCCAGTTCTGTTTTTTGTGCTAATAGGTTGTTAGAAGAAAAATTATATCTTTATGTTAATTACACTCAAAATAAGTTTTAGTAAGCCTGAATAGGCCTCATGTACACATTTTATTATTTTATTTTTGTCCTTCTAATAAATTTTACAAGAACTTTTATAGTATCTCTACATTAGTTTGTTTTTTGAAAGTGAACATTAATATTTAAATAAAATTTTCTTTTCCATTTTCATTTTCATTTGAAAAAAACAAAAAAAATAAAAACAAAAAAAAGTAATATAAAGCATAAATTTTATTGCTCTTTTTTAGTATCTTTGTTGAATTTTTGTTATAAAAAAGTAAATTACATTTTGCTTTTTATAAAATAATTTTATTTTTTTAGAAAAATGAAATTTTCTTAAGAAGCATAAAAAGTGCCTTCATCTACTCAAGTATTCCTTTTACGTAAGCACAGTCTGTTTTTCTTCATACTCTTTTTTTTTTTTTTTGGTCTTCATTTTCCTTTTCAAAAATTTTATTTCATTTTTTTTGTTTGTGTAGGTACATATATTTATTAAAACGTTCTTTTTGTTGTTTTTGTTGTTGTTGATTAAACATGTGACAAATATTATAAAAGTTTTTCTATAAATGTATTTTTTGATTTAAGTCATGTTTTTTGTTTATTCATTTTTCAATTTGTTTTCTCTTTTTTCATTTTTGAATTAATTTCAAGCTATGATATCCTTTTTAGGCGTTTTGTTTGTGTGTAAATTATCATCTAAAAGAGTTTCTGAATACATATATGTATACATATATTATATGTATGTATATTGCAATTATTTTATCATCAGTTGTGTGTATACCACCGCACCATTTTCTCAATATTCAACATTTCATTTATTTATTATTGTGATGTTCAAAAAGTCATTTCAAAAACATTTTGAAGACATCTATTCAAAACATGTCTAACATGTCTGTTTTACTTTTTTGTGTGATGATCAAATGTTTCTGTTAGTAACCTACTAGCTCATCTCAAAGGAAAAATGCCTGATGTTGATATCCTTTCTACAGAACTATAATGAATAAATATTATATGTACATACATGTATATACATATATAGTACGTAAATACATACATACTCGTATGTGTATCTATTTTCTATTATAAGTATGATTTTTCACTTTTATTTTTATGTATATAAAATAGATTGTTACTTTTTCTATTCATTTTTTGTCGATATAAATTTATACATATACATATATGTAGATATATACGTATATACGTAAGCTTTTTACGTAATATATGAAAAAGAATACTCATATACATACTTATATGCCAGATGAAAATGATTGACATGTTTTTGTTACCATTCCTCCTCATATGTGTTAGAATAGGAATCATTTTCTTTATGACATAAAACCATTGCAATTGGTCAGGTTTAGCCTAGATTATTATGTAAAACGATGTCCTTTTTCTTTGATTTTTTTTTTCAATCTTCTCCTAGCCATTTGAGTTTGTTTTCATGTTCTAAAACCATTTTAGAGGTCATGTTCAAATATCATAATAAAAATACACATTATAAAGAAAATGAAGGAAAATCTATTTTTTTGTCATATGTATTTATGTAGGTATGAACAAAAATAAAATAAATAAAGGGTATTTGGTTAAGATGATGATGATGATTATGATGATATGAATAACCACTAGATGTTGATGTGATATCAACAACAAATAAAAAAAAAACAACAATGCCATAGAGTATCCCTTGATTTAGACTTTTAAAATACATTTGTTATGACCCCCCACTAGACCAATTTGTTCAACAAAATTTCAGTAGTTTTGTTTGTTTTGTGATTGAAAAATAAGATTTTGTAAATAAAATCAATCATTAAGATTTAAAAGGTATAAGGAGAAAAGTAAGTGAGGATAATATTGTAAAGTTTAAATATAGATATTCTATTGTAATGGTTTTGATTTGTGTATTAGGATTAAATATTAAAAATAAAAGTAAATGGACTAAATAAATATTTTTGTTGTTGTTGTAATGAATTTAATCTAAAACAATTAAGTACAAAAATGAAACAATTTATTATTATAATTTTTTTTTCATATTTTCTTGGTGATGGGAAAATAATATAAGGGTTTTCCATAATTTTTTCAGACAAAAATAAATAGGTACATATGTTTTTGACAACAAGATTGTGTATTGATTGAATTCATTATAAAAAACTAAGAGTTTTCTTCTTCTTTTAGTAAAAATAAATATGAAAAATTTAAAAAAAATTGACTTTGTTTGTGATTCAAAGGAATTTTTAGCAATGACTTTGTAGAACGCTTTAACAAAAAATGTACACTAAAAAAGTTAAACTTTTAGCTTATCTCCTTCTTTAAAAATGAAGAGAATAATTTATATTTTTACCTTTGAAGAAAAAAATTGATTGTGTGTTGCTTCTTGAATTTTTTGAAAAAGCAAAAGATTATGATTTCACCAAATACTAATTTTTTCGTAGGCGAAATAGATAAATAAGCTTGAATGTTAAAAAAAACTTTTAAAACAAATACTTTTTATAAATAAAATGCACTGTAAAATGCAAAAGTAAAAAATTGATCATAAAGCCTCTGTAACTACGATGATATTCGAGTAGAGTTGTTCGAGGAAGTACTGAAAGTTTCTTAGTAACAGCTTGTTCTTATTAATATTTTCCGAATATTCTATCATATTTAATCATTTTCACGAAAGGATCGATTCTAGGCAGGAAGCCTTCTATTCACTCATCCTAAATCGAAAACCCCATGTAAATCCGTTCACGTTTACTACCCTAAAACTCTTCCCAAAAATTTCACAATTACGTCACGAAGAACACTCTTACGGACCCAAGGGTTAGTAAGTGGATAAAAAATATATAATAATAATAATAATAAAAAAAAGCTAAAATATGTACTTAAAAAGAACAATTAAAATAAAGTATTTCCTTTTCAATTAGAACAATACTTAAAAATAGAGATTTTAATTAGTTTGGCTTTCGTTCTTGTTAAAAAAAGAGATAAAAGGGCTTTTTGGAAATATGAAGTAGATATGTTTTCTTCAAAAGTGAATAAACAGAAGATTGCTATGAAACAGGGCCTACTTCAAGTTAACTTGAGTTTCTCAGACTATTTTTCTATTACCGAAAGTTTAAAGTGGACGTGGAGTGTGAATCACTAAATTCGTTGGTATAGAGGACGAATTTGTTCGTATTTGAACTTTGAAACTACACAACTTTAATTTAATATTTGAAAATAACTTTTCAATGACCGAAGAAAATTGAATTAATGAAATTTTAAATAGAAAATAACAAAAAAAAAATTGAAATCAGATTTAATAAAATATTTAGGGGATTCATTTCAAATTGCGTAAGTCTCGTATTTCGTGTAAGTCGCGTATTCTTCGTATTTTTACGAGACTTCGTAAATTTTTCCTTTTGTTTTGAGAATTACGAACTCTGCGTAAATGTACGCAACTTTTTAGTCGCGTAGATAAACCTCGTAAACAAATTTTGTGTAAACCAAGATTTTGACAGCTTGTCATTTTTACCAACTGGAGTTTAATAAATGAATTTGTGGTCATGTTTCGAGAAGATTGTTATATGTATATGTGTAACAAAATTTTTGAAGAGTTAAGTTACAATTACGATTAGTATTTTACGAGGTGCTTTCACGCCACTTTGACTTACGAGGTTATAAAATTACGCGTTGCGTACTTTTACGATTTCAAATGAATACCCTTATTATAAAATCCAATTAAACTCTTTATTTTTATTTAAAAAAAAAATGTTTTTAATGGATTCCAGTCACACTTTCATTCAATAGAATATTTTAAATTGATTTAATGATTTTTTTTTTTAATTTCTGCACATCAATTGAATTTAATGGAAATTTAAAAATAATTCATGATATTTCTACACAGTTTGGTAATTCTGATTTAGTTTTATTTTCTTCGTTTATTATATTTCAATAAATATCACCGTCATTCATTTTTGTTTTTATTTATTAATTTTCAAATTCTGAAATTTTATATTTGTTGTTGTTGTTGTTATTTTTGAATTTCAATACATTTCGAAGTGAAAATTAAAAAAAAAAAATCTATCAATATCAATTTATTGTTGTGTATGGGCAATTCCATTTGGTGTGCCATATGCTGTCTCTTGAATATTGAAAAACTCGTACAGCAATTGCATTCTGATTATATATACTTTTATGTTCTTAATATGCCTTCTAGTAAAAGCAAACGACGGTTACGATAAAACAGAAAACTTCAAATATTTCTAATCAGAATCGTAATTTTAGTAGCGTAACGAGTGCCACGCTGACGATTTCGAATTTCACGAATTTCCGTATATTTTACTGAATATCCTAAAATTTTCATATGACCAATTCCAGAAATTTGTTTTAATTATACTGTAGACACTTGGAAGACATATTTTGTAACGGGCGTGACAGTGAAACAAGTTCTGAAACTGTTCTCCAAAGTGATATCGCAAATAATTTAACGCTAGATACACCAAAAATTGATATATACCTATAATCCAAATCAGCTTCATTCATATGAATTTTAAGGTTAAAAGTGGTCGATTTGCTTGGAATTGCCCATATAAGTATGTATGTATATAATTTAAAATGATAATGAGCATTCTGAAAAATATACGATAAGTGTTTTTTTTTTTAATTGAATTTAGATCATTTCAAATTTAGGTTTATTATCATAATCAATTTATCGCGAAAAATTTCATGCTATTGGTCTTTCCAATTGAGAATATTATTCAAAAAAAAAAAAATTGCAGTAAAAAAAATGCATTAAAAAACAACAATAATAAAAATTAATAATTATTAAAACAAATAAACGAAAATATTTAATTTAAATTTAATAAATGTGATGAGAATAAAATGAAACAGACACACAAAAATTATAATTAGTGAAAAATAATATAATTAAAATATTGTATCTATGTTTTGTTTGTGTGTGTTTTTTTTTGTTTTTCTCGATATTTTTAAACTTCAGTTTCGAATAAAAGAGAAAATTTTTCAATAAATTTCAATGCTTATAAAATAATTATTATTTTATAACTAAAAATATATTGAAAGTGAAGAAAATTTAATTGATTCAGAATTTCATGAATAAAATGTTTTATTATTGACTAATTGATTGTTGTGATAGAAAATTAATAAATAAACGTTGTGAATTTCTTGAAATTTTACATTTGGAAATTATTTTTTCGTTGTACAAAATCTAATTTTTATATTTTTGTTTAATGTGAAAATGTGTTTACGTTGACCAATAAATTTTACCAGTTGTTTTCTGTTCGTTATATGCTAATTAGCTTAGAGAAGAGCTAAAAAACTCATTTATTATCATCATCATGGATGGCTCTACAGTTTTAAAAAGAAATTTCCCCTCTAAAAGAAACTGCCCCAATCTGTCCAATGATTTTTTTTCTTTAAATTTATCATGTTCAATTTTTTCAAGTCTTCTTGCACAGAATCCCGCCATCTATTCCTTGGTCTACTACTTTTAGTCTAGGCCTTTTTTTAACATTAGTTCTACCATTCAACATTCTTTTGCACGGATTTTTGTCTTCTATTCTATTCACATGACCAAATTATCTTATCCTATCAATTTTCATAAATACTGTAATATCTTTGTTATTGTACAACACATATAGAGTTCTACATTTTGCCTTCTTATAAACTTAATTTTCGTTATTTTGCTAGCTCCATAAATCCTTTTTAATATTTTCCTTTCGAAGTATTCCAGTGTGTTTGCATCTAACTTCCTTCAGTATCATAATTATGAACCTAATGAGCGTTTTGTAATTGTATATACATATTCTTGTTTTGGATGCTTTTGTGACGTTCTGCTAAGATTGTATCTTCTGCCGGTTCCAAACTTAAATAAAAGACAAGTGTTTAGGGTAACAGGGAAAACCTATTTCTATTAAAATAAAACGCACTGTCTTTATATCCTTGTATGAAATTCCTTAACATACATATGTATATATCTGATTCTCATATATTGTACGCATGAACAAAGATTCAGTGTTTTTCCCTTATTAATCGTATCTTAAAAATGTGGAACAGTATCCAAATGTACGTGCTTCGTAGAAAAAATAAAAATCAAAAACAAAAAATAAAAAAAAAATCTTTCAAACAAATAAAGAAAATAGCTATAATCTCATAAAAAATTCTTATATTAAAATTCTACTAAGAATAGAAATCAATTTGCAATAAATTGATATTAAAAGGTAGAAATTCCTTATCAATTAGGCCCTTTGGGTCTTCCAGAATTTAGCCTAAAAGCTTAGGGGTTTCTCTTGAGAAATTAAACAATTTCATGTTCTTCCCAGATACAACCTCTATCTCCAAATTACTAAGGGTTATATTTTAAAATTCATATTCATCACTATTCTCTAAAATTAAAGAATAAAAAAATTTCAAATTATTTTCAAGAAATTAAATAAAAATGTTCAAAATGATTCACAGAAATAAATTCAATTTAAAATTAAAATTTTCAAAGTATTATTCCATGTTCTTTTTACTTCTTTAGTTTTAGTAACTTTTATCGAGGTATTTATACGAAAAAAAAACGGGTTTTCAAAAATTAAATTATAAAAGGTTTTCATCCATTTATTTATTTGTGTTAGATTTTTTTTTACTTTTATTTCACTTCAATAAAATTTTTCAGGACTAAAAAGAGATTTTTAAATATTTGTTAAATTATACAAATTTGTGTGTCTGTGTATGTGTAAAATACAATAAGTAACTATAGAAGCATTGAAAAAGTTTTCTGTTTAATTGAAAGGGTCTGAAAATCAGAAAACAAAATAAAATACAAAAATTTATGTATATTATACATATTTTAAAAAAGGATTTATAAAAAGGTATAAAATTTTAAAATTATTGTTGAGTTTTCTAATTTTAGAGAAATTTTTAGAACTGAAAGAACTAAATGTTTTGTTTCTCTTGCGTTATTATATTGTTTTATAGTAATTATGTAATTAAATTCTAAAACCAAAAATAATCACACACACACACACACACTTACAATTAAAAACTTCTCTTATTTTCATATTTGTAGTTTTTTTTGTCTTCTTCTCAAATTAACACTACCTCTCCAGAAACAAAAAAAAAAAAAAAAGAAAACTTAACCTCAATAATTTTAAATAATGAAATATCATAAATTATCCTTTTGCTGTCAACCCGTTATCCTTAAAAAATATCGTTTCAATGAAAAATTAAATAAGAAATTTTATTGTTTTATAATTTATTTTATTTCTTAAAATTTTATAATATCCTTAAGCATTTTACTATTAATTAAATTTTTGTTAAATTAAAGTCAAAATTTATTAATAAAACCAAAAAAACTGTTGAATTATTTAATTATTGCTTCCTTTCAATTTAAATTACAAAAAAAGGAAAAGACGACGACGACAAGAAAAAATTAAAAGAGAAAAAAAAATCCTTTTCTCTTGTTTTTTGATTAAAGTTTGTAATCTCATTAAACATGTCAATGGCAATTAACCTTTTCGAGAATTTCTCCTTTTTTATATTCTTTTTTTTTTTTTTTTAATTTTCTGTATTCTGTTCTTTGTGTTATTTTCTTCATTTTGTTGGCTTTCATTACGTCTTCATTTTGCTAATATCGAATTTCTTTTTTAATGGCTTGATTGGTATCAAATTTATTTTTGTTGCCTTATAACGATATATTTAATCGATTAGGTATGCTTCACCTTTTTTATTATTTTTTTTATTTTTATTTATTTTTTTTTGTTTTTTGTTTTTTGCCCAAAAATTTGATTATATCATTTTCAATTTTACCTGTGTTGTCTGTGTTGTTCATTTTCATTTATGTATATGTATTTCACTTTCTTATTGAAAACTTATATGTAATATTTTATACATAAGATATGTATGTAGGTTGTGCTTTATTAGAGAGTAGAAAGTAATTATTTATCACAGCTGGTAACCAACCATTAGTCTACCTTACTTATACTAATTTTACCTATCAGAAGGAAAAAACTAATAATAAAAAAAAAAGAAACAAAAAAAAATTTATGTGGAAATTTTCTTTCCTTTCTAATTTGAATTTTCATCATTTATTAAGCATGCTGCACGCATACTATCGTAATTTTAGTGATAGTAAATTTTAATATATTTTGAATACATATACCTATAATATAACAAAAAAAAAAATAAAATAAAAAAAAATAAAAACAAACAAAATTTCCTCCATCCATGTGACTTTCATGCTAAATGAGCACCTCCACAAAATGAAAATATATACTCGTATATTCATGCGGTATATTTATATGCTACTTATATATGATATGCATACAATGTTTTGGTATCGTATCTATTTTTAGTAACAATTAAAAATTAACTCTATTGAAATGTTTACAACAGAAAAAATTGTACAGGGTGGTGTTACAGAAAAAATAAAAATAAACTCAAATTGAAAGTTTGGAGAATTCATCATCTGTATATTTCTGTAGGAGTAAATGTAATGAAGAATGAAAAAAAAAGGAGTAAAGTCATGACGAAATTAAGGCAAAAAGATTGAAAATGTTGATTAATGTACTGTTTAAACTTATTCAGATTATAAAAGAGAGGAGAAACTCATAAAATGAAGAAGCGTTCTGCAATGTAAGGGTTTATTGAAAATAAAATTGACTATTTTTCTCTATTGTAGATTCCGATCTAAAGTGGATTCCGTTTGAATCTTTTCTTTGCAACGAATTTTGAAAGAGTATTGTGAAATCCGTTCGGAAAAATGTGTTCGATCGGATACCGCCATCAGCTATTCGAATGGAACTGCTAATGTTCATTCGATTGGAATCTGAAATAGAGGTGAAAATGCACGAATTTTTCTGGAATATCTATAGTGTTCCTGGACTAGGTATATTTTGGTAGTATATATTGTTATATACTAGGTATTATACATAAACTTTTTGTTTTTTTGTCAATCTATAAATATTTTAAACACCCTATAAACTTCTTACAATTTCTGCACGTACAATCCGTTCCTAAAATTAATACTAAAATGTAGCATAAAGTAAGCAATTATATACCGTATGATGATGAAAAAAAAAAATTAAAGAACTTTTTCTAAAGATAATTTAGGAATTTTCTTTTCATAAATCAATTTTCCTTTTTTTTTTTTTTTTTATTACTAGATATATGTATGTACATACACATCTTGCGTTACGTGTCTTGTGTGTAAGTAGTTTGATTGTATAATAATATTTTGATAATAAAATTCCTTGTTAATACAATGGATAATTGGATATATGTAATATATGGTATATGGTAGTGTGTTATAAAATAAATACTAACATTTTAATTTTTTTTTCATTTCTTTTATAAATCTACATGTAAGTATGTACTACGTTTTTCGTTTATAAAAAAGAATAATTAATGCAAAAAAAAAAAAAAAAAAATGAAGATAAAGCTATTAAAATTTAATTTAATTTATTTAGACCCTTCATTGTTTGATAATTTATTTATTATTATTTTCTTTTCTTTTTTCTTTTTTATATTTTCACTCAACAGGTGTCAAATTGTATTATGTACATCAGAGTTAATAAAAAAAAACAAGAAAAAAAAATTATTTTACATGAAAATAAAAAAAAAAATTGTCATTGGCATTGTATAGTGAAATTTTATTATAAAATACATTTTTTTTTCGTATATCACTGTTCTATTTTATGAAAATTTCTGTAAAACAATAAAAAAAGAAAAGAAAGAAAGATAAAAACAAAATTCTATATAAATTTCAAATAAAACAATTATTTTTTTCTTTTTCTTCTTTTTTTCCTCTTTTTTTTTTTTACTGTTTTCATACGTCATTCCGTTGTATACAAAATGAAAAATCGAATATACAAAAAAACTTTTCTTGTTGTTTTGTTTTATTTTTTTTTTGAGAAAAAAAAATTTTTTCTTATAAAAATTGTGGAAAACAAAACAGTATTAAATTTGTTTTAGTAAGAATCTGATGAAATTATTTGATTTCCTGATTCATAGTGGAAAATTTATTATTTTCTTTTGAAGATTTCAAAATTTATACGCGAATAAAATGTCGTTTTTATTTGGTTTGTGGAAATTTAATTTTTTTTTCGTTTGAATTAGAAAAATAAAAAACACAAAGTGTTAGTCGTATATTTGTGTATTGGTTTTGCTGGAAAAATAAATCGAATTAACGAATTGTAGGTGTTCTAATATTATATCTTCTATTATTTTTATTTTTTTTCAAATGTGTCTGATATGTAAATTCTAAATTGTATTATTGTTGTTACTCATGAGATTTATTTTATTATTCATACACGTGTTAATTGAATGGCTTCAGATTGTAATCGTAACAGAAATTTTTTTTGAATCATTTTACAAAATACAATTTGTACGTATATAATAGTTAGAGTAATCAGTACCTTAACACACATTTTATTCGAGATATTTAAAGTGTATCTTTCATATAAGAAAATAAAAACAAAAACAATCTAAATTTTAATACAGATAAAATATTCCAATGTGATGTGTCATTGTGAAAATTTATTTGTGAATTTGATTTAAAGATAAATTCATTTAAAGGAAACGATTAGAAAGTAATCAATGTGTTTTGTAATTTGATGTGGTTTAAAGTGAATGAATTTTGTGTGTATCTCATATAGTATACATATATGTATGTATGTATGTATGTAGTATACAGGTGAATAGATAATTAGAGCGATAAACTATAGCATCAAAAGCCTAAGAAAATTTTACAAAATCATTGGTTTGGTAAATTAAAAAAGTTTTTACTTCAAAATTTTTATTACTTTTTTTTTATATTTATTTTATTTTCAATGACATTGAACCACAAAATTAACCATCTATCAACAGACAAATTAAATACATATTTTTTTTTTTATTTTGGCAATTTATCGGATAATCATCAGAATCGTTAGATATTTTAATATATATATATTTTTTTTGTTAACAAAAATTTTAAGTTGTTTTTGATTGCTTGTAAATTAATTGCTGGCGTTTTGTCAACTAATATTTTATTAAAAATTGTTGGCTAAAAAGCCAACTTAAATCAAATATTGTGTACAATATATGTACTTAATTTATTTGTATTGGAAATATGAAATAATTTTTCAAAAAAAAGAATCGGATACAATTTTATTCTGTGTGAAAAATTTGTAAATTTACCGAAAAAATTTGGTGTAGGTTTTTGTGTTTTTTTGTTTGATATTTTTGCAATTTTAATGTAAATTTCATGTTTTCACATCATTCCAATTTTTTTTGGTTTTTTAGAAAACTATTTTAAATTTAAAATGCTTTTGAAATTATATTTTATGGACCATAAATGTAATTAGTGTTTTTTTGTTTGGTTTTTGTAAATTTAGAAAATAAACGTGTTGAATTCGAATACAAAAATAGCAATTTGAATATGCGTTACTCACACATTGCTATGGTGTACAACTGAATTAATTTTTCGTATCTTATATAGTTTCTGGAGAATTTTCATAAATACATACATTTTTCATATACAAAATAAAATAATAACAATATCAGCATATGAAAATCTTAATTGGAACATTCAATTATTTTTCTTTTTTCTTTTTTTTTTAAATTTTAATGATAGCTATGTTTATGTTTAATGCAAACGATGTGCTGTGGTGATGATAGTGGAATGTTTAAAAATTTATCGGTGGAAAAAATTTCAAATATTATTCGGTCGTTCATCTTATTTTATATATTGGTGAATTTTTAAATCTGATCTGTTTAAATTATTCAAAAATATAATATTAATATTTCTGAATTTTTTGTTGTTGTAAATAAAAATCTCAGGAAATTCAAATCATAAACATACATAATTTAAATTGACTTCTGTTCCCAAGATAATTAAAACCTCAAAAAATAATTAAATAAACCAAAACACATAATTGATTAATGTTTTCTGTCATATTTTATAATTTTTTTTCTCAAGTAAACAAAAAATTTACTGCACACATGCTATGTCATCGTATTAACGAATGTTTTTTTTTATGTCCCTATAAAAATTATAAAAAAAAAAAAGTGATAATCCGAGGATTTAATAAAGATTTATATATTTAGATATTATTTCATTATTTCTATAAATATAATTTAAATTTACTCCCACTCAGAAATGAAAAAAAAAAAGAAAAAAAAAACAAACAGATTGAAAAATTGAAATACACAAAATTTGTTGTTGATGATAAACAGAAAACTGTGTTAAGTGAAAAAAATATAATTTGAAAAGTTCAAAAAATTCATTAATATTAAAATATTGGTAAAAGTATATTATTAGAAAAAGTTGGTAATATTAAACAAAACACAGAAAAGAAGAAAAAAACAAAGAAACAAACAAGAAAAATTATATTTTTATGACAAAAAATTTATGAATATTTTGAGAAAATTATATTTTTCAATAAAAATTGAGGTTAATATTCTGAACACGTTTTTAGAAGAAAAGTATTCGATAAATTAAAATAATTTTAAACAAATTTTATAAAATCGATTTTTATTTAAATAAACTATGCACTTACTATTATAAATTCAAAAGAGATATACACACACCTTTTTTGTTGATTGTTCAGTTAATTTCTGGAAACAATGATTTTTTACCTTTAAAAATATTACTGTTGTTCATTTCTGTGAACTTTCCTCTTACTGTTCTTTAAGCCTTAGCATACTTTTAAAGAATTATTTAGATTCAGATTCACAATTCTAAATGATTGCTGTAATGATAAAATTGTTCATTTTTGGATGTTGAACTTTTACAGAGAACTTTTTATTCAACTTCACTGCAGCTACAAATTTTCAAAGTTTCGTTTAATTTGATCAGAATTCCATTCGCATAATATTTTTATATGAGATTCATTTAAATGTGCCCTTTTATTTAATCATAGGATCGCCTGATCGACAATGTTGAAATTTTAGTCGTGCGTATACAAATGTTACCATACATTTTATATGAAAATTCAGAATTTTTTTTTTTCAAAGAACTGTATCTCAGCATCTTGTGGACCAACAACCGTAATTTTTTGACACTTATGTATATTTGTTGAAGTGTCCTTCTTAAAATTGTTTTCAACAGTTAGGTTTCAGTCTACGGTATGCTATGATACAGATCTTTGAATTTGAAATTTAAGTCAAATTTGTGCTTGATGGTCCTTAAAATTTATATGAATTTTTTGTCTCTTTATCTTATTTTCCACTTTATCTCAAAAAGTAAAAATACTAGAAAAAATCGTACGAGTTAATCAAAGAGGACACTTTAACAAATAATTACGTCAAAAAATTACGGTTTTTGGTCCACAAGATGCTGAGATATCGTTTCTTTTAAAATTTCCTTAGAAAGTGTATGGTATACATTTGTATATTCACGGCTAAATTTGTGTTTTTGCACAAAAAATGATATTTTATTTTACCGATTTCGAGCTAGGACTTTGAAAATTGGGATGTGTAGGGAGAACAATCCAACGGAGGAATTGGTGAAGATTTCAAGTTCCTAGCTCAAAGGATCATATTTTATTAAGCTCTAAGTCCGAATGTATACATTTGTATACCATCAGGCAATCATAGGGTTGTATAATCCATTTATCCAAAGTTCCATAGAAACCTTTTATATCTTATCGTCCATTCTACACTTTCTCTTATGTCGTTTTTTAGTTTCAAAGATTAAAAAAAAAAGTTTTTACAGAAGTTGAAAGGTGATATCTGTTTATCTATACCACCACCACCATTACAAGGTTTTTGCAGCTATAAACTTAATTTTTAATTTTCGCAACTCTTTGAAACGATTTTCAAAATATGTAAGTAATTTTTCAGAGATCTATTTACCTTTATCTTTTCCACTTAGCTCTGGATTAAAGAACATAGTCTCTTTTGAAGAAAAATTTCCTATTTACTAGTAAATTTTCAAAAAAAAAAAAGAATTTTTTTAATTCTTCACAAATATTCAGTTTATCTCTCATTGAATTTTAAAATAATTTAGTTAAAAAAAAAAATTTCAGTTTTTCAGAAAATTACTTTTCCCTACACAATAACAGCTCTGTATGCTTTGGCTCTGTGGAAAATTTTTCTCATGAAAGTACAATTTGTGAATAATTTACAACAAGACAACAAAAAAGAAAAATAAGAAGATAAAAGTAAAAATAATTTATAATAAGGTCATAATGTAATGGTTGTATATGAAAATTTAATTATCAGATATCAAAATATTATCCTTATTCATAAAATATATATTAGTCTCACCCAGAAGGATGTAAAAACAACCATGACTTTACAACCATTAAATGTTGTATATTTATTTTTTTTTTCGTTCCTGAAAAAACAAAATTAGGAAGTCAAAATAGTAAAAAAAAACAACAAGAAATTCAACTACACTAATAATAAAATTTTTATTATGTACAACACTTTTATAGATGATTCGTTTTTTCATATATTTTGAGTTTTAATACGTATAACTTTTTTCCACCCTCTTTTTTTTTCTACCAAACAACGAACAACTATCATATCGCAAACATAACATGAATTTCATTTTTAAAAATTTGATCAAAAGTTTTATTCTAACGAACAAAAAAAAATAATAAATTTCAAACTACTCGTACGTACTGTTTGTTTATGTGTTGTTATACATTTATTTTCTAATTTTTATTTATACACTCGTAGATCCATATGTGTAGATCTCAGTGTATGAACTTTTGCAATTTTTTTCGCGTTCATTTATATTATTTTTTTTCAGTCATTTTTGTTTTGTTTGCTGCTATTGCATTGTAAGTGCATTGCTTACAGCGATTTTGAAAAAAAATAAAAAAAATTGAATTAAAATAAAACAGAAAATAAGAAAACAAAATAAAATACCATGGTAAAAAAAAAATTTATAAGGAGTAGAAACTGAAATAGCAGAAAAATTTTTTTATTATTATTTAAAAAAAAAAAGTATATGTAATAAAATTATGTCGGATGTTCCTTTGAGATAAAAAAATGAGTTGATGCAGTGGTTGTAGTTGTTGTATTTTATATATACATATTTATACATATTTATGTGTATTAGAAATGAATTTCAGTTAGTTTACATTTTTTATTAAGTATCTTGAGGGTAAAATTCAAAATTGTAAAATTTTTCAAAATTTTTTTCTGTAATGGAAAATGCATGTCCTCTGTTGTTGTTGTTGTTTTTTTCCTCATTTTTTTTAAAGAAAAATATTTCATTGGAAATATTGTTAATGTTAGTTTAAATCGAATCTAAAAAAAAAAGAGGAAGACTGAGCTTCCTGTTTATTTTATCATTTTAGCTAATTTTATTACAAATTTTGTATTTTTTTATTTAAAAAAAAAAAACAAGCAGTCAAAAAAGTGGATTTTTATGATTAAATTCGAGTAAAAGTTAGATGGTATGTAGGGTAGGTGTAATTATTAAAAAGTTTTTAGATTTATTCAAGCGTTCATTTTATAAACAAAATTTTAGTACCGGGTGGTGATTTATTTTACACATGAAAAAAAAAATCAGAAAAGGATAAAATCTTCCATAAAATTTACATAGCTTAATATTTTTCTAAGCTATAAAAGTGATATAATTTTAAAGTTAACTTTCAAATAAATTTAAATATTATAAGCACTTTTATTTCAATTAATTAATTAATTGTCCTTATCTTTCATTTATTCTTGTTTGAAAAAAAAATGAGTTAGAAAACATTTCTAAAGAAAATAAATTTTGCATATATACCACACTTACCATATTCTGTATATGAAATGAAACCGCAATTCATAAAGGATTACATAAACATTAAAACGATTTCATACTATCTAGAAAATCTCTTGTGTATTTCCTGTGCAGTTATTTTAATTTTCTGAGTCGGAAAATTATGGAAAATTTTTCTTCTTTTAAAACTGAGAAATTATACACATGCATATATGTATATTTTTTATAAATTTTTTCTCCTACACTATCCTACACTATTCTTTCTTATCATATGAATTAAGAGTTGAAGAATAATATACATACATATGTTGTAATAGTAGTAGTGAGTGAGACACATAAAATGTTGTATACGAAATTTTAATTAAAATAAACCCCTAAGGATGCCTTAAAGATAGTGATATGCCGACATATTCACGTATATACATAATATGAGTTAGAGAGTATATTATATGTATATACATATGTATCTGTATCTGCACACAAAATAATATATACATACATATAGTATATTTATATGAAAGTTTTAGGTAAAAATTATTGATTAAAACTTCTTAAAAATATCTTTGCAAAATTTTCACAACTTAACAAACTAAAAAGTTCGACAAGTTACTCAAGTTTTCTTTTTATAAAAATACAATGATTTTCTTTTAAGTTTTCTTTTTTTTTTTGTTAAAATAAAAGTTACCATGGAAGCTAAGGTATATATTTTAAAATAGATATTTCCTGCTGTTGTGCATTTTCATATTAAAAAAAAAAATAAAAAATAAAAAAAGAAATAACATTGAAATGTTACGTGCAGAAAAAAGGAAACTATAAAAAGAATATGAACAGTAAGTTTAATTTTATCTTCTAAGAAAATGAATATACATATGTACTTGTATTCTAAGATCTGTTTTCTACTTATGTATGTAATGTATGTATGGTATGTATATTTTTTAGAATATGTAAAAACACAGCAAGAAAACGTGTCTATTAACCTATTTCCGGTTTATTTTTTGTTTTTTTAATTCATGGAAAATCTAGTTTTTTATTTTGTTTTTTTTTTTTCGTTGTTTTGTAAAATAAATGCAACTTCAAAATTTTGGAAGAAATTTTAAAGAAGAAACGATGGAACAAGGATAATGAAGGAAATTAGTTTCCTCTAGATTTTCTGGAAAATGTCTAACTATGTATATATGTATAGTTAGTTAATAAACTCATTTTTCGTTCTAGAGACTTGCTTTTGGATATTTTTCAAGGATGTGTAAATTTATTTGAATAAGGAAAACTTTTATTGCTACATTTTGTTCTTGTTGTTGTTGTTGTTATTTTTCAAAATTTATAAATTTACGTACTATAGTAGAATCTCACAATGGAAATACAAATTTGTTCATAGAAATTTAATTTTTAATTAAAAAAGGAACTTTTCAATTTTTCTATCTACAGTTAATTAAATTTAAAATTTGGTAAATAACCCTATTACTCTGTGAGTCAATTGAAAAAAAAAAAATTAATTAATTTTGAAATTTGTTTTGTTCACAAAATATTGTGTATCTTCGATAACATCAATTGATGAAATTTTCAATTTTAAAATCTGTTCTTACAATACAGTAGGAATTGCGACCGTGTTTAAAACAGCTTGAAGCATTTTTAGGAGTTAATTTCTGAAATCAAAGGTCAAAGATTAAATCCCTCTGTCTATTAAGTTTCAAATGAGTTTCAATTAAATTAAATTAGTGGTCACTGATCGTAATTGAATCATACAAACAAAATATGTTCTCAACTACTGAACTTAGTGGTTTGCGTTCTCCACTTTAAACTGCAAGTGCATAAGTATTATGAGAAAGCGGTCAAGGAAATTTTCAATTGACCTGAGACTTAGGCTCAAGCTTGAGCTTTTATGCCATTGTTGAGTGAGAAGAAAATATTTTATTATTAAAAATTATCTGGTACAACCTCAACAGTAAAGAGTTAAAGACCATCATCATATCATATAAGTAGAAAGACAAATGTAAATTCTATAAAAAAGAATATATATAGAACGCACCTTCTAAAAGCGTTTTAGCATTCATCGAAAACCTAAAACTATAAAAAACAAAGGCGGCACAAAAGATCTTTGTATGTCAAATTGAATGATAGCCCTTAACAATGTACTCTACTATACTTAGATTGTCTATCTAGTGAAAGTTCTAAAAGTTTTCTTTAAAAAAAAAACACAATAATAAACAAAAATAAGTTTAAAACTTTTGAATAAAGTAAAATATTTTAATTTTCCGGAAATGTCTGCTATTTTTCCGTATTTTTTGTCTTAATCGTAATTTTATTTGATTCATTTCAATTCGTAAAAACAAAAGAATAAATAAAAAAACAAATTAAATAAATAAAAAAAAAATTATTATACTCTAATTCAATTTTAATTTTATTTTCCTTTTCAATTTTCTTTTATGTTGTTTTTCATAAAATTGTACATCGAAATACATTTGTTTTTTTTCTGTTTTGGTTTTTTTTTCTTCTGTTTTGTTTTTATTCATTTTTGCAACTTCATCAAAATAATAAGTACATACATATATAAATAAAAAAAAAAAAAACATATTCAAACAAATACAATTTCATCATATTATACTTCCTTGGAAAATTATTTATAAAATTTTTTCTTCTTATTCTATTTTGTTTTTCGTTTTTCCCTTATTATACAATGTTAATATTTTTCTTTCATATTTGCTTTGTTATTTTATTTAAAAAAAAAATTTTTTTTTTTGCTTTGGAATCGGTTTCTCGTTAATCATCGAAAATATTATTTCCTGGTTTAAGTATTTTTTTTTTTGTAAAGTTCTTTTTTTTGTTGGTTTTTTTTTTTTTTGCTGAACCATTCTTTTTCTTTAATTATTGTTTGTCCTTATGTAACTTTTTTTTTATTATCCTTTTTAACTTTATACCTTCATTATTTTATTTGTGATTTTATCGATTATATCCCTTGATAGAGAATGTATAAAATGATATGCTATACTATATTTTTTCTTTCGCCTGGTTTTTTTGTTTAAAAATAAATTTTCTTTTTCCTTGAAAAAGTTATTATCATCATCATGATCATTCTCATGTGATATAGCATATGTGGGATAGGCATATAGAAAAAAATTTATATTATTGTGTAATAGTTACATCATATGATTTATTGTTTGAGGAAATATTCTGTTAGTATAGTAAATAAAGATACATTTTGTGTACATACATACCTATGTATGTGTATATAAAAACAACAATTTTAATGAATTTGTGTAACAAAAATAATACCATATGATATGTTGTTCAAATGTCCTGAATCCTGATTATATTCAGAAAATTTTGAAATCTTGTGATATTTCCTGTTTTCTATAAATTATATAACACAAATAAATATAATGTTTTGTACATATGTACATATTATGTATGTACGTAGTCCAAAAGTATCTTTTTGTTGTGAAATATATGTCCAAAAGATAAATGTAGAATTTATGGAAAATTTGTTGTATTTTTCTTTAGAAGAATTTCAGAAAATATTCAAAGGATATACTAATGTTGGTTTGTAAGCAAGTACTTAATCATTGTAAATGATATATTTTTTTATAAAAAACTTTTATCCTTAAAGGCAAAGTAAATTATCTTATATACATACAGATAATTCTAGTTTTTTGTTATACATATATTATACTACAATTTAATGTAAGACCAGATAAAAAGTGCATTAAAATAAAATTATATGCATTTTACCCTCTTTTTTTTTCAAATACTACAAATGGCATTTTTATTGTTGCTATACTATTCACAATTCAACCAATTTTTGGTCTACTTTATCCTGTTTACCTACAATAAAATGCATATTCGAAATAAATTCCAAAATGCCATTTAATTCTATTTTATTCTTCAAGAAAAAGACATTCTTCTTTTTATTTTTCTTTTGTTCATTTCTTTTCTATAAAAAAAAAAAACAAAAAAAAAAAAAAGATAAAAATTCCCTGAAGCTTTAGAATTCTAAGGATTTTCATGAAAATAGCAAATAACAAAGATAATATATTTGTATATTTTTTGACCTCAAGTATGTTGAATAACAAGGACAATAATTCTTTTTTTCTTATTCTGTTTTTATTCACGTATATTGTGAATTATCCTCTTGAGGGGGCTTGTTTATAAACGATACATAGTTTGAGCAGTATAATTGCATATTCATCAGTCCAAGAACAATCATTTTAGTACACATGTCTGACTGCAAGCTGTGTTTTCTACTTAGTAAATAGTAAAGAAAAAAAATGTAAAAAAAAAGGATATTTCTTTCATTGCACTTGGTAGACTGTTGGTGTCTGGATGTCTTAAGGCATTTTGTTGAGAAATATTTAAAATTGAATCAACCAAGCATTTCATATTTATTTTATATGTTACAATTAAAAGTTGTCTACATATATACAAACTCAGAAATACAGACATACTTATACGTACATATATCTCACTATAAATATGTAATTTGTGTGGATTGTGTAAAATTACCTTAAGGATATAATTTTAGTGGTTAAATAGCAAAGAGCACTCAAGATACCCAACACTAACTGACACTATATGTATGTATATCTAACATAAAAATAAAAACAAAAGTAGACATTTGCTTGAGTGTTTTATTAAAAAAAAAAAAAAAAACAGACGATAAGGAGGCTGAGAAGGATTATTATTTATAAGAAGTAAGATTGTAAAATGTTTTTCTTTAGTTTATGTCAGAATTGTACAGAAATTAACGTGTTAAGAGAATTTCACTTTTAATATTTATAGTTATACGTACTATTGTGTGTGTTTTTATTAAAGAGGAAAAACATTACTTAAAAACACGCAAATATTACAAATAATGTAGATAATAAAATGAAATAAATTATACATAGCGATTATGGTGGATTATACATCAGATGATTATACAATATCAACCGTATAATATTTAACTAAAAACAGTTAGTTAGATTACTTAATAGAAGAATTTTTGATATACCTATACTAAAAATTTTATTACACAATCCAAAGTCTGAACTTTGTGTTTTACAAGTTCAATTTTGAAGAACGTATATATACTCGTAAAACTAAACTTAATAATAGGTACAATATTAATTTTTACCTGATGGAAAAGTTGAATATTACCTAGGTATATTTCTTGTGTGTTCACTATAACATGATATGCTGAAATTATAATTTGTAAACAAATTCACCATATAATACATTAACTCCTTCTGTTTGTTAGTGTTCTCATTAACGCTGTCATGCTATTATTTTTCAAAGTTTCCTTTTTATTTTATTTTTATTTTTGTTATTTATTAACAACATTCTTCTGTTTTATGTTAAAATTGCGTGCATTTTTTCATGAATTTTTTTACACTAGTTTAATTTTTTGGCTTTGATGTTTGTGTGTGTGTGTGTTTGTTCTTTTTTTATGTTCTTTATGAAGGTAGGTGTCAGGTGAATATTTAACATTGTTTCTCGCTTTATTATATCAGATATCAAATTAATGTTTAAATTTGTTGAAAAATAATAAAGTTTGTAATTCAAGTTTATTTGAAATTTGTAATGATCCGAAATAAAAATAATGAACGTGTATGTTAATAAATGATTAAATCTACAATTAACATTCTAATTTGAATGTGGTAGAATTTCATTATTTGCATGCACATTTCAATTTACTCGAATTTTCGTTTTTGTTTTTATATTACACAAAGGAAAAATAGGAAACGCAATAATGATAATATTTCGAAAAAACAAATATTTTGATGTAGGTACATTTTTAATTTTCATACACTTGAATCCTTGTTTTTCCTGAACTATTTTTTAAGTGTTTCGTTTTTTTTTTAAATTTGTTTTTATTTTCTGCTTGATGAAAATTTAAAAAATTGCTTTTTGAATAAATATTTAATTTAAAAAATCTTCAATATTTTTTTAAAAGGAGTTTTTCACACATTATGCGTTTTATATGAAAAAAAAGGGGTTATTAAAGTGAAGAAAGCAGAGATTTTAATGCTTATACCAAATGAATGGATATGTGAATGAAGAAGTGAATAAATTTTAAAAATAAAAACTAGATGTAAAGTGAAAATTCTTTTTCGGTTTATAAATTGAATTTTGTATTTAAATAAAAAGCGAAAATTGAAAAGAAATGAAATTTCACATACCAGAATTGGTTTTTTCTTTGCTTTAAAAAAAAAATCCCATCATGATAAAAAATAGTCGATTATCTCATCTTTAATATAATTTTTGAGTGGGCTTTGTCCAGATAATGAAATTTATCAAGGAGTTTTTTTCCAGGTAGTATTTACATTTCTTTTTACTGAATTTTAGATTCTTAAGTAATAAATAAATAATAAAGGAAAATATTTCAAATTTACAATATTTATGATTTTTTTATCGAAAAAAATCAAATTAGGTCAAAGGTTATTATTTTTTTTAATAATCAATTTTTCAAATTTATCGATGAGAATTTTAAAAATAATTATAACTTTTCAAAGTCTTTTTCTAATTTCCAAAAAAAAAAAAACCCATCCAACCCCATTTTTCTGTCCAGAAAACGATTATTATAACACTTTTGACAACTTTTGTTGTAAACCTCTGCTCTGCTCGCATTTGTAAAAACGAAATTGTCTGCATATAAATATCTTTGAAATCTAATTTCATTTAATATCTTTTTTTTTTTTGTTGTTCAACAGAAAAAGGACAAAATCACATTATTCATGAACTCTTCTTATTTCGCGACAGTAAGACAAAAAATAGAAGAAGAAAAAAAATAGTAGTCAGTTGTTTAATGGTTTTTATGATTTCTGATGAGATTTTTGTTTTTGATGATGTTTTAATATTTTTGTTGTTGTTTTTGTTGTTGTTATGCTAAGCCAAATAATATAAAAAAATGGGTTTTCAAATTTTTTTTTTTCAACATTTCAAATTTTGCTGAATTTGTATTCTATTCATATTCAAATTTGTTAAAAAAAAAAATAAACAAAAATAATAAAAACAATAAATAAAAATGATGGTTTAGTCGTCATTATCAGATAACATCAACATTTCCTTTTTTTTTTTTTTTTTTTTTTTTTTTGAAAAGTTATCAGCTGTGGATCAATTTCAAAACGAAATTCCAATATTTTATGAAATAGAACTTTTTTTTTTTAAATCCTTAAAATCTGACTAGGCGGCTATAATGACTGTCGGATTTCGTTTTTTATGTACTAAATAGAAAAAGGATATACATATGTATATGTATAGGATATACGGATAACTAAATTTAAAAAAAATATCATTGATGGAAAAGGGAAATTGATAAAAAGTTACACAAAAAAAGACATGTCTATTGTCATTTTTTTGTTGTTCATTTTATCGTCTTTTTTTCTTATCCACTAAAACTGTTTGAATTTTCTTTTTTTTCCTTTTTATACACTGGAAACATGTGTCCAGCATTCATAGATTAAAATGTTTTTCGCATCCGTTTTTTTTTTATCTTTCCTCTTTTCTATTTTAATTCAGATTTTTTAATTAATGTTTTTAATTGTATCCTTAAAACTTTATGAGAAAATTTAAAAGTTTGATGACATAATAAAAGAAAAATTTTTAACTGAAAAACGTTGGAAAAAATTGAATACAAATCCTAAACGTAATAAAATAATATGCTCGAATTGAGAAAAAAGAAATAGTAATGAGTTCATATGCGAGTGTATGTGTGGTTTAAATTGAATTCAGTTAGTAAACAATTTAAAGTAAAATAATGATTCTATGGATTATCTGTAAAAATGTAATTCTATGTGGTTCTTGTATCTGTGTAATGTAAATATGCTTTTTTTTAAAATACTCGTACAATTTTCTATTTAATTACTTTTTCATACAATTTCTTGGTTAAGTATATAAATTTTCTGTCAGTTAGTTTATAAAGACAGGATAAATTTTAGTTAAATGCTTTTCTTTTTTAAATGAAATTTTTTTTTGTCTTTTGTTGTTGTTAAGTTTGTTTTTCGTTTAATTTTATATTAAAAATTAAAAAAATAAAAATATTTTCATTTTAATAAACTTTCACGTTGCATTTAAAGTAAAAAAAAATTTTATGAGTCATTTGCAGACATGAAATTTTCATTAAATTTTATAGCGAAAAAGTGTTGAAGGTGTTGTTAATTAATAAACGCCAACAAGGTGTTATAGTAAAATGATTTTTTAAAAGAAAACAAATAATAAATTTGCTTTTTCATTCTAATTTACCACATTTTTTTATCTTAAAATTAGTTTTAAATGCTTTTTTCTCCTTCTAAAACTTGAAAAATTCTTACCAAACAAAGCAGTACACATACTTGAAATACTTGATTGAAAGAGAGCATGTGAAAAATTCTTAATTTTTTAAACATTTTTATGTTAGTTTATTTTTTACAGGTTTTTTTTTTTTGAAGAAAATTAAATATTTTCTACAATAACAAAATGTTAAAACTCGTAAAATCAATAGCTTTCTTCTAAAAGTTTTTTCTGTTTTGAAATTCATATCACCTATTAGTTAGTTTGACCTTTGACCTTTTTTTATTTCAATATACAGTAGAAGTTTTATTTAAAAAAAAACACACACACAATTTTGTAAAAACTTTCAAAGTATTCTAAGCCTTTAAAGTTTAAAAATTTCATATTAGTTTTTGAATAACATAAAAGAGCATTCCATTTACTTTGTTCCTTCTAAATGACCATAATCCTTTTCTAATCATTCCTGTTTTTTTTTGTATGTATTGAAAAAGTTTTAAAATCTAAAAAAAACTTGGAAAATGATATGTTTGCTTAAATGTTTTTCGTTAAATAAGATTTTTTTGAAGGCCATTGTTTATCGTTTATAAATTTTTTAACGTCATAATCCTTAAAGTTCAACATAATTGGATGTCTCGTGACATTTTCAAAAACAAGCTTGAAAAGAATAAAAAATGTATTGAATATATTATATATATATTATTTCTGAAGCATTCGGAATAATAATTTTATTAAATTTATTCTGTTTACATTCCGACGTTTGGCTAATACATAATGTAACCAATCAAAATAAAATTTCGCAATTAAATTTCATAATAAAAAGAAAAACAACAAACAAACTTACAATTGAATTAGAGCATAAATATAACACACCTACACCGGAATTTATTATCTTTTTTTTATAACATTGATCGATACAATTATAACGTAAATAAAACATAACAGTTTTTAAATGGATTTTATTTTTGATTACCTACGTTAAAAAAAAACGAAAATAATTCGAATCAACTTTTTTTTTTTTTAATTCAATTTTATTGTGTGTGTAGGTAGATTTTGTTGTTTATTTCATACATTAATGGTGCACCATTTATTCTGCACTATTATTTTTTTGTTACATTGTTTAAACAAATACTCAAAGGTTTTGCATAAACTGAAATACTAAAAATAAAAGTGAAGATACAATAGGTCAAGGTAAAAAAAAAATAAAAAAATTAAAAAAATAGAAAGAAAAAGGGTGAAAATGACAATTGTTTTTTTACAGGTGTTTCAAATACAAAAAATAAAAAAGAAAAATGTGTATGGACTGAGGGATATAAAATCAAAATTTTGAAGAAATCTTTTTTCGAACAATACAAAAAATTTATTAGAATTTTATTTTTTTTTAAATTTTGTTCTTTAACAAAATACCTCTTTATTCTGAGGCAATAATTCTAGCATGTGCAAAATTTTTATGGTACTAAAAAAAAATTTGAATCAATAAATACCACCTTCAAACCACAATTACCTTTAAGAAACTGTTGAACTTGACTAAATGAAAATTTAGAATAAAACCCAAACACACTAAAGCGACAACTACTTTTTTTTTCTTCGGAAACCAGATATCTATTAAAAATTTTGTTATGTTACCTCTTCATTTATGTCGTCATACTAAGGAAACAAAAAAAAGCTACTCACCTTAAAAATGTATTTCTTAACCTTTTTTTACTCTTTTTTATTTCTTATTTTTCGTTCTTTCTTGCAGTGTAACAACGCTAACGAATTTCTTAAAACATAATTTATTCTTAGTATAATTCATACATATAATATGTATGTCCTTCAAGGACTATAAATAAATTTTATGTGAATGATATTAAAATACTACAAACTACAACCTTGAAAAAAAAGAAAACAAAAACAATAATAATAGCAAAAACAATAAATTAACACATTTTTAGCACGTTATTAATTGTAGTATTTTTTTGCTTAGTAGTTTTTGTTGTTATTTAATAACATCAATGCAGAAATATTATTTAAGTAAATTGTCGCAATCAACAAATCATTTTTTTTTAAAACAATTTTGCATAAATTAAAAAATGTAAAATTTTAAGTATATTTCGTTTTTTTGTTTTTATACTCGTAGTTAAAGAAAATGTTTTTTATGAATTCATTACGAAATTTTATTAGTCAATAAAAAAAATTTATCAAAATAAATTTAACGTTTTGTAAAATGAAGGAAAAAACCATACAGGAAAAAACTGCAACTTGTCATTTTGTTTTATATAAATTGTTTTGTTTTTATTTGTGTGTGTGTGTGTAAAAAGCACACATCATTTCAATCAAAATATTATAAATTAATTAATGTATTTTAAATTTTATGTTTGTTTTTACACGTCATTTAGAATCTTATAAAGAAAAAGATATTTTTTTTTCTTGAGAATTAAAAAATAAATATACTGAAAACTGATATGTATTGAAAATCAATAAAATAATTTTTGTTTCAATTTTATTATTTGTGTAAAATATTTCTAAAATTTAATAAATTGATTGAAAGGCATAAATAAAATATACAAGAAAAAAACAAAAAAAAAGAAGAAAGAAAAATTCAAATTTGATATAAGTCAGTTTTGTAGACATTTTTGGAACTTTCGCAATGTTTGACTTTTTATGAAATAAAATATATTGGCTGATAAACTAAATTGAATTTTTTTTTTATTTCCTATTTTATTTATTGAAATGTTCAATAAATATTTTTCATTTGAAGTTTTATTTCACCTAATAAACATTTATTGGATCCCTTTAAATTGTTATTGTATTCGTCTTATTTTTTTTTTCTTTTTTTCTTTCAATAAATGTTATAAAACTTTGGCGTCTAAGAGCTTTGCCAATAAATTTTATTATTTTTTTTTTTTTTCAAATAAAAAAATTTTCCAATCGTTGTTTATCTTTCAAAGAAATATTTTTTTCTTTTAAATAATTCTCATTGCATCTGTTGTAAATTGTAAATGTTTAAATGTTTAGTTGTTTTTTTTTTTTTTTTTTTTACCAGATTGCCAGATATAAAATAGGTAAAAATTATCTGTTTTATTTTTCTGTATGATCAGAGAGAAAAAAAAAATCATTTTAATAGACAGAAAGTCTATGAAAAATTTTTTAAACAATGAACCGGATAAATAAAAAGAAAAAAAAAAGACATAAAAAGCAAAACAAAAATGTAAAGAAAAAAGATTAAAAAAGTTTTTGCCTTTAATCTTTCACTCATAGATTAAAATTGTATATGAAAAATCTAGAATAATAAAAATAATCTTTTTAATTCTGTACATAAAAAAAGAAAGGCAAAATAACGAATAGAACAGAATAAAAGGGGGGAAAAAATCAGGAAAAATTATAAATCAAATTTATATCTTCATAAATTAACTTGACAAGCGTTTTTATATATACTTACTCTGATTATGTATTACAATTTTATTTTATAAGAAGGGAGATTGAATAAAATCCAATGTAAATCTCATTTTTTTTTCTTCTCTTTATATATATTTTATTTTTAAATAGATTTTTTTTTTTGTTGGTAATTTTTACTGACATAAAATAATCATTCATTGATAAAAAGAAACGTGATGGTGGAATATTTTTACAGATTATTTTATATGATGTACAATTTATTTAAAATGTTAAAGAAAAGAAAACGAAAATGAAAATGATTATAAAAATTTTCTATAAGGTGAAGTATTTGTTCTTCGATGATAAATGTTTTGAAAAATTATTATGAAATATATGATTAATAGAATTTTCCTTTTAGATTTTTTCTCATCCTCCTTTTTGTTTTTTTGAAACTCTTATTCCATTTTGGTTCTTTATTTATAAAATTGGTATATTTATTGTACGTATAGAGTTAGTAACAATTATAGAAGATTCTTGAAGAGTATTTTTATAATTTTTTTGTTGAAAAAGAACTTAAGAATATTTGATAAGATAATTCTTATTTTCATTTGATTGGTATAGCTAATTTTTTTTTTATTATTATTATTTATTTTGCAAATTGCACCTGTTGTGATTTAATTTCAAGAAAATATTTCTTTTTCTCGAATTCTCTTACTCCTCCTGTCTGTGCCAGTATAGTAGTTCGGTTGAGGAATTCACGTTTCATTAATAAATACAAAAATGAACGGATATGGGTAAAGGATGAGCAATGAAATAGTCCATTAAACAAAGTAGTTATTTTTTCAGAAGATATTGAATTTTATAAAAATAAAAATCATACACAAAACGTTTTTTTTTTTAAATTAGAATTTTTAAATAAACTTAATTCTAATAAATCTTTTCATTTCAGTTGGGTATAAGAAGGATCCTTTCCAATTTTGAATAATTCTTAAAAGAGGATTGTAGAATTGAAATTGATATGTATTATTTTCTTGATATAATAAATTTTTTTTATGTGTAGAATATATACGAAATTGAGTACCTACATTATTTTCTGAAAAAATTCTTATAAATCCCTAAAGTACACTCACATATTAAAAATGTATTTTTCATATGATTTTCCCATATATTTTTTAAAACTTTTCCCAAAATAAATAAAAGTATATGTTATTCAGTATCCTTCACTTTGTTTATTCTGAAATTCAATACTTTTAATGTTACGAAACTGAAATGAATCGATTGTTACCTAAATTATCGAAGTTGGTACAGTACTTCAAATCCTAAAAAACACATACAAGCTCACAATGTACGTATGTATGTATAAACTATAGAGAACCCTTACTTTGTTACTTTTTCATTATTTTAATCCTGAAAACTCTAGTGAATAGATTTTTTGATTAATTGTCATACTTTTTAATGTTTTATATCCATGAAAAAGGTCCTTTGTATAGTAAACTATTACAATAATCCTTAAAATTTAAATGATTTAGTAAATAAATTAGAAATTTTCATTGATTAAAAAATAATTATATAATATACCTATTACAAAAGGTCCTTATACATAAATAGAACACATCATGTTCTCTATGTATGTATGTACTATATGTATGTATATGTTTGTTTCAAGACCTTTTGAAGACATAGATTATAAAAAGACTATGGAAACATGCCAAAATAGATAAAATAAGATATATTTCTTCTTATTAAACAATGATAAATCAATCTGTTACTTAAGAAACTCAATCTTTTCTTTGGAATTAACTAAAAGTTTTTCAAATATACAATATAAGTAAGTATATTTGAGAACAACAACAACAAAAAAAAACAATAAAACAAAAGAAAGAAAGAAAGTTTTGTACTTAGTCCTCTTAAAATCATTTTATTTCTTTCAGTAGATACAGTAGAAAAATGTGAATTAATTGAGTTCATTCGTTCATTTTATCCAGTTTCTTATGTAATTTTCTTGAATGAGAAATTTTCAATATCAAGATTGTTAAAAGTTGTATAAAACACATAAAAAAAAAAAAACTTTTCATTTTTTCTTTTTTGTTATTTATTTATAATTTTATATTTAATTCACATTTTGTATAATATATAACTTTGAATTTACTATTATCATACATCTTATTTTGAAATAAAGTTATAAAAAGGATATACAAGCATTTAGTATTTCATTTTGTTGTATTAACTGAATTTTGTTAAAAATGAAAAATCAGTTTTACCGTAAGAGATTTTTACGTTATATTCTTGTTTTTCTTGTTTATCATGTTGTTTATTTTCATTCACTTTTATATCAGATAAAACATAAAATTTAGGTCATTCTCTTAGTTGAATAATATCCTAATTTAATCCATTAAAAGCTATATATAAGTATTTTAGATTTTATTCGGTATATGTACATATATGTACATATGTATGTACATGTAAGCTTGTGTTAAGTACAATAAAAAATAGGTAATTTATCATTTTGTACAAAATTTAATTTATTTCATCGTAAAATAAATTTGATCTTTGTCTGTTTTTTAATCTAATTTTACTTTTTCATTAAAATAAGTAAATAAAAAAATAAAATCCTTATTAAATCCTTTTTTTTCTTTGAAAGTTTGAGTGATGAAAGTTGTTTGCAGTCTTATAAAGAACAAAACGATTTGGTATATCCTTTTCCTCATGAAAGATCTTCTTTTCCATTATTATTTTTGATTTTTGCCTTTTATTTTTCATTTGCAAATACTTATGTCAATGAGAATATATGTATGTGTGTGTGATATATAGTACACATCCTTTTCGTATAAGTTATATATCAACAATTTTAAAATCTTATCTATGTATGTATGTAAATTTGAATTTAACTTATGAAATTTTATAACATTTATTGTTATGGGTATTATTTCAGTTACAATGTAAAACCACACTGTAAAAGCTTTAAAAGATAAAAAGGATTTTATGATTAATGTGCACTTGGACACCTTAAGACAATGAATTTACACACAAAAACCAAAAAATATTTTCTATAATTCTCTATATGTGAATTTATATAATAAAATATAAATAATGTGTTGGTATTATTAGGGTAACGTTGCCAATAACGAGACTTCTAAGTTTAAGAGAAATTTTTTCAAAGAAAAAAAATATATATGTTGAAAGAGTATCCTAAATTTTTTCTTCAGAGAAAGCTTAAATCTGTTTTTAAAAAATGTTAATTTGTCGCAGTTTAACTTTTACATAACTTAAAATGTTGACTCAATTTTTACAGTGATTTTGAAATAATCTGCAAAAGTTTAAAAAAGGCATACATCAACACCTTCTTTCTTTCTCCCTATAACCTCCTTTATTTATTTCCTATATATAAACGCCAATGCCATATTTTCAAGTACAGTAAAAAAAACGTATTTGAAAATAAAAAATTAAAATTGTGAAAAAGCTTTTTTTCACTTAGCTTTTAATATACAGATTATATGTACTTACATATAAAAATATTTTGTACTGAGCTTCCAGCAAAATCAATCCAAATAATAAATTGTTAAATATAATTGATTACCAATATTGGTACTTTTACCCTATTAGAAATATTTTATTTATGCATACATAAAATTTATATCAGATACAAAAAACAAGGAAAAATTTAAAATATATGTATGTATAAACATACATAAGCTTTAAAAAAAAAGGATAACATTGTGTGTATCACCAATTTAACGTTTCATAAAATTCATCCTTTTTTATATATTTTATTTTTAAAATAGTGATCAAACTATTTATTATTTTTTTTCTTTTCATATTATAAAAAATATAAAACTTTTAACCTTTTTCATAGTGGGTTCAACTTTACACGTAATTTATTATCCAAGTGACCAAACAGTTAATAAATTGGGTGATATTTTTATCTTTTTCATTTTCTTTTATTTCATTCTATGTTTTGTACAATATTCTGTCCCTTTAATTATGTATGTTTCATGAACGGATTAAAATAAAAGATGATAAAAAAAAAAAAGAGAGAAGAGAGAAAAAAAACACCAACAGAAACAATATTATTATTATGCATTGTCCTTTCAACAGAATCACTATTTATCGTATTCTTGTTAAGCCATCTAGAGAAAATGCTAGGATAAAAGACAATATGTATGAAAAAAAAAAAAAAACGAAACGAAAAAGGAGAAAATTGTATATTTTGCAACATACATACATTATATTTATATAAAGGACACACATATGTGAATGTGTATATGTATATTATAGCAACATATTATACTGGACTGTTTAATGGATGTTGAAGAAAAAGCAGTTATGAAAAGTAATTAATTTTTTTTTTTTTTTTGTATTTAAGTGATATAGTGTTAAAGTTTAATATAGAAAGGATTTTAAGTGTTTCATATTTATCAGATATAGTATAACTGGTATAACTATGTAATTATATGATCTCTCTGAGAGTTCATCTTTTGTTTTTTTTTATTTGTCGTTTTTCCATAAAGATACTCTTGTTTTTTAATGTGATGATGATATTATGAAAATATGAAATTTTCTCTCTTGTTTTACAGTTTTTTTTTTTGTCAAACAAAAGATATTCACTTACAGCACATTATAGAACTATATTGTCATTGCTTATACAATATGAACAATATTAAAGTGATTTTTATACGATAGATACTTTTTTTTTTTACTTGTCATACATGAAATTAAGTTTAATTACATTTTTTTTTTGATTCAGATATAAAATTTGATAGCTAGGAATGACACGAGCATATATTTCAATTTAAAAGGCAATGATTATCTAATTTTATAATTAAAATGTACAATTAAAAGTTTAAATCATGTGAATTGTATGAATCAAAGTGAAAGAAAAAAAATTATTTATGTGAATTAAAGATTCATGTTCTTGATTGAATTTTTTAAGCTGATTCAATGATAATATTAAATATTTATTCATTCAGGATAATTCAAATTAGGATCATGTGAATAAATTGATGAATTTCATCAGATAAAAATGAATCAAATTTCCAGTGTATAGAATTTATAATTTTTAATTGTTTTCTTTCGTCAAAATGATAGGTATGATGATAGGGTATATTTAATGATTGGTATTTGAAATATTTGAAAATTTAATAATTTTAAAAGTCGTAGGACGTATGTGCCATGTGGATTTGTATTTTGTATTTAACATTCGATAAAGTTATTGAAATGTATGAAGACAATTTATAGCTGAAGTCAGAGATACAATTTTTTTAAATCAAATATGTAAATCCGTTCAAAAAACAGTTTGTCATAATATTTTTTACAATCCAAAAATTCTGTATTAAATATTGTTCCATTGAATCGAACGTAGGTCTTGCTGGAACTAAAAATCAAATCCCAAAAGTTGGCAAAACTGATAGAAGTTATTACATATTGTACTTTCCATTCGTGTTCAATGGTACTACAGCAGCTATAATATCGAGCCAAGGGCTACTCAAAACTTTTTTGTCATACATAAATGCACCTGTAAGTTTTAAGTGGATTTCGAACTACTAAATTCGTACAGGATGAAGTTATTCGTATGACAGCACTTGTACTGATATTTGTGTAGTTGGTTTTGTGTGCTTGCGTTAACATAACAAGAAAATTTGGCCGTATTCCAGAAGGGCTTACAACCCTCTGACTAGACAATGGCATGTAGTATGTGGTATTAAAATGACACGATTAGTACTAATTGTGTCTTCGGAAGTAATCCCACTCCACGTCAACCAACCATGACCTTAGTCAGAAATTAGAGCTATCAACTATCACCCAGCACTCAATTTATGGGTGTATTGTATTGGTACATCATTGTGTGAGTGTGTGATTTGTAAGAATTTAAATTCGAAACTTTCTAAATTCAGAAATCTACACTACTTGAGCCACTAACCGTCCAATTTAACTTTTCAATTACAAAATCTATTAAAATTAATTTGTTGATTTACCTCCAACTCCAATTGAGCATACATCAATCATATTTTCAAGTTTATCATACCTATAACATTTCTAATAATTTTATTTGTATACTTTCAACCAGGGCCGGCCCAACCTAATTTTTCGCCCTGTTCGAAGAACAAAATTTCGCCCTTATTCTGTTTAAATTTTTAATGTATATTAAAATGTTCAAGCCGTTTCCACACCACCCTTGGGTAGACTTTCAACTCACATTTCACATTTCATATTTTGAAAATAAATCAATTTATATACATAATAATACATACTTTCATATAATTCGAATTATATACGGAACTATTTATATACATACATACAGCCTTGAAAATAAAAAAAGTTATTGCAAACTGTTCAAAATAAAATCTTGCTCCTATAGTATTATTCGATCTTCATTAGAGATGAAAAAACCCATGAAAAAAACAATTTCGTTGGATTTTTTCATATTTTTCCGGATTTTTTCATAAAAATCCTGTAGTCCTGGAAAGGAATTTTTGTAGTTTGTAATTTGGCACAAGATGTGTGAAACACCCTGTACACCCAAATTTCATTAAATATCATAAATTTACCTACTTACTTCAAAAAATTGAAAAAAAACCATTCAAATGAATGTATGTACATATATCTTTTTCCTATGATTATGAAAAAAACAAATGTTTTTTTTCCGCTTTTTTGGAAAAAAAACGATAAAAAGCAACGGGTGAATGTATTTTTCATTTGTGAAAAAAGCATTTAAAAAGCGGCTTTTTATGAAAAAATCCGGAAAAATATGAAAAAAGCGGAAAAAAACAATTTTGAAAAAATCGGATTTTTGCTTTTTTCATCTCTAATCTTCATAAAAACAAACAACAACAAAAATGCTATACACACAGTATTAGGTTCAATTTCAAATCTTGCACAGTCTCTGCTTTATCATTCTATATGTTTCGTATGGGCGCTACAAAAACAACAATATATAGCAAACTGTTCAAAATAAAATCTTGAACCTATAACCAAAATAATTCAAATTCAAAATAATATGAATTTAGAAGAGACGGACAAAATTTTGAGGGGATAAGACAGCACAAAAAAGGAAATGTGTGTAGCATTTTTGTTGTTGTTTGTTTTTATGAAGATCGAATAATACTATAGGTTCAAGATTTTATTTTGAACAGTTTGCTATATATTGTTGTTTTTGTAGCGCCCATACGAAACATATAGAATGATAAAGCAGAGACTGTGCAAGATTTGAAATTGAACCTAATACTGTGTGTATAGCATTTTTGTTGTTGTTTGTTTTTATGAAGATCGAATAATACTATAGGAGCAAGATTTTATTTTGAACAGTTTGCTATATATTGTTGTTTTTGTGGCATTCATACGAGACTTATGTTCATAGTAGATGATTCTGTGGTCACAAGCACTAACCGCTTAAGTCTGAAGATGCTTATGTCGACTTAAGTGGTTTGCAAATGTGACCACAGAATTGGTTCACACAAAAATAAAAATCTATGTATATAAAATTTTAATATTATGTAAATATTTATATTGTTCTAATGGCGCCCCTCTAATTTTGTCGCCCTGTTCAGCTGCTCTGTCTGCTCATATGTAAAGGCCGGCCCTGTTCAACACATAAAAAAAAAAATAACCTAAGAAACAAACATGTGTTAACATTATATACTAATTTCATAAATTACAATTTAAATATTCTTTTCCTTTTTTTTTTACACACAAACACATACATATTAGATTAACACATAATATATAAGGATCTCCACCCATTTCCTGTTTCATAATTAAACCTAAACATTTTACTAAATGGACATTTTCTTCATTTACATACATATGTACATATCTGTATCATATACTTACATGTTTACATTATGTATCATGTGAATTATAACAAGAATTACACATGATTACATGTTAAACTAACATAATTGATGATGACTAAATCACCACTCATATGTAAATGTCATAAATTTACGACGTTATATTTTTATTAATTTTTTTTTTTTTTTCAATTTTTCTTCTTTGTTCTTTTTCCTTTTTTTTTTCTGAAATAAATAAAAGAAAAAGAAAAATTACACATCAAAATAAATATTTTCTCACACGATGATGATGATAATATTAAAAATTTAATTTTCTCAACATATTCATAAAGTAAAGCTTATTTCACCTGTAAAACATAATAAAAAAAAAAATAAACTGAATCGTTAAACACAAAGTAAAGAATTAAATAATAAAAAAAAAACCATAGGCAAAAATGGTAAAATGAATTGACTTGAGGTCATTTAAATGTATAAATTTTATATAGTCATAGCATGCGATTAAAATATTCAATTAAATGAAGAAAAAAAAAAGAAAATTTATAACTGTATTTTTTATTTTTGTGATTTTTGTGTGTAAATATAAAATGAATTCGATGTTATAAATGTATTTGTATGGAATTGCTTGAAGCTTAAAAGCTGCTCTGTGCATCATACCACGTTCAACATTCATCAGTGTTATAGATGTGGGTGGTTTTTAATCCTTGCTGTATGTCCTATGTCATTAATTTATTTTTTTTCTACTTGTTTTTTTTTGACTGTTTTTTTTACACATTTTTTAAATTTTTATTCTGTTTTATAATGAATAACTGTATTGCATGATCTGAGTTTTTTTTTCATTTGTCCCTTGTCGACGCTCTAATAGAATGCTAGCTCATATTTCAAGTAAATTTTTCAATTTTTTTTTTAAAACTCTTATTTTATACATATGTATATGTATGTATGTATGTATTTGTATAATGTATAAAATTGTTATTTTTTAATAAACTTGCACAATTTCAAATACATATATTAATTTTGCCTCAAACGTCAACGAACGATTACATTATACATTTAAGTCCTGGAACATGTAAACGAATTAATTAGGCTGTAATATAAAATAGAAAATCAAGAATTTAATTTATGTATGTAAAAAAAAAAAAAACATGAAAATAACATGAAACATATACGAGTGTACAATGAACGAATATATATATTATGACCTCTAAGGAAAAAGGATTTACATGCATAAATTCAAATATCCATAATAAATTCTTTGTGATAGAACTCTGGAGAAAACATAAAAACTACTCGAATTCGAGTAAAATGAATTTTTGTGTAGGATGAAAGGGGAGGAGATTTTTTGTTGTTCATTTTTTTTGTCTTCTTCTTCTTTTTCTTTTTTTCAAATATTTAATTGAATTAACATGTGTTTTACTGGTTTTACTAACGAATCATATTTGTTTTGGAGAGAGTAAATTGACAAATATATATATATACACACACACACACACACACAACATAATGATTATTATTTTGAAATTGAATTTTATGTAAATTTTTTAAATTTATATTCCAAGTATTTCACATTATATTGTTATGATTTAATGCAAATATGCAAAAATAGTAGATATCTGTGGATAAAGGCAAACTAAAAAAAAAAAAAAACCGAATATGGAATATGGAATATGACAATTAGAAAACGAAAAAAAAAAAGAAAAAATTTAAATAAAAGTTTTCTAAAAATAATTCAGATGTCATGGTACAATTTATGTAAAATTATTTGAAATGCAGAAATCTCTTTTTTCCTTTTGTTGTTGTTGTTGTTGTCATATTTGGTAATTTTAAATTTCTATGTCATGGTTATAAAATTGTTTGTTAAACTTTATAAGATTTATATACTATTTTATTATTATTTTTTTGTACATGTGATACATGAATAAAATTCTTTAGAAAAATTTAAAAGACATATAATATGTATATGACATAAAAATATGTGTGTACGAGTGTGTGCATGCATAATAATAATTTTCTTGAAGATATACTACATACGTAGTACTTATGTATGTTTGTTAATTTGAATAAATTTTCATATAAAATAAGGTATGATCTGTACATTTTGTTGTATGTAGGTGTACATATGTGTAAATAAATATATAATTTTGATATTTGTACTTATAACGATGGTCATAAACGAATGAGCAATTTAAATAATATTTAATGAGTGATGTAGATTATAATATTCATATACATATAAAAGTATATATCCTTCATATATACTAAAAGAATTTTCTTATTCATAATTCATGTCATGTTCTACAGTATTTTAAGAGTCTTTTATGTTGAATAATGAATGCTCATATACTTTTATAATACGAATATATGCCAGAAAATGTTCAAAAACATTTATTTTTTAAAAATATCATTTAAATTATGATACATACATACATAGATAGCATTATATTATACATTTTATACGTTGTACATAAAAATATTTATTTATCCTAAAATGTATATATGTTTTATATCAATGATGATGAATTTAATGATTTGTGTTAGACATGAAATTTTTAATTGTTTTTTGCATAAAATGTTTTTTTTTCTTTTTTAAATTTCAAGTTGCATTTTTAGTATTTTTTGTGAATAAAATTTTAATTAATTTTTAAACTTTATTAGAACCATTAAAAAATTAGTTATACATACTTTATATGCTTTTT
Organism: Bombylius major; assembly: GCA_932526495.1. Lineage (NCBI taxonomy): Eukaryota > Metazoa > Arthropoda > Insecta > Diptera > Bombyliidae > Bombylius > Bombylius major. Next base: position 20,108,689 of record OW052042.1, on the reverse strand, counting down.
TTTTTTAAATGCGTTGCTACACGGATATGAAAAATTAAAGAAAGAGATTTCTTCGAATAAATTTTGAATTAAAATTAAATATTTCACATATTTTTAAAACTCCTGAATAATTTAAACGAAAAATTTCGCAAATCTAATACACATACATAGATAATTTTTGCAAAACTGTAAAATACACTTTTTGCTTAATGTTTAGGGGGTGAAACATAAGCAAGATATTTCTTGAACAAGCGTTTGATGATAAAAGTTCGATTACGAACAATATATTGGCTTTGAGCAACAGTGCAAAAACAAAAAAATAAATTAAAAGTTACTACAATCCAAAGTACTCAGGGTTTATCTAAGAAATTTTTCATTCTTTTTAAATGACAAAAACCCCTGAGCCTTTGATACTGAAAAAAAAAATCATTGTACATAAAACATTTTGCATATCTACTCAATGTTTTCAATTACATTTAGGATCTAAAATCCTTTAAAAAGATCAAAACAAACATCTGTTTGTTTGGGTTGTTTTCTACCATTAGCCCAACATGTACATATATGTATGTACTTATGTACTCGTATATCTGAACAAAGTGAAAGCATAAACAAAGACTTAAATTTACATTATTATTTAATAAAAAAAAAATTTCGTTTTACGTTTTTATACTTATATGAAATACAACAGCTTGTGAGAAAATCTAATTTCTTTTATTACGTGATTTTTTTTTTGTTTTTAAAATTTTCATTTTTTTTTATTTTTTGTGTTTTGAAACGTGTTTTAAATATTTAATGTGAAACATATTATACGTGAACCATTTTTGTATTCGTTAAAAAAAAAAAATGACAATTCTTTCAATTATTCACGTAACATCGAAAAAACTGAGTAAGAAATTTGTATTTTCTAAATTACACCTTTTTTTTTGTTTGGTTGTTCACTTATTTTTAAATTTGAATTTTAAAAAAAGAAAGAAAAAAATTAACTGCAAAAATATATATGTATATTTTTTTTTATCACAAAAATTATCCTTAGAAATGCAATAAAATCTACAAAATATTTTATTTATTTAATTGTATTTAAAAAAAAAACAAACAGAAAAAACATAAGATAAATAATTAAAAAGCCAAAAATAGTAAAAACACTTTTTCCATATTATTTTCATAATTTCATTTGAATTATAAATTTTAATTAATTTTTTTTTTGCTTTGTCTAACTTTTAAATTGTTTTGATGAAAAGTAATTTTAAATTATGTACATTAAATCCCTTAAATTAACCACAAAAACAAAAACGAGACATACTTGTATATAAAACTACCACAGTTCATTTAATTTCTTGAAAAAAAAAAAAAACAATACTGTGATGAACCATATTTTACGGTTAACCTAGAATATTATTTTTATTATGAAAATTAACAAAAAATAAAAAAAAAAGGATAATGTAGTGAAGAAAATGAAAATATAGTGAAATCTGCTATAATGTAACCACACTAATGTAATTGGACTGAAGGATAAATAAAATGTTTTTGTGCAAAGATAAAATACTTGATTTTTGAAGAAATTTTGCAGGGAAAATAAAGTTTGAAATTTGCAAAAGGTATACCGTTTTTTGTTTTGTTATAGAGACCAATGTAGCATCTTTTATGGGATAGTTTTCATATTAGTAGGTATCACCGTACTAGACTAAAAAACAGTACATAATTAAATTGTATGAAGCCGTGATTTAAGGTGGATTTACATTAATGCATGAGTCCGATACGAGATGTCATCGCATCTCGCAACGAAAAATTTTCAATTTTTCGAAATTCTCTCGTATCGTATTCTCAGCATCTGAGACCAATGTATATTGCTACATAAAAACATGTTCAGTGAAAATAGTTTGACAGCTTCAACGTGACAGATACGAGATCTCGCATCGGACTCTCGCATTAATGTAAATCCACCCTTATTCTGTCATTGCACGAAATTCTCTGTCGTTAGAGTACTATAAAACTCGATTTACATTGCTATACGTAAGGACATGTGAAAACAATTAATGTCGCCTAAATTTACATTTACTCATTTAATAAGAAACATTAACATTTATTCCGTCATAACATGAATATGTAACAGTTTTTAGTACAGGTTTCAGTTAACGTAGTATAGTAATAACATGAATAAGGATACCTATATAACATTTTTTTTTTGCTGATTTTGTTTCTTTAAAGTTTCATTTTTATACAGTGATATCCTCTATATAGGTACTTATTTCAAATATGAAATCTACGAAACTATAAATTATATGTATAATTTTTTTTATGATAAGAAATATAAGCTAGAAAAAAAAAATTTCTTGAACTTTTGCCAAATACGGTGACGACGATGACTCTAACTATATAAGAACATCATAACAAGGACTTGCAGAGATATAAATATACAGAGAAATTTAATAAAAATTAATGAAAAAAAAAACAAGAAACTTTATGAAAATTTATAAGAAAATGTTCTTTAGGAAAAGTTTTTTTTTTGTTCTGTTATGTCCTCCTCCAATTACTCAGTTTATGCGATTTCAAGGAGAATTACGACGATAAAGCTATAATTTTTTTGTTTTGTCTTCTTCATTTTCTTCTTTTTATTTTATGTATATGTACGTAGATATTTGTAATAGTTAAGCAATTTAAAATACATTTATGAGGTTTTCTGGAAGAAATTTTATGTTTTGCAAGTAATACTTAAAAAAAAAGTATCTTTGAACATAGTTTTTTTAAAAAAAAAAAAGATATATATTGTACATAGTTCTAATAGTCAAAAAAAGAAAAAAAAATTCTTAAATAATTTTTAGTTTTCATTTTTGTTGTTGTTGTTTTTGTTAACATAAAGGATTTGACATTTTTAGTACTGATTTTGACTTTTTGATGGTGTTGGTATCACGAGATAAAAAATTATTTCAAGTTTTTTCATGTTACTGTTGTTATTTTAAGAACATTTAAAAAAAATATTACATATTCAGGTATGAAAAAGGAAAATTACATAAATTATGAAAAAGACGCCAGGATAATGGTTTTTTTTTTCACGTATGAATTATTATTATTTTTTTTTTTTTTTGCAAGATGAATTAGGAAAGACAATAATATTGTAACTAAGAATAATGACCAACATATTATACTTGTATATGGATGTGAGAAATTTCATAAATAGAATAAATGATGCAATTAATCTTTTAGTATAGACAATTTGTAATGACAATAAAATAAAAATGAAAATCTCATAAAAAAAATAAGTTCAAGGAAATGAAATAAAATTTATTGTTATGTGTCTTTAACTCGAAATTTTATTTTTATTTTTTTTTTTGCTTATGGTATTTATATGTTTCACGATTATGTATTGTATTTTATACGTATTTATGTTATCCTCTTTGTAATTTATTACATCATATACACATTCATTTATCATAATTGTAAAAATTTTTATCTAGAACAATTTTGTTTTTTATTTAGTCTTTAATGTTCTACTTTAAATGTAATGAGCTTTTCTTAGTTTTTATAACTATTTACAAAGTTTATACAAATTCTTAAGTTACACGTATTCATATATTTTCTTTTTTTTCACATGAACATACATATTTACTAAATCTACTTTGTTATACAGATACTCTTTGTTTTTATGATTCATAAAAATTCAGAAGAAAACATTTAAAATAAAGTATCCTGATTTCGGCAGATTGTTGTTCATATTCACAACATATTACATATGTACATATGTATATATATTATGGTATAGTATCTATAAAATTTGAAGATAATAAAAATCGTTTACGTGTATTTCTTTTCTAAAAAGTATTTTTAATTTGAAATATTCTTAAATATCCTAAAATAAAGTAATCTAAATGAACATACACACAAATAGGGAATAGTGATTACTTTGAGTATAGCGTGCTAAAAGCTAAAAAGAAAATAAAATCATTAAAATCATAAAACACGTTGAAAAAAATAATGTAGGTACGTATAGTATAACAAAACATTTTACAGTTAAACTTATTATTACCATAATAAAATTTCATTTTGTTTGTGTTTAGAGAGTGTATTTAAAAGCGAAAGGATTGTAAAAAATCTTTAGATTTTTATTTTTTGTTTTGAAAGAAGATATATCGCAAGAAATCATGCAATTCACACACAAAAAGTAAATTTGTAAAGTAATTTTTTGTTGCTGTTTTAAACAAGTTTATGAACGATCAAAAGTCATAAAATTAATACAAAGTGCCATAACTGAGTAGTTGGAAAGCCAATAAAATGATTTTGGAAGTATTTATGATAAAACACATTAAAACAATAAAGTTTCTTCAAACAACTTTCAAACTTAATGGCTAATCTTTAAATTTCTGGCTTTGTGGTTCTGCCGAACATAGAAAGATCCCTCTATCAACTTTCTGTTAAGATTTTAAATTATGCATTTTTACTCTTACTTTTTTTCTAATGGCCATTTGCTTTTCCTTGTGCTCATATTTTTTTTAAATGAAAATGAAATGTCCTTAAATTTGTATTTTTCTTTGAATGGTTCTGAGATTCCTTTAAGGATTCAGGCTATAAAACACAAATAATCTGACTAAGAGTTGATGAAATAAAGAAAAAAAAATACCTATTAATGTTTTATGTGTCAATATAGACCAAAAGTAGACGTAGCTGAGGAATGTGTACAATAAATTAAAGATTTATTGAAGTTCAATTCGTTAGTACCCGGTTATGAATAAATCATTTAATAATTTTTGCAGTTTTTACTTTATTGTTAGAAAAATAGGAAAAACATTCTCGTATGTGTGAAAAACGTGAGGTCAAATACCATTTTGATTATCATTAAATGTTCTGTTTTGCTACGAATAAGAAAAATTATACAAAAAAAAAAAAGGACACAAATCTTTTTCAAATTTTCATGCATGCAAAACAAAAAAACAACAACAAATATATCTCCTTTTTTTTTATTTGTTTTAATGGAAATAGGATTTCATTTTCGAAAGACTTATAAATCATTTTATTATACGTATAATATTTTCTCTTTTGTATAGAAATAATATTAAAATAAATCTACTGAGAAAACAAAAACAAAAAATTATTACTTTAGAAACCTTTCAAATTATCATTATTTATTTAAATCTTATTTGATTCGTGTTTATAAAAACGAAAAAAGGTAAAAAAATTAACCTTTTTCAATGTTAAAAAATAACTTTCATAATAAAAATTAAAAAATTACGTTAAACATGCAATTTATGTTATATTTTCTCTTTGGATTCATAAAAACTTTTAAATATTTTCGTACAACAAACATATACATATATGTATATGATGAAATCGATTTTTTGTTTTTTGGATTTTTAGTTTTTGTAATGTTAAAATTTAAAAAGTAAAAAGGATCTTTAAGTTACGTATTTTTACCAACAATATGGAATAATTTAATATAATTCAACATGATAATTTGTTATAGCTATATAATTCTTTTAAATTTACTAAATGTTGCGCTATATAGTACACTTATAACCTTTTCATTTTTATCATTAATATTTAAGATATAACATTGTTATTCATTCAGGCTGTTATGTTTTATTAAAATTTCATCATGAATTTTCATATCCTTTTTACATTAAATAGTAAAAAAGGCCACATCATTTTAAAATCTTTAAAATGAAAATTTTATGAGTTTTATGTAATGTATTTTTATGATTGTGTTAGACATTAGATTTAAAATATGTATGTACCTGTACATATCCCTAGTAACCAAAAGTTTGCTATGAGTGCTTTATTCTACATGTTTTTAGATTTAAGTTTGTTTAGTCAGTGGGCTTAGTAAGATGAGGCGTTATTCACAAGGCGTAATTGACATAAGAATGTTCGACAATAAGAAAAATCTTAGATGTGTAAATGTGATAAGTTTAACTTTAAAAAAAAGTTTAGTAAAAGCTTGCTGAGGTAGATTAACACATACTGTAAATGTCTTTTCTATAATCTCTTTACCCTACACGGTAAAACACTTTGTATGACTAGACCCAATCAACTTCAAGTTTATAAAATTATGGAATTACCATAATAAATACCTATTGAGAATCTTCAAAATATGTTTAAGTGATTTTCTTCGACTTTGTTGCATTTGAAAAAAAAACAGAGCTTTAAGTTTCGTTTTCTTTCCAAAGAATTTGTTACCAGGGTTATTCATTATTCTTCTAAATATGTATTTTTCAACTTTTAAAGTATAAATGGTTATCGTATCTTAAATATAAACATCACATTTATTTAATGTTGTTTTTTTTCTTGTAAGAATTTTCTATTTCGAAAACAAAAAAAACCAAAACGAAAACCGATGTCGGGTAAATGACATTTTTATATATTTTCTTCAGATACGATCACGTATATATAGGTAATATGTATGTGTGTGTGTATCATGAATTAATAAAAAAAAAAGAAAATAGTATATGAAAAGAACCATACGAAAATATAATTTTACTCAAAGATTTAAATCCTTGTTTTCAGTTCTTAAAAATGTCATCACTCTGTGTTTACTCCTTTTGTAAAGTGTTCCCCTGAGGATATTTCTGTTTATGTTGAAAAATTCTTATTTTTTTCTTCTTCTTATATTTTATATAACGGAATAGAAGAAAAAAAAAATACTATCTTCGTGGTACAATATTGATGTGTAGGTATTTGTGTTGTTTTTTTTTTCACTTTTGAAAGAAAAGTTATAAAATACACCTTAAAAAAATAAAAAGAATTTTAAATTATTGAAAAGGATACTAAAATACAATGAAAAGAAAAATGTACAATACTCTTTCTCTTTTTTTTTTTATTTATTAAGTGTGTTAAGGATAAATGAAGTTCATTTATTTAAGGTTTTTCTCGTTTTTATTGTTTTAAGTTAAATTAAGTAGTTTAAAAAACAGAAAGTAAATAAATAAATACTAGAAAGAAAAACTTATTATAATTTTAAAAGTTGAAAAAAAAAACATTTTAAGTAATTCATTCATTTTTTTGTTTATTTTCAGATTTCAAAAAAGGATAATATGATGATAATGATGATGATGAAGATATTCTGTTATTGTAATCAAATGTATTGTTGTCGTTATTGTAGTAGTACTCAGGGGCATTAGAAGTAAATAATTGTTGTTTATCATTAGATTACATTATTATATTTAAAATACAATTCCTTTTGTTTTCCTTAGAACAATTCTTTTTAAATATTAAAAATTAAGTAGGTTTAAAATATGAAAAATATAATATCACAGTGAAGTTAACATATTTTTATGATTTCTGTATAAACGAAAAAATTTTGAAAAAAATAAAATGAATATACAGAAAATCTAGTTGTAAAAAAAGATAAATTAAATATTAAAAAATTATACATACATACATATATGTAGATTTAAAAATATAATTCAATATCAGGAAACTAAAAAGAAAAATAAAATTGCAAAAAAGCTTAAGTAAGAAAAAAAATCAAGAATTTCGATTAGAATAACGTTCAACGAAATAATCCTAAAAAAAAATAATAACAAAAAAAAACAACAAAAAATGGCTTCACCTCCTGATAGTCCAATTGAAGAGGTCGTTTATGAATTAGAACCTTCACGAGTGCCTAAACCAGTACCAGTTGCCCTCGAAGATTTATGCCGACAAACAAAATTTACACGACAGGAAATTCGTGTGATGTATAGAGGTTTTAAAACGGTAAGTAATTTAAAATTAATAAAAAAAATATATTGTTATTTTTAAAATAAGTAGTTAAAGAATTTTCCATTCACTTCATAAATTAAAAAAAAAACAACTTTTTCTTCCTATTTTCATTTTTTTTTACATTTTGTGAATATTTCCCTTTAAAATTTATTACATTTTTTCGTTTTTATTTTTTTCTTCATATAGACATTCAGACATACATACGTAGCTATACAGTAGTATTATACATTTCATGAAAAATTACAATAATTTAAAACTATGAAAAACCATTTAAAAACAGACCCACATTTTTATTATTATTATTTTAAAAGTTCACATGTGTGTGTTGTAATCTTTTTCATCTTCTTTTATAGAAGAAAAATTTTTTAAACGAAAGGCATAAAAAATAAAGGAAAGAAATTGAAAAGATTAATGATTGTTGGTAGGAAAATTTATTGTTATAGGATTTGGATAGGTAATATATAGGAGATAAATTTTCTTCTTTTTTTTTTTTGCTTTTAAAAGTCAAGGGTTGAAAAAGTCAAGGGTTGAAAAAATACTTAATTTAAAGTAAATTAAAAATGTTCGTGGCATTTATCACCGCATAAATTTTGGTCACCATATGTGATATTTTTTGAGTACCTATACATATTTCCATATTTTAAACGATTTGCCTTGATCTTGTAATTTTTAGAAAATACATTTTAAATGATAAAAATATGAAGAAGAGAGAGAAAAAATCGGTTTTAGAGAAGTTTTCTTTTATTTTTCTTTCTAAATTGTTGGCTGACAAAATTACTTTTTTTTCTGTGTTAAATAAGTGTCATAAAAAACTTGGCATACAGTTTTTTTTTTTAAATAAAAAGTTCTTAAGCCTTTCTATTAATTTTATAAGAAGTCTTTTTTGCTGTTGTGAAAATCCTTTCCCTGTCGAAAAAAATATTGTACAAAATAACGAGAATATTGTTCACAAATTTCGAGAAAATCTGATGATAAAGTCCAAGGATATTTCAATTGATTTTGAAAAAAATTGTTATTCTTCAAAAAAACCCTAAAAATATTATCCAACTTTTTCAAGTTCAAATTTTTAAATTATGAAAAATAGGACTCTTCAACACTTGTATAATAATTTATCAAAAATTTATTTCTCAATTTTGTATGTTAAAAAAAAAAAATATATCAAATGGATATTTCTGAAAATTAAAGGACAAATCTCAAAGGTTTATGGCTTAATTTCAATTAGACTTGAAATATTATTTGAAATGTTCTATTTGTTCTATTCAAATTTCTGACTTCATATAAATTATGTCGTAATTACATTTCCTTTGAGTTTAAAAATATATTAAAATATAATATCCTTTCTGCTTTTGTACATCTATTCAATCTATTTGAATCTACATACATAAGTACATACATATGTATATTTGTCTAATAGAATTCAATTTAATTGTAATAACTTTCAACATACTTAATTGAATTTGTCAAAACCATAAATTAATTATAAATATCTCAGAACACATATGTATATACATACATACATATCCGTAGGTGTATAGTATATAATGATATGAGTTTAATATTGTAACAACATTAGAGACTACTAATCTCTTCAAGTATATTCATATTTTGAAACAATAATATTCTAATAAAACAATTGTAATATGAAAATATAGTTACTTCAATAAATGATCATATTTTCAGATATTTTAATATGATAACATATACATACATATGAACATGCATGTTACAATAAGACTTTTATGGGTTTTTGTTTAATAAACGGACATCCTTGTAAATTGATATCTTATAACTTATCTTATAATCCATTTTTTTTTTTTTTTTTTTTTTTTGTGTTTTCTTGATGATGGTAATTATTTTGTTTATACAACAGAAAATCATATTCAGATATTTTCAAGTAATTAAATATGTAGGTACAAGTGTGTACATCAAACAGATGTATCTTGTATCTTTGTCAAAGTTTAATTTTATCATCAAGAAAAAAAAAACAGCACTTGTGATGAATGTCTATTTTAACTCTCAAGTTCTTCATCGTCATGATAACAATGTTTTATGATAGTTTTTTTTTTCTGCTTATTACTGCACTTCTATCAAGAATGAAAAAAAAAAATAGTACACTTATCATCACTCTTGTTCACCCTGTCATTATTTATAGTCTTTTCTTGTAAATTTATATTTTGTTGTATATTTTTTTTTTTTTTTTTTTTAAATAATAAAAGCAACAGTGATAATAATTGTCATTATACCACTCTTCATAAAGCTCTTAAATTTGTAATTCAAATTAAGAAAAAAGTATGTACTTTATACATATAACGGAATTGTTGTAAAGATACATTTTTTTTTTTTTTTTAAATAATACGAAAAAACTTATGCATACACTCTCTGCAGGATTTTTGTTCTTTTCTTTTTTTTTTTCCATTTTATTTCTTACAAGAATTTTTATAGTTCCGTCTTAAGAATAAACTTTATTTTAAAGAATTTTTTCGTTTTGTTTTGTTTTACTTAAAAATGTGTTATTTTTATCACTAATTTTTGTACAAAAAATTTGAAAAAAAAAAAAAATGAAAAAGAAATAAAAAAAACAAACAAGAAGAAACAATTTTAATTATGTCAACAATATTAATGGACCCCATTAGAAAAACGTCATATACATACATACATAAATAAAAAAACTTATATATAAAAAATACAAATAAGAATTTGAATGAGAGATTCACAACAAGATCTTATCATAATGCAAGGTGCATAATGAGAAAATTTTTTTAAAAAGAAAAAACTAGAAAAATGTTAAAAAGAAAAAAAAATAAGGAGGAAATTCTATGCTTTAGCTGAAGAAGAATTGTTCAAGTGTTTCACGTAAAACATGAAATAAAAATGTTTATTACACATTTAGTAAAAGAAAAAAATATTTTTATTTCTCTTTTTTATTGTTTCTTTTTTGTTTATTTGTTTTAATTTTATTTTTATGTACTTGAAAAGTTTCTATTTTTTATATGTGTGTGTATGTACATATACTTGAAAATGTATAAGGAAGTGCGCTAATGGGAAAAATTATTTCCGTCACATGAATTTTGTGTATAAAAATTAATTTTAAAGTTATTTTATTTTATTTTCTTAATTTTTAGTATTAAGTGCTTATTTTTTAGTTTTTATTGTGTATTTATTTTAAAATTTAAAACTTTTGTTGAAAAATAAAGTAACCCTAGAAATAGCAGATCAACTTTATCCAAAAACTTCCGAATTGTATACGTACAAGTATATGTACATATGTATGTATGTCTGTATGTATGTCTGTAATCTGTATGTATAATGGGAAAGATTTATTCGACACTGAAGGAAAACCAGAGTTGAGACTTGAGAGCATGACATACAAATTTCATATTCCTATCGAACTGTCAAATAAATTCTGATGAAATTTTTGGTAAGACTTGTCTGTGAATCCAGACTCAAGAAAGAATGGATGAAACATCATACTACATCCTGTGGACCGAAAATCAATATTTTATAACTAAAATATTTGATAAAGTGTTTTCTTTAAAACTACTATACGATCAGTCAATGTTAGGGTTAAATAATTCACCTGCCAAAAAAAAAATAAATAAAACAGTAATAGAATTACACTTAAATGATTAAATAATGTAACGCTATAGAAATTTTAAAAAAAAATACTTTCTACAGATTATAAAAAAAGAAGATAACTATTATAATATGTAGTACTTTCACATTTGAAAGCATATTTAACAAAAATATTCAACTTTATTTTTTTTTTCTTTCATATTTATCTTTCTAAAATGTTTGTAAGAAAAATCTGCTTTTTTTCATGGTTTTGTTCAAATATTTAAAAGGGTTTTTTTGATAAATTTAGAAGAATAATTTTTAGAAATGACATTTTCAAATACAATACATCATACACCCAAAGAAAAAAAATACATATAAAGATTTTCTTACAATCAGATAGAAATTTTCTTCGCTACATGTATTTTCAATCTTTACACATTAACATTTACCATTTCCTTTCTTTTTCTTTAACTTTTAGTTAAATTTTTTAAAACAGTTTTATTGTACATGTGTGTGGGAATTTTAAATGTCAAAGAAAGTATCGTATTAAAGATAAATGTGATATATTGTGCCTAAAGGGTTACACAGAAGTTGACTTACTTTAAAAATCTATCCATTATAAGTAACATTTTCTTATTTCGATTTTTTCACATTCTGGGACCTAATTTCGAAATTATCAAAATTTAAAATTCGAGAAAGTGTACATTCTGAAAACAAAAATAGGCAATTAGCGTTGTAAGCTAAGCGGTTTTTTAAGCCTCAACAGTGAAACTTTTTTAAAAGAATTTCATTATAAATATTTTTTGAGATTTTTAGTAAATAAAATTACAATGTAATAAGTTTTTGAACATCCTGTTTTGCATATGTAAATAAAGAAAGTTAAGACCGGAAAAAACAAAACATCAAACAAAAAAACGTTATTTTAACATTTGCATACCAATGAAAATTCAATTTCATTCGATTTTACAAAGTTTATATACAAAATGTTAACTGTAACCTAAAAAAATAAGCTTTGTATTTGAAAGAAAATTGAATAAAATAACTTTTTCTTCTTGTTTGTTTTTTCGTTTGTTTGTAAAATCTAAAGAGAAATGAATTTAATTCAAAAGTTATTATTTGCATTTTAAAAATACAATGTTGTGAAATTCATAATATATTGTTTTTTTAAAAAAAGAATCAAATTGTCTGTAAACAAAATTATTTTACGAAAAAATGCATTATTTTATGAGCACAAGGATTAAATCAATAAATGCATAAAATTTTTAAAAAAAGAAAAAAAAACAGAAAATTTCCCGATTGATTGCACAACAAAATTCATATTTTATGTTCGAATTTTATCCTTTTTTCTTCAAATACTTAAAATTTTATGTTATATACAAAAATATCAAATTGTTTAAGAAAAAAGGGAATTACATACATATTTTATTTCTCAATATATTTTTTTATCGTACATAATTCAAATTTTCAATAAAAAAATAAAATAAGAATATTTTGATTATGATTTTTTTTTTGTTTTTTTTTTTTTATAAATAAAATTTTCTTTTATGTATTTGCTTCATTTGACGTACTTTGTAATCAAAAAATTTTTTCTACTTATCAAAAGCTTACATTCCATTAAAAAAAAAAAGAAAAAGAAAAACAATATCATGCTCCTTCAATCACTCACAGCATTATAAAGTCAATCGGAAGTTATTATATGAAAACCATGAGAATCTTGTCAGGAATTTTAAAAAGGGTTACTTTACTTGTATGACGATGATGATGATGATGCTGATGGTTTCTTATGTGAATTATATAATATTTTATGTGATGTATGTAGATTTATATTATTATGTTTATCATATACGCTGAATATGAAAAAGAAAAAAAAAATTCTTTTTTCGCTAAAATAAAAATACAGTGAACTGGAAAAATATCATTGTGTGATGAAACTGAAGTAATTTTAAATTTTAAACATACATAAGCCCGAAAATAAAATCCCCAAAAAAAAAAAAGAATATTAAGGTTAAGAAGAAAAAATTATACGTGTACATCAAAAGGCCAAGGCCAAAAATCCTGTATTATTATGATTTATCATTTTTTCTATATGATTTAAAATAATATTTTCGTGGATGATTTACGTGTACTTTATTTCATGTTTTTATTTTTTTTTTCTTCATAAATTTTTGATTAAATTCAAATTTCATATGCATACATAATGTGAAAGGAGTTTCTTTGGAATCCAAAAAGAGACGAATAAACAAATTGGAATACCTGTATACTTTTTACAAGTAAAAACACGAATATTTTATCATAAATAATAAAGTTTTTTGTTCTTAAAAAAATAAATTAATTTGTAATGAACTTTCAAGAATTAAGTAAGAAAACTTTCAATTTTTTTATTGTTCATACATTATATATCTATGTAGTATGTACATGTACATACACTACACATGTATTTTTGCTTGTTAGATTTTTTAAGAGATTATTCATTAACAACTTACCATTTTTCTTCTTCTTCTTTTTTCCAAAAAACTTATAAATTTCAATTAAGATTCTTTTATTTTTCTGTAAATTTTTTTTAAAAAAAAATGTTTTATCAGAGAGAATTTCAAAGAATTATTTTTAATAAGAAAAGTTTCCTGCAAAAATTGAAGAAAAAAAATAACATAAAAATAAAAGAATGTTCAATTTTTTTCTCATTATACCATTTCCTGTGAATTTTAAGTATTTTTTCCTTTTCTTTTGGAAAAAAAAGAAGAAATAAATTTGTTTTAAGCACGTTTTAAAAGTTTCTCTTTTTTAAAAGTTTTTATTTTTATTTTTTTTAAATAAAAATCATCACTTTTTAAAATTACACTTAAAAATTCAACAAGCACAAAAGTATCTTTTTCTTATTGTTTTCAGTGATGACTGCTTTTTAACAATTATTTATTATTATTTTTGTTGTTACTAATGTACAATAGTTTTTTTAGCCATCGTTTTATCCTATTAGTATAAACTTTTATTTCTTCATTTTTATTAAAATTCTAAAAGTGATTAAATACAATTATTACCACTTTATTCACACCGAAAAGCAAACGATCTTTTGAATTTTAATTTTTTTTTTTTAAATGTGTTCAACAATATTGCAAAAGTTGTACGCGACAAATTATCCTTTTTGTAGCATATGAAAATATAAATATGTATGTATAGATAGATATCAAGTGATATATACTTTTTTTTTTTTCATTTTCGTTCCTCGATATTGTTTGTTTTTGGAGGCATAGTATCCTAGAAAATCAACAAAGAATATATATTTATAAAATAAAACACCATGAACAATTAGAATTCATTCGATTGGTACATTGCATTGGTTGGCAAAATGCCCATTTAAACCACCATTTAATTCATGTGTAATATTTGTCTCATATTTTGGTGTACCTAATACATGTTGAATAATCCATTCGAAAACAATTCAACAAGGTAGTTATCATTACTAAAACATGAGTTTAAATTGTTCTCATATGAATTATGACAAGAATATTCTCTTCTGTTGTTTTATTTTTTTCCTTAGTTTTTTTATCTGTGGAAAAACAAAATATATTGCCAAAAATGTGACCATTCAAGTATATAAATATTAACCAAAATTATAGAATTTTATGACGACTATAATACGTGATTTAAAGAGTTAAAAAACAATCATTGATGCTTTTATTTTTAAGTTCACATTGCTTGTAAGGATGATAAAAGACATAAATCGATTTTAATTTAACTGAACAGAATTGAATAAATTTAAGGTTATGTAATGTCATGTTCTACACAAGTATGTACATATGTATATATACATATATGTACAATGTACATACACATGTATATTCTATTGTTCGGCAGAAAGCTTGAAGAGTACTTCAAAATTTGATTTTGTACACAGGGCTTTTGGGATCTTAAGACGTTCTTCTTAAAACGTTTTTCATGTAACGCAATGAGCTCAAGGAAAAAAAAAACCTGAGAGAAGAATTTATTAAAAGACCATATTTGTCTAAAGCTGACACAGATTAATATTTTTTTTTCCTGTTAACAAAGTACATATTGTATTTTTATCTTACTTAGTTCATCTGTTGGGCTGAATATCACTTATTTTGAGAGGTTTTCACATACGTTTTTTTAAGTTCTTTTGTTTTTTGTTTTTGTGATATTTTTTCAAATAACATGTACTCTTTTAATTTTGGTATACAAGTACACACATACATACATACATATTACATATTCTTGAAATAAAAGTAATAAAATATGAAAGGAAAAAAAATTTAGATGTAGTGATTTGTGTTTTCCAAGTCATGATGATGTAATTTTTCTTCTTGTTTTTTCTTTGCTTTTTTTTTGGTTTTTTTTTTCTCGAAAAACTTTGTTATTTGTTAAAAAGAAAATTTTAGATATCCCAATGGTATTCCATGTACTGAACTATTGTATAATTTTTTTCCTTTGGAATTTATATCTCAAAGTAAAATCGGAGAAGAAAAAACACATTTTTTTATATTTTGTAACATTTTTACCTTTGAGCATTATATCCTCTTCAGATTGACTTTTTTTTCTTAAAATAACGAAACGAAACCGAAACTAAAAAAACATAATAAAACAAAGAAAAAATTATATAAACGTACAAGAATAATAATACAAGATTAATACATATCAAGAATAAAAATACATTAATTTATTATACGAAAGCAAAAACGAAAGAACAAAAAAAAAACAACAACTAGTAACAGAGAAAAAAAATTATGTATGTCTATACAAGGATAAGGTTGACTAAGTATTTCATCCTTTTTATTACATTTAATATCCTTATATATTTTTTTTTTCATCCTCTAAAAATATAATACATATACATATTTCATTTATCTGCCATTTTAGTTTTTAGTTTAGTTGAAAAGAGAAAGAGAGGGACAAAAATAAGAAGAAAAAAAAACAGTAAAATAAAAGTTAGCAAAACTTTGTCTGTATAACAAGAATATAAAGTTTTTTTTTTGGTTGTATCATAAATTTATTTTTTGTTTTTTTGTTTTCTAATGTGATGTCACAAGAAAAATTTCAACATTGACAGGATACCACACACCACATCGCATTCATCCTATATATTTGACAAAACAACAGAAAGAGTGCCAAGAACTACCTAACCTATACTATTAATTTAAAAAATAAAATTTTTTTTTAAAGCTTTTGAATATCACACTTTTTATTTTCTTCATGATAAAATTTATGAATATGTATCAGGAAAGAGAAATACATATGGTTACCTATTTTTTTCCCGTTATTATGGGATTTCCACTAAAAAATATATATATACAATATGCATTATTTACTTGTATGTGAAAAACTTTTATAACCCCTATAAAAAAGTAAGATATCTATTATTTAGAGCATATGTATATATAGATATATAGTAGAGTATACTAATATTGATGTATATGACATACTTAAAAATATAATGTTTTATTTAGATAAATTTTAAGTATAACATATAAGATTTTTGTATCTTTTGCTAACGTTATGATGATTTTATCACCATCAATGAATGCAATTTAAAATAAGATAATATCATATTGAATATATTTTCATTTGAAAATATTATTATATGGTTTACAAGTTTTTATAACACATGTTTTTATATACGTATGTACTAAAATATATCTAAATCTATGTGTGTAATACGTGTTCTCGATTTATTATATTCTGAAATTCGATTCTCCATATTTACAATAATGTATGATAATATAATAAATTTCGATATTGTCAATAGAATAATTTATGATAAAATAAGATTTATATAATATATATATATACTTACATATACATATATATTTTTTTGTACTTTTGTGGCCTTTTATTTTTTTCTTCAAAACTTCTAAACATTGCCAGACAAGATAGAAAGGTAAACAGATTTTTTTTCACATTCATGGCATATACTATTCAGCGCGTATACTCCGCAGTACCAAACCGGTCTAGTACTATTTTGGTACGACTAAACCATTTTAGTACTGCCTAGGATTTATAATAAATGATGAGCACATTTGATATACATATGATTTTTTTTCTGAACATTTAATTCGAAAAATAGCAATTTTATATGACAACATTGTTGAAAGATTAAAAAGAAAGAGAAGCTATGGCATATCACACCTGTAGCTATTCTGCAAAAAAAAAAATGTTATGTATCTTTTAAAATTTAATCTTTATTACAGAAGTTCAAACATGCATTTTCCCTTTTTCTCGTATATCCTTCTACTTTTCATGTTTCCACCTACACATACATACATATATGTAATAAAGTGAAATAAAAAAAGCTTACTGCAAGCAATAAAAAAAAAAGACAAATTTTTTCTAAGGAGATTTCACAAATAATTCTCAAATGAATATTCTTCTAGCACGTTCGATAGACACCACAACGACTCGTAGTGTGCATTTTTCTTTTTCCTTTTTTAACAATAACAAAATTTCTCATTGTGATGAAATAAAAAAAAAAATTACAAACTCCCATGATATTAAACTGTATCAGCGTAATGATAATGTCATCATAAAAATGCTAATATCCTGAAATCATGAATTGGAATCATTATTAAAATCTTATCTATTTATAAATTTCGTGGTAATAGAAAAAGAAATTTATAAAAAAAAAATAGTACTAATATCCTTAAAAATTAATTCGAAACTCTTATCGATATTAGGGATGTTTTTATAAAATGAGATAATAATGTGCTTTATTTTAGCAATCAAAAATTAAATATAACAATATTACCTTAAGGGTATTCCAGAACAAAAGTAGAAAAGAGAAAGAAAAGAAAATTTAAAAAAAAACACACACACATTAAAGAAAATGAGTATAAACAGATTTTTCATTATTAAGAAAATTTTACACTCACAAAATCGTCTTTGTGCTATCATCATCAGTAGTCCTTTTTTTCAAATGATTTTAACACTCATCGTCCCTTGGTGATTATATTTTTTCTTTTTTTTTTTTTGCTTTTCATTTTAGTATTTTTAGAATAAAATTTTTTACCTTCAAGCCATTTGCGAATTTCGATCATTTACCATTTTTCTTTCTCATTTATCCCATATTTATTGTTTGTTTTTCTTTTTTTTTCGAATCGACTTTTTCGCTTTGTATCTCTACTTTTTTCTTGTACCTACACTCCGTTTCAAAATATAGCCTCACCCTTACCATGTGTGTATATCTCATATAAGAAGTGAATTTTTTACAAATCTTTGTTCTAGGATTTTGAAGGACCTGTTGTGTTAAGAAAATTTTTGAAATTTAATTTTTAGAAAATCCTACCATATAGAAGAAAGAGAGGGAGAAAGTAAAATGTACAAATAAAAGCCGTTGCAAAATATAGCCTCACTATAATGTTTTTTAAAATTTGGTATTGAAAACACAAATAATTTTTGTTTTTTAGATTTTATTAATAAGGACTTTCTTTACCATTTTTAATTTAAATCTAACAAAGATGGTTATTTATGCTTTTATACAGTTTTCTGACATATACTTTTGGAACTCCATTTTGCTTCTTCTATATTACTTTTCTTGGATCCTAAACAGTTTCAGACTGTTAGCTGTTTGAAAAAACTTTTCTTAATAAATATTTTTAAACGTTTTCTGTTATATTTAAGTCCGGTCATTGTAATATTTGTGAAATTTTTCCAGAAAATCAGTTTTTAACTATACCTGTAATATGGATTACTGCATTATTTTGTTGAAAAATGAAGTCGTCCTGCTCCAAATTCTTAGAGATTTTTATTATTTGTTTCTTTAACAATTCTCAGTATTTTCTGGAAGTATTCTTCCACTCATAAATCTAATATGAATTACTACTATTGAAAAAATGACATAAATTGGTGAAAGCAAACTGGAGTTTTTTAGGTATAACTTAGTATTATATTCTCCGACACCCCATATCATAACAGAATCTCCATCTATTTTTTTGAGTGCTAAGTAACTTTCCTTCTTCCTTAAATCATGTAAATAAAACCTTTAATCATCTGGTTCATCTAAATTAAACTTGTTTTCATCGGTTAAAACCACTTTGTGTCATTTTGCCTTACATAATATGTGGTTCCATTGCAAAGTTAAGGCGATATTCCCTATGTTTTTTCGTGTAGCCCGGATATTTTGTTATTTTTCTATGCGAAATGTTTCTATGTTCGTAATATTTTATAAACAGTAGGATTCGTGAACATCCGATCCTTATTTCTCTTTAATTTGATTCATTTTTAGTGTTGAACAACAAAAAGCATTCGGGACGGCTCATTTTTTCCTACGTGTTGCTATTGGTGGTCGGCCAAAATTTGTTAAAACTACGTTTTATTTTTCATTTAAAAAAAAATTATTGATTGTCCTTGGACTTTGGCCCAGTATTTTCGAAATTTGTCGATTTGACTTTTTTCCACCTTTTAGTTACTTCATAATTTCAATTTCTGTTTTATTTAACAAATTGACCAGTGCCATTTTTTATCAAAAATCTTGAAAACTTATCACACAATAAAGAGATTTAAAAAAAATATCCAAAATCCCTGTAAGCACTTTGAAAAATTCACTTTGAATGGTAGTGAGGCTATATTTTGCAACAGCTTTTATTTGTACATTTTACTTTCTCCCTCTCTTTCTTCTATATGGTGGGATTTTCTAAAAATTAAATTTCAAAAATTTTCTTAACACAACAGGTCCTTCAAAATCCTAGAACAAAGATTTGTAAAAAATTCACTCCTTATATGAGATATACACACATGGTAAGGGTGAGGCTATATTTTGAAACGGAGTGTATATATACATAGGTACAAAATATCATTTCGTATATCTTTATGTGAAGAAAATTATCATAAAAAAAGAAGAAGAAGAAGAAGAAGAAAAAGGAAACTTTTACA
Organism: Bombylius major; assembly: GCA_932526495.1. Classification (NCBI taxonomy): domain Eukaryota; kingdom Metazoa; phylum Arthropoda; class Insecta; order Diptera; family Bombyliidae; genus Bombylius; species Bombylius major. Next base: position 20,088,589 of record OW052042.1, on the reverse strand, counting down.
AAATACTACAAAAGAAGTTTTTCAATGAGCAAAAAAAAATAATACAAAATTTTTTTTTCTCACCCCTAATCAAGGTCGTTTTATTTATTTATTCATTTGTACATATGTCAGATTATAAACATACATACATATGTATGAAAATATATTATGTTTCTTATTTTCCCATCACTTGAATTCATCATATTCATCCATATTTATGTACATACATATGTATGTATACATTAAAGGTATTATATAATATATTTGATGACGATGATGATGGTGATGATGATGATACGATTACGATGGCATCTTATATATTATTTTTGTTATATAAAAAGTTACAAAAACATAAAATATAATATATGTAGGTATATACATACTACATACATACATATTATGTCATATATATATACAAAATAAATGTATAGGTACGTTTCTTATTTATATATTCTTCTGTTTATAAATACATGTATCCTATTTCATATTATTTATTCATTCTCTTTTGAGCTTTAAAATAAGAGCTCAACAAATATACATACATACATACATATGAATATAATAAATTGGTTTGTATCAGCTGCCTACTGTCAATATATAATCAATTTTCGTAGCAAAAAATGTATAAGATTTTCATAGAATCAGAATGGAGGGATGCATAAATACACTGATGGATTATGATGGGGTGGCGGTGGAATAATAGGGTGGTGAGGTGATGGTATAAATCTGACGTTATAAACATAAACATAAATATAAACATATTTACCATTCTTTACTAGATAATATTACCTACGTATTCTTATATACGAAAATAATGATGACGTCGATCATGATGATGATGATTGTTGCCGAAGCGTTACTGATGTACATATTTTATTTTATTTATTCATTTTTTTTTTTTCATTATTATTTATTTTTCACGTTTTCATTTAAATATTTATTTTTGGTTGTTGGTGTATACATAAATTGTTTCTGCAACAGCGATTATATTATTATTTAAATTTATTTACATACATTATACAATATCTATGAGAATTTCATGAGAATAAAAACCCAAATATAACGGAAAAGCAACAGTAACATTTGAAAAAAAAAAAAAAAAAAAAATCAGTTCTAAAGTTTTGTTTTTTCTTTAAAAATATTGATTGAGGGTGCGAGAAATAAAAAATAAAATAATAAAAAAAAAATGTTAAATAAACGATTTTGAATAAAAATAAGGAAAAAAAAAGGATAAAATAAATATTCAAGTATTAAAGATTTTAAAGTATACTCAAAAAAAAAAAACAATTTAAATACATCAATGTATATATTTTTATATATAATGTATGTATGTACATATGTATATAATGTATTTGTATCTATAAAGTTTACATATATGTATTATAAAAATAGATACAACAAAAAGGATATATTTTTTATATAATATATTTATAAGTATATTATGTTGCATACATTCGTATTTGTAAATTATGAATTATTTGTATGAACAAAGTTGAAGGAAAAAAGTACCTACATCTACATGTACATACATACATACATATATCATTATTTTCTCTTTTACATATGTTCTTCCGACAATGAGGGTTATGTTCCTCATCATTTTATAACATTATCACGTACATCTGACGTTAGATATTTTTGAAATAAACGAATAAATATCAACGCAAGGTAGAATTTAATATGAAATAGATTTTGATTTGATGCTAAACATGTTAAGTTATGCAAATGCCTATACATATTTGTATTTCTTTTGAAAAAAAAAATAATAATAATAATAATGTGAAATAATTTAAAGGGTATTTCTTTAACTTGAAAACATTTTTCTATTTTGCTATTATAAAAAATAGAATGTGGGAAATTTAATTTTATTCCGTTTGATGTTACATGTTTGTGATAAAAGGCTTAAAGTGTCAGTTACATATAGAATGTTAGACGTGACGCTTAGGGTAAAATTTAAAACAAAATTATTAAACACTTTGTTTATTTATTTATTTTTTTGTTTTGCTTCTTGCTCCAGTTTTGCGATTACATAATAATTCTGGATTTTATTCCACAATCTATAATGTACAATATATAGTACATATACTTTATTTCTTATTACCAGATATTAGTATTCAGCATCTTTTATTGTAGAAGTCATTTATCCGCTTCATTTTCGATCATTTTTAATTTTATATAAGACTGTTTAAGAGCCTTTATAGGTATACAAATTTTAAAAATTTTTAAAAACTGAAACGCCCTGTATAATCTATCAGTTTATTTTTTCTTCAAAAATAATGTCCTTGTAAGATGAAAATTCAGTACAAAATTGATTTTCTCTTAAAATTATATACAAATATGTACTCATACATATGTAAATCTTGTTTATGAATTATGAAAAATAAATTACATTAGCAAAATATTTAAAAATAATTATAATAATATTGAAAATTTAAAAATTTAAATTTTTTAATATACATATGTATTTTTTGTATAAGAAACATGATACGTACATACAAATTAATTATTCAAAAAATCATTAAATGTAGGTATTTGAATACATAAATAACATAAAATATAACTAATTATCCGTTTTGTGATGACACTAAACTTAACTCTTATTAATTATTACAAACATACATACTTCAAATTTCAATAACCAATCAACAAAATTATTAATTCATTAATTTTCATGAAAGGTAATCAAATACTTATATATGTAATATTGTTAATTGTATATGTTTGACATTATGAGCAACACTTCACCCTCAAGTTCCTCGTATTTGTACTACTTTAGAATTTAGATTGCGTGTTACAAAATTTTATACCTCCAATACATGTCTTTTAATTTCAATTTAATGTTTTTATGATATTTTATGAGTACTATTTACACGTCATGTATGTATTGAAAATTACATAAGTCGATAAATATGCGATTTAAAACATCAAAAGTAGCTTACTTTTTGAAGAAGAAAAAAAAATCTAATAATTATCCTCTATTTATATGTCAAATGCAAAATGTAATATGACTCTTGAAAAATATAGCTTTATCCTTGCTAATAAAATTTTTTTTATGTTGTGTTACCTGTTGCAGACAGATAGGCGTCATATTATGTATGTGTATGAAAATCAATATAAATTGCAGAATATGAGATTACCTAATCTACCTTTTTACATGTATGTATATATACTTTTACGTAATTCATGAATAAAAAATATTTGTTTGGGTGTGGGTATGTAAATTATATGTGGGTGTATTGTGTATACTCATATCATACCTATAATAACTTACAAGAGAATCATTTTCAGTAATTATCTTAAAATTTGTGGGTACTTTAATTGAATTATTAAATTAAATTTTTAAATTAAATATTTAAATCTGTTTAAATTGAATCCTTGTAGTTAGATGTATTATTCATACATAATATTATGTATAGCATATTTAATTATACATAACCGTAATTTAATGTTTAAAATTCAATTAACTTATTTGAAATTTGAAAAACTTGAAGATTAATGTTATATTCTTCTTATATAAATCGATTTGTTTTCATGATGATTTAAGGTAAAAGTCTAAAAAGCATTATTGGAATATTACAATTTTAGGAATTGCAGATACAATAAAAATTTCATTATATTCTTTTCAATTGCCAATATCAACACATTTATCTCATTTTAAAATTGTTCTTTTTTTTAAATTTTTTTTTCAAGAGTCCTTTTAAACCGTTATTCTCATGGAAACTATTCGGATAGGATATTTATTATTAATATATAAAAACGTACATATTTGTGTGTAGAGAGTATGTACATTGTAGCACAAAAAAGGGTGTGTATATTATACTATATTTGATTTTACAATTTTCCTATTTTATGTTTTTGAAAATTTATAACAAATTCACTTGAAGTCGACAAACCTTTATAATTAAAATTTCTCAAGAGAATTATAGCTAATATTTTCTTTGTTTGTATTTTTTCATCTTGCAGTAGCTTTTGAGCTTCTACGCTTATCATTACCTACATACATATATTTTCGCCTTTCAAATTGTTTTGTCAGGTAAAAAAATTTCGCCAAATAATAGACACGAAAACTAATCACGAGCTCGTCGCGTTCAGTATCCGCCAAATATTGAACGTGAGCTCATCAATTGTGTGAGGTGCTTCCGATTATTCTGTAAGACCGTGTAAAACCCGTATTTGGTGCCTGCATGATTTATTTGCTTCTGAGTATTCACCAAGGCCGCGTTCAGAACAGCAAAAAAAAAAATTTAATTTTACCATACATATACTAGACACCCTGTGTAAAAAAAAATAATATTAAAAATGAGAAAAAAATCTAACTGAAAAGTAAAAATATCTTTTCAACAACAAAAAATTTCCTTTAAAGGTATGTGTACCTACTACTAATATAAAGTAAAAATACTTTATCCTTGATACTTGAAAAAAAAAAAATTCATTCTACTCATGGAGAATTTCAAATATTCTGCTTTATTAAGTTTATTTTTTTTTCTTTCTAAATTATGAGAAGAAGAAGAAAAAACGAAAATTGATAGAATTCAATAAATTTTCTGTCTTGTCGTTTTTTTCTTTTTCTTTTTTGCCATTAAAACCTCGTATCATAAATTTTTTATTTTTCAAATGCAACTGAAATATTGTTCTAAACAAAAATTGAAAAAAAAAAAAAACAATTAATGAGAAAAAAGTAAGAAAATTAAGTACCTGTACGTATTTTATAATTTTTTATGTAAGTGCAATCGAGAACAGTTTAAATTTAAGTGTAATAAATATTCAATTGACCTGAAAATAAAAAACAAGTATATAAGAAGGATATTTACAAAATTTATAGTTGTGAGTGTACTTTTAGAAAAAAAAAAGGAAGTAAAATAATGAAATTTTTTAAGTAATTTTAAAGTGATTGTTATGCAAGTCCTTATTGCTATTAAAAAATCAAGTAATAATATTGAAATATTTTATACACAAACAAAAAAAAGTATGTAGGTACTAAGAAAAAAAGATTCTTGACATAAATCTCATATGAAAAGGATTTAAAATGACGCATTTTATTATACAAGAAAAATATTACGCAATGTATAAATAAAATAATAAAATATTCTAAGTACTTCATTGATAATGGAACGCATATTATCTAATAAATGCACATAGAATGTAGGTACTTGATAACAACGTTTCATAAGAGATAATGCTCTTTAGATTATTTGATTTTTTTTTAAATTTATACTTGAAGCTGTGTATCGTAGTACTTTATTTTTTTACAGTCCTTCAAAACGTGAGTAATCATACTTCATAAGGTTTATAGCACACATCAAGAAAAGTGCAAATTAATCTTCTTCTTTGACAAAAAAAAAAAAAAATCATGACGTTCACTTACTTAATCATTATTACTTTTTGTTTTAGTGTTTGTGTAACTTTGAAATGGCCTTTGAAACTAAGTTCATCATAAAAATCTTTTTTAATTAATTTTTATTCTATGTTTTTACGTTTCAAAAGCGTTCTTTTATCATCCTTTTTAATCTTTTTTTTATTTTTATAAACATAAATCCTCTAGAGTCATGGTTTTTTCATGTACATACTTATCACGAATTCTGTACATTTTTTTTTACCTTATCTTCTGTTTTAGATCTTTTGTATCTGAAAAACCATTCTTTATTTAATTTTTTTTTTTCGTTTTTTTTACGGCGATTGCATGTCTAGGTTCAATGCTACAACTTCAACATTATCTGTCACTCACTGTAACAACGTTTCACTTTAAAATTTCTAGCTATTCAGGAACACAAAATAGTAGGTGGAGTTTTACCTAGTGAAAATAAGTTAATCCTTTTTATAAAAAAAAAATATTCAGGTTATTAAGCGCGCGAGTATATATTATCTGTAAAGATAAATCAAATTTAAAACATAGTTCATGTTCATTGCCCAAACCACAACAGAATTAGGTCGGTTTTTTGTTTTTTCGTTTTAGAACTTTAATATTTCAAAAACAAAAAGGAGGAAAAATAAAAACGAAACGTTTGTTGGACACATGTATGTAAAACATTAAGCAATGAACACATATAGTTGGATTTTTCACGAATATCAAATATCCTGATGTTGAACAAATGAATTAGGTGGCTGAATAAAAAACAATAAAAATTATTATGGTAACAATGGAATGCGCATATAAATTGCTTAGATACTTTTTTTTTTTTAGATTATAAAATAGATTTCATTGTCATAAATGGAATTTTTTTTATTATCCTTCTAGTATAATATTATTTGAGTCAATATGTTTGTCTGGTAAATGAATATATCCTATACAACTCACATCAATTTATTGTATCACATCATAAACACGTACAAGTTATATTTCAATGTAACGCATAAAACTCATCATCATATTCTTATTCTAATCGTAAATATATATATTTTTTGTTATTCTTCTATACACCACCCACTCACAGTAATATTGTATATATGTATATTGTGTACTATATATGAGAATAAAACTGTATGCTCATTTAAGGATCAACATAAATTTAGACCAAAAGGGAATAATTTTCCAAACAGTTTTGCAGATAATATTCATTTTGTGTTTGTTTTTTTTTTTTGTATTTGTGGACTGAGGGAGAAAGCAAATATAAAGAGAGAAAAAATAAAAAATTGAAAAGATTGTGTAAACATAAAAATAAAATAACAAGAATATTGTATTGTATTTTGTAGAGGATCAACTAGAATAATAATAATAATATAACTGTTTTTATTGGTATCTGCTAATATACATACATATATTATATACATACACTTATCGTATACATATATTATGTAAAAACACATCAGTATACAGAAATATAAGATTGATTTGTGTTCTGATTAATGGTAAACACGCGAAGGACATAGAATAAAATCAAATACTCATATAAATTCAGTATTTAAGTAAATATATGTATGTAATAAAATACCTATGTTTGCAGTTTGTCAGGATATAATACAATATTTTATGTATTAAAAGGACTTGTCGTATAAAGTACGTATACGAGTATGTACATTGTTGAGGAATTTTATTTTACTAAAACTACTGAAACTACTAAAAGAAAAAATAAGTGGAAAATGGAAGAAAAAAAAAGTTTATAAATAATAAGAATTCGTGTGTAAAAAGAAATTTATTTCCTTTCGAATATATATTATGTATTCAAACATACGTACTTATATGTATTATTGCCTTGAAAATAAATATACAATCAAAATTGAAATTCAACTTAAATTCAACGAACCATAAAATTGTGGTTTTATGCACATAATTTTTGAAGCAACAATCTGTTATTGTATAATAATTTTATTTCGTTTTTATATCCTAAAATATATACATACATGTACTTACATATATGTATGTACATATGTATATGTATACTCGTAGATTTTTTTGAAAACGCATTTATGTAATTGGAAAGGTAACAGAGCATGAATTGATTGAGAAATCGGAAAATATGAATTATTGATATGATGGATACACAATATGTGATAAATGAATATTGCATATATGTATGTATATTTTTATAGTATATGAAATAGGTAAGGTACAGTTGAAATTTTTATGATAATTTTGTAACGCGTGAAATTATAAGAATTCTTTTTTTTATATGATATTCGAAAATTTATTATCTAATTATACAATGAGTATGTGTACCATAAATATTAGAATAATAATGATTAACACTCCGATCTATGTTAAATTTTACTACCTCCCATCATTCTATGTTAAGTACGTTTTTGTACACTTTTTCGTCCCTTTGAAAAAGTATGTTCCCGTAGGAGTAGGAAGTTGAAATTTGACCAGGATATTCCTTGAAGGGTTCTCTTGTAAACAAACTTTAAACGAAAAAAATCCGTCGACTAGGGCAAAATTTATAGGGTAAAATGGACAAAAACGTCATTTTTCAAAAAATTAAAGTTTTTTCCCCTCTACTGCGACCCCCGTTATTTTTGCACTTTTTAAGTATTTCAGAAGTTTGAGATTAAATTTAAGTGTTTTCTGGTCTTGTCCTTTTTATTTGACTTAAATCGGTGCAACAGAGCCTTTCTCTCTTTAAAAATATGTAAATTAATTTTATATTTCCATTTATTTAAAAAAAAAGAATTTTTCGTTTTGAAAAACATTTATACGAAAAGAAGCTTTTTGTGTTGGTAGGAAAATTGAAATGTCAGAGTTCATTAATTAATAACTTTTTCATGTATGTATGAAATATATAATTTATGAGGATATTTCCATGGCGATTAATTAAATTATATTTTTTTTTTACTTTCCACACACATAACGCATGTACGAGGGAGGATGAAAAGTTTTAATAATAAATAGAAAAAAATATTAAATTATAATAGTAGTTAATTTTTAAATTTGTTTTAATTAATTAGTAAGTGAAATAAGAAACACAAAAACAAAATGTGTTTTTTTTTTCACACATTGATTGTTTTATTGTAACATTTTATATATTATTTATAAATTTTTTTTGTAAAATTTATTTCTAACTTATTAATTATATAATTAGGAATTGTATTAAGTGTTAATTTTAAATTGAAAATTTAAATAAAACCCTGTAATTCCTTATTTAAATCCAACACAATCGAAAAAGAACATTGTTTTAAAACACGGAAAAAGTATACAAGAAAATTCCTTTTTAAAATTGCAAGTCAAAAAGTACAAATCAAATCACCCATCTCAAAATCTGTGTAAGTTGAATTTATCTCAAGCTCTTATTTTAAAATATTTTTATTTTCTGAAGAAAATTAATCATCAAGTCGAAATTCCTTTAGGAGAAAATTTCTAATTTCTCTTAGGCCAAACTAACTTGAAATAACTTCAGCAGGAACTGATGAAAAGTGTATAGAATTTTACTGTAATGTGCAAAAATTTACAAATACTATACGTAATAAGAACTATCTGATGATGTAAATATTTCTTAATACTCTTTTTGTTTTTAACCATTTTCGCTTCATGTGATCATAAGTACTAAGTTTTCTGATTTCTTTAATTTTAATACTGTCTGTGTTCTCCTTTCTTTTTTGAAACAGTTCAATTAGGAAACAAATACTATCTAAATTTTGTTTTCTTTTGAGCCACAGTTCAATTATAAAACAAATGAAACTAATTAACAATCCAATTATCCAAATAATCCACAAAATTGTGAAATGATCCAAATCTAAAATTTTTGGACCATCGTCATAATCACGTCTCTCGATCATGAGTCCTTGTTTCAGTAGTTCGTTGTACGAAGTGGTTTTCCAATGAAAGAACAATCCTGTTTGTCTTATTTTCATTGAAAATATCTTCAAAGGTTCTTCCAATAAAGAATCTTGAGACATTCCAAATGTAAGATGCCATGCATGAAGACAAATATCCGATTTACGAAACAGTTTACGTTTCAAATATTTTTGTTGTTTGAATGACACTTCAGTGATGTCATTATAAACCAGAAACGCGTGAGAAGTATTCAGTTTGAGAGTTTGCCTTCGAAAATTATCAGGATGAGTTTCAACGATTAATTTTTCAATGTCTGTAAGATTCAATGAAGTATTTGTGAAAAGGCTATTTTGACCTAATGTTTCTTTTTCTGCTTCAAAACTTCGCATTGTATATCCAGGATCCAAAATTTTAATGTTCTGCTCTACCAATTCTTCTAAAGTGTTCACTTGTGGTTCATAAATAACATTCGAAAGGAAACTAGCTGAGGATGCTAAATAGATATTCGTGAGGATGAATCCAAACAGCATGTTCAAGATGTAAATGAAACTGACAATTAAAGTTCGTTCCTTTGTCATATCACGAGGAAATGATAAAAATAAAATTCCAGAATAAACTTGAACAAATGATTCCCCGTATTCGGCTCGATTAAATTTCAGAATCCGCGCAATACGTAGAATTACGGTAATGTACACAATTGTAAGAAATAAAGCAAACCATACTTCTTTCTTAAAAGGATGAATGATGTACATAAATTCCGGTATTTCTCTATTGATTGGTATTATTAAACAAAATTCAATGATTTCCAAAGGATAACTACATTGCATTTCATATTTAGCACTAGTGTGACAGTATTCATACGTAGTCATATCAAAACTTGTTCGAGCAGCTAAATCATAATTAACAAGACTTATCGATTCAATTCTGACGTATTTTACAAATTCCCGAAGTACATGTCCTAAATGACCTACTAAATTTTCAATTTTAGTGTCTTTCTCCTCAGGTAAAAAGGATTTTGGTATTTCCGGGTGAAAACTTGCTACCAATTTCCAATCTTTCAAGCTTCTTTCAGAACTTGGGATGAACCAACGTTTTATTGACGTTTCTGTTAAAATTTTCACTTGAACTTGTGGAAATGGATCGTATGCATAAATTTCAATCTGCTCCTCATGACCTTTTAATAAAATCAAACTGTTTATCATTGCTTTGTAGTAAGTCCATGCGAAAAACTCTTCAATTGATTTCATATCCCAATATTCTTCATCACAAATTTTAACGAAAATTATTTTCATCAAGCGAATACCATTCAAAAATTTATTAGCCTCTTCCAAAATTGTTGAATTCATTGCACAAAAATAAACAATTGACAACGAACATTTAAAGTTTATATAATTTTTCAACATTTGTTTCGACGAAAGTTTCTCCTGTTTTATCAGTAATTCCTTTTTTTCTTCTGGTGTACCATAAACATTAATTATGCCATATTTGATGAATTTTGTGCTGATGATTTTTGTTACTTTTTCATTTTTTACAAATAACAATTCCTCATGATTTTCAACATCCATTAAAAATTGTTGGCAAGAAAAAATCAAAAGGTTTTCAATTTTATAAGATTCAATCACTTCTTCCAGAATTCCAGAGAAATTATTCGGTATAACTGGTGTTTGTTGAAATCCTAACGATGATCTTGAAAATAACAGTAGTAAATTAATTGCGATAAAAATTAACATTGTGAAAATGTTTTCCACAGAAAATTCACTTCAATACGAATCAAGTACACGTAATCCACTAAAACTGTGTCCGTTTTCAATTGCGTTCCAAATTAAATTTCATCAATAATATTAAATAGGAACATCAATCATTTTCCAATAATAACATATCACACTTCTTCTTCTTTTTTGAATTGAATTGAACTGAAATGATTGATGCATTTAATGTTCATTAATTTTGACAATGTACGAAGGATGTTTTTCCAAATTTTTCGGAATAGAACATAGAACAAATGAATAATGACACACATTTGAACATACATACTTTCATGTGAAAAAAATAAACTAAACTATAATGAACCCCATAAACTTTAAATTAAATAAATTTTACATAATGTAAACAAAATTATCAAAAATTGTGTATGGAAAAAGTGGGACTTGTCAACTTTATACTTTTATATCTCTGTTATACGATTGTCAATATAATTTTTCCACCCGAAACCCAAGTTGTGTAACATGTAATATTAATTAAAATTGTCTTATATTTTTGAAAGTTTTCAGCTGTGTGAAGGATATATAAGGCCCATAAGAAAAAAGAAAAAAAAAATTGTGAAAAATAAGAGATGATGAAAAAAGTTTGGAAAAATGCAATTGCTATAATGCCATTAAAACTTAATTTTCCTAAGACTTGATACGATTACCGGCTTCAATCTTTTACTTTATTAGAAAAAAATATTTTGATCTGATTTTTTGGTAAAAACTTCGGTAATCTATTAAATCTCAAATCCGAAAGATTGGCTCTGTTACCTATCAAATTTTTAAAAATGTAATCAAGTTAAATTTGACAAACTAAAAAAAAGTCTGCAATATATTTTAATATGTCCTTTGTGTTGTATTAAATAAGTATCTTGGAAAATAAATAAAAATTTGCTTTAAATACCATCTATTTTGATTTTCGTACAATTTAACTACATACATACGTATGTAAATATGTACACAGAGCATTAGTATCTTAATATGAATTTACTATCTTTAACATTCTACATTATTTTCATTTAAAAAAAAAATCCATTTATTATTTTCCTCAGCATCCATTTAGCGTAGAAAAATTTTCTTTCTTTCAAAAAAATTTTTTTAATAAAAACAAAACACAAAATAACATATTTTTCATATTTTCACATATATGAACATTAATTTTCATTTTTCTTCATAATTTTTATAAAACATTTTACACATATCCTACATTCCTTTTTATTAAATTTCTTCAGAAAACTTTTATACTTTTCATTTTTATGATTTTTTGTTGTTGTTGTTGTTGTTTTGTCATTTTTATGAAAATAAAGCTATTACGTATAATATTTTTCTTTTTGTAAACAAACATATTTAATTCTTTTTAGGAATGTCCCGAAGGAGTTGTACATGAGGACTGTTTCAAGGACATCTATGCCAAATTTTTTCCACACGGAAGTAAGTACATATTATACAAAAAAGCTTATACAGATAATTTCTCATATTCATTTTCTACTTATTTTTTTAATGTTTTATTTTTATTTTTTTTTTTTGTTTAAGGTAAAATACAAATTATAAACAAATTTTTGAATATACATATTCATATTATGTTTTTTTGTTTGTTTTTGAAATTTAACAACAAATGATTAATACCATGAGATTTTTAACAACTTTTAGTTTATAGATGTTTGTAAGCAAATTTTTATTTTTCTGCAATTGTAAGTTTGTCGGTTTTTGTGTTTCTTTTTCTTTTTTTTTTTGTTGTTCTTTGAATATACTAATTTTTTATATTACATTCTTATGTTAACTCACATATTGTATGTATTTAATATCATTTTTGTTTTTGTTACCCGGAAATGGAAAAAAACTCATGTAATAATCATTCTAAATAAGAATAAGAATAAATATACAAAAAAAAGGATTTCATTATTGTTGTTAATATGAAAATGGGTAAATAGAAAAACAACAAAAATTTGTAAGGAAAACAATGACTGTTTTTCCTTTTTTTTCTATGGGAAAAATACTTTTTATGAATGGTTTATTTTTACTGTCAAAATAAAAAAATTTGTGCGTTATACAACAGCAATAAATAAGTGGGGTAATAAAAATGAGTTTTCTACAAAAGTTTTTTTTTTGTTCCACTTTGTTTTCTTTTTTGACTTTTTTTTTTTTATTCTATAAAAATTAATGAGACGTATTTCTTGATAAAAAAAAAATAATAATATGAAAAATGATATGCAGATTCTTATAACAAGGAAGAAAAGAATAATAAAATATGAGTTGAAGAAAATAAAAAAAATTAAAATGAAAATGAATGAAATAAAAATGTGAAGAAAAACGAAGTAAGAGAAAAAATAGAAGAGGAAAATACATTAATTCTTACATTTTCAAGAGAAAACAAAAATTCATCTAGAATAAAATCTAGAATAGAATTTTTTTTTTCACTATACGCGAAATGAAAATAAAGTAATAATAAGAAATAAAAAAAACAGGAAAAAGATTAATGATGAAAATCATAATATGTCTTTTTATAAATTAGAATAATAAGATAATATACGAGCTGATGAATACAATACATTTTATTTTTTATTTTTATTTTTTTTATTCTTGTTCAATTACACAATGTTTTTAATTTTTTTTTTTTGTTTTAAATAATTCAAAGTTTGGTGATACCATCAAGAGAATAGATTTTTTTTTTGTGACTCAAAATAAAGCAGCATTGTAAAATGATAAAGTACAGTGAAAATTGTATGCGTAAATTTTTTTTTTGTTTTGTTTAATTTACCATGTAATTGCAGTTTAATTGATATTCATTTAAATTTTAAATTAATTTTGTTGATTATTATTGTTTGGGTACGAATAATGGATAATTTTAATTAAATGAAAACTGTTTTATGTTGATGATGTGCTTTTCTGGCACATTGTTATGATATTGTAATGATTTTCCCATGAAATTTCAAGTAATATCACGATATATAAAATTATTACGAAATCATTATTTGCATAATTTTGATTGCAATTTGAATGAAATGTTTTTGATAGGAAAATTTTAAAAATGCTTTAGTCGAAAGTTATTCATTGTGAAAAATATCAGTGTTTTTTATAATTATGAGATCCTTAATTCATGAAAGGAAATTTATTACAGTAGTAGTAAAAGTAAAATAAATAGTTCGAAATGTATATAAAGTTACTAGTTACCAAGAAGACAGAAAAAATGGATCAATAAAACGAAGATGACACTTATTTAATTAAAAAACTATTTAAAGATGACCAAAAACTGAAAATAGAAAAATTTAGCAAAGTGAAAGTCACATGAAAAATTTATGAAAATTATAATTTCAGAATTTTCAAAAAACTCATCATCATTACAAAATTAAATTTCTTTATTATATTTTTTCATCATACTTTTAAAGTCTTAAGTTGTAATTAACAATTCTGTTTTTTTTTTAAATTTGACTTGATGTTTAATGACATTTTATAAAAATTTGTTTTGTCATCTTTCAAAACATTTCAAAAGCTTTCTAATCCCTCTAATGACTTTATGACTTTATTATGTTTTCAAGATTAAAAGAAAAGTTTTATATGGCAAAGGTTCAAAAGTGCTGACATGGAAATAAAACAAAAAGTGTAAATTACAATAACATACTAAAGAGAAGGAGAATACAAGTGGTTTTTTTTTGTATTTGACAGATTATGAGAGTAAATAAGAAAATATAGGATTTATTCCTGTCAAGATAAGCATAAATTTTACAGAACAAAAAACATATATAAATTACAAAAACAAAAAATATCTTAGAGTGTTTTCAAGTGACAGAGGTTCTGATAGAGGAGTTTGTCTCTTAAAATTCTTTAACATATTTTTATTTTTCTTTTTTAAATTGAATTGATGGTTGTTATTTTAAGAATTAATTTTTTTTTTAAATAAGTAATTTTAAATTTAATTGAAATGATTTTATATACGTAAAAATAATATTATTTTTTCCATTATCACTTATTTACTTGAAAATGTTTTCTATCGATAAATTTAAAACTTTCCATTTTCCACACAACTTTGAAAAATAAACAAAAGGAAAAAAAACAAGAATCTTCCATTAAAATTACACACAAAAATTATTTTACGTGTAATGGAAATATCCTTAAAAAAATATTTATATTTTCTTTTCTGAGAAAAGGGTTTACTTTGCTATTATTGAAAATTTTATAATATGTATAAAAAATACAACATAGAGGTAATGTTTAATGCATGTTACTTTCTACTTTTTATATAAAATATCTCAAAGTTAATTTTTTCTCTTTTATATTTTAGCATAATTTACAGGGTGTAACAGATATGGTATTCTTGTTATTTTTCTAATCAAACTAAATTTTATTGAATTGAAATTACATTTACATTTAAATAATTCTATTCTCTATCCCTATAATGTGTTATAACTTTGGTTATTCTGTTCGTGAAAGAATTGCAAGCAGCACAGATGACGTCATTTAGAATTTCATTTCAAACCTTTACAAGTTTTCTCTTAAAAATTCATAACTAAGTTTTTTTTTGTCTCCTAAATGTTACAACATCTAACGCAATATTGAGTTATTTAAAGGGTTAAAATCTGTAGAAGATTATGGCAATTTTTCTTTAGATATATATAAATATGTAAATAAAGTTATCAAGTTACACCTGCGCGCGCAGAGATCTGCTAGAGAGAAAAAATTGTCTTCTCCATAAACTTTTTAGCCTTTGGCAGCAAATCTTTAATTATAATCTTAAAGATTATTTTTATAACTTTTTCAACTATGGCGTTTTTCTTATATGTATTTAAAAAACTGATCCATATCATAACAGAAATCTATTTTGAAATCTTTTAATTGATCTTTTTATTATTCGATAGACTAATTTTCCATTAACATTTAAGTATTTTAACACTCGAACAATTTTAAAAGTCATTCTACCACGAAAATATGTATACACTGGAAAATTACATTTTTCTCATTTTACATCAATTTTTACTGGCTGAATTCTTCTGCTGTAATGAACTTGAAAATCTACATAAAGATAGTTAATACTTAGATTCACAAACTGTTAACACAAAACAGTTATTTATAGATCGATGACGTACATAATGTACATATTATGTACATTTGCTATACATATATATACAAGATTGAATAAAGAAGACACCATATCTGTTACATACATCCTTTATATTTTTAGTTCTGAAGATAAATTCAAGACAATTTTCACATAATTTCAACATAATATATATATGAATATCATCTAAATTGTATGAAGCTTATAAAAACCATTAAATTTATCTGGAAAAGGTCATCATCATTTTGATTGTTCATATTTTCTTTCCTTTTTCTTTCTCAAAATACATGACATTTTATCATCCTACCTATAAATTTGGTTTGGGTTTTTTTTTCTTTTTTGAAAATCGAAAAATTTAATACGAATATAATGAATTGTATACCGTTAGCAATTTATATTTTTTACTTATAAAATTCATATCCTGCGTGTGTATTGAACTATAAAAATGAAACATGATGAAAAAAATAAAAAAATAAAAAGCAAATAGAAATTTTATAAATAAAATGTTTGTGTTTCAGGTCAAAATATAAAATTTATACATGAATGAATATATGTATGCTGTTTTTTAAAAAAATAATATATGTGTAAATTACACTATACTTTGTATTTATATGGATTTGTTTTTTATGTGCAAATAATCATGAAAATAGAAAAAAAAATTAGTTTTTTTTTTATTTATTGATTTTTATCCCAAATGATTCGTTTTCATTTTTATACTCTCATTCAATGTGTTTAATATTTTTTTCTCTATAAATTCATATTAAATTCTGGGTTTATTTTTGATACAGGATTCACAATATATTCTTATTCTTATAGAAAAATCATTCATAGTTTTGTGATTTGTTTTTGTGTTGTTCATTCACACAAAATGCACAGTTTTGCTTATTTTTTTTTTCTTTCCAAATTTGCTTAAATGTGCATTTTCACTATATGTGCAATTTTATTCAAAATAAATTTTGTTTTTTTTCTTTCCTGGTAAAAACATGTATGATTTATCAAAAACATCATATAAAGATAAAAAAGGATTTTCAAACGTAAAAGGATTTTATTTTATTGTACTGAAAAAAATAAACATCACACGAGTACATAATACTTATATCCTCTCTGTATATATGATTTGCGGCTAAAAATTTCAATGTATTAAAAATTCTAATTGAATGTATATATGTACACCATAAAATGCGCACCCACCATTCTCTTACGTCCTTTTTCGATAAAATTTATATACATATATCGAGTCAACTACTGTTGTGTGTGTACAATAAAAACAGAAAATTCATATTATGTTTGTGTTACTTTTATAAACCTTTTAGCTAAAAATTCTCATGTGCTCTTTATGTGTAAATTCATTTAAATTGCATACGTGCAAAACACACAATAATAATGATCGAATTTTCATTAAAAGTTTCTAAATCGCTACAGGCAGATGTTTTTTTTTACAGAGATATGATCTAACATTGGATTATTAGAGGAAAAAGCTATGCTCATGAAGTTCATTATTGAAATTGATTTTGCAATACAAAAAAACAAAAACAAAAACAACCAGGATAATATTAATTATTATTAGATTGACACTTTTTCATAATCATCCTGTGTGTGTGTGTGTGTGTGTGTGTGTGTGTGTGTGTGTGTGTGTGTGTGTGTGTGTGTGTTGTGTGTGTGTAATAGAATACATATGTGTGATATCCTCTAGATTTTGTTAATTTTTTGTGATGTAATGTTACTGATAATATATTTAAGGATATATTTGCTGTGTTTGTGTGTTTGTGTGTTTTTTTAAATTCAGTAATTTTAATATCATTAAAATATATATATAATATAATTTTTATGGCCTAATAAACTGATTTAATAATTGAATTTTGAGGTTTTTAATGCACATATGAAAATGACAGATTATAAATATTTAAAAGTTTTTTTTTCTTTTTAATTATGAAAATTATATAATGAACTGATTGATTGTGAAAAAAAAAATCTATTTACATATTTTGGTTTTACAGTATTTTATGAATTTTAATACGTGATTTATTATAGGTAATTTATATATAATCTAATTAGATTACATAATTATGTATGTATATGATAATTTTTAATTCGAAAAAAAAGGGAATCGCGCTTACGTTCTATTAAACTTTATTAATTTTCATAAATTGTATTTTGAGATTAGTGGTTTTTTGATTTTCTATGAAAATTGATAAAAATTGATATTTCATTGATATTTCATGAAATTTACAATAAAATTGAAGAGCTTTTATGTTTCCATAATCTTTATTTACATGAATAATTACTAAATTTTAATTAATTTGTAACAGTATAATTTTAATTGTACAGAATGTTTGTATATAAAAATATTAGAGTTTATGCATATGGTATACAAATATAATACTTGTACTTTATCGATAAACATTCTTATTCCACGTAATATGTAAAAGTATAACAATATAAAAACAGAAAAATAGTTCTTATAAAGTTCTAAAGAGAATTGAAGAACTATGTGCTTCTCAAAACCAAAGAAAGTATTTTCTTATGAAATTGCCAACAATTTCGACTATTTTTTTCAATCGTTGTCGATTATTTGACCAATTATATTTTCAAAAAAAACATTTTGAAATTTTAAACAAAACTAAATTGTACTTAGATTAGATTAAAGTAAGGCTGCTGTTGCACTTCGACCTTTACAGATCTCTTGTACAGCCCGTGCTTCTCATAGATTTAGGTTTTTTATAAATCCCAAGATTCTATTCGAAGGTGCGCACCAGATTTCCTCAGGTTTGAGGAAAAATTGGTGCATATGTTGAGCGGACAGTACACAGTGATAAGTCCCGTGATTGTCCTTAACTCGTTTCTATTGAGGTTGATAAGTTTCCTAGCAATATTAGTCGAAGGTTTAATAAATTCCTTCGCTTGCTTGTTACCGGGAGTTTTTTCCTAGTAGGAGGTGCACCTTTTCAACTCCTGATTTTTTTATAGAATATACCTAGGTATATTGTACTTCATTTCTTAAAGTGAAAATTACAAATCTTCTCTATAAAATGACTTACGGTCACGAATATCATTTTTTCAATCCTTGCATTGAAACACACAATATTCATGACGAATTTTATTGGCACTGAATCACGAAATATCGTCTTTTTTTTTTTAATTCAATTTATTTTAACTTATAATTTGATGAAGTAATCGATCATTTTTCAAACTGTGTACTTTGAGGTCAACAAATATTTATTTTTCAATCAATTTACAAAATTAAATTTAAAAATGACCGTCATAAAAATTCATTTATCATTAATTAATTGAATTTTAACTATCATATTTTTCTCCTTTTTTTTCCATTTTCAATTAAATTGCTTTTATTTTTGTAAATAAAATTGAAAGTAAACTTAAATTGTATGAGTATTTTTTTTTAATTACATATTCTAATATTTTTCATTTGTCATCTAAAATTTACGATTGCATTTTACTTATATTATAAAATAAAATTTATTTTTAATTTGCAAATAATTTTAAAATATTCTTCTTTTAATGAGATTTTAATTTTCTATTATTATTTGTTTTCTTCAACAGATTCTAGTCTATATGCACATTATGTGTTCAAAGCATTCGATGTTAATTGTAATGGAGCAATTAGTTTTCGGGTAAGTTTATATATTTATATACTTAAAAAATATTAATTACATTTTTATGTTTATTATAGAAATAAAAATTTAATTTAGAATCCATTTTATTATTATAAAATTGAAATTGCTCATCGTGTTTTGTATAAAAGGACATAATAAATTTATTTAATTATTAAAATTGTGTGTACAAAACGAAACAGAATTATTCATACGCAAACTACTCGTACTACACAAAAATTATAATAATACAAGGATGTTTCTGTCGTTTATTCTCTAAATAAAATAATAATAATTAAAAATGCTCGACTTCTTAATTAATACTTAATATAACGAAGCTCAATAAAACTTTCATTTTCCATCCCTAATATTTTTTTCTTGATCCTTACTCTAAAATTCCGCTGAATTTCCTATTCGAAGGGTCCAAGAATAGCTTTTATTCGCATGAATAAAAATTACACTCAATAAATACATCCCCTGTTATATGTATGTAAATTGCCATATTTAACGTACAATTTTTCAAAATCTATATTCAAATTATATTAAAATTAGACTTTCAAATTTTACGATTATAATCTCACACACCATCACAACAAAATTTTAACATTATTCGTTTTTGAACATGAGAATTTTTCTATCGAGAAAAAAAAAATATGGTAAAACACACAAAATTTTTATTAAACTTACAATGGTATAGGTACTAAGCACTTGATTAATTGTACATTCAAATAAAATCAAAAGAAGAAAAAGAAAAACAAATTACAATGAATTTTATTTGTCGAATTATTTTTATTTTATTTATATAAGTTCTATTTTTGGAATGTTGATTTTCACCTTAATTACATTTTAATATAAGCTACCTTTCAACTTAAATGAATATATATAATACGAATTTTTAACGGTATACGTTTGCTTAAGGCAATTTAAAAAACTATTTAAAAAAAAGGATTTGAAAACTTGGATTTTATTCAACTTTTATAAAGTTTTTTCTTTCTTTTTATATTTTTAACATTTTTCAAGAATTCCTATTTTTTTATTCTTCTAAATTTTCATTTAAAAAATCCTTTGATTTCTATGAAAAGATTCTTTTGTTTGTTCTAAAACTTTATGAAAAAAAAAAAAAAAAGATTTTCTTTTCAACTTTTTCTAGTTCTAAAGCAGATTTTATTATAAAAAATTTTTTCTTTTCCAAAATTTAATAATTTCCTTAAATTAATTAGCAGGAAAAAATTTTGTTTTTCATTTTATTTTAAAACACAAATTATAAGAGAAATTTTATGTGAAGAAGAAGAAAGTAGGTAACAGGAAGAAATATTAAATTTCAATTTAAATTCGCAAAATGATGACTTTTTTTTTTTAATGAGAAAACACAAAAATTAATTTTTTTCATTAAACATAATTGTGTTTTTTTCTCTATGGTAAATTCATCATTGAAATACCACTTTTTTACATACATAGTAATTTTTTTTTCTTTCTGGAAAAATAAGGATAATGTCAAACAAAAAAAAAGAAAACATACATTTTTTTTTTTAATCATCAAACAAACTATATAAGGAAGAATTATATGGCATAAAAAATATATAATCATCATTAAGTCACTTATTTTTTAATTAAAAAATCAATTTTACAACATAATTTCTTTTTTCTAGAAAAAAGTTTTATACAAATATTTTATGATAAAATATATTATGCATTATTAACATACATACATAACATACATATGTATATTTTTACTACCTGTGTATTTTACATTATTTAATATGATTTAATTTTTAATATTTTTTCTTCTTCTTTTTTTAATTCATTTTTCTACAGGATCTTCTAGTCACTCTTTCAACATTATTACGTGGCTCTGTATATGAAAGATTACGTTGGACTTTTAAATTATATGATTTAAATGGTGATGGTTGTATAAGTCGAAGTGAATTGGGTGAAGTTATTTTGGCTATACATGAATTAATGGGAAGAAGAGCACATCAACCAGAGGATGATAGAAAAGCAAGAGATCAGGTAATTAAAATATTTTAATTTTATTATAACTAGTACAGGTGTTTTATATCTATATGTATCTCTGTATCTATGTATCTATGTAATACGTAGGTACTATATGTAAAGGTATTAATTTATCATTATCATCATATGAAAATACATAACATAAAAAAGATACTTCCTGTCTAAATATGTGTATGGGATGTTAAATAAAATTTAGATTTTACGATATATACTTTTATTATAAATGATAATATAAATATAGTAGTTAAATTGCCTCAGGAGAATACATATAGATATATATTTACATATGTAGATATCATACGAAGAAAATTATTATAGTTTAGTTAATTATTTATCATTAAACACATCAAAATTGAAGAAGATAGGCAAAAAAGCCTTTAGATATGAATATACATATCTTACTATATATAATGAGAAGAATGAAGAAGAAAGAAAATTGAAACTAAAATAAAAAAAAATCTCTTTTGAACGGAAACTATTATGGATAAATCCTGTGAGAGAATTACCAATATTGTGGGAAAGGATCTTTTATATTAAAGTATTCCTTGAAGTAGGAATAGAGAATATACTTATATGTACACATATATTTATAATTATGTATCTATTTTTATAACTGTTCGTACTTAATTACCTGAAATAAACATTTTTGTTTTATTTACTCAAGCTATATAATAACCTTATCGTCGGCCTAACTCGCAAACCTCGTAAGTGAATTTTTGTAAATTTTACAGTAGACAGAAAAAAACTGTTTATTTTAGACATATACGTACATACAAACAAGCATTTCTTTTTTTAAAATTACTCAATAAATAGAAAGTAATAGGAAGGCCTGATATTTCAAAAAGCTGCGTAAATTTATAATTTACCAAATAATACCAAAAACGTTATTTTTGAAAAAATCAGACTTACGAGGTTTGCGAATTAGGCCGACGTTATGTTTATCTCTTGAATATCACATAATTTTTGTCCTTATTAGAGCTTATATACCCAGGTCGAGAGTAGAAACCTATTTGCATCAATTTCAATTAGATTTGATAATATCTTTCGATTTATTAAAAATCTAATGGAACATCTATGTACATTATCAATGGTTTTTACTTATACAAGTACTTTTAAAGAATTTTTAATAAAACTTCATGTAGATACATTATCTTTTATGTTTGACACAAATTTCATATTTAAATCAATTTAAATATGAAAATGGAAAATGTGAATTCAGCTAATTTCACATTTAAAAATAAAATCTTTTTCAAGAAATATTAGAGATTACATCTGTTTTCATATTTTTCTTACAAAAAAAAAAAAAAAAAAAAAAAAAAAAAAAAACCAACATTATCATCAATTTTTAATTTTTACTCCCACATGCACCAAATCTCTACTACATAAGTATCTTATTTGCATCCTTTGCAAACCTATATACATACTTATTTTCTTTGAAAATTTTTCTTATGTTTGCAAATATTCTTAATAAATATGGATGGATATTTTCCCCCTATTTAGATAAAATGTCAAGAGAATTTTTTTTTTTTTAAATATCAAAAAGGCAAAACTCTTTCTTACACTTAATAAAACAGAAAACAGACAAAATGCAATGTTGGCAAATTGTAAACATACGATACATTATTATGTTTGTGTGGTGGGTGAACATTCTTTGAATTTAATTCAAAAATTGTATCTTTTCAACCATCATGTACTTTGAAAAAACTTTTTCATTAATAAATATATCGTACATGATGACTGACATTCGATAGGGGATTAAAAATATCTTTTGCTTTTTCTAAAATGAAGGAAAAATTTATTTTTCATACACACATATACATACGTACGTATTTTTTTTTCTTGAAAATGCACTTAGTTTATTCACTTGAAAAGAAAGATGAATAAAAATAAGAAGAAAAATGTTTATGCTGACTCATGTTAAAAAAGGCATTAGAAGACCAAAGGATATTAGTAAGTAATCATAAAATCATTAATGGAGAAAATAATGTTTTTTGAGATATGATTTCCTTTGTGAATATCTATTTTTTTCCCATATTATTTTAATTATCTAATCAAATTTCATATTTCTTTTGAAGATAAGAATAGAATAATTTAATTTTATATTCTTTAATTTTTTTTTTCAATCTTATAATTATTTATTTTGTTGTCTGTATGTGTTTTTTTTTTTCATTTTTATTTTCAGGTGGATCGGGTTTTTCGTAAATTAGATTTAAATCAAGATGGTGTTATAACAATAGAAGAATTTTTAGAAGCATGCTTAAAAGATGATTTAGTTACACGTTCATTACAAATGTTCGATACTGGTCTTTGATGACAACCAGATGAAAAAGTATTTAGTAATAAGAATAAAAATACAATTTCGTTAATCGATCTTTAAATATAAAAGATAATTTAAAAACAAAAACAAAAACAAACAAACAAACAAACAAAACAATATATGTTTAATGAATTAACAAATAAAAAAAAAATTTAGGAAAAGAATAGAAATTATAAAAATAAATATTATAATAATTCTAGATTTTTAATGAAATTAATTATTTAATTAAGCGATTATTATAAGAAATAAAATTAAAAATATTTGTGAAATGTTATAAATGTAACAATTGAAGAGAAAAAAAAAATAAATATCAAAAAAGTAAAAAAAAAATTAATACAAAAAATCTCAGTTTTTTTTTAATTGTGTGTGTAGCAGATTTTCATTTTCTTTTTAAGTTTGAAATTGAAAACTAAACAAACAAAATAATGAATAACGGAAAAAAATAACAAATTTCTTCAAAAGAAAAATGAATTCGCTTGAAAGCTTTTATTTTTTTTTTTTTATTTAATTTCAAATTGAATTTCTTTTAATGCTTTAAAAATTATGTGATTTCAAATTTTTCTTCTATTAGAAAAAAAAAAAGAAAAAAAAAAGAAAATTCATCAAATATAGAAAATAAATCAAGTGTAAAGTTAAATTAACAGTAAATTGTTATATCATTTGTGAAATTTATTTTTTCTTTTTTGAACTTGTTTTGGTCAAGATAAAAATTTCAAAAAATCAAAAACGTAATAAAATTACATTTTTATTGATTTAAAAATGGTTACATAAGAAAAATAAAATAACAATTTTTTTTTACATGATTTATTTTGGGTAACTTTATTTTTTTCCTAGAATTTTTTTTCTAAAAGGTCAAATAAATTTCTCCGAAAAGATGAAAGAAATTTTTAAAGCTAAACAAAATAAATTTTAATCAAGCAAAACTATAAACTTTTATATAGATATTCGTATATCAGTAAATTTTCCAAGAAAATATGATACTCCCTTTTTTTTTTTTTCTTAGAAAACTCAAACTTCTTAGATTTTTTTTTTTGGTTGGTAAATTTTCATTTTAAAATTGAAAAAAAAAAAACATGAATCAAATATTTAAGGATTTTAAAAGTCACTTAATTTGTAATATCTTAGACTATCATTATTAAAAAATTAAATTCGTATTAGGTATATGAAATGATGTTAAGGATAATTTTAATAGAAATCTTATATTTTTTAAGTAAGCTATATCCATCAAAGATTCATGTGCCATAATTACAATAAAAAAAATTTATTTCATAATTTAAAACTTTAAAAAACCAGATAAAAATTAGGCTTAGAAAAAAAAAGGTTAATATTAAATGTGTTATATAAATGTATAATTGTAAATTGTATAGGAAAAGGCTTATTAAAAAAAAAAAATTAAAAAAATTTATAAAGTTAATTAAATTTGTAAAACGATCCAAAAGAAGAAAAAAAAAAGATAACAAATATTGTCATTTATATTCTGTCCTGTATTTTATGTATGTATACTCGTATGTGGTGGTATGATATTATAATTATTTTAATGTAATTTTTCAATAATTTAATAATTTTTTTTTTTTTTAGTAAAATAATTAAAAAATTAAATATTATGTCCAAAAGGTAATTTTTAAATTTAAACGAATGATGATAATACATATAACGTATATTATTATGTAATTTATTACTGTTATTATATATCTATTTTTAAAAAATTTAAAACGTATATTTAGATACAATTAATTATGTAGAAGTATAATATTTTATGCCTTTATTTACGATTCCTATAGTAATTATGAAATTTTATTAAATTAAGTGTTAATTAATGTAAAACATTACGTGAAAAAAAATATATAAATATATATACGTATATTTGACAACAAATTCTTTAATTTATTATTTTTATTTTTTTTTTTCATGATGAATGGATGTACACTTTATTTTCATAAATCACTTTAATTTCAATTTTAATTTTCTTTTTTCGTTTTTCCTTTTCAATATTTTTTTTTTTTTAAACGCTTAATTCAGTTTTTATGTAATTTCAAAAGTATATTAATTTAATTAAATTACACAATTATTTTTATCTCTGATGAATCCTGTAGCTGAAAAGCAATTTAATGAATTTACATAATTAAAAAATGAAATTTCAAAAAAAACGTTAAAAAACAAAATTTTTATAAAAATACTGTACAAATTTTTTGTTAAGTTCGAGAAAAAAGTAATTAAATTCGATTTTTTTTTTTAAATATGTGCTTTTTAAAATAAATTTTGCCTTTTCTATATTTTGTTAAAAATAAAAACATTATTCCATGTATTCACATGCCAATAACTTATTTATATTTTTCATTTCATTAT
This sequence comes from Bombylius major, assembly GCA_932526495.1. Classification (NCBI taxonomy): domain Eukaryota; kingdom Metazoa; phylum Arthropoda; class Insecta; order Diptera; family Bombyliidae; genus Bombylius; species Bombylius major. The sequence continues at coordinate 20,062,323 of OW052042.1, read as the reverse complement.
TTTAATTTTTTATTTTCAATACACACACAAACAAACACCATCATTTACATTGTTATCATTAAAATCAGATTGTAAATTCATGAAAAAATTTTGGGCTAAAGAAGAAAAATACGAAATATTTATTTTCATTTAAATTTTATTTTAATCAATATTTAAAATATTTATATCCTATGTTTAAAATTTTCTCGTTATTGCTACTTTTTTATTGTTGTTTTTTTTTTGCAATTAAAAAGAAATAAATCAATTTGTTTTTTTTTTTCATAAAGTCTGAAAATTTTTTTAATTTATTCAAGTAAATTATTTCACTTTAATCTGATAGTTTTTGTTTCTTTGTTTTTTGCTTTTTATCACTTTTTTTTAAAATAAATTGTGTTCAATATAAATCCTTTGTATTGTGTCCTTTTTCAATGAATTTTAAATTGAAAACAATGAATAAAGGTTAGGAAAAAGTGGGTAAATTACGGCTAGATTAAAAGAAAATGTATATAAGTACATATATATGTACGAGGGTTGCCTTTTAAAGTTTTTAAAAAAATAACGAAAAAAAACAAATATTTGGTTGAAAGTCATTTTATTGTTTTTCAAAATTTTCGCCTTTAAAATCTATACACTTTTGCATTTCCTCGATCGAATTTTTGAGCATTTCCTTACACCAATTAATACGACCCTTTTTTAGTGTATATGTATAAGGTAAAATATGCGGAATCCAACGAGAACAGATCTTTTTCACGGCTAAATGTTCGTGTAAAATCGAATGCGCTGCAGTCTTTGAAATGCCTAGGGATGCCTCAAACTCACGGTAGGTCACATGCCTATCCTCTTCAATCATATTGCGTACAGCATCGATGTTTTTGGGAACCAGAACTGATTTTGGTCGACCTTCGCGAGATTCATCGCTGACAGAAACACGACCACGACGAAATTCTGCAAACTAGTTGTAAACAGTCTTTTCTGATGGTGCTTCATCGCCAAAAGTTGAACGAAGGACTATTCAAAGCATTCTTGTTGATTTAGGCCTTTACGAAAATCGTAAAAAATCATCCAACGAAAACCTTCACGTGAAATTTCCATTTTTACTTAAACCTCATTTTTTTAAACACTTATTATAAATAAACTGATCAATGAATTTCTGAGATTTCACTGATTTAACAATAAAAAATGTCAAATTGTACAATAAAAGAAATGTCGCATACCAATGGTGCCATCTAACAGTCGTTTGTAAAAACTTAAAAGGCAGCCTACGTATAATATGTAATATGTATGTAGTTAAGCATATACTCATGCAGGAATTGAGTTCAGAATATTAGGGGCAGTGGTAATGTCATTATATAAATATGTAAGGAATGTAAGGATATCCAGAAACTAGAGTTATGATTTAGGGCACCCTTGAAAATCTTTTATATGTATATAAATATGTACAATACATATGTACATATATAGGAGTATTTCTAGTAGGACTTGTAGTATTTAAGGAAATATACTTTCATTTTAATTTGCGATATTTATTCACTTTCCCCTACATTGCAACGCGTTGTTATTGTAAATGTTTTCTACAAATATAAAAGCTTTTCAAAAACATACAAAGGGTTCATAATTGCAGAACAATGCATTGTCTTAATAATTTAGCTATTTTTTTACAGAAAAAGTAACTTATGTCTCCTGTGGTTAGTGATAGTGTGATAAATTATTTTAATAATAAAAATTAATTAAATTGAAAAGAAAATAAAAATATAAGTACATACTTATGTATTTAAAATTAAAGAAAAAATTTAAAATTTAAATTGAAAAAAAAAATGTATGTATGCTGTTTTGAAAATTTTATAAAAGTCTAATTTGTTAACATATTCTTGCAAATTTTAATTTTAAACAAAAAACAAGAGAAGAAAAAAATACATGTGTAAAATTTTATTAATAAAATAAAAATTAAATTACATATTTTTATAAAATATGTCTTCCAATGACAATTAAAATTATGCGATGTATATGAATTATTAATTTGTAAAAGTACCTATATCTATGTATCTATATAAGTATATGTACATATTATGTATGTACATATATAAAAGATACTGAATTTCTTTATTATTTTTTTTTATTTTTCTGTAATTTCCATCATACATAAGAATTTTAAATTATTTCATTTTAGATGGTTTTATTTTTAAAAAAGTAATTAAAAATTAATTTTTAATTAAGAAATTACATATAATAAATAAATTAAAAATTTAATTAAAAAATTTAACATGTGACATGTGATTAGAAAAAGAAAAATAAAATAAACAAAGAAAAAAAATTGTGGTGTAAGTACTCATATATACAAATAAATATGGCTATAAATGTTTTAGTTGATGTATGACAGGGTATTTGGCCAAAAAAATATATATACGTATGTATGTACATACATAATATATAAATTTATAATATAAAAAGAATATATATTAATAATTAATAAAAAATATGGATAGTAAAATAAAATGATTAATTTCCTTTCTTAATATTCGTTTATTTTCGATAATCGAGGGAAAAAAAATTTTGAAAATTATGTAATGTCTGTAATGTATGTATGTATATAGCAAAGAATAAAACAATTAATTCGTTCTATTGTTAGATTTATCGCAAAATAATTAATCATCATGTCTACTATGAAAAATGCCCTAGAATCTATAACTAAATAAAAAAAATTAAAAATAATTGATGATTATAATTATGCATTCGAGAAAAAAAAAAAAAAGGAACATGTGAAGAATATAATTAAAATGAAGTAGATACTCATAATCCATTTTCATTCTCAATTCATTTATGTAATAAAAAAATTATAGCTATCATTCAATTTCAATACGCTAATTAAAAATTTATTTTTAATGAAAAAAAAAAAAATTATTATGAATTTTAAAAGTTTTAAATTTTAATCAAAAATATATTCTGAAATTGTAGATTTTTTTTTTAACTTACAAAAATGCTTTCTAAATTAACAATAAAAAAAGTTTTGAATATGTTAATGTACATAATTGTAAAATTTTGTAATTTTTTAAATTAATTCTCATTTTTTTTATCTCTTTTTTAATGATTAAAAATTTTAAATTTTTCATGTTTTGTTCGGAACAAATTCTAAATCAAGAGAAAAAAAATAAAGAATTATTTCTGTGGTCACATTCGCAAACCGCTTAAGTCGACATAAGCATCTTCAGACTTAAGCGGTTTGTACTTGTGGCCACAGATTTATTGGAAATAAATATATTAAATAAAAATACATATTTAAAAAAAAAAACGTTATCATCACTAACAAGTAACAACTAATAAAAGAATGAAAAAAATATTAAAAAACACCAATAATTTAGATAGTTACGCCAATTAAATTTTATAAAAAAAATTGTTAAACACGAAAAAATAAAAACCAAAATCAATAGAAAAAGTAAGAAAAAAAAGAATAAATTACTTAAGAAATAGTATTCATTAAAACTCGTTAAGAAAATTCAAAAAAAGACAAAAAACAACAGCGAAATTCAAGAAGCAGAAAAAAAGGGTTTAAAACAGAATTTTAAAACAAAAAATTGAGTTTTTTAAAATGAAAAAATAAAAAAAATATATAGGTAAATAATCAAGCAAATTATGAATTTCTTAACATGTTGGCTACCAATATGCTAGAAGGGAACACATTAAATTTTCTTTCCTAGGAATCATCACATATGTATGTATATGTTTGTATTAACATGGTTAAAATATAGTTAAAATTTTTTTTTTCAAACTTCCATTTGAAACTTTAAAATTAAAGCTAACTATACCTAGTACATACCTACAAATGTATGCATATTGCATATCCCAAGCAACTTTTTGTACCAAAAATTTTAAAATTTCAGGTAATGTGCACACATGAATGGGCCAAAACACACTGGGGATGATTACAACCGTCTGATCCAATTAAAAACCGGTTATTACAACTAATTCACCTATAATAACCGGTTTTTAATAGGATTGCGACGGTTGTAATCATCCCCAGTGTATTTTCACCCAATAGAAGGCAAAGGAAGTCTAGTGTCCACTAAAAAATAAAGTTATCTGATTTCTTTCTTGAAAGTTTTAAAAAGCTATCTTTGCTTTTGAAAAGTGGATTTTGCGAAAATCGACCTGAAATATTATTTACTAAAACCATTATCTCTATATGAATGACACTACTGTCTGTGGTCATGTCCATGTCCAAATATATTATGTGGTGGCATAGGATGTAGGAGCATATTATGTGAAAACATAAGTTTCATGTCTAATTTCAATACATATTTGCATTTTGCATTCAAAAGCTTCACAATAAAGTTAATAGACACTTTTAAAACATAAATTCGTACAAATGGTTGCTTTGAGACATTTTATTTTAAAAAAAAAACAAAATAATAATAATAATAATAAAAAATACTGTTATTTTTTTAAATAATCTAAATACGATAAGTATCTAAGATACTTGCGTAAATATTTTGTTTTTATTAGTTTATAAAAATAATAAAATAATAATAAAAACATATGTAAATTATATATTTAAGAAAATAAAAACACAACTAATGTAAAAATTTATGAATGAATGTACGTATTAAAAGTAATAATAATAATAAATTCTTATTTTCTATTAAATTAAAAATAAATTATATGAATGTAATAAAAATGTGTTAGAATAATTTCATTTCTCCCTAAAATAATTTGAAAATGTATTCGTCCTTTAATTCTTTAATATCCTTTTTTTCAAACTTTGTTATGGTTTTTTTATTCTGGTTTCGATATAATCTACATATATATAAGTATATATATTTTTTTTTATATGGCTAATATCACTTAATTTTATTGTTAAATAACAATTTACAATGAAAGAAAACTTTTCTGAATAATTAAATCATTAAATCAAAGATTTAAGTGTAATAAGTTAAATGATGGAAAGTTTAGATATGGTCCTACTCCTACATACTACATAGGGATTTTAAAATTGGGCGTTACGTTACTCTGTTCAATTGTTACGTTTTTCTTTAGGCATTGTGCCGTCACAAACAAGGAAATATAGTACTTAGTACACCACTCTTGAAACAACGACGTCACTGTTTCGAAACACGGATTACTTTAAAGGCACACTATTGGCCACAATGACGTGACTAGGTCCCGACCGAATGTGACGAAGAATTTTAGTTGCGAGATTCATTTGCCCTGCATTTGACGCGTGATGATGACGTTGTAACTTGTAGGTCTTTTTAAAATCCAGGAAATTCGGTTGAATATTTTTGAACAAAACTAAACCCGAAAAATAACGAAGATTAATTAAAAAACAAAATATTTTTGTCTTGAAAGTTGAAATGAAATTGTAATTTGTAATGTGATTGTGATTGTGAATGGCCTATTTTACACGATGCGACTTGTCGAATACGACTCTCTCGAACACGACCTTATTGGAAAGAAGAGCGAAGAGTATTGTGTAATGTGTTGTGTTGTGAATTTTGATGTGAGATAGACGATAGACCCACTGATATAAATAGACTGGATGAAACAACTGTAGAAAACACCATACTGTAAAAATGGGACAACATTTATATTGTTGTCTCACTCTTAGGGAATTCGTCATGTTTCAATGAACGAAGAATGATTTAAACATTTGATATTTTCAAAAGATAGATGGAGGCACAATTTTCATTTAAATTAAAATGAAATTAACTAGATTTGAATTAAAATTTAATTTAAATTCGATAAAAATCAAATTGTCCTTAAATAAATCAGTAACTTATTGTAATTACGTTATTTCAATGGGAGATTTTTCAACGTTTTTAAATTTGAATATATTCAAATTTGACAGCTTTGACAATCAATGAGTGAAAGTGAGATGGGTAATTGAATGAACGAAAATAATGCATATATATGTTTCATTCTTAGGGAATTAACGAAATTTGTCTTGAGCCCACATGAAACAAGAAGTTGTACAGTCCATATTATATATAAACATTAAGTCATTGATTACTAGCTTAAAAGACAGCAAATTAATATCAGTTTGTTGTACAACAATATTTTTACAACAACTTCAAAACAAAATACAAAAATCCATCTAACAATTGTAGTGCCGTGTAAAATAGGCCAATGTGTTATTATTTCTTACCAACAGTAGTTTGTCTTTATAAAATATTTTAAAAATAAAAGACGTTACGTGGATAAGAAAATAACCACTTCCGGATTGTTTCACTTGAAGTTGGCTTCATGTTGATTTCCATGATTTGACGATTTGTTCTAAAAATATCCCACAATTTCAAATATTTCCTAAATTCAGGTCGCGTGGTGTTTTGCTGTAGCTGTACTATTTTTTTTAAACTTCAATTCAATTAAAAGTATAAAAGTGGTAGTAGGCAAGGCAGCCATATTGTGATTTGTGAGGTTTTGTCAAATGTGAGTATTATAATTTTCATATTTACTGTGAGGAATTTATTTATTTTATTTTCATAAATATTTATAAAACTTTAATAAAATGAAATTTTTCAAATTATATTTGTAAAATTTTATAAAATTAAAAGTGTGCACAAATGTATTTTGCCAAAATTCGGCATTTAAAAAAGCGAAATTTTTGAAACAAACTTAGAACATTTTATAAATTTCCTTCATTTCATTTTTCTTTCTACATTTCACACAAAGTAGTTTTTTTTGTTAATTTTGAATTGTGAGAAAGAAAAAGACGAGAAACTTTAAAAGCAATAAATTTTTAAACAGTGAACGAGAAAGAAAAAGGAGATATCGTCGAAGTGTAGTAAGTGATTGTGTGTGTATGCAATGTGAACAAAAATTTTTGTTTTGTGAAATATATATTTTTTTTTTATTTTAAACAAAAGAAAAGAAGCAAAAAGAAGTACCATTTTTTTTCTTTTAGAACATCATCGTGGTCTAAAAAAAAATTTTTTTTTTTTTGTTCTATGGGACGCGTTTTTCCTTTCCTACGAAAATAAGTGAAAGAAAAAAAAAATTTTTTTTTGGTACAAAGAGAAACCCCAATTTTAATTTAAAAAAAAAAAAAATATAATGAAAATAGTTTAATAAAATTTATTATAATTTTTTTAGTTTTGTTTATTTGTAGATACAATTATAAAACTTTACAAGAAAATATAAAAACTGAAATTAAATAGGAATTTCTTTTTTGTATTATGTTAGATAAGAAATAAGTGAGAAGAAAAAAAGTGTGTATTCATCAGAAAAAAAAAAGAAAAAAAAGTGGAGTAGCTACATTACAGAGATTACAAATGAAATAAAAAGGAACAAGAAATAACTTTTTAAAAAAAGTGAATTAGTTAATAAAATTTTGTTGAAAAAACTTCATATATATATTGTGACAAAAGAATAAGTAACAACAAAAATTGGCTTTTGTTTTTTTCATCTAAAATAAATCCTTTTCTAAAAAAAACCAAAAAAAAAAAAAAAGTAATATTGAACTTCTTATTGGGGAAAGTTCAAACAAAATAACCAGCTACTGACTGGAAGTAATATGAGTAATGCTATTAACCAAAATGGAACAGGTCTAGAGCAGCAGGTAAATTAAATATTTTATCATTAAATATTAACATCCTATTATTATTCATCTTTTTATTGTTATTTTTTTTATTTTTTACATACAAATTATATTTTTGCTTGTTCATATCTTATTCGCATGGTAACTATAAATCTAAAAGGGTCCATAGACGGGTATAACGTTTGTACAATCGTAATTAGAAAAAAAACCATGAGTGATTAGATTAGATCATAAAAACGATAGGTATAATATGACAATATCCATCAATCCTAAATTCCAATCAATATAATGCTAAAATTATCCATGAATAACTTTTGTATTAAGAAAATATATACATAAATGGTAGCACACATTTTTATAGTGTACGGTTTACTTAAGAAGGCATTTTTCTAATCTCTAATTTGAACAAAAAAAAAAAAAGGAAAGAAAAAAACAAATGAATTGTGCTAAATAAGCAAACTGCTGATTACTACCGCTCAGTATAATTTCTTGTCACGTTTTGTGACACAATAAATTACAAATTCAACATATAACATATAATAATGAAGCATTTAACTGCATTTATCAATGATTTTTCACATGATGATAAAAGAAGATGTAGTGTAGCACACACCAGTGCAGCTTTATGAACATATAATAGAGCCTACATGAATTTCAACACAAAATTATCATCATTATAATTTTTTTTTTCTGTCACTTTTACACTACAAACTTTAAATAGCTTACACACTCTAAACTAAGAAGTAAAATAAAAATTAAAGAAAAAATAATAATAAAAATGAAGTAACATACATACATAATTTACCTTATAGGTAAAAGATATAAAGGTACCTACATTTTAAAATACAGCACAAAATTCATTCATTTGAGTATTCTTAAGTTTTCATTTTTTGCGGTCATTGATTTCCCTTTTTTTCTTTTTTTTTCTTCTTCTTATTTTTTTTCTTTTCTGCCTTTTCTTGTTCGTTTTTCAATAATTTTTATCATTTTCTTCATTTGCTTTTTCAACATCATAATCAAAAAAGAAATGTGCTTAGAACAATTTTATTTTTTCATTTTGTAATTATTGTAAAGCATTTTTTTCAGTACATGCTGTTTTCTTTTTTTTCTCATGTCAAGTTGAAGTAAAATTTGAAAGGAGAAAAAAAAACTATTAATTAATTTATAACATGCTTTAATTTTTTTTATATTATGTATGTGTATTGTACACGTGTACAGGGTGTCTTAAACATGAAACACATTGTTTGATATTCTAATTAGGAATGTGAATACATATTCAAATTGACGATATACATACTTACGCGATTTCAAGTTCAAAGTTATATCTATCTACATACATAATTGTATTTATATATATATGTACATACATATATACTTTTTATCTACTTACTATGGTGATAATAATATTACCTGTATACTTTTTGAATGATAGGTATATAATATATATCTATATATATCATCCTTTTTTTGACCTTGATATTTTGAATAAAGAATTTCTACTACAAATTTACTTAATAGTTTTTATTGTTTTAATTCGTTTTTATTTTTTAAGAACGTAGAGAGAAAAAAAAATTTCTTACATAATTAAGTAATTTCTAAAATTGAAAGTACATATGTAGATATTTTTATTTATTGTTGTTTTATTTATATTTTGTTAAGGTTAACTAAATACATATTTAATTATTAAAAGGAAGATAGACAAGCAAGTGAAATAAATAAAACATAAAAAAAGAGTAATTGTGGTTCAATATTCGAAAAAAAATTTCCATTTATTACAAAAACAATTGAATATTGGAAATGTTATGAATACTTAAATTTAAAAAAAAAATGTTTCTTTTCAGATTGCTGGTCTGGACTTGAATGACGGCAACACCGATTGTGGTAGTCCCGTCAACAATTCATCAAGTACAAGTACTGCCGCACGTTACATACCACCGCATTTAAGAGGTGGCAATCTTGATTCATCGGATTCCAATAACGATACAAGAGATTCAAGAGGAGGTGACGACCGTGATCGTGAACGTGATTATAGAAACGATAGAGACCAAGATAGAGATTATAGAGGAGGAAACAACAGTGATTATAGAAGGTACATAACAAAAAAAAAATTAATTTAAATTTAAATTTTAAAAAAAAAACATATTAACAGGGGTGGAGGAGGAGGCGGTGGAGGAGGAAACAACGATCGGAGGTTTAATAATCGTGATCGCATAGATCGCGGTGCCGATTTTGGAAACTTTTCAAGGCGACGTAACGACGATAATTATCAAAACGGTAAGTTATTAAAATTGAAAATACATATGTATGTATTTTTGAACAGTAGATTATAAATTTGGATTTGACATTTTTAGGTGATGAGAGATATGATAGAAGAGAAGAGTGGCATCGTGGAAGCGGGGGTGGCCGTGGCGGTGGAGGCGGAGGTGGTTCTTCAAGAGGAGGTGGAGACAGAGATCGTGATAGGGATCAATCATTACGCACCAACGATCGTTGGGTTGAACAACCGAATGAGAGACGTAATGAATCCGGTGGGTACGGTGGTAAATGGAAAGAAGAAAAACGAAATGAAGCCTCTGATTTTACAACACTTATGCCACGAGATGAACGCATCGAACAAGAACTTTTCGGTACTGCGAATACCGGTATCAATTTTAACAAATACGAAGACATACCCGTGGAGGCGACGGGAAGTCAGGTACCATCACACATCACATCATTTGAAGATGTTAAGCTGACAGATATTATACGTAACAATATTACATTGGCACGTTATGATATACCGACACCAGTCCAGAAGTATGCAATTCCGATTATAATAAGCGGACGTGATTTAATGGCATGTGCCCAAACTGGATCTGGTAAAACCGCTGCCTTCTTGGTACCAATACTGAATCAAATGTATGAGTTTGGTGCCAGTAATCCACCATCAAATAATCGACCATATAATCGTCGTAAGCAGTTTCCATTAGGACTTGTCCTTGCACCAACACGTGAGTTAGCCACTCAAATATTTGAAGAGGCTAAAAAATTCTCATATCGTTCTCGTATGCGTCCTGCTGTTTTATATGGTAAAATAATTTCATGATGTTTTGAAGTATAAAATATTTAACACAATTTATCATTTTAGGTGGTAACAACACGGGCGAGCAGATGCGTGATTTAGATCGAGGTTGCCATTTGATTGTAGCAACTCCAGGTCGTCTAGAAGACATGATAACACGAGGAAAAGTTGGCTTAGACAATATTCGATTTTTGGTTTTGGATGAAGCCGACCGAATGCTTGACATGGGTTTCGAACCTCAGATTCGTCGTATTGTCGAACAAAGTAACATGCCACCAACTGGTGAACGTCAAACTCTCATGTTCTCCGCCACTTTCCCGAAAGCTATTCAAGAGTTGGCCAGTGATTTCTTGCACAATTATATCTTTTTGGCAGTAGGAAGAGTTGGATCGACATCAGAGAATATCACTCAGACAATTTTATGGGTTGGTGAGCAAGATAAGAGATCTTTCCTGCTTGATTTATTAAGTCCATTCAAGCAAGGTGCCCCAGAGTATTCAAAAGATAGTCTTACATTGATTTTTGTTGAAACGAAAAAAGGAGCTGATGCTCTTGAAGAGTTCTTGTATAACTGTAATCATCCTGTAACCAGTATTCATGGCGATCGTACACAAAAAGAACGTGAAGAAGCATTGAAATGTTTCCGTACAGGTGATTGTCCAATTTTAGTGGCTACAGCAGTTGCTGCACGTGGTCTTGACATACCACATGTTAAACATGTTATCAATTTTGATTTACCATCGGATGTTGAAGAGTACGTTCATAGAATAGGACGTACTGGACGTATGGGAAATTTGGGTTTGGCCACAAGTTTCTTTAATGAAAAGAATCGTAACATTTGCGCTGATTTAATTGAATTGCTTATTGAAACGAAGCAAGAAGTACCCAGTTTCTTGGAAGAGATCATGATGCAAGAAAGACCTCACGGTGGTAACAAGCGCACGGGAAATCGTGGCGGAAATCGATATGGTGGAACTGGCTTTTCATCACGTGATTACCGTCAACCAGGAGGTGGTGGTGGTGGCGGTAATAGTGGTGGAGGTGGAAATCGTGGGCCACCGAATCGAAATGGAGGAGGTGGTGGAGGCGGCGGCGGCGGTGGTGGCGGTAATAGCAACAGCAACAGTGGATATCGTAATGACAACAGCGGCAGTTTCGGTAATGCAAGAGGTAAAATGGATTTAAATTATTAACTAATGTTGAAATTTTATCATACATAATTTTATTTTTCTCTTATATAGGAGGAAATTCAAGCGGTTATTATGGAAATGGTGGTAGTGGTGGCTATGGAGGAAGCTACAGTAATTCATCGTATTCAAAAAATTCATCTCAACCAGGAGGCTATGACTGGTGGGACAATTAAAGAAAGAAAACAATTAATAAATAAAAGCAAATTAAGATAATTTAAAAAGAAAAAATAATAAAAAACAATGAAAAAAAAAAGTAAATAAAACAAACAAAAAATAATGAATTCTTAGAATTTGTATAACAGAAAATATAAAAGAATATTAAAATATGAATAACACACACAGAAAATATAAAATACATAATTTACAGTATACACTCCACACCTATTATCTGTCTGTCTCTAATTAAAGAGATTTAATAACAATTAAATTTTTAAAAGGAAAATAAAAATTTGAAAAAAAAAAAAAGAAAAATCTATGTTAAATTATCTTTATCTGTTGAATTTGAAGAAAAATAAAAAACGAAAGAAAAACATAATGAAATAAAATTGAAAAATAACAATCAACCATATATATACACAACTTTACTATACTTTCCGCGTTTTGATTAAAAGGCGAAATAAATTGAATACATACACAACACATACATAAAATCCAGAAATATTTAAATTAATACTAAAAAAAAAAAAAAAATTAAATTAAAAATGTTAAACATTCATTTAATTATCTCTCTTCTTTCTCTTTCAAGAGAAAAATTTCTATTAAAATTGATTATCACTTTAATTATAGATTTTAACATAATTTTGTTAAAATATTAGTTGAATATGCAAAATTTATAGGAAAAAGAAATTAAAACAAAAAAAAAAGAAGGAATTTTATGCACATTTAATTTAATTTAAAAAATAAAAAAATTCTTAATGGCAAAAAAAAAAACAAATTATTACAAGTAAAAAGTAATGAACTCTACTAAATAGAGGTGAAAACGAAAACAAAATTAGTATGATTCTTTAATTTTATAAGAATTTATATATACATTCAACAATTCATTTTTCAAATAGAAATGCACACAAATTGCATAATTGAAAATATGAAAACACCCGATTGAAACAAACAAAAATTAAGAGAGAATATAATTTATATAATTTTTTTTTTCCATTTATTTTTATTTGTAATATTTTTTTCTTTTTAAATTTTAGAAATATTGGAAGAAGCTTTTTAACTTCTTTTTCTCATCTCTTTTTTTATTTTTTTTTATTATTATTATTTATTATAATAAATAATTATATATGTATAAGAAATTTTCTTTTTCCTATTTACAAAAACAAACGAAAAAAACTAAATGAAATGATTAAATTAAAAATATTTAAAAAGGAAAACAAAAAATGATGGAAATAAAGTGAGAAATTCTATAGATAGAAATCAAAATAGTTTTTTTTTTGTGATTTGTCATGTCACTTCCTAATTGATATACTAATACTCGCGTGAGGTGAGAGAAAAGTTATTTTGGTAGTAAATGTGTTGAAATTTCTTCTCTAAACTTGTTCAACTGACAGATTTTATAAAAGTACACAGGATTTTATTGATAATTATTTCTCTAATTATAATACACGTTATACGTTATACATAGATATTAAAAAAATACATCAATTTAACTTGAATGAATGCTGAATTTCTAAACGTCTATTTGTTTTGCATCATGACTGCAATATGACAGTCACCTGAAAAAATGTATGTTGCGCAGTAGCATAGGCCCTTTTCATTAATACGCAAATTGCGCAAATAAATAACTTCAAAAATGATTTTCCAGTTCAAGTTGCAAAAGCATTAGCTTCATAAATTAAAACTTACAGAGTAAATGATTGCAAATACTTTTCAGAAGTTGCTTTGTTGATTCAGTCAGATTGCAATCAAAAAACAATTTTCAATTTCCAGTGCAAATATTTATGAAACGGGCCATCATAATTATTCACGATTAGGGTTGGACTTTTTCTAAAAAGTATCGAGTACAAGTATTTTGATGAGTACTTTTGAAAAGTAGCGATACTACTTGGTATCGACCGAAGTATTGAGTATGAGTACATGAGTACAAAAGTACTCATGGCAGAGCATGGGTAATCTCAGAATCAAGGAAACGAGCAAAAAAAAAAAAAAAACCTCATATGACAAGTGTATTACCAAACACCCAAAAGCGCCATTTAGTACGGGGATTAGGACGCCTCCTGATCTAAGTATCTACTTGCAAAAAAGTATCGAATACCTAGTAAGTATCGCAAAAAAGTATCGAAGTATCGAGTGAATGTACTCGATACCAAGTACTACTCGAGTACTTTAGTCCAACCCTATTCACGATGCGCTAGTTGCTTGATTTTATCATTGTGAAAAAATCAAATTTGAGTTTTGAAATGGGATGCATGATGGTGAATTTTCGAAAATACCTTTACTTTACCTTTACCTTTACCTTTTTACTCGCGAGATATTTTAACGTGGCTTATAGAACTCACTTCAAGTGAAGATTTGTTGTGAGGTGGCTGTCAGAATACCGATTTCTATCATTCACTTGATTTACAAGTAAGGTGACTGTTAAAATAAGGAATTAAATTCCAAGAGAAACAACTAAATACAACCCTTTTATTTTTTGTTCAAACCCTTAAACAGACCTTTGGTTTTCTAAGGAATTAGGGAGTTTAGAAATACAAAAAAAAGTTCATTCACATTTTTAAATTTGACTTTATTATTATTATTATTTTTGTAAATAAAAAGAAGTATTTTAATATGATTCTTACTTTAAGTTCAATACAAATCTCCAATTGTTATATTTTTTTTAGCTATGTACAATTAAATAAATACAAGAAAGTTTAGAAAAAAAAATATGACAAATTCACATGTTCTTTTACAATAAGTCCAGAAAAAGAGAAGAAAAAAAAATACGATATTTCTCTTAATAACAATGAAGCCTTTGTAAAGTTTGTTTTGCTTTTTCATACATTGATCTAAAATAAAAAGAAAAAAATTAATCATTAATTTTTTCTTTCTTTCTAATTACATTGTGTTTACTTACATTTGAAGTGGATTCTTTTTATCTAATTGCTCTAAAATATATTTAACAAATGCAATAAAATTGACTAAGCTCTCAAGAACACTTGAATCTGGTTGTAACCATGCTGTTGGAAGAGTATTTACAACCAGATTTGCTTTTGCAATTGCATCTTGTTGTGTGCAAACCTTTAAAAACGAAAAAAAAAAAAAAAGAAATTAAAACACTTAAAATAGTAGTTCATTATTTTAACTTTTGTTTTTTAAATTTAGTTTACCCTCATTGCAGATAAAAGATATCTATTGAGTAAAGATGATATTGCTAATTCAATTAAAGTTTTATCAGCAATAACACCCTGCCAACTGAGAATATTACGAAATAGTTTAAGTCCACTACAAAATTGCCTCTGAAAGAATGATGATTTTGCCTCTTGAATTCTATAAAATTAAGCAAAAAAAATTAAATTAAATTAAGTTGAAAAATAAAATGGGAAAAAAAAAGCTTACTTAGACGGAAAAATAGGAATAAAAACATCATTATCCAATGATGATTTTATTTTATCTAAAATTGAATTGAATAATGTTTGTAAAGATTTTGATGATTCCCTTAATGATGGATAATCTCTTCCTAAACGATTTATTAAACCAATTAATCGTAGTGTTTGTGATGTTGAAAGTGGATCCCAGCAATTTTCAATAATTTCTATTTCAAAAAGATTCAAAAAATATATGTGATAGAAATTTGATATAAAAAAAGAACTAATTTCTAGTTAATTACTGTAATTACCTGTTAATTTTGGTAAAACAATTTTTTCAATTAATGTTGGAACAAATCTAACATCTGGATCACGTGCTAAAGAATCTTCAGTTTCATTTTCTGCAAAACCATATCTCATACAAACTGCATACCAATCCATTTTTTCAATTTCTTGATATCTATCTTCTAAGGGATACCAACGTAATAATTGTACACGAACTAATGGACCAATTATCTATAAAAAAAGAAAAAAAAGGATTAAAATAACCTCCGAGATAAAATGCTTTATATAAATTTTACCTTAGGTAAACATAAACTAACAAATGCTTCCTTATATGAATCCATATCTGTATTACGCCATATTTCAAATTTTAATAAAATATTTTCAATTTTACAAAATTCATCACGTGTATCAGCAAATAAATCATCTACTTCAACTTCTAATTGATCTAAAAATATGCAAACAAAAATAAAAACAAAAATTTATTAGAATTCGAATTTTGTTCCACCAGTGGAAAAAAAAAAGAAAGTATCGGTAATGGAATTTATTTTACCTAAATTTTTGTTATATTGTGCGACATCCTGATCTGGTCTTTCATCATCACTTGACATTCCATCTAAATGTGAACTCATAAATTCGTTTTTTTCACGTTCAAAACGACGACGAGTACGTCTTCCTTCACGTGCAGCTGTTCTTCGTACATGCTCTTCATGCTCACGATCCTTTTTCGTGGAACTACTACTTGGCTCTAATAGTATTGAATTTAAATAGAAAAATTAAAAAAATTAAAAATTTAGTGAAAATTGAGAAAAAAAAAAAGATATCCAAATTAATTTTAATTTTTTTTCTCTTGTTTTTACTTGATAAATCTGAAATTTCTTTTGCTTGATCTCTAACATCCTGTCGTCTTCTTTCAATTAAATAATTTGCATGTTTTGAAAATACTTGAAGTACTCGTTTTTCCACATCAATTAATTTTGGTGCCTACAAAAAAGAAAAAAAATTTTGTATTTTTATTTGTTTCAAGATAAGATGTTATTTTGTTGATACATTTTTTTAAAAAATCATTGATTTCAATATTCTCATGCTTGAAAATTTATTCAATTTTAAATTTACACTTGTTTAGGAGAATTTGTGTTGAAATTATTTACTTTTATAGAATCTTAGAATTTTTCATAAATTTTAAATGAGAGGCTAAAAATGACCAATATTTAGCTGCATTTAACTTTTTATTTCGATAGAAATTTGTGAATTACAAATAATATAGGAGTCCGATATTTATGTTTTGTAAAAGGATTTACAAGAACACACAAAAATCTATTTTTATTTTCACCACACATGTACAAACATACATATTTAAATTTATACTATTTTTACTTTTGGAAGTCAGTACATGCAAGATAGGCATACTTTTCTATATTCTTTTACATTGCGTTTGAATAAATCTGTCTCGTGTGTGAGGTGATCAGATCTCAATTTAAATCGAGGGAAATCTTCTAAATTAAATATTACCAAGGCAAAAAACTCATCGGGTACTGCTTTCATAAGCACAATACTGACTTCCAAAAATAAAAGTAGTATAGTGAAATTAGACCAAATAAAATTTAATAATTTATTAGATATAATTTAAATTAAAGAACATTTAATGTAAACCAAAAAATTAAAAAAACAAGTTATAGGACAGAAGGACAAAAACTGATAATGATGAAATTACCTTTTCATCAAGACATTCAACCAAGTCTGTGACATACCCACGTAACTCTTGATAAAAACGATATTTTGCAGCAGCAGCTGGTGCTTTTTGTGTACATTCCAATGCTTCAATTTTAGCATTCCTTAAATCTTGAATGATTCTTTCAATATCTGTTAGATGTTTATTATTGAGTTGTTTAAGTTGTATTAGCCTGATAATTTACAAATAAATAAAAAAATATAAAAAAAAAAGAGGAAAATAATTGAAAAAAATAATCTTATTTAACAACTTAACAAACCTATTTCGAACTGTATCATTAATTTCTTGTGGATTTCGTGGACCTGATGGTTTAGATTCATTATTTTGTGTTGACAATAATATTTGACGTGGTTTTTCTAAACAATTTTTAGCATATGCCTGTTCGAGAAGTGTTGCTGTTGATTGTGGAATATTATCGTCAATATAAGCACTTGGTTTTATTACAAACTGTGATAGAACTTGTCCTTGAACGGCCGTAACAAGCTATAAGAAGAGGTAAAAGTGTTTTAAATCTTAACTATTAAAGTTTATTGAATTTATTCGATTTACCTGTGCACCAGTAACTCCTTTACGAATTTGTTGATTCTCCCATTCATTAGTTTCTAAATCTGAATCATCACCGGAATCTTTAAAAAGTGAAAAAGATTTTGAAATCATATTGGAAAAATATGAGTGAGTAAATAAATGAAATAAAATGAAAAATTTAAAATTTGATATTCTGTAAAATAATATTTGTTTTTTTGTTTTGAGTTAGTTTTTTTTTTTATATATTATAAAATAAAGGATTATGTTAAACAGAATATTACATTCATTCTGAACCGAATAGAATTTTTCACGTCTCTCTTCGATCTCTTTAATTCCAGTTATTGCATTCATATCAACTCTTTCTTCTTCATCAGAGCCATCATCATCATTTTCTTCACGAACAAGTCGTTTTCCATGTCGTATTTCTTTTGTTTGTTCCTCAATAGGAATAAAATCACCTACAACAAAAGAACATTTTCAAAGTTCAAATATTTACTTGCAAAAAAATTGTTTTTTTTTCTATAAAAGTAAAATTTTACCTTGTTCTCTAGCCTTTTGTCGTCTTTTTCTTGCTGCATGAATCATTGCTGCATCAGGAATTGATCCACTCTCTAAAACTAATTTAAAATTATCTGGCTTAGCGAATCTATGATTTTCTGTTTCATTATTATCTTCTTCATCTTCTGATGACATATCATCACGACCAGCACATAATGCTGCTCTACCATTAAGAATAACATTTTCTGGTTCAGATTTTTTAACGACGAGCTAAACGAAATTATGAAAATGGAAACAAAAGAAAGAAAAGAAAAAAGAAAAATTACATTGAAACAATCATACGAACATTTTCGTGATATAAAAGTGCAATGATTTTAGTTTTAAAAATGTTCTAATGGTTTCAAAATTAAATTGTTTTAATTATTGAAAAAACTTGATCTGAAAATAAAACCACAACACAAGAAAACAAGATTTTCAAGAATGTATCCTCGTTCCAGAAAAATTTTCCTTGAATTGTGAATATCTTGTAAATATGTAATGAAGATTTTAGTAATGATTCTTTTAGTAAATAGCTGTCTAAATTGAGCTTAAAAATTGTTGAAAAATTCGGTTATATCTTTTATATCCTCTTCACTGTTCTCTTCATGCAAATTTTTAAACAATTAATAAGATTTTTTTTTTTTTTGGAAATTCTTATAAATTTTGAAACCATTGTTTTTTTTTTTTTAAATTATGTAACCATTAGAAAAAACAACGAAAAGTGCAAATATCGATTAAGAAAAACATAAAATGATTTTCATAAAAATCTTTTTACAATTTTTGTTTTTTAAAAAATATATATACATATGTATGCATATAAGAATTTCTAATAGCTTCTTTGTAAGATTTGCTATAGAAATTTTGTTTGTTTGTTCAATTCTTCAAAATAAGAATTTATTTTTTGCATTAGCTAGGATTAAAAATTTTTATTTTTAAAAAAAAAAAACTGATAATAATAACCTTACCACAAAGTCGTCTGTGCGTATTTCAGTTTGAATACAATCAGAATTTTTATTATTTTTATTTTGGGTGGAAGTAGAGGACGATGATGAAGATATTTGATCATAATTATTACTACTATTATTATTTGAATTTTTATTAATTGTAGATTTATTATCATTATCATTATTTTTATTATTATCATCTTTTAAATGTTTCTTTCGTCGTCTTTCTTTATCCAACATTCTCATCATTTTTTTACTATGTGATGATTTTTTCACCTGAAATACTTCTCCTTCATCTTCTGTAAAAATCAAAAAAAATTACCAAAGCAAAATTTTATTTAATAAAAATGTTTTACTTAAAGATATTTTTATTTGTTTTTTTTTTTTTGCCTAAAAAAATATATAATATTAAAAAAGAGAAATATGTGTGTAATATAATTATTTTTTTTTTTACAATAGATACATTTATACAAAATACATACAAATATAATTAAAAAATACAAAAAAACGAAGTAATTGTACATAATTTGGGTTACTTGAACAGAATGCAGAAATAGCATTATTCAAGTACCTTGAAAATAATTAACGTTAATTTAAATAAATAAATACATATTTAAATATTCAATATGGTGTGGTGTACAATAGAACATAATTATGTATACTGTTAAATATGTTTTCTGCTTTAGAACAGGATACAGCTTAATAAATGATTTTAGTGACAATAATTTGTACAATAATTTACAAATACAAAAAAAAAAAACATTTAAATAACAATTAAATTGCAAATATTCGGTAGATGTACATATAGTATAGTAAGTACACATATTAGATATATTTATGTAAATTAGATTTTGAAGATACATAAGAAGATGCAAAATCTCAATATGATTAATTGTATCAAAACACTCTTACCATCATCAGCAAAACTTAATAATGATTTTTTAGATTTTGTATCATCAGATTTTTTATTTTTATCTTTTTTCTTTTCTTTTTTAATTGTCTGATTAATAGAGGATGTTATTTGTGGTGTTGGTTCATCAATATCCATTTCATCATTATTGGAATTGTTTTCGGCGTCTCCTTCATCATTTGCCATAAAAACACGTCGTTGTATTGTTTTTTTTGGCTTTCGAAACAATGACATTTTGTTTATAAATTATTTAAAAAATAATTAATGATTTGCAATTTAATTAAAATTACACACAAAAAAAAAATCAATTACACTCCAGTAAAATGTTAAATTGAGAAGTAGAAAAAAAAACTTTTTTTTAATAAATCCAACAAATGTACGCAGGCAGAAAGAACTTGAAAATTGAAAAAGAAGTAATTTTTGTTCTAATTTTTTGACAATTACGATTTCATCTTCACCACGATTTACAGTCTCAGGAATTCACCACGAACGTGCAAAAACGTGAAAAAATGTGGATGTGTTCAGAAAGAATTTTTATTTTAAAATTTTAACGAATCTTTCAAATTTAAAAATTTCATAGTGTACACTGTAATTTGTCGTTACTTTTTTTTTTCAAACATTAAAGTGCAAAATTATTTCTAAAAAATATTTTCTTTTGTTGAAAGTGTTCTATATTCGAAAACAATTATTTTTTTTTGTTTTTTCGTGTGAAATATTTTTTTTAAATTGCCGACATGGCCAGCGTTGCTTCGGTTTAGTTTAAGTTAGGTTAGGTTTAAATAATTAACCTAATTTTTAAATAAATCAAAATTTTGTAAACAAAAATGGAAAAGATTAAATTTTGAAAGAAAATGTTGTAGATTTATATAATAAAATTAACAGGATAGGCTGTTTGATGTTGAAGAATGAAGAAAGAAAAAAACTTTTTCTTTGATTAGCCGTGAAGAAGGGATATCCATTTACGCACTTTTGATCAACAACTGACGCATTATGATTGAAAAAAGAATAGAGGAGTTTATAGGGGAAAAGTAAGAAAGTGTTCATTTTCATTTAAACATGATTACATATAAGATTGGGGAAAGACATATCATGGAATATTCCAAAGTCTAAGAATTTTATTATTAAAACATCAATAATTATTTTTAAAGCTTTATTTTGAATGTGAACCTACAAAAAGTAAGTGTTGATTTATAGGCACCCGCTGAAATATTTGATTTAAATACATACATATGTATATGGGGCGTATGTGAGCCTTGTGAATGGTGACAAGGTCAGATGTCGAGAAATACAGCACGTGAGCAACAAAAATAACAACCTGTTGATAAGATGAGCATACCTGGCTTTTATGTATCGACGAAGTGAATTTTTTTTTTTTTGAAATTTTCCGAAATAAAATATAGGAGTTTCCGAAAAAATCAAATTAACTTAAAAATGTAATTGAATTTTTTTCTCACAAAGTATGTAATTAACTATTTTTCATCTACATATTGTTCCTGTTTACCATTTGGTGGAAAAAAATAATTTTTTTAAATTAAAATTTCAAATTATGAGGAAAATAAATTTTTACCAAATACCAAAACCTATTATATTCATGCGAATTTTCATTTTTCCTCATTTAAATTTTCATTATAATTAAAATGTAGATACAGTTTAGTCATTTTTTCTGTATTGTTTTAAAATACAATAGAAAAAAAATCGTGATAAAAAATATTTATATCATAAATTATTCATTTAAAATTTTGAAAAAATAATTACCTTTCTTCAAGTACATGTACAGAATTTTTAATGATTAAAAAAAAAAATCTGTTATTTTCATTTTAAAAAGAAAATTTACTCAATTCTCAAATTGATTATATATTATTTTAATTAAATTTTGTTGTTGTTGAGTTTAGTGTTTTTTTTTTGATGTTCAAATTGAATGTGATACGCGTTAATGATTTTATTTTATTTTTCCACATTAGACAAATAATTTTTTTAAAAAATAAAATAAAAATAAAATACTTTCACGCTATTAACATGTTCGATCAGAATATACCTTTGATGTTAACCAAATAATTAGGAAATATGTATGTAAAAATTTGTTTTAAAATGAAGGTTTATTACAATAAAACATAATTTCTAATTACATTCTCTTTACAAACTAAATTTGTCAACAATAAATAATTTTAATGATTAAAAAGGTTATATTCAAAAATTAATTATTTAACCTTCTAAGGTCGACACATAAGTATTTATAAACATGTAATGACACTTTAATAATAATTTTTTTATAAATTTTATATTAATTATTAAATGAATATTACCATCCTACTTAATATATTAATTTGATGAGACATTGTGTAGGCTTTAATATTGCTATATTTTAAGATAATCATTGATTAATTAAAACGAAGAAAAAAAAAGACAAACTAAAAAGTGTGTATAGTTACAAAACATCACATGTGATATGTGTCCAAGTATCATGGTCACAATCAATCAATTTTAAGATGTTTTTTTTAAACCTTTTTTTTTTTCTTCGAAGTTTGTTGATCGATGTTATCATTTGACTTTGCTGTTTTCACATAAAAAAAAAATTAAATTTAAATTTTCAACAACATAATGTCACTCTCACTTTATTGATTTGTCATTTGATTTTTATATACACCAAAGAATTTAAATTTTTGAAAGTATCTGCAAACATGAAAAATTTTAATGGAAGATTTAGGATTTTTAATAGAAAAATAAGCAAAAAAAAAATCTGTTAATTTTTAAAATGAAAGTTAATACAATATAATATGTACAATAATCACATTACATCATAAAAACCGTTCAAATATTTTGTACGTTTTATTTTTCCATGATTTTTTTGTTTTTGTAAAATAAAATTTTAAAACATTTTTTTGAAATTAGAAAAAAAAAAAATCTCATAAAACGATTCGAATTTTTTTTTTTTTTCCAAATAAAATAAAAATTTCAAATGCTTTTTATTTTCTAAATCAAACTTTAAAATTTTGTTATTATGAAAACAAAAAAAAAAAAGGTAATTAATGACAGCTAGTCTACAGGTATATACTTATGAAAAAAAAAAAAAACAAAATTGTACTGCATACTGTTATTTTCAATGATGAGTGGTTCATGCAGGTTTAAATTGTTCAAAAATTCATTTTCGAAATATGTACACATATTGTTTGTTTGTTCAAATTTGCTTCTATTTTCAGGTATTTTAAGAAAAATAAGAAGAAAAAAACATTTTAAGTGATAATTTTTTGCAAATTGATGAAAAAAGTAAATTTTAAAAATAAAATAAGAGACAAAAAATAAATCAACGGGATATGTTATTCAAGTATAATGTGAACTTTGTGTTTTCTATAAATAAGAAAATTATAAAGCTAATAATTAGAGTCAAATTGAAGATTATTTTTAAAAAGTAACAAAAGCAATGTAATTACTATTATTTTCATTTTATATCGAAAATTTGAAAATTTGACATCAATTTTCATCGAAATTTTATAATGATTAGCTTTGATTTGTATTTTCGTGAATAATTGAAAATTCTCGACCTAGTTTTGACGTTCATTGAAAGTACATACATATGCATATATGTATGTACCTACATTGCAACATCACAAGCAAGGGTGTAAATTTTTCGACCCTTTTATCAACGTTTTATGTTAAATTCTCTAATGGAATCAAATATCCTATATGATTTCAGATTTTCACGGGAAATATCTTTTAGTCATACCATACCTAAATTTTGTTTTAAAGTAAAAAAAAGCCATGATATGTCTCATCAGTGAAATTTATTTTTAAATCAAATATCTGTTTTTGAGAAAGGAAAAAAACCCTCTTTTATGGATCATATTAAAACTGAGCTTCCATTTATTAACATAATTGCCTGGTTTTAATACATATGTGACTCATACCATTTTATACTTACATATATACCTACTTATATAAATTTTTTTTTTATTAATTCTTCTACAAAAAAACTTTTGAACATGAAAATTAAATTATAATCATTTCCGAAGAAAGTAATTTTTATCATATGACTAAACTTTAAATTATGAAAAAGTTGTTCTGGACAAAAAAAAAAATGATATCACTATCACTTTTTTTTAAAAGTATAGTCAATCATTCATAAGATCATGAAAAATGTTTTCAATCAATTTTGTTGTAGTTTGTATTCAAGAAGATTACCTTATAGGCAAGATCAAAGTGTTTAAAACAAAACAAAATAAAAAAATCTTGTTCCGTTTATTCAGTATTTTTCATATGGGAGAAATTAAATTAAATATAAACTTTGTTCATGTGTTACGAAAAAAAAAAAAAATGTAGTAATCACGATAATTTTTACCTTCTTCATACCTTTATCATGCACAAGATAAGTTTATTTATGAGATTCCATGCATTTATTGTTATTTTTATTTATTTATTTTTTTTTTACTTGTTTGTTTTATTTCAAGTATTTTCAAAGACAAAACTTTTATTTAAAAAAAAAAACTGATAATTTTTCAATTAAATTGTATTGGAACTCTCTAAAAACGTTGAGCTCAAGCTCAAGAAAGTTCTCTGAACTACTGGAAGGCAACTGTATGTATATGTATGTATATTGATTCATTCATGCATTTTAAAGTTTATCTGTACAGTTTTTAACGTTTTAGTTTAAAAAAAAAAAATACCTATAGTTTTTATTTAAAAAAAAAAACTGGTTGCATTATCTGTCTGCATTTAATCACTGAAGACCATATATATATTATATGATGGTGTATGTTGGTTGTTGGATACGAGTATATTCGTGGACTCATATATAGTTGCCGTGGAGCATAACTAGTATATAATATAGTTTTTTGTTTTTATTTTTCCAATACTTGTTTGATATAGCTGTTCGTTTGTTAAATGAGCTCACCATCACGAAAGTATATATATTTAGTTTAGTAAGTACGTGCTGTTTTAATAATATTTATTAGTTAATTTGTCCATCGTCGTCGACGTTTTCTGTTTATTTTTACTTTTTGAACGCTTCGAAAGACAAACCATCTTTAGTTTACCACATTACCTTAACGTGAACGTTAGTTATAGTATAAATGAAAAGACAAAATTAAAATCGTACAATTTAAACAGAACATGTGTGAAATGTAAAAAAAAAAATTTGGTTTTTGAATATTTAAAAAAATACATAATTCAATTATTGATCAAATTATTAATTTTGTTTAAGCTTTCTAATTTAAAATATCAAAATAATAATAATAATATCTATATATTTTTTTTAATTACCATAAAAAATGAAATTATTTGATAATATTTCAAATGATTGATCTATCGATTACATATGACACTAGATTTTGATTGATTACACCATAATTAAAATTAGAAAAAAAAAAAAAAAATAATAATAATAACAAAAAATAATTTAATTTTGTGAGTTTTTGAATTAATAACAAACGTTGTTTGAAAATATTTTAAATATTTATTGTATATGTAATACCTTTTTCAAAATCGAAAACAAAAATTTGTAATCTAATTTGGGAAAAAAAAAATAATTAATCGCTAGTTTTTCTGCTTTTATTTTGTAATTCTTTTTAATTAATTTTTTTTTTATAGGAGTATTATTTTTCTTAGTGTTGTGTATTTTTCAGTTATTTTTTAATTTTTTTTGTTGTTTTTCTCTCATTTTTCAAAATCAACGAAACAAATATTTGAAATTTATTATGATTAACAATAATTTGTGGTTTTTGAATTTATTTTTTTCTTATATTTTTTAATGTGTACTACTTTTGAAGGTTTTGAAAAAAAAAAAAAGAGAGAGTGGTCTTCTTCGTTGATTTTTTATATTAAATATATTTTTTTTCAAATTTTGTTTATTTAAAAAAAAAAAAAAAAAAAAAAATTTAAAAAAGAGAAAGAAGTAAAATAAAAAATAAAATAAAGAGAATAAAAAAGACAATGATTAAGATGAAAAAGTGGTATTTAAATTTAAAAATATTTTAAGAAAGTAACCAACAACAGAAATAATTAAAGAAAAAGAAAAAAAAAATCGGTACATGTATGTATGAAGACAGTATATAGAGGAGTATGTAACATATATATATTCTGTCATATGATTTTGTTTTGAATATTAAAAAATTTCTTTAAAAAATAATACACATACATAATTTTTTTCTTTTTGTTTTAACATTATCAGTATTTTCGATAATCATGTACTTCATGTCATCATAAATTCCAATCACGAAGAATCCTATCATTAAGCAGTATAAAATCAATTTTATACCGGATCTGGTTTTTTATTTTTTTTTGATTGGTGCAAATGAAAAAAGTGAGCCATTTAAAAAAGCACGTTTTTATAATATAACAAAACAATTATTATAATAAGTAATTGATTTTGTCAATTAAAAAATAAAAATTAAAAAAAAAAGGTTCTTCTTCAATATACGTGGAGCTCCTGTAATTTTTTATAAACATTTTTATGTATCTATTTTTAAAATCTATCTAAAGTGTTATTTTTCTGCATTTGAAAAACTAAAAAAACACCAACAAATCAAAGATTAAAAGCATTAAAGAAACAGTTACATGCGGTAAAGCGAAACCTTCTTATTGGTTTCATTTTTAACAATTTTCATTAAACGGTATTGCAGCATCAAATCTGCAAAAACAGTGCAGTTTAAATTGCATCAATAGCAGTTAGAATCAAGAAGTATAGTATATGACAAGCACCTGTTTTTTAAAATCATCAATATGAAGTGCATTCTCTTATTATATCTTCTTATTATCAATGAATCTGCAAGTATGTATATATAACTGTAAATTTTTACACAAAAATGTTTTTTTTTATTATTTTTTTTATTATTATTATTCCACATTTATTTTTACAATCAATAAATTATTTTATTAATCTTATAAAATTGCAATAACTTGTTTCATTTGGTTTTTGTTGTTGTTTTTGTTTTCTTGTTTTACGTTTTGGTGAATGATCGCTTTAACATGCTTCTTTCTGATCATAATAAATATAAGTAATATATTATATTGTAATTAACAATTTCAGTTACATTTACACGTTAATATATAAATTTTATATGTAGTTTATAGTTATCTTAAAACTAAAAATACATCATACTTAATACTCTGTTTTCATATTATTCATTTTATTTTCATTTTTTTTTCTTTTTATTTTTTTACCGCTTTTTTTTTTTAAATTTAATGTCGGTTAGAAAGTGGATCAATCACGAATGCATTTTTCCTTATAAAAATACTTTTATAAATATTTTTTATAACATATTCACACATTCTTTAGACACTAGTACATGTATACACATACATACATACTATATATGCGAAAAAAAAACTCAAATAAATGTATGCACCGATAATATCTGATGGTCGATTGATATTTACTAGTGGTATTTAGTTATATTTTGTTATTGTCTTTCAATTTATTGTTGCTCTCTTTAAATTTTGCTTTCATTTTTATTGTCATGAATAAAAAGTGATGATGATGTGCATGTTGTTATGCTTACTGGATATTTTTATTTATAAACATATATACTATACTTATAAATATTGTTTGTTTGTTTTTATTTTTTGAATTTTTTTAAAATAATTCATGACATTCAAGTGAAACTATGTTCTTCCTCATTTGATAAGAAAATCTATCGATGTGCTTTGTCCATTGAAGTTTTTTTTAATTTATTTTATTTTTGATGGTCGAATTGTCTTTGAGATCACTTTCTGACATATTTCAATGAATTTGTTCTAATAATTTTTATTAAAAAAATATATATATGAAAAGTACTAAATAGTACTTGAAATTATTATAAAAAAACAACGTTAAGAAATTTAACTACAATATAAAAATAATAAAAAGTTTATAGAAGTGATGTATGTATACAGAAGGCTGCATAAAAAATGGGAGAGAAAATAGATAATGAGCAATAAAAAAATATTATTATAATGTATCTATCGAAAATTGTATGAAATTTAATTTTATTAGTGATAAAGTAGCGGAAATAATTACAAATTTTCTATGAAATGTGTTATTAAATTTCATTTTAAATTTTTTTAAAAAATATTTTCAATAAAGTTCGTCGTTTTTTTTTTTAAAAAGGCATTGAAATCTTTTGTTTTTTGTTTAGAAAATTTTAATCACACAATTTTTCCTGTAACCTTTAATTTTTTACAGGCATCTTTAATTTTTTTTCTTATTTAAGCTAACCAACATTTTCATTCTATAAAATTTCTATGAACTAATTAAACTTCCTGTTGATAATTTAAAATGTCCAAAATTTAAATCACACGTTTGCGGAAAAAAAACTTCTTCGTATTAGTTCAATTTTTTTTTTTTTTCATATCACGAAAATAATTAGAAGGAAAAAAAAGACTAGGGTCAAATACATATAAACCAAAAGGTTTTAGGTTTGGAATTTTTGATAAAAAAAAAATAGTATATAATAAAAAATCTTTTTGTTTTAATGTGGGCTTTTTTTAAATAAGACAATAAAACCAAATGATGCCATTTTGTCAATAAATTTAAATTTATGAATGCTTTTATTGTGATTATGATTATATACTCTTTTTTTTTTTGTCTAAATAATAAGTATGTTTAGATAAAATCTATCATACCTATCAATACATACGTATACATATTTTAATAAAAATAAGAAAAAAAATCCGGTATAAATTTGTCCTTGAAACAATAACCTAAATTTTTCTGTATAGATACAATATTTTTTTTTCTCTACAAAAACAAATTTTATTTATAAATTCACACATATGTATAAAATGCATTTATATGACTTTTTTTTCTACAATGATATTTTCGTAATTTTCATTATTTTTTTACATTTAAAAATTTCTTTTCTTCTATTATTCATTTTTATATGCATGATTTTTTTTTTCTTCTTGTAAACTCTGTTACAAAAAATGCATCATTATTACATCTTTTAAATAATAAAATGGGAAAAAAAAGTATCAAATACCTCAGCAAAAAAAAAAATCTTAAAAAAAAATCAAACTGAGAAAAACTGGGTATGTAAACTTTGAAGAGAGGAAAAAAAAACATTTGTAAAAAATTGCTTTCACTTGTGTAATAGATGGTAAATATCTTGTTAGTGCCACTATATAATTTCTTAATTATTCATTTATTTAATTTTTATTGATATCTTCTTTTGTTTGAGATTGTGACCTTGTGGCAAAAAAAAAAACCAATTATAAAAAAATTAATAATAGAAAAAAAAGTAATGCATATATCCAAATGAATTAGATATACACTGATGAATTGATAACAATATATTGGACTTTTAGTGCACTTTTTTATTTTCGTTATAAATCTGCTTCATCTTGTAATAATCAAATAAATTTAAAAAAACTACAAAAGTTTATTATAGGCGTCGTTAAATGATATATAATATAAATTTTGTAACGAAAGTTCCGAAAAAAAGTTATATATTATTAAATTTATTGTAAAAATTTTTAAATAGATGAATGTAACTAAAGGTCATGGTAGTCGTTATTTTCATCTTTTTCTTTTATTTTCACAGCAATAAAGTTTAACAGAAAAAGAAAAAAAAACTGAACTATTTGATATAAATATTACAAAATGATTATTTGAATTTTATTTAAATGATTTTTTTTCACTACTAATAAAAAAAGGAAACCATAAAAAATTTATTGTGGGAATAAGAATAATGCACATACATATTTGATCAAATTGATGGTTTTACATAATTACCTCAAGGTCAAAGTTTATTTGAAAAAGCAAAAAAAGTAATATACAGATACTCTACTTTCTCAACAATATTTTTTTTAAACCAAAAAATCATGAATTGAGTGCTTTTTTTCTCTTATAAAGAAATAAGAAAAAATAAATTAAATTGAAATTTCGTTAAATCTTATAATTCTGACAGAGTCTTTTTTTTAACCTTCCCAGACATTGCATGCTTTTTCTTAAAAGAGAAAGGCCAACATTTTAAATTGTTTTTTGTTTTTTTATTTTTTTGATTTTATCACTTACTATATTTTTTTAATGCATGTACATGACATTTTGACCATATTCTCATAAAAGTACTGAAAACTTATATTGAAAAAAATAATGGTCTTTTTCTTGTGAAGAAATACATACTTGAATTTAAATTCTTTCCTTTTACTGTTATTTGAACTAAATTTATATTTAAATAATAGCTTTTTTTTTTTTTAAAGTTAGAATTAAATATTTTTATATAATTAAAAACTTCACAATTATTTTAAATTAATTATGAATTTTTGGTATAATTGTAAATTGTGTAGGTATATCTATGTAATTTGTAATGGTTTATTGAAAAATTTCATAATCATATTTAACAAATTCATGTTTAATGTGAAAAATTTAAAAAATAATTTACATAAAAACGCCTACTGTACTCGTATTTAATTAATTGTGAATCATAAATTAAAAAATAAAATAAAATTATAAACTTTGAGTATAGGAAATCGAATTCAACTAAATAATGAACTATTCACACTTGCTACTTAATGTACATATACATATTATAACAACTAACAATCCGTATCCATCAACATTTTTTAACGTACATACATATATTATGTATGTACATACTTATGTATAAAGTATCTGCAACAAAGTTGTAGTAAAAACTGAGAAAAAAACAAAACAAAATAATAAATTGATGATTAATAAAATTACCTTTTGCGAAAAATGAAAATCTCTTTTAATGACTTCATACTTAATTTTATATGATTTTTTTTCTTAGTATTTGTTGTCATTACTTTTGCTAAATGTCCTATTATATTGTACTGATACTGTGTCTGGTAGCAAATATGTATATGTGAATGTTATTTTGTTTAATAAGCATAATAAATGTAATAGTTGTTACAGACATGCTTGAAAATTCTTTAAATCATAATTTTTAATTTTTTTCATCTATATAAAGCGAAAAATTGCAATTTATCATTATTTCACTTTCTCCTCTATTAAAATGTATGGGTACATACATATGAATAATAAAATATGAAAAAATTTGCCGTAATCATTGAACAAAAACAAATGCCCATCATCATAAAACGATGACCTTTACAGGAACTCTTGCATTCGCAATATGGTATAGCGAAGGCGTTTCTATAATTATTGTATAGGAAAGTTTTGTGTGATATTTTTGCAAATTTCCATCTATGACTAATGAAATTTATTATACGAAAAGATATATGTATGTATATGAAGTTAAAAAAAAAGTTTTTAAAACATGATATTTTTTAAAATACCTAAAATCATGCATGACACGGATGTTATATAGATATTATATTATAGGAAGATATTACCTCGCCATTGAATGAAAATGCATATTTTATTTTTCGTTATTTCGCGAAAAAAAAAAATTATTAGGAGTGTTTGCTAAATATTGCGAATTTAAATTTCATAAGTTATTATTTTACCATGGAATATTATAATCAAACTTGAAAGAGTGTAACAGTAACACACCGTATCATCAAAATTTAAAAAATAAAATAACAAAATTAATAATTTATTAGTTATTTTTTAAGTTCGTTTTATTTGATGATTTTAATTTTTTGAATGTAATTTTAAAATTAATTTCAAGGAAATCAATAAATTATTTGTTTGCTAAAAATTATTTATGTGTTTTTTATATTTTTTATATTATGTATTACTATGATCCACAATTTATTAAATTTAAGTTAAAATTAACGGTTGGCTTACTTGACAAAAAAAAAAACAACATAAAAAGCATATTTTGAACATAAATTCTTTTCGATTATTTGAAATTTTTGACCGAGAAAAAAAGTAATATTTTTGTATTCATTAAACTAAAACCCCTATATTTTAGATAAAAATCACACTTTCAAAAAATTCCAAAATTTTTGATTCACACATCGATAAAAATAAAAACAAAAATTTTGCCAAATAAATTCAAAAGATTTAAATGCTTCATTTCTTTTAAAACGAAAAACTTGAAGAACACTTTCTTAAAATTTCTTTTTTGAAGGTACTTCAAAGTGATAATGAAAATAAAAATATTAAAAAAAAAATAAGAAGTCTTGATCTTAAGCAAGGTGAAGTGAAATTTAATTAATTAATTTTTCTTTTTGAAGAAGTTCAAGTAAAAAGGTTCATGATTTTAGTTATAAAAACATAACGAAATTAAGACAAAAAATAGTTTAAAAAGTCAAGAATTTTAATTAAAATTTCCTTCGTTGTTTGTTTGTTGATAAAAATTTCATGAAAGTATGTAGTTCAAAAGTTCGAATATGAATACATTTTTTGTTGTTTTACTTTTATAAGTTTTTTTTTGCATGTGAAAACAGACAGATCTGCTAAAATTAGAGTAAAAGGGAACCAACTTTAACCAATATTGTTCAGAGCACAAATTAAGCTAGAATACACCTATCAGTTATAATTTTCTACACTCCAAAAGAAAAAAAAGTAAAAACACGAATTTTGCAATACTTCTTTTAAAAGATATATTAAATGCGAATTATTTATTATATATCTCTAAAAGATTTATTAAAATTTTCGAAGCATTTTTACTAAGATTAATAATTCCTTTCTAAAAATAACGGTGTATTTTTTTGCAACACTTGAACTTTTTTATACATATATAGAAATTTTTTTTTTTTTTAAATAATGTCAGATATTTAGAAAGTGAATGCGCATAGTATGACAAACAAATGAATTTTAGCGAATTATTACTCAATTTTATTAAATACCCCTGAGGTTATAAAATTTCGTTTTCATTTTTATTTTTATTTTTAAGCATCTTCTTTTGTTGAAGTTTTTATGGTAAATTTTCCATGTATTATTGTCGTTAATGATCATTTTTTCTTTATATTTTGAATTATTGAATAAGATAAAAAATTTAAGATTTTTTAAAACAATTATTTTCGACTAAATAAAAAACATGATAACCAAACCCATATATGCCCATATGCATCAGAGACGGCTGCTAAAATAGTTGTTATTTATAAAAACAAGCGCTCTAAAGAAAAATGATATACCTACATATACATATGAGAGTGACAATAAATATTTCTTGGAGGAGGTTGAGTTTTATTTATGCAATAAGAAAATTTAAAGAATAGCACACACGTACACACAAAAAAAAATATTTTTCTTTTTATCACTATTTTTAAAGGTTTTATTTAAACAAGTGAAGTTAATGTTCATTCATCATTTTTTAAATTTCGAATTGCAAAAAAAACACAAAATGTATCCAAAAGTTTCCAATCCGGGGTATTTACTTTTTGATTATACTTGAGCTGGATGTTATTGAAAGAATAATTATTATAATATTATTAAAACTGATTTAAGAGATCTACATATGGTGAAGTTTATTAAAAGTGGATGTTTCTATTTTCTGTATTTACCATCTTCTTTCCCTTTTTCTCCTTTCTGTGCCCACACTGTACGTTTTAACTACGTGCAAAAAAAAAAACACAGTCCTGCATCACCGCAATACAAAAGAAAACTTTAAATCCAATTTTTTTTGAACCTTTAATTTTAACTCTTACGTTAAATGCTATACCCACCAAATACATGTTAATTGTCATCGCTATTGCCATACAAAATAATATTTCATACATACTTTGTATCACACCGAAAACCTTTTTAAAAATATATGTGTGTATGTACCTACATATGTCACAAAATCTATTGATCTGCAATAAATTATAATATCAGTAGATTGAATGATTGTTCAGATAATTGATGTATTTACATTGTGGTTTTGAAAATATTAGAGTTTTTTTTTTCTATTATTAATTTGAAAGTAAATCAAAATCAGATCACTGTAATTCAAAAGAAATCTTATACATATATATATGGGTCCTCCCACATTAGGTTTAAACAATAACAATAACAATCAATCAGAAAAATCAGATAATAATCAATATTTGAATTATATAGCATGACACGCGTTAAATTTTCGACAGTGATCTTTGGATGGAATTTGTCTATAAACAAGATGAAACAAACTGTGAATGAATTGAATAAAAAAAAAAAATGATGTTTTCGATAATATTTTAAAATTTGACTTTTTTCTTAGTTAAAATGTTATCAACTCTCTCATTACTTTGTATTCAGTTTAAAAATAAAATATTCCGCTATCAAAAATTAGTAAACAAATAAAATAAAGTGAGGACAATTCAATTAAGTTCGTTACTTTTTAATGGCATTGAAATCTTTTGAATTTCTGTCAAAAATATTTTTATACGCAATTTTAAATATTGTATATGACACTAAAGAAACATTATATTTACTTTTTAATAAGAGTTTCATTGAGAACTTTCAATCAATATTTTCAATGTGAAAATTAAAAGGACACTTGTGGTATTTTCAGTTTATTACAGAAAAATACAGACAAATTGTTATTAGGACGTCAACCTTAATAAAATTGTTATTATTTTTTTTTTTTTTTGAAAATTAATTTTATTGCAATTTTAATTTTGCATGATCATTAACAATTAACAGTTGTTTTGATTTTTTCAAAACTGGTTGCAAATTATGACAGACGGAACAATAAAACAAGATATTTTCAAGGTTCAACAGACTTTAAAAATAATCAAAAATTGCAATAATATATCACTAACAGGAAGAAAAAGTTTCAGGAAATTTTATATTTATTTTTATGATCGATTTAAAATGTAACTATTCAATCTGTATCTGTTCTTTAAAAAAAAAAAATAATAATGAAAATGTCCTATTAAATTAATTTATAGTCTTAAGCTTAAATATTTTGCATTAAAACATTATTGTTACTTTTACCTTATTCCAATTATTTTGTATAAAAATCTTAAATTTTACTTTCTGTTTTTTTTTGTTTGTTTAATTTCGATGCTGAACAATAAATAATTTTGAGTAATAAAAATAAGAATAAAAAAAAAATTAAAGGTATAAAATATAATTCTTTCAAGGCTGATGCAAAAATGAAAATATAAAATTTATTATTACTAAATTTTCACTTTTTTAATTTAATGCGTAAGTTCAGTTCATATTACAAGAAAATTACTTTGTTTTTCATTGAACAGCAAAAAGAAATAAAAACATATTTTTAATAGGATCATTGCATATCACTGACACTATTATCTTTATTATTGTCGTAATTCAAAAAAAAAAAAAACGAAATGTATACAGTTTTGCTTTATCTGGTTATAATCTCTTTAGGTTAAGTAGCTACAAGAGATATATCACAATATGTATTATCATTATCATTATTATTATTGTTTATTATTCAGTTGAAATCTATGAAAATTTCCTATTTAGATATTCAGATGGTGTTTGTGATATTAAAAAAAGTATTGTGAAAAAAAAAATCATTTATCTTGTTTTTTTTTGGTCTTTGAAATATTTTTTTTTATTCACAAATTATATTTTCATTTTATTTTTTAAACAAAATTTTTTGTATTATATACGTATAGTAGTGTTTTCTTACAATTGCCATATCATAACATATATTTATAAATATTTTCGGTAATTTTTTGTTAATGTTTCAAAAAGCATAAAACAAAAATGTAATCTTTTTTTTTTTTAATAACGGTCAACTACCGCGTGTTGTGAACATTAAGTATTATCAGACAGACGACAGTTAAACAATTTCAATAAAACTGGAAAATTAGTAGAAAAAAAAACTAACTAAGTAAAAATTAAGTGAGAAAAAAATTTAAAAGAAAGAAAAAAAAGTAAAACAGAAAAATGTTAAAAAATTGCACAAATTGAAGCAGTGGAGATAAAAGTGGGTAAACTTTTGTATGTAGGCAGGTTTTCATATACCATATGAATTAATGATGATCAATGATTTTGTATAGTAGTAATATTGATTTTGCAAATTTTCTTATTTTTTTCTTTGAATATTAAACAATATAGGGGAAAGTTATCAGTCTCAGGTTACTGGGAAAGTAAGCCACTAGCTCTTATACAAAATACAAAAAGATGTGTATTAGAATTTTTTATCAAAATTTTTCCTTTTTGAATTTAGTAACTAAATTTACACTGAAAAAGTATAGTACTCAGGTCAGGTGATTTTTCCCTATTCATTTTAATTAATGTGTGATCTTGTAAACTTTTGCTTACACGCGATGTACAACACAGATCGATCAGGTATATTTATATGCCTCATATGTATATGATATGGTCTGGTCTGGCTATTTGGTGAGCAACTTTGAATATATGTATATGATTATGAATATATGAAACACTCTCACCTGAACCACCTCGTGTAGGTCATTTAAGTGAAAATTTTAAAAATAGGTGTACACACATGTTATCAATAAACTAAAAAAAAAACAGTAACAATTTCATAAAAACGCGTATGCAATAAAATATAAAAATGCGATATATGTATGTATCTAAAGTATAATACCTACACACGTTACTATGTCACGAATTATAATATGTTTGTATTTGTTGATAAATAAAGCATAAATTGGCAATGAAAGTTGTTCCAAGGTTAACTATAATTTCATATAAACTGTAATAAAACTGAGTATCAATATGTTTTTTGTTTCTTTCTTAATTTAAAAATATTTTGTCATTAATAAAATCAATAGTACCTATATGAATTTTTTATATACAAAAAATTAGTAAAATTTTGATGACATACAAATTGTAGTTTTCGATATTTAAATTAACATTAATCGGATACTGATGATTATAATGATGATGACAAATGTATTTGGTAACAAATAACCATTAAATTTATCATAAAAATTCAGTTAAACGGGGTGTGATTTAATTAATTTTTATATTTATACATTTAAAAAAAAAAGTGAATATTTCTTCAAAATAAGTATTGTAAAAATGTCCTCAATTATGAGAATCAGAAAAAGTCATACGAGAAAGATGTTGATATATCGGAAATTAGGAAACTCCATTATTGTTTTTCTATACTTATTAAACTAAAATGTTTATTTTGTGATGATTTTATGATTGAAAAATGATAATACGTGTGCAAAATCAAAAATTTAAGAAAAAAAAGTATACAAAAAATATGAAAGGAAAAAGAAATTAAATGAAAACAGGTCAATGTTGATTAACCTGTGTTAATATATGTAACCCACAAATCTACCATAAATCTGAAGAAAATTAAATGAGCATGTGGATGTGACGTGACACATGTCTTTGCCAAAAAATATTTTTCACTATGAAAAATTTTCGTTTTATTTTCATGTTTTACACTATTAAACAGTTATATTTTAACGCGCTATTTCATTATAACTATATGTATTTGCAATTATATTGTATTTATTTTCGTATTAATGACAAAATTCATATGTGTGACAAATAAAATTTTCTTTTGATTTTTTTTTTATGAATTTTTATTTTGAAGAAAAAAAAAAAAAAAACAAAAAACAAAAAGAACTTGTCAATCTTGTATCTTTGGTTATTTTTTTTTTTTAGATACAGACAATTTGAACTAAATTCTCATATCTTGAATGTTATTATTTATTTTGTCTTTACAGCTAAAGGCAACCACCTTCTTATTACTTGTTTAAATTTCTTGTTTAATCGTATACCTAATTCCGTAAAAAAAAATTTTTATTACATAAGTTTTGTATAGTGCTTGCACTACTGTTTAACCATAAAACCATTTAAACAAAATAGTGAATGTAATATGAAATTAAAATATCTTAGTATATACTATGTGATGTAACTGAACTTTATTTTTCTTCCATTTTGTTACATATTTGGTTTTTTGTTTATTTTTCTAACTGTATTATGCGCTATTTTATTTCATTTGAAACTGGACTTTCAAGAAATTTATTTTTATATTTAAACAAAATTTAATTGATCATACGAATGCAACTTCCGTAAATTGAAAAAAAACACGAAAGAAAATGTGGTGTAGAAATAAAATTCTCCAAGAAATAAAATAGAAGAAAAGGAATGGATTTTTAGCCTTTTAGTAGTCTAAACGAATTCTTTTTTGATGTTTTTGTTAATATTGTATTTAGAAAAACTCCTTATTTTATTGTTTATATGGGAGACAGACATGTAGTATCAATACCATGGGTATCAATGTTGCAGTAAATAAGGTGACATATACTGATATACACGGTATTTCCATCACAGTATCAATATCGCATGTCTGTCTTCCATATTAACTCAAACTTCTCTGGAGTTGCACCATGTTTCCAACACAACGAGAAACGATTTAATATTTAATTTTGATTTTTTTTTTTTTCAAATTTTATTATTAATTGTAGCTTGTATTCTATTACGAATTTATTTAAAAATAATATGAAAAATAACAAATTTAATTTCAAACAAGTTTCAAAGAATAACAAAAAACATAATTATATCGCACTCAATAAAAATTTCTTACATTTTAAATAATTAATTTTATTATTTAAAATACCAATTTACGGTTATAATAGCATTTACAATATAATATTTGCCACATTTGAGGTTATTATATGAAAAAAATTCATATTCGTTAAATTCTGGTTTTGTTTTGTTTTTTTGTTTTTTAGATTATTATTACTGGTGTTTTGTATTTTAATAAATGTGATCTTTTTGTTGCTAAAATAAAGTTGCCATTAATGACATATGTATAATAATCTAGCATGTATTTTTTTTTTTTGATTATTATAACAACAGCAACAACTTTTTTTTTTGTAGTTTTAAAAATTACATGATAATTAATTTTCAACGAAGTACTGAATATTTCAAGTATTCTTATAATACTTTGAAGCTGATGATCAAAAAAGACCAATTGAATTATTATAACGATAAAAAAATATCGAAGGATAAATATCACATTGTTTAACTATAAAAAATGGTAATGTTATCTAATGTTAAGAGTAAATTATAATTTAAATGTAATTGTGTGGTTAAAATTGATCATATACAT
The DNA here is from genome assembly GCA_932526495.1 of Bombylius major. Classification (NCBI taxonomy): domain Eukaryota; kingdom Metazoa; phylum Arthropoda; class Insecta; order Diptera; family Bombyliidae; genus Bombylius; species Bombylius major. Next base: position 20,023,305 of record OW052042.1, on the reverse strand, counting down.
ATATTTCGCTTGAATGAGCTTTTTAAATTGTGCATACACAATATTGTAATATTGTTGCTGTTGTTGCAGTAGCAATATCAATGAACCTGTTTTAAATTGCATAACATTTAATATAAGAAAAATATTATTATTGAATTAAATTCAAATATAATTTTATATTAATTTAACTAACATACATATATGTACATATATGGGGTGTTCTGGATAATGTGATCTGTTATGCAATTTATGTACACTAACGATGATTGCTTAATTCTGTCTTAAAGAACATATGTAGAAATGTTAAACAAATTTATCAAATTGAAAGTAAGCTTTAACTAACCGTTCAATAATATAAAAACTGTTTTTAAAAATTTATTTGAAATTGTCTTAATTGTAATTAAATGCATGTGAATGTTACCTTGATTGTTTCCTTAAAATAGCTACAAATCAACCTACATCTCAGCTGTTGGAAGTTTGAACTTTCAATTTTGGAGAAAAAAAATTGTACTTCTGGTTTTAAATTGTACTTGAAAAGTTATATGTATTTTCATATCGAAAAATACGTCATTTTGTCTACCGTAAGAGTCATTAAATGGAAAATTTCCGATATTTTAAACAGTTTAGAAAGGCAATATTTCCAGAAGGATATACTGTTAAAAAAATGAAAAATGAAAGGGTTGTGTCAATTAAAAAACAATTCTAAAAAATCATGGGCGAATATTGACCAAGAAAATAAACCTGTCAAGTTAATAAGAACGAATATCAAAATCAAAGTCAAGAGAAAAATAAAAATAGATATAACAGAAAGTAAAATTCAAGTCTAGTTCTTTTAGAATGTTGATAAGAAGAAAAAGGAAGGAAAAACAAACAAAATAAATTATTTTAATTTAAAAACACCCTTTATTCAATCATATGTGTTAATGAAAACATTGACCTGGAAAATATTGTATAAATAAAAATTTACTAGAAATAATTTTTTTTTTTGCATAATATCTAGAGTATCATCTATATAAGAATTAACATTAATTATTGTACAATTATAAATATTATGTATTTATGTATACGATATACAATCTGAATCAATGTTACCATGCAATTTGCTTTTAAGTTTTTGTTAATATTACACCTCATTTAAAAATCTTGTCTCCATTTGTATATTTTAATAGCATGTAGCAGTAGTTTTTTATAAAATGAGTAAATTAATGAAATTGTCCTAATATTAGCGATTTATTTAAAAAAATATTTATATGGTAACGTTATAATTAATATGTTTAGAAAAAAAATTACCTTTTATGCAAATATTTGCATTAAATTGTGTCACTGAAATTACAAATATTCGTATTAACTTTTTCAAGAAGAATCTTTTCATCTCATTTATCTCAAATACTGTCACTCCAAAACAGAAAATGAAATCATATAAAAATAACATGTTCGTTTTATCAAAAGATTGTAATTTATATATTTGTAATTTTTAACTTTAAATCACTTTGTTGACAAATCTTAAAAAGCCTATGGTTAATTACTTTAAAAAAATTTACACAAAAAAAAAATATCATCTTTCATTGGACTGCGCAACAATTAAAATTATATTTGTTTCATAACTCAATGATGAATTATATAAATGAATAAAATTTTTTAATTTTACCACTGTTTAGTCGCAGATCAATTAAAAGAGAAGATTTGTAAATCAATCAAATTAAAAATTGATTGTAATCGATTGTTTTCGTTACCAAATAAATCTTTTATAGATAGGTTCAATAAGTCTTAATGTAGCTAAATAAAAAGTTAATGAACCATTTTCTATATTTTTATCTCAAAAATAAACCAATAATTGAAAAAAATTATTAATAAAACGGTATGAACTGTATACAAATAATTTTGTGGTAATTAACTGCAAAAGAAAGACTTAAAATTATTCGTGTATACAAATTTTTTTTTTATGGTTAAAATTTAAAATAAGTACTTATCAAGCTTTAAAAAATGAAACTTTCTTCATCATTTGCATTTTGTATAGGAGAAACAAAAAATTTAAGCGAAAGACTTTTTAACTCAAGAGTAAGAAATTTATCGTTTCTTTTATACAATGCATCGAAAATATTGAAGAATTTAAGAATAAAAGAGAAAAAACAAAGAATTTAAGTAAAAAATTTCAAATTATATATTGTGCGAATATAACCCATACTGAAAAGAAGTACGGTGCCACAGTATGTATATGTATAACAAAAAACAAAAGATTTAAGCGCGTAACCTGAAAATCAAAATAAAATGTTAATCTACGATCTTGAGTTTCTGATGAAAAAAAAGTTTTTTCTTCTCTTGTAATAATAATTGTGTACTCATTTATTTAGTTTCAATTTCATTTTATTACATACTTTTCACTTTTTTCGAACAAATTCATTAAAAATTAATTAGAAGGCCTACATAATTTAGGTAGTTCAGTTATTTTATTTTTTATTTATTTTTTTATTTTATTTTTTTTTTCAAGAAAAGATTTTAATGTTTTTTGATGACTGTTGTCACATTAGCATTCACTGCTGTCACTTTATAAATATATATCAACACACGTCCTGGAAATATTTTAGCAACAAACAACAACAATATCCTGTTATTAATACACTTTCACTATTTCAATGTGCACTCATGCTTTTTAATGCTTCGTTTCTTTATGCATTAATACATACGAGTATGTACAATTGTACATATATGTATATGCATTTTTTTTTTTCAATCTAAAATTTTGTATTATGAATTCCACATTAAATTATTGTATTATTCACATTATTTCAGTTTGCAAAACTTACTTTAATGTGCATAATATTTTATAGAGATAACGTGACAAAGAAAAATACCATATACTTGAAATAGTGTTAAAATTCATTTTAAATTGTTCAAAGATTTTATTTATTTTTTTGTTTTGAATTTAAGATAATAATTATATTATAGTTAGCAAGATAATTTTACAGATCATGTGGTAAATGTTAATTTCAAAATAAAATTAGATTTATAAAAACAAAAAAAAAGAAAAGGTAACAATACAATTAGATGGTGCAATTTTCAAATATTGTTTTTTGTTTTTTTTTTGTTTTGGGTAGGTAGTATTTTTTTTGTTGTTTTTTATGATATGATCTTTATTGTTTTTGACGTTAATAATAATTTGATAAAATCACAGTGGTAGTTTAAACTATACGAAAAATGAGGGTAAAAAAAATCCTTATTTTAAAACGGTAAATAATAATAAAGGTAAAAATTATTACAACAAAATTTATTATCTTAAAAGTTAAAAGTAATAAAAATAATTTCGTTAATGAGAAAAGAAATTAATACATATATAAAAGCTATATATATACGAGTAATTACTTACAATGTTATTGTTTTTTCGCTATAAAGTTTTTATTCCTCTTTCCTTTTTTAATAGTATATATTGTGTTAATTGGCTAGACTTAAGGCTTAAAGCGAAACTTATTTTCAATTGCGGTGCAATGTTTATAACTTTTTTTGTAAAATGTTATTTTTTTCTATAATAAATATTTTAAAGGCCATTTTATGTGTTTCATCTTTCACATTTTGATAAATAAATATTAGATGCAAATTGCAAATTTAATTTTAAAAATACATTTTCAATTAGTGGGTGCTTAAGTTTTCAACAAAAAAGGTTCAAAAAGTTTTATTCATTACTTTTGGTACTTCATTCATATACCGTGCTTTTATTAAAATAAAAATCATGGCTATTTTCATTTATGTTTTTTTTTTCAGTTTTAATTTTTTATGTTTTTTTTTTTTTTAAATTGGAAAAAAGTGGTAAACATGGCAAAAGGAGGTTATGGGTTACGACATTGACAGGTCTGACTTAAATTGTATTTTTTATACATGACAATAAAACCACCTATATACATACATATATCATGTTTATTCATATTTCACAATATTAATTAATTTTAAAATTCGCAATTTATTGCAATTTTTTCATTTTTTTTGTTTAAATAAAAAAACAAAGTTAATGTTGTTGAAAAAAAAAAAAAAATTAATACAAAATTTTTGTCTTGTAGGATTGGCCCATGGAACCTGTGTTTTCGAATCTGATTTCGGTTTTATACTCAACTGTAACTTCAAAAAATCTGGATTATTTCGAGTGAGAAATTTGGGAGGTGTTAAAGCACACTTCGGGTTAGGTAAAAAATTTATAGGTTTTAGGAATAGATTTTAAAAAATATAGTAAATGAAAAAAAATAATTGTATATCTTAAAAAAAGAGATATTTAGGTAAATAATTACTTTAAAAAATAATCAAAAACATAATTAAGTTGACAGAGTTAAGTAGAAATTTTTGTTTCTTCTACTCGAATTTAATTGTTTACAAATTAATTGAATTTATTGTTTTAAATGAAGAAGGTCAATTTTAAAGATTTTGATTGTTAAATTTAATTAAATAAAGAAATTTAATTCGAGTGTTATTCACATGCATAATACAAATTAATTATATATGTAATTTCACATGAATTCATGACTACATTTACTAAATCTTTTGAATAGAATTAAAATAATATAAAATTTTTTCTCTTGAATAATGTCCGTTAAATTAATAAATAAATGCATATAAGTAATTCTTTATAAGTATGTGATCTTATCTATACCGTAACTAATATTCAAATATGTAGTTATTTTGAATTTATTATTCACAAGAAAGGAAATTAAATAATGAACCAAAGAGATCATATAAAGCTTATGTTAAGAGCATGCTTTTGAAAATCTGACTTTCTGTAAATAGAAAATATTGTACTCTTATAGTAGAAACAATTATATACCGAAATACATATGTGTACATATATTATGTATATCTTTCAGGTGTACTTGTAACTATTTATAAAGTTATAGACATTACCATGTTAATGGACAGGTAAACAAAACATTCTTTTTCCTAAAAAAAAATACGTTCACAATGATGGTCAGTGTTTGATGGATCTGAGATTGAATGCATTAAGAGACATTTAAATAAACATTTTAAAATTCAATTAAAATGTTGACATCATTTTCAAGATTGAATTTAATTTGTTTATATACATTATGTGCTTATGGTAAATTTTTTTAAGATATTTGTTGGTGTCAACATTTAACGTAATTTTCATATGAATATTTTTTAATGAAAAACTGAGATACTTTTATATATATTATATGTACTTTATATTTACAAAAACAGATGTATTCGTTTTTGTGACTAATAGATATGTAAAAGATATATGTAATAACACTGTAATTCATCAAATACACCACCCTTTTCACACAATATAAATATGTAGTTGTACATACTTACAAGGAAAATCTGCAGTAGGATTATTTTTGAAACATAGAAAATTACACGATTATAACTGCTATATATTTTAAACTTGTTCAAACGAATTATTTTTATTTTGTTTTTCATATAATTATTTATTATTTTTTTCCTCAAATGCAATCAATATTGAAGAACCAGTTAAACAAGCTTTTTTTTTATATATATGTATATTTTTCAATTTCAATTGAAACTGGTTTAATTTAGTTTTCAATTTGTATATAATTTTTCATTTTCATTTTCTAATTTTTTTTTTTTACTCTTATGCGTACTCTATTGATAAACAAATTTGAAAAATTAGAAATTGCATTATTGTGAAATTGTTTAATAATATCATATTTAAGATACGTTTGCATACAAAAAGAAAGTTCTCGAAAGTGAAAGTTTTACTTTTTTTTTTTTTTTTTTGAAAAAAAATAAAAATAAAACGTGTCTAAAACGAATAAATTATGAAATTTCAAAAAAGTATATTTTTTATTTTTTTAACAATAAAAGTTGTATTGTATTGCATAAAGATTAATTTTTGTCTTGCAGAGTTTTTATGCACATAACCTTCCTTCATATATGTAATTTAAAAAAAATGATGAAATTTTAAGCTTTCAAAACGAATTTATTTGCTTTCGATTAGATCAATAGATAATTCTTTTTTTTTCTTCTTTTGTTTATGTAATTGCTAATCAGAAGCAATTTTTTATTACTTAATATTATGAACAAAAGTACCTTATTTAGCTTAAAAATTAGTTTAATTTGCCAAATTAATGATAATTGAGAACTACTTATATATAAAAAAAATGATTTGCCTTGAAAACAATAGAAAATCTACTTTCAACTTAATACGAATAGAAAAAAAAACATAAAAAAGACTAAAAACAAAAAACGAAATTGAAATCGTTTGATAGTGCATAATGCGTATATTAAGAGAAACAGGGTGATTTAAAAGACATTAGGATTTGATTAAGAAGTAAAAAAAAAATATATTTTTACCATTTTTTGCAAGATACACAAGATAAAAAAATGGTTCAAGACTGCATGGAAGAAGAAAAGTACATTTTTTTTTTTTGATGTTTTGAAGGAAAACCTAAAGCATACCTTGTATTTCTTATTTGAAATATGTTTTCTAATAGATAATACATAAATACATAATTCAATTATATTGATATGAAATAGCTAAAGGTTGCAATATAAATTATTCATTGTTTTTTCGCTTTTTAAGTACTTGTTGACTGTGAAAATATTTCATAGAAAAATTCATTCATGCATATTTACACAAGTACGTGCGTGGGTGTATACGTTTTGTTCTTATATAAGAGATCAGTTCTCCAAAAAAGTTAAAAAGCAATATGTTTTTATTATTTTGTTTGTTTATAGTTCATTATTGTTTCAGAAATACATAATTTAAAAAAAAAAAAAATAAAAAAAAAAAACATTTTACAAAAATTGATTAATGAGCAAGAAAATTTAAAATATGAATCGAACCCATATATGTACATATGTATATGTATGTATGTATGTATGATCTGATTTTATGATGAAATGTATCAGATCAGTTATAAGAATAATTGAATGAAAATTGTATAAAAAGGAAATATATTGAAAGAGAAACATGTTTTTTTCTTCTTCAGAATAATGATTTCCTTAATTAGTAAACAGTCTAACATACCAACATACATATTATGTACGTGTATGAGCTATAATTATATGTATGTACAAAAAAAAAGTATTAATATGATAAATGATTGCTTTTTATTATTTTATGGGAAAAAATTTATCATAGAAAAATGTCACAATGTAATGTCATTACAACCACTTTCTTTTGCTTTTATAACAATCTTCTTTTCATATATTTATACATGTGATCTAAGTATATATACTTACTTACTCTTTGGCACAAGATATAGGTACAAAGATGTAGATACATTTTATATACTAAAACACTTCTTTTGGGTTTTATTATACAAAATAATCGGATCGGATCGTTCGAATAAGTTCGAATGAGGTTCATACAACTAAAGATTATTCAATGCAAATCGATTGCGTGCTGGGATGATAACAAGCATTGAACACTTTTTTTGTTTTATAAAAAAAATTGTAAATAATTACATGCATATAATTTATTACTTTTTTTCTAATATTTTGCTGTTAATTATTTCTTGTAAAATTTTTCAAAATAATGCTTCTAAAGAAAGGTACTTTTACTTATAAATGATGTATTATGTATATAGTATATATTAGTCATCATAATCCTAGCATAGTTAGTGTCGGTACTTATAATTAAAAATTTGTATAACGTTTTGCTTTTTTTAATTTCTTAAAAAAAAAAACAAATTAAGGAAGTAATTAACTTAAACGTTTTTTTTCCCCAAATTAATTACATACATATACATGTGTGCATACATACTTAAAACAAAAACTTTCATTGTTATCATGTTTTGATTTTATTTATTGATAGGTTTTAGTGTAGGCGATGAACTCGGATTCCCTGAATCGATTGGAAATTTGGAAGGTGGACGTAGAAGAGCATTAAATTATAAAACTGGCGGATTACCAAATAATATTGGAGTTTTACCAGCATCAAAATTACCACAGGTAAATTGTTTTGTTTTTAAGAATTAAGACTTTTCATTAAGTAAGGTATAAGCGTTCCATTTCACTTCTTTCTTTAAAAAATTTCATACAAATATACACATGGAAACATAAATAACTTACTAACTTCGGACAGTTTCAGACACATTTTTATTAAAGTTTATTTTAAAATAAATTGTATTTTGGACAACTTTTCTAAATTTCAACATTATATTGCTCTTGGAACACACATTTTAAAAGGAGAAATGTATGCTTATTTTAAGACATGCGAGTAAATGTGTGTATTGTTTTTTTTTTTGTTAAATTACTATTTTGAAATATTCCTGTTTTGTAAAAATGTGTTACAAAAAATATGTTATTTTCTAAACACTAATTAGTTGTAATTTAAACAAGAATACTTAAATTGTTTACAAAATTTTCAAGGCCGCACCAACGCAAAGTAAAATGAAAACGTTTTTAGCCCAAAAAAATGTAATAATTACGTCCAATAGAAATTTTAATATTTGTAAACATTTAGCTTATTTGTATATGTACCTATATTTAATTACCTATATAGTTAGTATTTGAACTTGATTTTACTAATTTTCATTTACTTTAAAAGAAAATATCATATTTTTTTCAGATATATAATATATGGGTCTAGGAAAATTCATCGCCAGCAATTCTTCGCCAGCAATTCATCGCCTCAACAATTCATCGCTACAGCAATTCACCGCCGAGTTGCTGGCAAAGAATTGCTGGCAAAGAATTGCTGGCGGTGAATTGCTGTGGCGATGAATTGTTGAGGCGATGAATTGCTGGCGAAGAATTGCTGGCGATGAATTTTCCGGATCCCATAATATATGTCTTTTACTAAGTGATTTTTTCCGGTTCACAAATTAACAAGATATCTTTAAGTGAATGAAACAATGCAATCGTACCTCTTCAAACTTTAAAATGAATCTTTTTAACTAATAACTATTAATGGAGAAAACAATAAGACTCGGTCATTTAAGTTAACACTTTAGTGCAGATTGCAAGTTAGGTATTTCAATTTCACTTCTTTTTTTTCTTGGTCTTTCTTGAAAACGATCTGATGATGATTTAGATATTCGATGGCGATAATAAGTGCTAATAAATATGTCACATATATTAGCGACATTCTGTCTATATCATCATTTAATTTACACCTTGTTTTCTTTTGTTTTGTTTATTTTTTATATACATAGTATAGTATAAAGTATATGTTTACTTATTTAAATTTTTACGAAAGATATCATTTTGTGGGGGCTGTTCTTAAATGTTGTATGCAAAAATATTTAAAAATAAATAACATTTTAAAAATATGAAAACTGAATTAATTATACAATTTAAGAGTGTTTGATTTACTCATTTAGGTATGTAGTATATTACAAAACTAGGTTAAAATTGAAAACAAAATGTCAATATGATAGATATTTAAATAGCCTAAAAGGGTACAAGGATTTTCTAAAAAAAAAAAATAAGTAAATTAAAAGTAAACATAATTATTTTTAAAATTACTTTTTTTATTTCTTCAATTTGGGTCACTAAACCGACAATTAGTATAGAAAATAGTTATTAAATTTTGATATGGTTAAAATAAAAAATACAAATACAGTATTGTCCTAATAATTTTCAAATTGTATTTCAAAATTTATCGGAAATATTGTTTTTTTTAAATGTCTTTGACACACTATTAATTATTCAGGAGGATTTAATATATTTTGTAGTAAAATTACTACTCTATACTACGAGAGATAACACAATAGGAATATTCAGTTGCATATATGGTACTAATTGTATGGTATTGGTAATTAATATGTTAAAAAAATATCTAAAAGTCGCGTGCTAACGGAAATGCATAATTTCACACATTGTTAACCATTCATCGACATTATATTTAGAAAAAACAGAAACTTTTAAAACAGAAGTAACATGACAATTAAAAATTATTAACAATTTTTTTTAATAAAACTAAACATTCAAATTTTGCATGCTTCTTCATTTTTAGATAGTCAAAGTCAGATATGTATAACAATATAATCAGGTAGTAAAAAAAAAGGGGAAAAAGAGGGTATTGTTCATTTTTTTAAATTTTTATTACATCAATGTGTTACATTATTCTACTTTTTTTAATTTATTTTATTCAATTAAATTGATTTTATTTATCTTTCACGTAATACGGTGAACTATACAAGATAATTATTTCAACATTTCGCCTAAAAGCAATTCCTATTTAGTTTTTTCTTCATCTCAATTTGAAATGCTATAGGGCTGTAAGTGAAATTTATCTTGTTATATTTTTATGAAAAAACTAAGGCACTTTTATTATTTTCATTGTTTTAAAAAATTTTTTTTTTAAATTTATCATCAATTACCTTAAGAAGCACGTGCGTGTATTGTGAAAAGTTACACAGTTTAATTTATGTACGCACATTTTTCCTTATAATTATTGAAATAATCTCACTTTCATGTTTTTTTTTTTTTTTATATTTAGCTTCTGTAACTGTTTATTACAACCAGAAATTTATTTTGATAAAAAAATTTTCTCATTTATGAAAAACAAAAAAAAAATTAATCTTTACATTTTTGTATAAATAACATTTCCTAATACAAAAAACAAGAAAAACTAAAATGATCTATTTTCAATCGTTTCGTAGATGGGTGCTGCGCCACCAAATGTTCCATCTTCAGTAGCCACAGCAACAGTACAAAAGAGCATGCCAATAGCATTGTCCCCATCTAGACCAAAATCTCCATCACCAAAACGTCTTCCCATTAAATCCACATCATCAAATATGATGGGCTATAGTAAAAGATCATCAGCACCGTTGTCACAACCATTACAACAATCACAACCATCATCACCATTCATGACTGAAGCAGCATCATTACCTTTAGGTGTTCCTGCATTTAGACCAATTCCTTTCAAAACAAAACCTCCTCATACAATAGGTCAAGTTATGGTACAATCGAATACATCAAATGTGGCTTTAAATAATCGAATATTAGCTACTGTTCAACATCATTCATCAACACCAAATTATAGTCAAATTAATTTAAGGGTAAAATATCTAATTTATATTCATTTACAAATAATTGAATTTGTTTAATCATTTCATAATTCATATAATTTTATGTTATTCATAGGATCAAACATCATTGTCATTAAAGCCAATTACACAAAATTTAATACCTCAGGCGATACCACCATTCCAAAGGATGCCATCTTCAGTATCACGAATATCAAACGATGATACACATGATGTTCAAACATCAGGTGGTATTATTAGAGGTGATTTTCAATCAATGATACCTAATGATGTACCAAAAGTTGATTTAATGGGTCATACTGTTGAAGAACTAGCAATGGCGGCAAATGTTAGTGTTCAAGCTATTAGACAAGCGATCTATATGAGACAACAACAATTATTGGCTGAATATCGGGCTAATCAAATTAGAAATGAATTAATGCGAAGAGTACCATCAACACCAAAACCAATTGCAACAACAATTCCTACTACAACAACAACAACTACTACTACAACAACTACAACCACTGTAAGGCCAACAAAACGACAAACAATGAAATCAAACACTGGTAATAAAGTAAGTAAATTTTTTCTTATTTTTGATTGACGTTCACCTATAAAGAAAATAATAAATAATATTGAAAAATACTCGTAGATATATGTTTGCCTATTGTCACAAATAAATTATTTTCAATCATACAGGTGAATGACTCTTGTAAAGTTTAACACTTTGTTTCCTGTTTTATTATATACATAAATATATATTTTTTTCTTTTCTTTTTTAAACAAATAAATTTAATTATTCATTATTTTAGTTGTTGTTTGTTAGTTAAAGAGAAATTTTTAATTTCGAATTTTAAAAGAAATTTTAGTTTTCTATGGAACGATGAACATCAATTGATTTATTTAATTTATTTTTGTATTATAATATACTGACAATTATTAATTTTAGGTAATGAATGCCCCAAAGGAATATTATCCAGTCGGATATGACAAGAATTTCGATGATAATTTTTTAACAAAAGTTGATCTTCCATCAACAACATTCAGTTGTGGTGATCAAAGACATTTTCCAGGTCTTTATGCTGACGTTGATCTTGGATGCATGGTAAAGTTTCATTTTTTTTTCTTTACTTTAAAAAAAAAAGTAATATCCTAAACACTTTTTTTTATTTTAAATTTGTCTAGGTCTTCCATGTTTGTGCTTTAACTGATGATGGTCTCATAATGAAATCATTCCTTTGTCCAGAGAGTACACTTTTCGATCAAACCATATTGAAATGTAATTGGTGGTTCTATGTTGATTGTAAATCCAGTAAAACTCTTTATGATTCAAATATTCCAGTATCGAAAAGTTATCAATTAATGAAATCACTTACATATTTTTCAAATTATAATAAACAAGGAAATGGAGAAACAAAAGATGTTGGTTTTGATATTGAAGCACTTAAAAATACTGTTATGAATGGTCCTGAAAATTTTGATAATAATAAAACTAATACAAATGGGGATCAAAGTGATTGGGAAGCTGTTGTAAATTCAAATCATAGAGAAGCCAAAACTAAAGATACTCTAAAGGGTGATAAGAATAATACATCTTGGGAGCCAATTGCAAGTGAAAGTAAAATTCAAAGTACCAAAATAGAACCAGTTGTTGAAGAACAAAAACAATCGATTGTTGTTGGAAGAAAGATGAATTCAAAAGAAATTAGAACAAATGAAAATACATCTTCTAGAAATTTTGCTAAAACAACGACTCTGAGACAAGTAGAAAACAACAGACAGAGAACAAGTAAAAATATAAGAACACCTACAGCTTTTCAAAGTCGAACACAAAATGAAAAACAAGAATTAAATAAAAATCAATCTAAGGATGTTGTTCATAAGAGTGATGAAGTAGTACAGCAGAAAAAAAATGAAACTGAAAGTAAAGAAGAAAAAACTAAATCAAAATCTGAAACAAAAAATTTAGAAAGTTCTACACAAAATATCACAAATACGGATATTTTAAGGATATCAAAACCAGAATCAAATAGTACACAACCAATAAAAGGATCCTTAAATATAAAAAGTGAAAATATATCAGATAATTCAAAACATAAAGAAAATAAAAATAACAGCACAAACCTTACATAGTCCTTAATTGAATTTTAATTATTATTATTTAATTAGTATCTTTTAATTTGAAAAAGTAAAAGAGAAATGTTTTAATTCCAAATCAAATTGAATTTCTTTAATTTTAATAATTTATTATTATTTTTAATTTGAGAAAAAGAAATTTATAAAAAACATCTGCGAGAATTATTAATTAGCAAATTATTTTCCTTAAATTGTATCTAGATATTCGTTGTGGAGAAAATAATTTCAATATTGATTTGTTTTAGTATTTTAGATTCATTGAAAGTTTTGTTTTTAATTATTATAATTATTATTATTATTTTTTTTATTTTTACAATTTGTAAATATTATCAGCATAAACTTGTTATGAGTCAGTCTTGTCCTACAAAAAATTTGTATTAATTAATTTGATATTTAACTATCATTAATATTGATACATTTATAATTAAATTATTAATTAATTAAGATAATGAAAAAATTAAGTAATTTTGTAATTTAATTACAATTAATTTTTGAGAAGAAAAAAAAATTAATATAATTTTGTAAGCAAATAATGTTATAAAATAATTTAAAAAAAAAACATAATAATGTTACTGTTCAGGGTATTTTACTATAATATTTTTATAATTATTCAAATGTTAAAAAGGATAATGAATGTTTAATTCTTCTTTATTGTCTTAAGTAGAATTTTCTAGAGAATTTATTCATAAAATTAATTTTAAAAAAAATAATAAAATGGAGTAAAATATTAAAAAAAAAAAAACTACTTGAACGAAAGTCAATGTTGTAAGTTACTTAAGGTATAGATTGACTTTATGATAATATTCACCTTAAACTTGATGGAATTTCTTCTGGTACACTTAAACGTACATACATATTATATTGTATTGTTATTGTTGTATTCAACAATGAAACATAAAATAATGAAGAAAATAGCTACATAATATTTTCTAAAAGATTATTATGAAGTTCATTAAAGAGAAAAAAAAATCTTTTGTTTGTCAGCATTACTCTTTCTCTTCCTTCTTTTTTGTTTTTGTATTTTTTTTTTTTTTTAGCTTTTTTTGATTATTGAAGCTAATCAATTTAACGAGCTGCTGTACTTAATTTGATGTGATTGAAGCGTGTTAAAGCAAAAAAAAATAATATGTTTTTGTACACATAATATAAAAGTATAGATAAAAAAAATCATTTTTCAAAAAAATGAAAAATTTATGATGGAACATAAATTTCAGAGATGTGAAAGAAAAAAAAATCTATATATTTATTTATTATTGAATTTTGCATTAGATATACAATATGTACAAGGATGATGAAAATAATTGATTTTATGCATTTGAAATATTAATCAAAAATTTATATACATATATTAAGCATTTCTTTTTTCCTTAAATAATATCAGCATCCATCAATATTTGTCATTTTGTTGTTGCATGTTAAATTTTTAGCATAAACACTTCACTTTTTTTTGTAAATATTGTGTTTCTTTTTTATTTATTTTTTTAAATTGTTTTTTTATTTATTTTTTTTTTTATTTGTAATTAACTACAAAAAATATTTCTTCATATTATTGAACGTTTTCATATACTATATATTAAATTTTTATTGATTCGTTGGTTTTTTCTTTCTCAAGATCATTATTGATTCGTTTTAAGTAATATTAAACGGAGTCATGCATAAAATAGTTCATTTCATTTGAAAAGATCAAGATATCAATACATGAAATTAAGTGACTTATATCTGAGCAGAAAATGAAATTTAGTTTAAAAAAAATAATGAGAAAATGACAAAAGAAATTGAAATTTAAAAGTAAAATTATTTCTTGCATCTTAAAAATTTAATGTTTCTTTTATCTGTGCACTTTTTTTTTTTTGTTTTAATAATTTTTGCCTGTGAAAATTAGAATCATAAACGATATGAGGTTAATTGATGATTATTTATGGAAATACCAGTAGAGTAAAGTAGTAAAAGGAGAACTAAATTTCAGTTTAAAACAATCTCATTAGAAATAATAAATCAGTTTAATGAATTGACTTAAAATTTATAGTTTGATTTTCAACTTTAAACTTAAAAAAAAAAGAATGATTAACAAATTTGAAATTTTTTTTTCAATTATAATATATAGCTTTGAAGTATTTTATAAAACCGTGAACAAATCTTTATGAATGATTTTATTATCATCACAAAGTAACCCATTTTAATCAATTTGATTTGTCAAAGTTTACATTTAATATTATGAATATTTTTAAAAGATTTTACAAATGAATACCAAAACGGTTATATTTTATTTTTTAATTGGTAAAAATAATTTTCAAATTGAAATTACTCAAAATAATTGAAATTTTCAAATATATTTTATCTTTTCTAGTTTTTATGAATATGGTGTTTGTGTCATGGGCTGAATACTATCACAATAATCCACATGTAAGGTATATGAAATGATAAAATCTGAAATAAATTTAAAATTGTTTTTTGTTTTTTTTTTATTCAGGCTCATAAAAGAATATATATGCGTCGTCACAGGCCTTTAAATGATCGCTTTCATAAACGTAACATTCCAAAACAATTTAACAATTTTGCTGCTATCGTTGGCGATTCAAGTGCTAAAGAGCTATCAGATGGTCCGCCAGGACATTGTAACGGTGAAAAAATATCATTAGGTTATAGTAAACAGAAGGCATCAAGTATTGCATTAAAAGCAGCTCAAGAAGCAAAAGCTGCAAGTGAAGCCCAGCCAGTAGCGGCTCAACAAGCTGCTCATCAAGTTAAATCACAATTAGCTGATAAAGCATTACAAGCAGCTAAAGCTGCTGAAGCTGCACTTTCTGGTAAACAAGCGATTGTTGAACAATTAGAACAAGAAGTTCGTGAAGCAGAAGCAGTTGTTCAAGAAGAAAGTCAATCATTACAAAAAGCACAATCAAATGTTAATGCTGCAATGCAAGCAGCTACACAAGCTGCCGCTCAACTAAGAACATTAACAAATGCTGTTCAAACAGCTCAAGCAAATGTTGGAAATTCAGAACAAGCTGCACAAGGAGCTGAACAAGAATTAACAGAAAAAACACAATTAATGGAAGCAGCAAAAAATCGAGTAGAACAACTTCTAAGGCAATTAAGTTCTGCACGTACAGATTATGGTAGTACAAAACAAGCAGCATATAAAGCAACACAAGCTGCTCATGAAGCTAAAATGAATGCTGCAAGAAGTAGACGGAAAATAACCAATCGAAGAAGACGTCGAATGAAAAATCCGTATTCAGAAAAAGAAAAACGAAAAGAAAAATAGAATAGAAGTGACATTTTTTAAATTTGAATTTTTAATGATTTATTTTAATAGAGTATAGGTATTATTAACAGAATTTAAAATAAATGCAATTTTAAAAAGAAATTTTGAATTTTATTATTATTTTTTAAGATTTAAGAGAAAAAAGCCTACAAAATATTAAATGAAAATATTTAGTTACAGTAGTATTTCAGAAAAAAATAACTTTACGTACATGTGATGAAGTTACCTTAGATTTTCTTTTTAAAATGTCAATGAAAGCGAGAAGAATTGAACAAAAATATTTAAAAAATTGCCTACTAGATTGAGACAATTAGTTCAATTATTTGTCAAAAAATAATTTTTCAAAAATCAAAAACTATTTGAATTTATTTAATTTAATATTTTACAAGATTCAAAGCATTCAAAAGTTTATCTTATATTTTAACGTAATTTTATGAATATAATATATATTTTTTATCATATTTTATTTTTGATGATCATGAGATAAATGTTGGCATGTGTTATGTTCAAGAAACGAATATTTGCAGGTAAAAATAAAATTTGAATGCATTGAATTTATAAAATAGAAATTTTCAATTATAATACGATAAATTTCAGTTTTATTAATTTTATGTGAAATATTCGAAGTAAAGGGAGAATTTTATTCAAGATTTTCAAGATATGGACCACAATTGGATCAACCACCATCAAGAAATTTTAGACAACCGAATATTAATCAACAACGGGGAGAATTTTATAGAAACATGAATTCAATCCACAATAATATTTCACCACGTCGTATTAATGTTAATCCAATTCTAAGTTCACGAGATCCAACTAGCTTTTTAAAAGATATGGGTTTGAAATTTGGTGATCATCAATCAGGTAAAAATAAAAAAAATATTTGAAATGTCATAGTGAATTTCTATTAGGATTAGTTAGGTTGTTAGTTTAGAATATATTATTTATGTGTGTTTTTATGTGAAAAGGGAAGAGGAAATGTCATAAAATTTATATGCTCTAAAAATTTGCAAACAGTGATCATATAAGAAGAATTATTTTTTAACAAGATTTTGATTTGTGTAATTATATTGAAATTTCTATTCTGGTAGCAAAACGTAGTAATTTACAACAAGAATTAAGAAGTAATATTTTTTATTGCACGGGCCCTGATGGAAAACCTACAGGAAACTTGAATGATATAGGACGTTAGTAGATAGAGTAGTTAGATTTAAAGTCAGTTTAATATCTTTAAATGTTGAAATTTTCAGAAAAAGCAAAAGTTAACATTACTGTCAATAATTCAGAAGAAATTAAATCTTCACCAGGATCATCAGGAGGATCAACAAGTAAACCTTCTAACGGTGTATCAGGCCCTTCAATTGATACAACAAGTGCACCAAATATTACACCAGCTCCAGCAACATCATCAGGTCCATTTGGTTCTCATTCTGGATCTAATTCTGGCCATAGTTCTGGTTCTAGTTCTGGTTCTGGTTCTGGTTCTGGTTCTAGTGGGGGTTTTGGTCAAGCCGTTCAAACATCAAATGGTGTTCTAGAAAAGACAAAAGAGCTTCAGAAAATTATTCAAGAATTATACGTGGCTCAAGCACAAGTTCAATTAGAAGCAACTGAAATTCAACGAGCTCAAGCATTGGCCGCCTCAGCTCAATCAGGTCTAGAAGAAACAGCAAATAATGTACGAATTATTACAGCTGCTTTACATGCAGCACAACAAACTGTCGCTTCAGCAGCAATTCGTGCTCAAACTGCACAACTCCAACTTGCAGCTCACGATCAATTATTGTTCTCTGCTCGACAAAAGGTCGATGCACTTTCTGCTCAAATGGTTGGATTACAAGCTGAAGAAGGAATTGGAAGTCCAAAAGTTATTGTCGATGTTCCTGCTTTGTTACAAAGATTAAAGCAACCATTACCGAATAATGAAAAACCAACACCAATACCATCTATTTTAGGTGGAAAACCTCGTGGTGTTAATTATCGAGTAGCAAAAAAAGAACTTGATATTGATAAAGTTTTAAATTTAGCAGATAATTTTGATTTAGAAAAGGAACTAAATATGGATGAAGTAATTGCAAATGGAAAAAAATTAATTAAATTTAGTGATGATTTAATTTATGATTATGTGGAAAGTGAAGTAAATCCATATGAAGATGCACAAAAATTGGAAATGAAACCTATTAAAGCTTTCACTAATAAAGATATAAAAGATTTAGTTGAATTAATTGTTACTGCCGGTACTAAACAAAGTGATGGAGATGAAAGATTCATTAATGCAATAGAAAATTTAAATGATCCTGCAATATCACAACCAGTCGATCCATCACGATCAATAAAAAATTCACAAAATAAACAGTATATCAATAATTTCTTAAAAAGTGTACGGAATTTTGATATTGAAAGATACGAAAGAGAAGAAAAAAGTGATAGTAACATTGATCAGCCACCAACAACAAAGACAACAACAGTAAAAACCGATATTAAACAAAACAAAGATCCAAATATAAATGATTATATACTTAATTTTAAAGGAAGTCTATTGAGACCATATTTAAGATATCCATATGAAACAGATACTAAAAATCAATATAATAATATTGAAATGCCAGTGGATGAAAATAATGAGGGTAACATAAATGAACAAAATTTTGATAATTATGATATTAATAATTTATTGAATAATCCTTGAAATTAATATGCAAGATGGTTTTGTTATTTTTTACTAATTATAAAATTTCTTATTTTTATTATTTAATTTTTTTTTTTTAAATATTAAATGAATTATACACTTTTAATAAAGGACTATCATCTGGAGTTTTTTTCTTATTCAAGAATATCAACTTTCCTTTCTTATAGAAAAATTCTTATGACTTCCTATCTTGAAAAAAATTCGATACAAAACAAAATTGGACAATCAAGATATTCTATTGGGAAAAAAGAATTAGTAAAAAATGGAAATCAATGTGTAAAATTTAAAATTCATGATCTATATTTTGAAGGTCTGAAGAATAAACTATTTCACATGTTCTTTATTGTACTTATTAAATGAACCGCAAATTAATTAAAAACAAAAAAAAATTACGTAAAAACATTGAACTTCACTTTTGTTTTGTTCATTTAATCGTAAAATTAATTAGTATAATCCATTCACAATATTAAGTAATGGTTTTTGGATAAGTACTTTCAAATAGATATCAAGTTAACTTCTGAAAGGCTTCCTTATTTCTTTATTTTATACAAAGAAAAAAAAAACCAAATTAAAAAATAATATTCATCATGTAGGTACCTTACTCGTACATACTTTTTTTTTTTTTTAAAGAAATCTCTTTCTCATTATTTGTATAACTTTTATACATTTCATTAAAAAAAAAAATAATCTTTCATGCATGTCAATTTTTAATTGTGAATTCTGTTTACTTTCAAGAGAGGACTAATTGTGTCAAATTACGAATCAATTATTATTAAATAATAATAAAATTAATTTATAATAAATAAAAGTAGTTCATGTAAAGCTCTTTTCCTATGTACATATGTAGATACATATGTACATATAATACGTACATATGTACGTACATATTCGTTACTATAGCCAATGGCTAAAATAAAGTGAATGAATGTTAACTTTTTTTTTTATCTATTTCCATTTTAAAAGAAATTATTGCAATCACATCGGCATAAGACGAAGATAAAAGAAATAATTAAAAAAAAAAACCAAAACAATTAAAATTACAAAATGTCGAAAAAAAAATTTAAAAAAAAAAGATAAGTTCTATGCTCGACTAACGAAATGTTAATTGTTCATCATAAAACGATGTTAAATCTCTTACTTACTCAAAAAATAAATATATAAAAAATAAAAAGGAAAAACAACAAATTTAATTTAATTCGTGTGCAATACTTTTTCTTTTATTATTTTCTTAAAAATTATGATCATGTTATACTTTTGATGATGTTTATTATTTGCTAATCATGAAGATAAAATAGTGTGATCATGATTTGTGGAACCATGTGCGTCAAGCCTTCCCCGAAAATAAAAATTAATTTTTTTTTTCACTTTCCATTATTATTTTAACACTTTTTCTTCTTTTTTTTTTTTATTTTTTTTTTCATCTACATAGTCTAGTAGTTTTAATTGCATAATAATTGCATACAAGATCGCCGAATCATTTATTATATTTGGTTGAAAGGTGCTAACATAATCCACCAAAAACCTTTTATTTTATTTTAATTTCAAGTATGATTTAGCATGAAGTTTTTTTCATATAAATTAGAGCAGATCCAACATTATCGATATCATTCAACATTCAACAGTTTCTGGAATAACATACAGTAAAGTAAAATCGAATATCCAAAATGAAATATTTCATTACAATCGTTGTACTTGCTGTTCTAAGTGGTACGATTTAAAAAGAATTAAGAGTTTTTTTTTTTTTTTTTTGTTATTTTAAAGATAATTTCAAAATTTTATTTTTAGATGCAATTCCAGCTAAGAAAACTGCAGCAATTGAAAAACGATCACACTCAGATGGAGAAATTGTATCCGTACAAGGCTATGAAGGATATCATGCTGGTGGAGAAAAGAAAGGTTACAGTATTGGTAGTGGATTACGATCAATTGCTCAAGGATCTGCAAGCTTCTAATCATTCAAATTAAAATTTTAAAGTAAATTTTAAATGAAAAGAACCAAAAATAATTAAAAAAAAATTTTGGGAATTTCCACTTACATTTTGTACCAGATCCAATTATTGTTGGTGCTATTGACAATTTTGTAATTCATTGGAAATTTTAGCATTATCATCTGGATTTGATGTAACAACATTTAAATTAGATACTGGTAATGTATTATTAGAATTATTAGAGGCAATAGATGAAACTGTTGCTGTGTTGTTGTTGATGTACCAACAGATTCAGTAGCTGGTGAGAAACTTTTCCTTGTCGGAGGTTGATATGGAGGTCTTTGAACAAACATATTATCTAAAATATGATCAATATTTTCAGAACTACCAACTGGAGCTATATTGTTGTATTAGATGTTTTATTCATAATACTATTTATGTCATCATCTTTTTCTTATGATGATTTTTTCGTTAATTTATCATCGTTTGATGGTGATGCTAAAATTGGAATTGCATTTGTCGGACGAAAAAAATTGTATAAAGAAAAGAAAAAGTTTGTAGTAATTTTTTTTTTAATTAAAAAAAAAAAAAAATTCTAGCACAAGAAAAAAACCATAAATTATAAAAGAAAAAATTCATTTATTGAAATTTTCATTTAACTTTTTTTTTTTTTTTCTGATTATAATTCGAAAGAGATTAAAAAAAAAGAAGTAGAAAAATTATATAAATTATATAAAAAATGTTAAAGTATAATAATTTAAAAAATAAATTACAGTTGAAACTCGATTATCCGGCTCTCTATTATCCGGGAACTCTATTATCCGGGTTGAGTTCATCTTTTCTTTATTTTATTTTTGTATTCTATTATCCGTGAAAAACTAGAAAATCCCGGGGTCACATTTGTGCATAAATAAAAATTAATTTTGAATATGTACATACATACTTTATTTTGTTTATTTGCTTTTAAGACTTTATGTACAAACCGAATTCATATGTATGTATTACACATTAGAAAATATAATTTTCTCAAAAAAGGTGAAAAAATATGTTCTTATTTTCCTTCTTATTCTGAATACATCCTGTTTTTTCGGATTTTCGATTATCCGGTGTGAGCTCAGTCCCGACCATCCCGGATAATCGAGTTTCAACTGTAAATATAATTAAAAAAATTATTTAAAAATAAAAAATTTCAGAATTATTATTAATTAAAACTATTAAATAGAAATAAATAAAATTACTAATATTATTAATAATAATTATTTATTCGAATTAAATTTTTTTCAATAAAGAATTATTATTTGTCATTAAATTTTTGTAATTCCACATTAATGAGAAATAAATCATGTAAAATCTATAGATATAGTCATTTATCTAATGAACCGGTCCATAGATATGATGAAAAAGATAATATATCTTCAATAATTATATTATTTTAAATTATTTAAAGTTGTTGTTTAATACGTAAAATACCTTTACAAAAATTAACATTAAATGTAAATTTAATTTGAATCATGTTTAAAATTTAAAATGGAAAAAAACTTTTGTTGCTGTTATTGATTTTATATTGTTATTGGTTTTTTTTGTTTGTTTGTGATACATTTTTGTTGATATATTAAATTCGAATAGATTATGACGTACTTTAAATTATCATTATTAAGAATTATTATTTTTTTTTTAATAATCTTTACAAGAAAGGAATTTTCTAATATATAACACTATCATTGCCTACTAGCAACAATTTTTTTATATTGCTGCACTAGATGTAATGCTGCACTAGATGTAATACAATAAATTTAACGCTGCACTAGATGTAATATAATATAAAAAAAAATGGTTGCTAGTAGGCAATACAATTGTTGTTGTATGACCACTAGCAACCATTTTTTTTTATATTGCTGCACTAGATGTAATGCTGCACTAGATGTAATACAATAAATTTAACGCTGCACTAGATGTAATATAATATAAAAAAAAATGGTTGCTAGTAGGCAATACAATTGTTGTTGTATGACCACTAGCAACCATTTTTTTTTATATTGCTGCACTAGATGTAATGCTGCACTAGATGTAATACAATAAATTTAACGCTGCACTAGATGTAATATAATATAAAAAAAAATGGTTGCTAGTAGGCAATACAATTGTTGTTGTATGACCACTAGCAACCATTTTTTTTTATATTGCTGCACTAGATGTAATGCTGCACTAGATGTAATACAATAAATTTAACGCTGCACTAGATGTAATATAATATAAAAAAAAATGGTTGCTAGAGGATTTGAGTTAAAGCTGTTTTTTTTCTCAGTGTTCAGAGTTTGTGTGACGATGTAGTGCATATATATTCTTGAAGTTCTAAAAA